>OY284470.1:36346330-36995107 GCA_958336335.1 Dilophus febrilis
TTTGTTTATTTTTAACCCAAAACGGAAATAATGAACATTTTTTATTTATTTCAAATGAGGGGGCAGCGATTTTCATTTAAGACACGTGGAAGAAGAAGTCACAAGTTTTTAAGTTATATTTTGTACAGATAACTTATATTTCTAACATTTGCAATTCCGGAATACGAATGAATCCAAAAATTGTTTGGTTTTATTGCAAATTACTGATTTAGATTAATTGGCATAAGGGATTCTTGAATAACTTAAGAAGTTGGTACGGTTTTTTTACCAATATTGAATGTATATAATTAAAAATATCATTGATCGAAAACGCTTCAATTAAGCAGTAATATTATATTTACATATAAACGAAATCCATCATAAAAATTAAAATACTTTATGTACAGGGTTTCCCGCTTGTCCCCTACAATCCGCATACCAAGTAATCCTGAGACTATTTCCAGTCAAAAAATCGTTTTGGATGGGTCGGGGAGGGGACGACCCGAAGAGACCTAATTTCAACTCCTCCCGAGTTACAGTATTCGAATTATCTAGATATTTATGATCTATAGATAATCATCGGAATAACACCTTTGATTATCTTTATCTTATCTAGATAATTTGATTTTTTTCGTTATCTTTACCTTTCTTTAATATATTTCGCGTTATCTTCTACAGTCAGAACCGCTACTACGTACAAGATATTGGTACAATCGAACAAGGCGCCGTTGCCTAGGGGCACTGAAAACTATTAGATCTTTTAATTAATATAAAATTTTTTTTCTAAATAAAATTGATACAAAAACAAAATCCTACGAGCAGAGTATTTATAAAGACGGAAATTGTGAGGGATATGAAAAAAAACGAACGGATGAATTAAATTCCATTCACCAATAAACTTTGTTCATTTAGTATAATATATTTAAAATCATAAAATGAACAAAAAAAACAGCTAATCTGGTAACCCCTGTTACGTCATTCATTTCCGCACTTCATAAATTTGCGTATACTTATTAAGACTTTTGAAACAGGACGGGCGTCGTGCATCAGCCGTTATGTATTATGATTTGCCCATTCACTCCACAATAGGCGAGTTTATGTGCAAATGATATGTCAGACATAAAAGGCACAAAATAATGCACATAAATAAAATTGTGTATCTTATCTATCGGCTAAAAAAGTTGATTTTTAAATGTTCCGATATATTTTTTACAAACACATAAATGTGTAAAATAAAAATAACTTGCGTAAGTCATTCACATTGTGATTTAAAGTATAAGAAATTTAATAATTAAATAATAGAAGAATTAAATATTAATAGAATTAACAATAAGTATTAAAAAAATAAAAAATAATTATAAAATATTAAAATAAATCAAATTAAAGAAATATATTATTTTCTACTATTAATTAATGTGATTTCACTTTAATGGCCTAGAAGAAAAGGCATCTGAAGTGTATAAAATATGTTAAACGGAGAATGTGCGAAAGTGCACACTAAAATTATCTGAAAGATTATCTAAATGATTTTGTACTATCTTTTATCTTATCTATATAATTTGTTGATTTTTTCATTAGATATAGACCATGTGGTTATCATTTCGAACACGGATTACCATTAATTTTTTCTGCCGTGAGAAATTTCGAGAAAAATCCGTTTTTCTGAAAATGTTGATTGAAAAATATGACACTTTTTTCATTTTGAGTATCAATAACTATAAACGACAGGTGGACAACAAAGATTGTATTCTAGACAAAATTAAGGTAATTCATTTACATATAAAGGGTGTATCTATTTGTTATTCTAGCATCAACGGTTTGGAAATTATAAGTTAATAAGTGAACCCATATTTTTCAATGAAAACAATTTTTTTCAACACCCTGTAACTCGATAGGCGTTGAAGCTAGACCCACCCCCCTCCTCTTTCCCGAACAATTTTTTGCTGGAAATAATCTCGTGACTACATGGCATGCGGATTATAGGGGGTCAAGCGAGACCCTCTATTTCTATAACAATCAGAGCATTGAAAAAAAACTTTAAAATAAAACAAATAAATTTTTCAATAAATTAAAACACAACTCTGGTAATATCTTCAGCAATCGCTGTATGTCATATCTTACTTGTTAGATAAATATATATAAATGAAATGAAAATCTCTGTCTTCTTATATGTAAGTAATATCAGTAATATATAAATAACAAAATGAAAAGAAAGTTTTTCTATTAAAATACTTTCTTATTGCTTATTTATTTTGCAATTACATGAACAAATATATATAAAAAGTTTTAATATTAAATATATGTTTTAACAATAAAAATCACACAATATTTTGTATATAGAATATAACACTTCGTTCAATAATGTGTGTGACTGACACATAGATGGCGTCCCTAGAACTAAATCAATATTTTTTTTCGCATTTGGCAACCTTTTTAGGCTTACTGTCAACATCATATGTTAATCAAATCATTTGTTTACAAGTTACAGTGCTATAAGTGACGCTATTTTTGTGTTTTAAAAAAAAATGAATTCAAAGCAATTCCGTGTGCTGATTTATCATTGTTTTTTAATGAAAAAAAATACTGTTCAATGCCAGGAATGGCTTGAAAAACATTACTCGGACTCTGCTCCATCAAAAAGAAGCATTTGTTATTGGTATGCCGAATTCAAACGTGGTCGTACAGACACCGATGACATTCCATCTACTGGAAGGCCAAATGACGCTGTTATTCCGGAAAACGTTGAAAAAACACTGAAAATCATTATGTCCAACCGTAAAGTGAAAGTGAGGGAGATTGCTGACATTCTGGAGATATCAGCAGGCAGTGTACAAACCATAATACACGAACATTTGGGTATGAAAAAAGTGTGTTCCAAATGGGTGCCGCGTTTGCTCACACCGGAGCAAAAACAACAACGAACCGATGATTCAAAGAGCTGTTTGGACATGTTTACGCGCAATAAGTCGGAGTTTTTGCGACGGTACATCACAATGGATGAAACATGGATCCACCATTTCCCTCCAGAGTCAAATCGGCAGTCTGCTGAGTGGCATGCAGCCGGCGAAAGCCGCCCAAAGCGACCAAAGACGCAGCAGTTGGCTGGCAAGGTTATGGCGTCTGTATTTTGGGATGCGCATGGAATAATATTCATCGACTATCTCCAGAAGGGGCAGACCATCAACAGCGACTATTATATAGTGTTATTGGAGCGTTTGAAAGTCGAAATCGCAAAGAAACGGCCTCATATGGCGAAGAAAAAAGTGTTGTTCCACCAAGACAATGCACCGTGTCACAAATCAATGAAAACGATGGCAAAATTGAACGAATTGGGCTTTGAATTGCTTCCCCATCCACCGTATTCTCCAGATTTAGCCCCCAGCGACTACTGGCTCTTCGCAGACCTCAAAAGGATGCTCCGTGGTAAGAGATTTGGCTCAAATGATGAAGTAATCGCCGAAACTAACGCCTATTTTGAAGGCAAAGAAAAATCGTTTTACAAAGGCGGTATCGAAAGATTGGAAAAGCGTTGGAATGATTGTATCTCCCTAAAAGGGGACTATCTTGATGAATAAAAACGAATTTTGGCAAAAAAATGTGTTTTAATTAATTAGTCACACACATTATTGAACGAAGTGTTAGATATACTTATGCATCAATATATAAAAAAATTATGAAAAAGTTTTTCATTTTCTTTTCTTTTTTTCGCATTCATTTATATTATTAATAATAACAGGAAAATGAATATGAAATTGAAATATGTATATATACAATTATTTATATTTTTTTTTAATATCGTCGCATAAATATATGCTTTTCATTACAATTGCATAAATCCATCTACATGTATAAATATATATATAGAACAACGCACAAGATACATAAACGCAGATACATTGCTCTTAAATATTATTTTATTTAGAAATTTGCTAAACGAAGACTTTTTTGTTTGACATTTTAACAAACTTCATACATATTATTTTATTATATTAGAATAATTTAAAAAATCAAATAATTTACAAAATATTGGCAATATTTTTTAATTTATTGGCAAATTCGCAATATTTTATTATTAATGAAACTAAAATATATATTATATCTCTATTAAAATTAAATACACAATTTAGTGTGTGTTTAAACTATATATATCAAGTATGTCGTCATGAAAATTGTTTGTAAAAACATTCTATTCAAAGTATTTACCATTGCTATCTACCACCTTTTTGGCTGAAGCAAACCAATTAGACGCGCAATTTTCGACTTCTTCTTAGGAATCCAAGTGCTGCTCAGCCAATGCGTGTCCCATTAATGAAAACAAATTGTATTTGGAAGGAACCAAGGCTGGTGATTACGGCGGGTGGTTCAATCAAATCCATTCCCAATCCCATGTAAGTGCTTTGATTGTATCCTGAATCAGTTTGCTTTGTGTCCAGGTGCATTGTCATGGAGAAAAATTAACTCGCCGTGTCTTCTGGCCAATTATGGTCGTTGATCGATCTATGCATTGGTCAAATTGATGTTTTGTTGTAGGTAGCAATCATTATTAACGGTTTCACCAGGTTTAATGGGCTCGTGGTACACCACACCTTTCTGGTCCCCCACCAGATACACTGCATTGTCTTCTTGCCGAAACGATCAGCCTTTGCAATCGATGTTGATGGTTGTCCTGAATTAAATCTTTTCCCTTTGGGATTGTTAAAAAAATTCATTTTTTTTCGTCAGTAAGAATTCGATGCAAAACTGGTTTTCTTTCGTGTCTTTGAATCAAAATTTCACAATTTTTTGTTTTGGTTTTTCATTTGTCTTTTATTCAATTCATGTGATACCCATTTTCCACACTTAAAGATCTTTCCCATAGATTTTAAATGGTCAGATACTTTAATTTGTGAATTCATTTCAATTTAAAATTTTTTTTAGTTTACCTTAGTATTCCCGGAGTTTATTTTAGAAAGAAGCCAAGCGAAGGAAAAGGAAATCAAAATGGAAAAGGAGTTTTTACGCAGAAAATCAGATTTTTTTTATAAAATAAATAATGGGTTTTAAACAATTTTTTTATTTATAATTATAGAAAAGGACAATGGGTAAAAAAATTACCAATTAGACTTGGTAATAAAACAAAATATTTTTTTAATTTATATAAACGAATATTTATTATAAAATAATACAAAATTAATCAAAAAATTAAACAAAAAATAAAAAAATATTAATCTTTTTGTTCAATTTTTTTTAATTTATTTACATCTATTTTTTGTTTTTACTTAAAATATTTTCTCACAAGATGTTGTTTAGTACACTTTTAGAACACAAATCTCACATTTGGTTACGGAATAGCAATATTTACCTATGTGAGTGAAAAAATGACTTGTGAGAACTTACTTCTCACCTCACATTGCCACAATCTCACATCGTTAGGGAATGTGCCCCCTGCTCTATATCTTTTATTTCTATTTATATATGCCTCAAGCCTTCCAAGCCACTTTGCACCTTTCTTCAAATTAAAACAAAAAAGTTAAAGTTTACCGTAAATCATCATTTTACGAAATTTCCCCGTACCATTATCGCCAGTCATCTGCATATCCACTGGTGTACACATTGATTTCCTCGAAACATTCGAGCAATGTCGTAGTTAAAGCCATAGTTCCGTGGTGGTTATTCGATATTCCATTTTGTATGAGAAATTATTTTCCATTTTGTGAATTTATTATAATTTGGATAGTTTTTAAGGCTCATACAAGTTGAATATGACTCTATGACTCTATGTCTATGTATATCTTCATTTCTGTCATACAATCACCTATACCATTTAAATAAATCTTGTATCGCTTTCTCACAATTGTTTTAAACACATATGTTAAATCAAACATGTTAGAAAATAATCGAAATTCAAAACCAAAAACATAAGGCAAAATGAATTATGAATATTCATTGATATTTGATTGTGTTATAACTTATAAGAATGTAGAATAAAATATATAAATAAAAAAAAAATATATACAAAAATATATAATAAGCAAATAGAACGAAAAATTTGATTCCGTTGCTATGGCGATAAAGAAATAGTTCAGCTTTACTCCCAAAATGTTATGTTATCAATGTTTTATATGCCTATGTCGGCATAGAGACATATCCAACTTGTATTGTATGCGCCTTTATGAGTTCTATAATGATCAGTTATTTTTACCATATTGAATGTAAAAATAAAAACAATTTTTTGACACAAAAAGTAAAATTTATTGCAAAGAAAATGATTCCATGATTGTCTATATAATATAAGAACATTGATTTTCATTTTTTTATACATTTCAAAAATAGATCAACTTTTCCGGTAATACTACCTCCCATATTCTATAGAGTCCATAACTCGAATAATTGGAGAACCAAATTAAAAGATATACATTCTGTCAAATAAGTACCCGGAAATTTGAAATTAACACAAACAACTTATCAATCATCTAAATTTATTATATCCCCTTCAAAATAGGCCCCTTCTGAGGCAATACACTTCTTCCAACGAACAATCCAATCATCGAAACACCTTTTAAAGCTATATTCCGGGATGGCCTTCAGTTCTCGTTGCGAATTAGTTTTGATGTCTTCAATGCTCTCAAAACGGGTTCCACGAAGTGGTAATTTGAGTTTCGGAAACAGGAAAAAGTCACACGGGGCCATATCTGGAGAGTACGATGGTTGTTCGATGATATTTGTTGAATTTTTGTTCAAAAACTCGTTCACAATGATCGCTTTGTGCGCTGGTGCATTATCGTGGTGCAAAATCCAACTGTTGTTCCGCCACAAATCTGGTCTTTTGCGACCAACATTCTCTCTCAAACGCCTCATAACGCCAAGATAATATTCTTTATTGACGGTTTGGCCCACCGGTAAGAATTCCGAATGAACAACACCACGAATATCGAAGAACACGGTCAGCATCACCTTGATTTTCGATTTGCTATGGCGCGGTTTTTTCGGTCTCGGCTCATTTTTGGCGCGCCATTCCGACGATTGTTGACTTGTTTGCATGTCATACTCGAAAACCCATGTCTCGTCAGCAGTTATGATGCGTTCGATGAACGTTGGATCGGAATTTACGCGTTCAAGCATGTCTTCAGGAGCGTTCAAGCATGTCTTCAGCCACCTTACTGCGATTCACTTTTTGAAGAAAATTCAGATCTTTTGGCACCAATCGCGCTGCGACTTTCCGCATACCCAAAACATCAACCAAAATATGACGAGCGGTCTCATGAGACATGTTCATTTCTTGGGCTATCTCTCGCAAACTATAATGACGATTTTCGAGCACCATTTCCTTTATTTTGTCGACGTTTTCTTCAGTTGAAGAGGTCGAAGGCCGTCCTGAACGTGGCAAATCGTTCACTTCTTCTCGCCCCTCTTTGAACGATTTATACCAATGGTAAACTTGAGTTTTCGACATGGTTGAATCACCAAATGTTTTTTTCAACATTTCCAACGTTTTGGCACAAGAAATTTCGTTTGAAACACAAAATTTCACACAAACTCTTTGTTCGATATTTTTATCCATAGTGAAAATCGCAACGCACACAAAAGGTTGACTTGTTCCTAACGACGCCGTAAACAAACTAAATGACACACAGCAATAACAATTGACAGAATAGTTGCTGACAGTTGTGCCAACCTGGGAAAAAAAATGTTTGAAATATTCTCAGCGGGAAAATTTAAAATGAGAATTTCCGGGTACTTATTTGACAGAATGTATTCATTGCCACCAGATATATTTCTGATATACCTTCCTTCTTTTCTTTTAGAGCACCGGGTTTGATATGAATTGTATTATATATAAGTTAATATAATATGTAATTATGAAACCATATTAATTATGTACATAATAACTAATTATTAGATATAGTATATATTTATGTTTTTGAATTTTCGTATTTACATAACAAATTAAAAATTTCGTATAAACAAAATCTTTATTTTAATACTGTGCTCTAAATACCTATATAATAACTATACAATAAAGTAATAACAACATTATATAATTACAAAAATGTGAATTATTAATTGTTTATATCACTCTGTTATGAAAGGTTTAAACTCTATGTTTGATAATAATTTATGTTTTTATTATTATAAAATAATTATTATGTAAAAAATATATTCCGAAAATTTAGCAAAGTTATTTACCGATATAAAATGTATATAAACAAAAAATTAATTAACATATTTCATATATAGTGAATTAACTAACAAATAGTATAATCCCATAATAATAATATATTGATATTAATGAACAAAATTTTAATATTATATATAATATGCGGAAAGTTTGTCGATTTAAATTTGTTGTTAAACTAATATATCATAAATATGGGGTTATATAAAATTTTAAATTTGTTTAAAAAAAAATTTTTCATTTGCATATACTGTGATAAAATAAATTATATACATTAAACATTGTTGCATATACTCAATTTGGAAATGTATATAAATAACACAATATTGAAATTTGTATATATTCGAAACAATCTATATGATTCATTTAAAATGAATTTCATTTTGTTATTATATACGAGTGAATAATCAATACAATTCATTCAAATCCTGGATCTTATATAGAGCATATACGATTTATTCGCATCATGAAACGTAGATTGACCAAACCACATTCAAAAATGATTGTGTAAACAATATGATAGTAACTATCGATGCATTATTCAAATTCGAAATATTTGAAATCTAATCAACATAATAAAATTCTTCAATGTCTGCAAACATTTTTAATCGTATATTTTAAAATGATGTACATAATAAGATTGATTTGTGTTGAAGATTGAATTAATAATCTTTAACACAAATCAAATAAACACAGACATGATAATATGTTCAAATGATTTATTTATTTCATAAATTAGTGCATTTGAGATAAGCTGATTACAAATTGTTTACAAAAGTCAATTACCAAAAAAACAAAATATAGATAAATAAATGACATGAAAGAAATTATAAGTAACTCCAACAGGGACACACAAATCTTAGAATCTGGAAATCAAATACTAAAAATAGCCACATGCGGCCCTGAAACAGGTAACATTATTATAAGATTTGGCAGTAATAAGTAAGGCATCCACCCTTACATTTCTGTCGATTCCATTGTGCCTCTTACATACACGTTTCATACACGGTCTCACCTCTCTGCTTTTCATTGCTATAATAATTTCATTTCCGCTTACTAGTTTGCATTTAATTTGGTGTAATGCACGAATTAGGACTTTCATCTCCGTCTGGTTTCATGGTTTGCCCATGTGTTTTTCATCGCGGTTTGGGTTTGTTAGACTTCGAAGGTCACACATTTTCTCCCTGCAATCCCTCCAATCGCCGTTCGGTCCCGTCATTCGAAGGTGTACCTGGTGTTGCTACCCTGCACCTCTTCTCCCGTATGCCTCCTTCCTGTGTGAACTTATCTGAGTTTGTTGATGTTACCACTTCGTCCTGCTTTCCACTGCTCTATCCAGCAGTGTCCTGCAGTTTCTTTCACGTCTTCCTGTTCGACGCTCTAGTCCACTTTCGCGGATTATATGTCACGTTGAATTGCCATGGTTCCGCTGCCTTCATATCCTCCAACGAAAGTAATAAAGCGACCATCGAGCATGGGGCATGCCCCCGAAGAGGGTGGTTTTGCACACACAGTCTTTGTTCCACCTGGTATTAAATCTTTAGTGATTCTATAGTGATGCATAAGTGATAGGTCTGTTATATCACCTGGTGCAATAATAGAATATTATTATTATTACATTATTACAAATTAACTGTATGTACAAATCACTATCAAAGTATATTTTTTCATCTCGTTTGTATCTACGTATATTTGAACAATTATTATCCGTGTATTTTATATTGTTCAACAATAAATTCTTGGTGCATTTATGAATTTAAGCAATTAAGCATCGACAAATAATACGAGTATATAATGAATTATTGAATTTGTTTGTATCCCTATTCCTTAGACATAATTTGTCGCTCTAAATGTTACATATATATAAATCGGTCGCTGAATTATATCAATCAAACTTTTTCTTCATTTAACTGATTTAAATAATATATAGTATACATATATAGATTCAGAATTTACATATGAGTATAAAGTGTATTCAACAAAATATTCTAATGGCTATAATATTTCAGTTATATATAATATGATAAAGGTCAAAATAGAATCACAATGCGTATACATACTCTTAAACAAAAAAATTACATCATGAAATACATATTTTATTTTGTAGAGCGAATACACATATTTGTGGATTATAATTTTGATGTATTATATATAGTATATTTAAAATAATAACATATGTGAACTAATATGTTTATAAACTATAAAGGTGGCTTTACGAGTGAGTGCAAAAATGCCGCGGTCGTGGGTATTTTTCCGAACACGGTTTGCAAGCGAAGGGTAAAATATTTTACGTTCGAACGATTCTTTATATGTGTTAGTGAATAAAATTATTTTATCAATCGTTGTGAACAATAAGTGATGTAAATATATAAATAATAAATAATATTTTGGTTTATTTTTCATAGCTAATTGCATAGCACACTAAATTACAAATAAAACAAAATCTTCTTTGA
The DNA here is from genome assembly GCA_958336335.1 of Dilophus febrilis. NCBI lineage: Eukaryota > Metazoa > Arthropoda > Insecta > Diptera > Bibionidae > Dilophus > Dilophus febrilis. The sequence continues at coordinate 36,356,918 of OY284470.1, forward strand.
ATGTATTAGTGAGGTACGAGTAAAAAGATGAAATAAATTTAACTCGCGGTCGTGCGTGAACAAAAACACCGCGGTTCGGAATTGTTGTTGTTTTTACGTATAAAAATAAAATGTTCGCACCACGACCCTTCACTTGTAAAGCCGCCTTAACACATATAGAATAAAATTACTTTTATAATATAACTTATTAAGTATTAACTCAAAAATTTTACGGGTAAATAAATATACATATTTCATAAAAAGAATTGTTTAAAGAAACTTTTCATCTTATGTACAAAATAAATGGATCATATCACATTTTGCAAAATCTAACTAACTTATTTTAATATAACTATAACATTTTTCTATATCTATCCATATAAGTAAATGCTTTTTGATCATGTCGTCGTGATATTATTTTGTAAGTATGCTTGTTTGTTATATATATTAAACAAACTTTAACTTTGTTTTATGTAAAAACATACAGGGGAAGAAATACATTAGTTTTACTATAACCTTTATTTTATATATACATAACATAACAAGAGGTAATAATACGGTTGTACAATGAAATTATTTGATATGCAAAAAAGAAAATGAGATTTCCATTTGCTTTTTGGGCATAGAAAAAAAAATCGATTCTTAAGGCTCATACCAGTTGGATATGACTCTATGCCGACATAGACATATAAAACCTTGATAACATAACATTTTAGATGAAAAGCTGAACTATTTCTTTATCGCCATAGCAACGCAATCAAATTTTTCGTTCTATTTGTTTATTTTTTTTTATTTATACATTTTATTCTACATTCTTATTGGTTGTGATAATATAATACATTCAAATCTCAATGAATATTTGATAATTCATTATTGATAATTCATTTTCCCTTATCTTATTGGTTTTTAATTTGGATTATTTTCTAACATGTTTAATTTAAACATATATGTTTAAAACAACTGTGAGAAAGTGATACAAGATTTATTTAAATGGTATAGATTATTGTATGAAAGAAATGGAGATATACATAGACATAGAGTCATAGAGTCATATCCCACTTGTATGAGCCTTTACCCTTAAATGTATGTATGCATGTGTAAATATATTATCCGTGTATATATAACGACATGGATTTCAAATAAAACAATTCGTTGTGGGAAATTGGTCCATAATCTGATGTTGTGGGAAAAAAATGAATTTCAAAATCTGTTGGTTCGAAACAAATTAATAGATAAACTGCTTATGGATTTTGCTGAATGAGCATATGTGGAATTATAAGCGAAGTTAATCGACCCAGGAATTAATTTGAAAATTTCATTAGAGCATTCGCGATGGTAATATTTATAAAATGTGCATAATGATGCTACTACGCACGTCTATGATCCAATAATTCAATATAATTTGTTATAGTTTCATTGGTGATCACTGAGAACGCATGCTTTTCGATCCTGTCACTAAACTGTAGTGTATATTAATTGGTGACCCGGGTAATCTGTAAGAATTGTACTCTAGAAGTGATCTTATAAATACTTTATAAACTGGTGCTAAATTTTCAAAATTAAGGAATTTCTTGGATTTTCTTAAAAATTCTTCCCCAATTAGATACTGGTTCGCATTGATTACGAGGTCGTTCATACGAAGAACGTATCGTACTATCCTCAGGATAACAGTGTAATGGGTTTTCAGTTACTGATAACAGATCATAAATAAAAATTGAAAAGAGTGTAGGAGGTAGAGCATAACCCTGAGGTACCCCGGAATAGACTAGATAAAGATCTGAATTTACGCCATCTAGTCTACCTTATATAACACTTCGTTCAATAATGTGTGTGACTAATTAATTAAAACACATTTTTTTGCCAAAATTCGTTTTTATTCATCAAGATAGTCCCCTTTTAGGGAGATACAATCATTCCAACGCTTTTCCAATCTTTCGATACCGCCTTTGTAAAACGATTTTTCTTTGTCTTCAAAATAGGCGTTAGTTTCGGCGATTACTTCATCATTTGAGCCAAATCTCTTACCACGGAGCATCCTTTTGAGGTCTGCGAAGAGCCAGTAGTCGCTGGGGGCTAAATCTGGAGAATACGGTGGATGGGGAAGCAATTCAAAGCCCAATTCGTTCAATTTTGCCATCGTTTTCATTGATTTGTGACACGGTGCATTGTCTTGGTGGAACAACACTTTTTTCTTCGCCATATGAGGCCGTTTCTTTGCGATTTCGACTTTCAAACGCTCCAATAACGCTATATAATAGTCGCTGTTGATGGTCTGCCCCTTCTGGAGATAGTCGATGAATATTATTCCATGCGCATCCCAAAATACAGACGCCATAACCTTGCCAGCCAACTGATGCGTCTTTGGTCGCTTTGGGCGGCTTTCGCCGGCTGCATGCCACTCAGCAGACTGCCGATTTGACTCTGGAGTGAAATGGTGGATCCATGTTTCATCCATTGTGATGTACCGTCGCAAAAACTCCGACTTATTGCGCGTAAACATGTCCAAACAGCTCTTTGAATCATCGGTTCGTTGTTGTTTTTGCTCCGGTGTGAGCAAACGCGGCACCCATTTGGAACACACCTTTTTCATACCCAAATGTTCGTGTATTATGGTTTGTACACTGCCTGCTGATATCTTCAGAATGTCAGCAATCTCCCTCACTTTCACTTTACGGTTGGACATAATGATTTTCAGTGTTTTTTCAACGTTTTCCGGAATAACAGCGTCATTTGGCCTTCCAGTAGATGGAATGTCATCGGTGTCTGTACGACCACGTTTGAATTCGGCATACCAATAACAAATGCTTCTTTTTGATGGAGCAGAGTCCGAGTAATGTTTTTCAAGCCATTCCTGGCATTGAACAGTATTTTTTTTTCATTAAAAAACAATGATAAATCAGCACACGGAATTGCTTTGAATTCATTTTTTTTTAAAACACAAAAATAGCGTCACTTATAGCACTGTAACTTGTAAACAAATGATCTGATTAACATATGATGTTGACAGTAAGCCTAAAAAGGTTGCCAAATGCGAAAAAAAATATTGATTTAGTTCTAGGGACGCCATCTATGTGTCAGTCACACACATTATTGAACGAAGTGTTATCTATTAGCTAAAAAGTTTCCAATCCTATTACAAAATGTGCCACCTAACCCAAAAGAATGACTTTTAAATATTAATGCCTTATGCCAGACACCTATTTTATTGGTTGAATAATTTAGCAGATCACCTGTCGATCACTTGTGCCTTAAGTCAAATTGGCAATCACTAATAAGTACTTTATCAGCGAGATATTGTTTTATCATCCGTTTTACTCTACTATCTTCTCTACTATCTTCTCTTAGAAAGTATTGTTGTTATGTTATTGGACGATAATTTGAAGGCTGATAAGAGTGCATTTTTTGAAATAGGTGTAACATGGATAATTTTCCAAGGCGGGGGAAATATTCCAGTCGAAAATATTCCAGTGGATGATAATTTGTGAAAGACTTTTTGTAGTGGGTGCATTAAAGTGAATGCACATTCTTTTAAAGCAATTGGTGGTATTGAGCCATCTGGCACCGTTCTATAATTAATATCGATATCTCAAAGTGTTTTGTCTCTGAAATATATATTTTTCATTTTAGTAGTAATAATATTTGGTATCGGCATATTACTATCGTATATGCCAAGAGCTTAAAAATTAATATTCTGAGGTGGCATTATTGGAGTCGATACTATCGTCTATCGTTTAAAATTACGATACTCAATTATTTTGATATTATGGTAGTCGATTTTGTGGGTATCGATATTATTTGTACGTCGTCACCGTGGATATTGTTGTGACAAATTATTTTCATATATTAATTTATTTTACATATTTATTTATTAGCAACCGGTACAAGACCTACTGCCGTTTTACAAAACATAATACAATATACAAAATATATAAAATAGAAAATACAAACTTCAAAATCAAATACATAACAATGATAATAAAACCAATTAACAAACAAAAATAGAATAAAATATAACAAAAAACAAAAATAAAAAAAATACAAAATCTAATCACGACCAATAATAACAGTAATCCACCAAAGGCACTGTCAACAATTTTTTTTACCAAAATGTAATATACGCACCCACACCATTGTCATATCGACAATGTAACAATAATATTATTATCATCACACCCAAGGCGATTAAAAAAAACCGGACTCAATCTCAATCCGCCACACCGAATTATCTTAACCTTAATTTACCCAAAAAACGTACGCCGCGAAATACCGAAATCAAATTGATCGTTGAATATAAAAACACAAAGTGTATTTTTTTTATAAGAATAATTATACTTTGTTCGTTATTATTAATATTTTCTTTTATTTTATTTAACTTTTATAGGAATGAATATATTAAAATAAAATAAATGAACAAACACAAAAAAGCAATACAAACGGCAATCGTAACGATAGCTACTACCCTATCGTCGAAAATTATCGTCTAAAACCGACGATATCAATTGCCATTGCAAAAATGAAAATATCAACCGATGTACGACCATCGTCATTCGTAATCGACTGCGATAATTCCACCTCTGAATTTTGTGTGTGTGATAAAATATCAAAGTGGGTTTATTAATTATATAATTATATGGTAATGATAAATGACATATTGAATGCAATGAAATCATTAGATGAGATAGGGTTTTTATAAAGTAAAAAACTTTCAATCTATACATACAATCCAAATAAACTTTGAAATTATAATTATCATTTAAATTTTTTTTATTTTAAAATAATATATCAATTTTTTTTTAATTTTTTTGTTCTTTTTTTTCATTTTTAATAAATATTTAGTTCATCCAAAACAATCATTATCAACAGGTAGTACAACGGCTACGCCGGGTTGTGTACCCACACATCCTGGAGAGCTGGAGGAATTACAAAGTGTATTACATTTTCCAGAGGAGGTAGCATTAAGACTAACCGATGCTGAATATCAATTATTTTATCAGGTAAAAAAAAAAGAAAAATTTTCTCATTTATAGCCAATAATCGGTTTTAGCGTCCAACAACCTCCTTCTGTTGTTAGTTTCTTAATTATAATTTGTGACTTTTACGGTGTCGGTAATTAGCTGTACGACCAACTGCTTGGGAAAATATGCAACTGTTAAACTGATGCAACTTCGCAAAATTCAGATTTGAAAATAACCAAAACACAAAACACATATATCATGTCTTCATTAGGATTCGAACACCAACGATCCCAAAATTTTGTAAGAATTTTAGGTTGTCATTTTTATCCATTTCCCCACAGTGACATATTATATTATTAGGTAATAAATGATAAGTAGCTATCGTTACGAGAGTGTTTTATTTTGTGAAAAATTGTAATTCACCTTTGGTAGTGCTACGGAAAAATTCCATCCATTTATATATATACTGTCACCTAAAAATGATATGGTTCAATATAGGTTACATTAGTATAATTAATATTTTTTGTACTCCTATATGTACACCTATTAATAATTTATGTTAAGCATTTTGTATATATAATAACCAATAATATATAGTATTTATTATACAGAGTTAGTCTAATAAAATAAACAAGCCCGTATGTACGAAAACTATGCATTTTTGGAGTAAAAACTGTAGAGGCGAAAATTGTATAGGACGAAGGGTAACTATATTTTTATGATCTTAGATGCCATCGAAACATAACGGTAGTAGAGATATTGCGCAAAATACACTTGCTTTTAGTGGAACCCCCTGTTTATGGACACGTATTCGTATTCTACACCGAAAAATAAGACCATTTTGGTTTGGACCCGAACATCCAAACGGGTTTGTTTCCTTTATTAGATTAACCCTGTATATGTTCTGTATACTCCACAATATAAAAATTATTCTTTAGATATTTTCTAATTTATCATTCATTTAGTGACAAGCAACATATTTATATGTATTTATTTATATAGGGTTGAGTAGAGCGAGTTCGGCTGAGGGGCACCTTCGGACAATGATCGAATATATGCATGATATTTGTCTATTAATACCCATTATATACGTCTAAAAGCAAAACCTATTAAATCTTTGTAGCTTGATAAACCAATAAAATCAAAGCACGTGTTTTTGTAATGGCTTTTATTTTACCTTTTCTGCATTTTTGTTTTGCAATTACTTTGTCAGTTTCGATTTGTTTTTTTTTTTGTGGTTGTGAAAAGTATTTAGAATTATTTAATTAATAAAATTAGTGTCAAATTAGTAAAATAATTCCGTAATTTAATTTCAATTTGTTTAAATTTTTTTTTTTGAATTAAAAATTGTCTATGTGTATATTCGACCAAATGAGTGTGGAACAGTTTCCACCATAGGCGAAAGTACTCGAATTAAAAATTATCTAGTATATACGAATATGTTGCTTATCTTCCAATTTTTTTTTGAAATGGTAAGAAATTAAATAAGCAAATCAAATCGGTAGGCATTTTATAAAAACGCTTTTCAAAACGCTATTAAGTTATTAATAAATCGGAATCGACTAGATCTGCTGTTATGAAATATGCGGTTTGAAGCGAAGTGAAATGTTCAGAAATTAATTATTTTTTATATTGAATTTGCGTTATACTATATTAATCATACAATAACGATGGGAATTTTTGGCAGAAAGTTCCACATGGCATCGCCATGCCCCGGATAAATTCAGTACTTCTTTAAAAGCACTATATCTCAAACAAAGACGGAAATGAACCGATAAAAAGATTTGTAAAATTAACGCAAAATAATTGGTGAATCATTTTAAGAACGTTTTCTAAAACAATAAAAGAAATGCTTTGAAAAAAATCGTCCGAAAAACATGCTCCATCCTACCCTATCTATAAATTATAATAAACAAATACAAAACTATTTATAGTATATTTTGATATATATACCTTTGGGGTGATATATGCAAGTTTTGATATATGTATATCCGCTCGTATGCCGTATACCTACAATTTACAAAATGAAAACATAACGTATGTACATATATACCATAATGAATGAAACATAGCTATTCAGTTATCTTTCATTTTTCTTCCTTAAAATATATAGGTTAAAGAAATTTACATTTTGTTGGTTTAACATATCACACATTTTTTTTATTTTTGAATATGTAATTACACAAATGCATGTATAAAATATTCTTATTGTATATGTATACCAGTATATTAGAGGTTATATGTAAAATTTTTTATCTTTTGTACGTATTTCAAAAAAAAAAAAACTCCGGATGAATATGAACGTTGAAAAATGACTTACAATTAGGATGATGCGACCTAGTTCTGATGATGCGTGTATAGTACCTATATACTTATAAATAAACATATATATGCTGTACAAATGTCACATTTTATATATGATAATGAATTTTTATCATATTGTTGGCAAAAACCAACCAATAATAAAGAAGATATACATTATATATGTATGCATAAATGAGATTAGCTAGAAGCTACACAAAACACATATGATGACACGGAAACAGAACATCGTGTCTTTACATATATAAATATATAATTTATATACCTATTTGAATATATTATAGAAATATTGCCAAAACTATAGTGGCAATATCACCATACACCGTGTGCCGTTTATATCAATAATAAACACAACGCCATCGAAATGAAAGGGACGGGTTCTAACGTACACAATTCGTACATCCACAGATTTTGGTTTTTGACCGTGATACCAATTCGTTAATAAGAAACGGGGGAACCTTTTCACTTGGTGGATAATGAAAAGGAAGGATTATCCTTTTAATAAGCCTATCAAAAAAATTCATTAATTATATGTTTAAGCGTACTTTTTCGGTTTTCCGCTTAAACAAATAATTAATTAATATTTTATTAAAAGGATTATACTTCCCTTCTATTATCCGTCAAGTAATAACGTTCCCCAGTCTTTTATTAACAAATTGTAGTCAATATCACGTACAAAAACCAAAATCTGTGAAATCCGTGAATGTGGTGGCCCGTGGATGTAATGAACCTTCTCGAAATTTAATGAATTAATTTTTTTAATACGCTTATTAAAGGAATAATACTTCCTTTCTATTACTCATCCAGTGAAACATCATCGTCTTTTATTATCATATTTGGAGTACCTGCTGTTGCATCCACATGCCCCACATAGAATTGATACTAAGCACCTAATTGTATACTTTTTTATACTTATTCATACTAAGCACCTAATTGTATACTTTTTTTATACTTATTCAATACTTTTGTATAATTGACGTCAAAACTTATACATATGTTTGTTTAAACCACGTACAAAAACCAAAATCTGTGGATGTGGTAAACCGTATTCATCATAATACACATCAAACATTTAAACCTCAATAACTAAAGCACAAACCCGCGAATTATGGCAATCGAAAATTTTCCAAATTCACGTTCCATTTAATGCTGTTTATTTCATTTTATTCTGTTTATTTGCTGCAGGGTATTTTATATTGGTTAGCACATATGCGTAACACCACACCGATACAGTTACTATAGCTATAGCGGTACTACATAAAAAAAACGTCAGATTACAGCGATCTTGAGGTGCATGCACTATATCATTATATATAAGTATGTGTGTATTATAATCAACCTGAATTCAAGGTATTATGTGTAGGAATTAATAATGTGGATTTTTTGGCTTGAAAATGGCATTTATTTGTATAACAAAATGTAAACGTTTGCCAATGGTTGTTTGGTCGACATTCAAAGCCATTGCAAATTCATGTTGCGTTCTACACGAATTTTCATCCAATAACGCTTGCAATTCTTCGTCTTCAAATTTTTTTGGCTGACCTGGCCGCTCTTGGTCTTCCAAGTCAAAATCACCATTTCGGAAGCGTACAAACCATCGTTCACAAGTTGCTTGAGCTGGAGCATGTCCACTATAAGCTTCAACCAACAAACGATAACTTTCAGCAGCGGTTTTCTTCAAATGAAAGAGTGTAACTAAACTTCCCCGCACAACCACTTTTTCAGGCACGAAATTCGAAATCCCCGCACAACCACTTTTTCAGGCACGAAATAAAAAACTTTGTTGTTTACACTTCAACGAAATGACACATACTGCAATTTATAGCCTAATGACAGACAAAAAAAAAGAAAATGGCCGCGGTGTGTTGCGAACACTCAACGCTAGTTGCGCCATCTGTTATCTAAATCCGCATTATTAATTCCTATACCCAATATATGAATATAATATTTTATACATAAAAATTCTTTTTTCTAAAATTCTATACATATGAATAACGTTGACAGGCAAACTTCGGAAAAAGGGTGTGAATTTTATCCTTAATCAATTCCTCCCAATAATATATGTTCAAATTCGTTGTCCTTGAAGCTCTATTGGAGTGGGTGGCAGCAAAATGATCAGAAAATATTCCTATAAATATCAGGCATATCGGGATAAAGTGAGTTCGGTGAAAATAAAACACTTATTTTAAATGGGAAAGTAAAAATCATTTTATTCAAAGTATTACTAATTGCTTTCTACACATTTTAACCAACTTTCTGACAATTTGTTGCAATTTTCGACTTCTTCGTAGGAATCGAAATGCCAATGTGTGTCCCATCGATGGTGAATACAGTGGATGGGGTAGCAGCTCCCAGCCTAGTGATTTGAATGCATCTTTAAGCGGTTTTTATTTGTGTGCAGGGTCATTATCAACCTGCACACATAAGCAAAATTACCTTGCCAGTGCCTTCTGGGCCATTCTGATCGTTTTTCGATCAATTCATGGTTAAAATTGAACATTTGTTGACGATAGCGAACAGTATTAACGGTTTCACCAGGTTTTCTGGTCCCACCAGATTCGCTGCATTGTCGTCTTTCCGAAACGATCAGTCTTTTCAGTCGATGTGAATGGTTGTCCTGAATTACATTATTATTTTTATTGTTAAAGAAATCCAATTTTCATCGCCATTAACATTTCGACTCATATTGCTTCTGATACAGCATGATCACCATATGCCTCGACAAGCATTCCATGCGATTTTGTAGCACTTTTCTTGGAATGAAAACAAAAAATAAGTGCCTTAGTCCAAATCATTTTAAAGTTCAAAATTCGACCATTTTAACATGATGCAAACTGTTTGACATGTTTGACAGGTGTCATAGCAACCAAACAAGAAAAATAAAGGCTAGTTCACAACCAAATGTTCCCTATCGAGACATTTATATATTGACGCTCACCTCGGCGTTATATTTGTAAAGGAAATAAAATAGAAAATACAATCATTTTTTTCTTTTATTTCAATTTATTTCTTATGCAGGTACCTCCAGTAGAGTATTACAAACATGTGATGCTTGAAATACAAAGTGAAAGTAATGCTACAATACAACCACCGTCAACCACAACTTTAGTGAGAACGTTACAAAAACGTTTTGAAGAGGTAATTCAATTTATTTTTTGGGTTTTTCTATTTTATAACAATTTTTTTTTCTAATTTTTATTTTATATGAAAATATTATTATTATGATTATTAAATTTTAAAAGGTACATTAAAAATGCAATGTATTTTATATTATCTGATTGTGAGTATTTTGTATTATATTATGTGGATGTATATGAAAAATCCTTCCATGAATAAATTACCTCTATATAATGCTGATGTTCTTCATTTATTCGTTATTAATATATTACATACATATATAGAATATCAATTACCTACTTTATTGTGGACGATGATTGGGGATGTATATAGAATTAATTCATGTTTATCTAAAATTACTTGATTTTTCTTATATACAATAATTTACCATCACTCAATAAGTTCGTAGGATGAATAATAAATCAGCAACTTTGAGGCAAAATTCGGCTTAATTCACCGTTATTCATCAATATATTATATATTCAAGAGTGATAGATTAATTCCAACTCGCCTCTAATATTTCGATACACTTTTTGTAGAACGATTTCTGTTTGGCTTCAAATTACCCTTTAGTCTTCTTTTCATCCTTTACTGTCCACTCATCTGAACTGGCTTTTTAACCCCGTAGGGTTGTGATGGATCCATGTTTCATCGATTATCACATACCGCATGGTAAAATTATTCTGATTGCGCTGAAACAGCTTCAAACGGGGCTCTGAATTGTTTACATTTCATTTGTTGTTTTTGATCAACAGTGAGCAAAATCGGTGCCAATTTCGAAAAGAGTTTTCTCATGCTCACATGTTCATGCAAAATCGGGAGTGCACTGCCTTCTGATATCTTTATGGTATCAGCAATCTATAGCAATTTCAATTTACGATCACCCAAAAACCATTTTGTGGACTTATTATATGTTTTCTAGAAAAACTGCGGAATTTGGATGAAAAGAACGTTAAGCACCATCAATGTTTGTACGTCCGTGTTCAAATCAGCAATAACCATCTGTATCAATGGATAAGAGTCTGAATGAAATTTTCAAGGCATTGGTTTGCTTGAACAGTATATTTCCCCAATACATAGCAATGCAGCTGAAAAAGCACAATCCAGAGTTTTCCATTATTTTAAAAATTACAAAAGTACCATCAATAAATTCATTGAAAAAATTTTTAACGTATAGATTGAAGGTTGGTACTTCTTAACAATCATAGGGATTGGTCAATGGAGAGGCCATCTCTTTGTCATCCGACAAAATTATTTAGTGATGTGATACATAGATATGGAATTATTTCAATAGAGTACGGTTCACCACATACACGGATTTCACACTCACATCCACAGGAGTACCTGCTGTGGCATACACATGTCCCACATAAAATATTTACGAACAAAGTGTATATAAGTATATGAATTATATCCTGTTTTTATATGTGCTAGTTGATATGCACGCCACAATTTTTACTATAATTTTAATGAATTTTGTCAATTTTTTTCGTTTTTACTATTAAAAAGTTAAATTAATTATTTTTCTAATATCATTATTAAAAGAATTATACTTCCTTTCCACAATCCATGAAGGAAGAAACGTTCCCTAATCTTTTATTAATAAGTAGTCTTTATCACGTACAAAACCCATTAAGGTGTGGAATCCGTGGATGTGGTGATCCGTCGATGTAATGAAACGTCTAGTTTTAAAGAGAGTTTTTCGCATATAATTCAGTACGAGAATCATCGATAAACATTAGTTTAGGATGTGTTAGTGAATTTTGTGTATAATATATAGATACAAATTAAAATAATTATTTTATTTGGTATTATTTGACTTATTTGAAGCCCAAGATAAAACGTTTTACAAAAAATGAATCGAAATGTTAGAGAAGCGCTGGAATGAATGTATCACTGTTGATTAAGACTATATGTTGATGTATAAAGCCGAATTTTGCCTAAAAGTTTTTTTTTTGGAAAAGCTTACGTTACATTATGGTAGCGGTATTAAGTATTTAGCATTAGAAATAATTCATTAAACTAAAAAATATTAAATATTGATTATAAAAAGTCATTTATGATATATAAACAATTTCATATTCATACTCATATTCTTTTATTCTGTTCGTGAATATGTTATATATAGAATTATAGATAGATATATATCTTGCACGCAATATAGAATAATCCACGCTATTCCCTGTGAGTATTGACAAAAAAATAATAATCATAATCAATTATTAATATACGTATACCACATATATACCTTTATAGAATTGTTATCAATTTGCGAGACAAACAAAACTTCTATTTAATTACAAGATATACGGGGTTATAAATATATGTATTTATGAAATAAATTAATTGTATATAGTATATATCATATAATGCAATTAATAATATTCCTATATATAGAATTATTGTAGACCAATTAATTGCACTTATAAAATATATATTCGCTTTTCAGTTTTTTTGTGAACATATACTTTTACAATTAAATTATTATTTAATTGAACAATATATTTGAATAATATATTTTTTTTATAATTATCAATATTGAAATGTTATTAATTCATATTGTGAGTTATATTTTCGTCTATTTAACTTTTTTTTAATATTCATATTCTATTATAGATGAGTTTAATACACTTAGGACTAAACATAAATTTACGCCTAGGGAATTTATCTAAAATGGTGTACTACTTTAACCATTATTATTTCGGACACATGCTATTTTATTTATTTATTTATTTTATCCGTATATGTATATATCCACACTTATATTATATGCCACTAATATTTACCGTCACTTTTGGCCTTTATGACAGCCTCCATTCTCGTAGACGTGTTATGTACTGAATGTTTACATTACTCCGATGTTATTCAATTAAACTCACTATAAAACCGCATATTTAAATGAATATTTAATGAAAGATTGAACTTTTCAACACATTTATTTACTATTAAAAATATATAATGAAGAAATGTTTTGTTCAATCCAAGAATCAAACTCGGTATCTTCAATGTGAACGTTTCTCTTGTTACCCACTCAGCCGGCACGACCAACAAAATCAAGAAATTAAGAGATTGACATACATGTTAAATATAAAATCCTACACATTTAAATGTTTTTTTGGTTGTCGCTTTCTAAACCCTTGGTCAGAATATAAATCAAACACGTGGATTAATATATAGGATTGGCGAATATACAGTTTAGCGGACCTTGAGCTAGGACATTGGGGATACCTGCAATCGAAAGCCTATGTTGCACAGACAAAATAACCGTTATAATTTTTTGGCGGTCACCCCCCTTCCGAAGATAGGGGGGGTCAAAGTTTGGTTATTTTTTAAGAAAATCTTGGTTTGTGACGAAACCTGACGGGCGATTTTCAAAAGTAGATATTCAAAATAAAGGTATTTTCATTGTCTTTCATTTAAAACAACCCCGGAATAAATCGGAGGTATATAGGGGTCAGGGGGTGGGAAAATGTGGTTTTTTTACATTTTTTTAGGTGGAACCGGTCTGCAAAGGGTTAACTGAATTTTCCAAACGGCAAATTAAAGCTAAATGTAACATGTAACCACCCCACTTGTTTATTAAACCATATGTGGAATATACGTGAGTCGTTTCGCATCAAACGTGTGATTTGCTATATTGCAAGCACTTTCCACATCACACAAGTTCTGTGCGCTTGTGAATTTTTTTTAAATGTTATCTCACATAGCTCTATTGCATGGGTATTGAAAAACCTTTTACTATTTATTCGTTCTTTTTTAAAAGGAAAATTTCTAGTAGTGCATATTTTCAAACGCTGACATTAATTCATATTTAAAATGAATATAGAACAAATAGCCCGTTATTGAAAACTCATGTAATAGGTCTATGTGAGATAACATATAAAAAAACCCCATTTATACATATAACTCCTGTGTGATGGGGGGACTGCTTTTTAATTATAAACAAATAACATGTTTGAAACGAAACGAGTCACGGTGTTTGCCATATATGGGTTAATGAACAAGAGGGTTGGTTGCATCTTACATTTAGCTTTAATTTGCCGCTGGTAAAATTCATTTAACCCTTTACAGACCGGTTCCACCTCCAAAAATGTAAAAAACCACATTTTCCACCCCCTGACTCCTATATACTTCCGATTTATTTGGGGGTTGTTTTAAATGAAAGATAATAAAAATACCTTTATTTTGAATATCTACTTTTGAAAATCGCCCGTCGGGTTGCGTCACAAATCAGGATTTTCTAATAAAATAACCAAACTTTGACCCCCCCTATCTTCGGAAGGGGGGGTGACCGTCAAAAAATTATAACGGTTATTTTGTCTGTGCAACATAGGCTTTCGATTGCAGGTATCCTCAATATCCTAGCTCAAGGTCCGCTAAACTGTACTTCAGCCATAGGATTTATAGGATCCAGAATAACGTCCTATAACAGTTATTTTAAAACCCAGTTTAGAGCATTAAAATATTTCGGTGATAGCCTTATAATTTACAGTTTAACTGATTTTGCAACAGTTATTTTATAACCGTGGTGTTAAATTGTTATATGGGGTAACTTTATTAACTTAAAAACAAAACTCCCACACCTCAACTAATCAAATATTTGATAATGTTTGCACAAAATTCAATACATTTTTAAGTGGTTTATAAATATTAAATAACCATCAACTATACATAATCACCGCAATTCTAAATTATTTGTGTATAAATGCTTATACACATAATCTACCACGTTTAAAATATTGAATAAAGAATCGGTGAAACTACATAAGGGACTACCAGGGAGAAGCACCGTGTCTAAATGGGATAACATATACTTTTAAAGTTCGAACTATTTTCTTTAAACATTTTGGATATTGATATCGACACCAATTGGTACCAATATTGGTTATCGGCAAGGCCGGGTATCGATTACATCTAAGAAATTGGTGCGAACCAACTAGGCGCTGTCAGCTATAGGTGCGCTGAAAACGATTAGATATTTTAAATATTATAAAATGTTCTTAAGAAAAACAAAATTATTGAAAATAAAACCTTAGAAATCGGTTTTTTTCGGGACTTTTAAAGAAATTGCCGGGCGTCTGTCCATCCTAATTAAGCTCCATTAACAATAAAATGTTGATCCTTTTCAATAATATATTTTAAAAATTTTAAATATAAAATTAACAACGGCAGCTAATGTGTTAAATATTTAATTGAAAGCATTCACAAATGCGCTAACAAATGGGTTTTCAATTACGTTTCTGGGCGCTATGTTTTATCATTTGAGTCAAGTGCATACATGGGCTAAAATGGGCCTGGTAGTGGGTACCAAATACAAAAAATGACATTACCAGAAATTTTTCCATCACACCCCATCTAGGGGTTCCCATACAATCAATTTACATTAAAATTTTGTTGATTAGTGAATTAAGCGCCCTTGCCACCAGCAAGTGCATTCTGTTACAGGTGTTTGCCTGTCCCATTTTTTTTATTGTTATTGTAATAAAAAAATATTTTTTGTCTGTTTTTTTCATTTCAATTACGCAATCGAGACATTTGTTTATGAACCGAGGGGGTTATTCACATATCGATTTTGAAAATCAGTGTAACGAAAAAAATACTCCATTAATTTCGAACCGTTGAATGTTCGGTTCAACATAAAAATTATCAGATTTTTGGTTCTGCTTTTAATTTAGTTGATTTTTCTAATTTTTCCAGAACAATACAGGTCGTGTCGCAGGTAAAAGACCTGGTTGCCTGCATGTTTCTTTTGCAGAACTTGAATAACTTTTATGCGTGTATGGTATTTCAAATCTTTTAAAAACATATTTTCTAAAATTTAATTTAGAAATATGGACGGAATCTTTTTTTTTTATCTCATGATTCTCATTCCCGGCCAAAAGCTCCATACAAAGTTTCTCCAAAAAAAAACTCCATACAAACTCCATACCTAGCTGGATAAATATTTATCGTTAAATACAAATCACTCAGAATTGGTCCCATTAAGTAACTTCTGTTAAAGTTTGCGTATAGGTATGTAAACAATAAGTATGTAAATTATTGCGTTAAAATCTGTAACATAGATAATATGTATATCAAATTGTTTGTCTAACCGCGTATATAATGTTTACAGTCAAAAATTATATTAAATATATTTAAAATATTAGATCAGTGATATACATATCCTTGCATATTATTTTTTATGTATAGAGAATTTAAATAAAACGATGAAAAGAAAATGACAAATCAAATATTCCAAGTACCACTTGAAAAGGTTTTTCAGTTCATATATTCATTCATATAAGAACATGTGATATGTTTAATATACAAATGAAGAGGAAACAAAAAAATGGAAAGCTCATCATCATCACACACAAATAAATATGATTTTCGTTATATTCATTTTTTTTCTTTCATTTTTATACATACCACGTTTTTACGAGTGTAATTTTTTTTGTTACACACACTTCTGTTCATATGTGTAACTATTATCATCTATAGCACGTAACAAACCAACCCAATTCATTCATTTCGACATGTTGGAATGAAACATACTATATACATTATTTCTATGTGTATATACATTGATGAATATAATAGATAGATATAGAAGAGTATTTTGTATCATATGGCTGTGATATGGATATGAATTTTATATTTTGTATATATTCCATATATCATCATATACGCATATATAAAAGGAAAGATCTCATGGGATTCATAAAGTTTTTCTCGACCAATATAAATATTAGAACCATATACAAATATTAGAAGTACAAATAGGTTTTGAGGATTTTTTTTTAAATGGACACTATATTCAAAGAACTGTAAAATGCGTTTATGTAGCTACGGATTTTTTCCATATTTCAGTCAGCATACGGATTAACACGTCTTTTGAACAGAGTTCGCTCCCCAATTGGAAAAAAAAATCGGATTATTTATTTCTAATAACTAAACTGCCATCGGCGTTCATTGAACGGATTGCTTTAGAGGGAAATAAGGATGCTTAAATATATCAATGGTTGACGGACGACGACTGGGAAAAAAAAAATAGAAATAATTGAGATCAATCGGAGCACCTCGATTAAACGCGGTTTGTTGATGTATGATTTCTATTTTCTTTAAATTATACGCGGTTTTTGTTAAAACGAAAGAAATTGATAAGCGATTTGACTACCAAAAATCGTATTTCCCCGCATTATTCGCGTTGAAAATACATATTTAGATTGTCAAATATATCCAAGAAACATTACGTGAGATTCAAATTCAACCTCAACCTCAACTTTATAAACTTGTTCGTAACAGTAATAGACTTCGACTTCACATTTGACCGAAATATTATCTATTATAAATAATAGTTGTCGTCACTTCTATACGAAATATCTTCGTCAACGTAATTTGCGTCCTTTTTGACAGAAAATAAAATACTCAACTTTCGTAAATAAAACATGCCGATGCGCTTGTTTTTGTAAGCTTACGTCTGGTATCTTCGTATTGTTGTTTTATTTGTACACATTTACGCATCATGACACGATATACGAAGCCTTTGTAAAATAAAAAATAATAAAATACGCCCACATCGCAAACCTTCGTAATTAATTTCAAGTCGGCAAAAAATGCGAAAATTAATTTTATGAAGGTATAACGTATCGATTGTTAAGCGATCTATTGTTTTATATTTTATAAAAAAAAGTATTTTTTTCGTTACAAAAGAGATAATATTAAAAAAGGATTTTTATTTCTACGGTATCTATGAAATGTTTATAAAATTCAATATGTTGAGGTTGAAGTTGAAGGCTTAACTTAACAAGTGAGGGGTCATAGTGCGAACATAGTATTTGTATATGTAAAAACAACAACAATTCCGAACCGCGGTATTTTTACGGTATCACGCACACCCGAGGGTTGAATTTATTTCAACTTTTTACATTCAAAAAGATTTTATTTTATTCGTAAATTTGTTTCTCGCAATAAGTTACCGTATTATTGTACAATGTTTACACAGTATGGTTTATAATGTTGATTAGTCGTAGTCTAGGATTTAGTTTTAATTTTTGGATTATATGAAATGCAACATTGATTAATTGATTGTGCTTGGGACTACGACCATTTGTTTAGTTTAAAAATTGAAAAAATCGAACATTTTTGATTAAGAATAACAAGTTGTCAATGTGCAAAAGTTCTATTTTTTTTTTAATATCACATTCTTAAATCAAAAACAAAGCATGTAATTTGTATAACCAGAAATTATTTTAAGAAATTAATTGCTCCTTCAATTTTCTTCAAATCATTTTCATATTTAATAATCAATTCTGGAATTATTCCAAAAAAATTATGAATTTAATATACAAATAAAATTCGTTGATTTGTTGCAAGATGAAATTTTAATGAATTGTTTCCATACTTTTTAATGTGGAATATGAACTTTTAGTTGCATACTAATTCTACAATATTTCCTAATATTGGTTAACTATGGGTTGGAGGGCAGCACGATAATAGTTACAAGAACATCCTATATCCTTTAACGGTTGATTAGGTAATAGATTATATAATTTGGGTTGGTTTGGAACACTTGACCGTTTGGGGTAATTGTACTACACCCTCCGTCTATTCCATATTCTGACCAATTGAATGATGGGCATGGACATAACTTCCTTAGGTATTGGAAATAATTTGCCAATGGTCTCGGGTATACCTGCTAATGCTTCAAATTTACATTATATGTGTTGCTATATAGAATAGCTCTTGGATTTTCGTATCCCGTTAAATTATGGATCACTAATCTAGTATTCGGTTTGATTTTCGATTGTCTACAGTCATCGGTTTCATTCCAGGACTGCTGGGACTCACTTATCAGCGGTTCTCTTGATCTTGCCCTAATCACTGCATTAGCCAAACCACAAAATGGTCTTGGTTGAATGTTTGGGCTGAGCAGAGCTCTTTCTTGCGATAGCGTGTGCTCTAGCGTTGCCCTCCATTCCACTTTATCCACATTAATGTGACTTTGTTTACCTCTTACCTCTAATGGTAGGTCGCTATCTTTTTTAAATACTTCAAAACTTATTTCTACACCCAATAGATTCTATTGATTATATATACCTATATTAGTATATATGAGGTATTGAATATCATGTCATATATTTATTTATATATTCTGTTATTCATTCACATTTTGTTTTGTTAAAAAAAATTTACATCAAATCACTTTTTAAATCTATATATATAGAGCTTTATGCTAACTTATTTTTCCTATTGTTATATAATCATATAATGTTGTGTATAAATAAATACTATTCTATTGATGTTATGGTCAATATAAGAGATCTTCTGTATAACTTCTAAACATATAATGTAAATGGACTATATTAGTTATTATATACAAATATATTTATTATATATTTATGATAATTTTGTAATGGTATTAACTACAATAATATACCCTAAAAACCATATGCCTGTTTATAACAAAAGCCAAAATATTCTTTTAATATTTTATAAATTATTAGTAATTTACGTTTAGATAGTTTTCGGTTTTTTGATAAATTTTTTGGTACTTTAATTTATGAAATGTATAAAGCAAATTGTATATGATAATAAAATTAATTCAACATTAATATTATATATATATTTCTATAGGTATGTTCATGGGTCACACATTTAATTATATCTCAACCAACACACGATGAACGTAAAGCAGCATTTGCATGTTTGTTACGAGCAGCGCTTACATGCTGGAATATCGGAAATTTCAATGGTGCTATGGAAATTACAACAGGACTTCGGTAAATAAATATTTCCTACAGATAATATATTTTCATTTTGTAACATTACACATATTAGTTAAAGGTCGATTTTTTTTCATTTTCTGAGTAATCTGATATATGAATTTTATCAAAGAGGTTTGCAAATATTTTTGATTAAAGCGTAAAGTAACAGGCAATCATACTGTTTAAATTAAAACATTCATAGAGAACGTAGACACAAACTACTGTGCATGTAAACCATTTTCTTTACACAAGCAAATATTGCCGAAAGGATTTCTTTCCGCTTAATCGGGTTGCATTGAATATGATCTGGTGCATGATATAATTCCCAATATTTATATGCCAGGTCAAGCCAAGCTGCTTAAGACCATTTTACGTACGCGAGGAAATATTTGTTCGTACATCCCTTTTTGGTATTGATATTTCGTCAGCTCCATTATAGCCAGAGGTTTCCAACAATTCCAAACCACAATCTAATTCCGATTATTATCTCGTAACAGGACAATCTACTAATACAAATGCTACAGGAAACCAATACCATTCTGCTGTACCTGTATTGGTTTTGCCTATAGAACACGCAGGTAAAATCATAAGCGTATCTGCTTGCAAATGTTTATGATATTGAATAACAGATTTTGATTGGTTTTCATCAAATCTCCAATATCAAAACATAAAATTGTTTTGAACATTGTTTTTAAAAAAAAATCGGAAATGAAATTTTACGAGATCTTTGAATTACGCGCCAATATGGCATAAAATGTCCTATTTTTTGTTTTTTTTTGCAACATATGGTACGCATGAACTTGACTGCTCCTCATTCAGAAATGGATTAGATATCGAAAATTCAATAATACTTGTTAAAGATATGTCAGTTTTTGCATCATGTGGCGCCATCTTGAATATACCCACCATTTCGCTTCCTTCTAAAATAAAATTTCTTCTACGAAATATTATAAAAGGATTAATTAAATATTGTTAATTAAACATTTCTAAGTTTGCCGCTCATGATAAAGAGAGTTATAGTCGAATTTCATTTTGGGCGCTTCTTGAACTTGGTCACTGGGCAACAAACGGATTTTGCTTAGTTTTCATCTGATCTACGATTTAAAATGATAAAATTGATATCGGCCCGCAAATTCAAGGGAAACCGTTTTTTCGACATGATGTCTTCCACTAAATAAACATCCTTTCATATGCAATACAAAAAAAAAATATTGTTTTAACTCCATACATTTTATGCGTGTTAATGATAATTTTTGAAAGCACATAAAAATATTTTGAATATACAACATAAGAAATATAATTTTAGAGGAATAAAATAACATACATTATGTGATATAAGTAGAACTGCTTTTTAAAAAACTGCTAAAAAACTGTCTTTTTATATTCTATGTGCAGTTCGCGAATATACACTAAACGTAATTAAGCATGTAGAATTAAAAAAAAACAATTTTTTTTAAACTAAACCTACCGAGAAATTTTAAAAATATTTGTTTCTACCAATCGAGATTCAAAAACTTCGGTCACGGTAATACATATAATTTGCTTTCCATTTGATTACCAGAGGTGGTATTATGGGAGTCTAAAATTACGATACTCAATTATTTTGATATTATGGTAGTCGATTTTGTGGGTATCGATATTATTTGTATATCGTCTCCGTGGATATTGTTGTGGCAAATGATTTTCATACATTAAAACAAAAATTGTATTATTTTTATGATGAATGAGAATGAGAATGAAAGTATTATTTTGATGAGAATTACTTTTATACTTTTTATGAATATTAAAATTGAATAAATGCAAAAAACAAATTAAAGCAATACAAACGACAATCGTAACGATAGCTACTACCCTATCGTCAAAAATTATCGTCTTAAGCCGACGATATCGTCTGCCATAATTGCCAAAATTAAATTATCGTATGTTTCACGACAATCGTCTTTCGTAATCGAATGCGATGATTCCACCTCTGGAGTGGGTAACAGTAGCTAAGAGTAGAGTTTTCTACGCCGAACTACTCCGTACTATAACAAAGCGTAGTTAGGGACGCAACTATTTAAAAATTAAGTAGCGATATATTATTAAAAAAGTTGTGCCGTATGTACTTCTAATTGAGGGAAAAATGAAAAACTTGGCATTTAAAAATGTCTGTGGAAGTTTCAAAACACTGCCATTTGGCCGTAGTTCAAAAGCGATCATTTGGTAAGTTTAGCGTTAAAATATTTACATAATAATTTTCCAGTTTTTGTGAGGATTATATATTAATAAATATATGGAATGTATTTATAGCATAAACAAAATATGTTTATGAAGCGTTTATAGGCATATATTCCAAATTATTTAAATATAAATATATCAAAATATTGCAATTTGAAATCGAGAATAATGTGTAAAATTTACATATATGACCCATAAAAAGTTATATTTATTGATCATATATATGTATGTTTCCCGATATACATATATAAATAAAATAATGCATATAATAAATATGTTTTATGATTTCAATTTTATTGATATTTCTCAGTATATATGGATGCATACATCCATTTGTATGTTTTATTATTTTTTACATAATCATGTTATATCATTATCAAATTCATTTACATATATATTATAAATGAAAAAAAAAACTTCAATATGAAGTGAAGAAATTTCCTGTTAATTCAATATGCGTATACATATATAGACTTATCGATTCGGTAATTTTATAATCTGTTATTGATCATAATGCATTATTTTAAATGAATATAACCATTGTATTTATATGAATAGTAATTTGGTTCATGAAGATAATAAAACATGTTTCAGGAAGATACAATCCAACACTTTCGAACATTTGAAATTGCGATTTATTTATTGCGATTCCCTACGAGAGACAAACTGGAAACTGATGTCGAACGAAGTTGAAAGGCAAAGAACGATCGTTAGATGTGTCTAATGTAATTCTAAGAATAAAATGTATTGTCCCTGAATGTGTTTCTGTAATTATTTTTACTTTTAAGCGGTAGGTGCTTAAATCCTGAACCACTAGCGGTGTTGTTTTGCATAATTCATTTTTTATAGCAAGATTCCGCCGCTTCATTATTATACAACCCTTTTTTTAATTAGATGGATGGATTTATTGAGTTAAGATATTCCACTGCAAAAGGCCTTACCTGGATCGTTTGCACATTAACATTTTTTGTATTTGAAATAAGTTTTTGAAAAACATTATCATTTATTAATCGAACATGCTCATTTTTCTGACATTTCGGACGGAAATTGGACGTATTAAAAATAAAAAAAAATTAAATTATCATTACATGCAAACTCATTTGTAATAAATGATGAACCATAAATATATGTATAATAAGATCTCGGAAATATAACCTGCGGGTATAGAGTATTGTATTGTGATTTTTTGTATGTGAGATATCAAAATCCAACAACAGCCTTCTGTTCTTAGTTTCTTAATTTGTGGTTTTTACGGTGTGGGGAATTAGCCATTCGACCAACCGCAAGGGGAAAATGCAACTGTGTTAAAATTCAGATTCGAAAAATAACCGAAAACACAAAACATATTTTATGCATTCAGTAGGATTCGAACCCACGACCCCAAAATTTCGTTAGAATTTTAGGGTGGCATTTTTATCATTTACACCACAGAGTCGCCACAAATAATGCACAAATGGGAATTTTTAATACTCGCATTTATAATTGACGCACGATTTCCTCTTCTAACAACAGGTAAGACTTGCCTAAAATCTGGTCGGCAAAGACCATCACCAAACGGTAAATCATTTTTCATCAAATCACGAAGTATTAAGTCCATCATTTTAAGTTTTATGCTTAAACCCATTGTATCTTCATCCCAAATTACACAATCAACAGATACTAAAAAGTCACGTTTTTTGCGAGTAAGTTGTGGACATTTCACGGCATTCATATTGAAATCCAATGAAAACGCAGAATGGAATGTCATTCCTTTGGGTAAAAGAATGGAATGTCATTCCTATTCCTGTCCATGCAAACATTTTTATTTTCTGCATCGATTTTTTGAATTAAAGCGCAGTATAAAAACGTGTTTCCACTTCCACCAGGTCCATCTAAATAAAAAAACTTTTGAGAAATTCGACGATGTAAGGGTGAAAATATCATTGATGATGCGACATTCTGATAATTGTTTAGGAATACCCAAAGATTAGGTTCAGTTGTTGTTATAATGGGAACAAATTTATCTTTTGATTTAAAATTTCTCTTGCATTGGGAAGTGGTAAAAGTAAGAATAAATCAAATCCTGGTTGCTCACACTGATCTTTTAATTGAAATACGCAATGAGTCAAAGCTTCATTTTCAGCCATACCTTGATTAATAAAGTCTTCTAGAAGATTGTTCTTGAAATCATTAAAAATTTGAACAGGATATGATGGATATGATGGATTGCAATATAACGATTGTTAGCTTGCCACTTTCATTAATTAGGCCTCGTGCCTCAGCTGCTTCTTTAAACGTTGGGAATACACAATGATTAAAATGATCAACCGCAGCTCTAAGTTTTGCGCAATCTCAACCCGTTGTTATGTATTTATTTATATACTAAATTTAGTTATATTTAATTTAATAGCATAACCTAAAAACAAAATGAATATATATCCGAATATATTTATGTTTATAAATAATCATGTCCTTGAATATGTATAAATAAATAATGTTTAAGCAATATTGACTCGTTCTTAAACCATATACATAAATTCACAGTTTATACCAATACATTTTTTTATATATGCAATATAATAACCATTTCATATAAAAACGTAAAAACACTCCAAACAGCATTTTATTTTCACAAATAATAGTATATGTATTGTAATAATAACGCACGTTATCAATAAATATAATATATTATATATCAGAAAAAGATACAAATGAATATATAGAAAATTAAGTTTAGATACAATAAAAATCTTATACCATACATATATAGATAGAGGTATATATTTAACTTTATTTAACATTACCCATATAAATAATAATGTATTCTGACTTTCATTCGTATTTCCCCTAAACATAATCTTCTTTTTTATTTTATCTATGCACATGCACATATAATTTTCTTTTCTTATGCTACATATAGGTATATTTATATTATAGACTTCTGTTTAGATAGTTATATGAAATATAATAAAAAAAAAGTCTATACAATAAAAAAAAACTAAAATCATGTATTTTATTTCATAAAATACTCAAAATCGTATCACCATACCACCAAAGATATATGCTATTTTATATTATTTCAAAAAGTAAAAGAAATATTTAGGTCAACTCTAACTCAAATTCAAACACATATGTATATACATGGTGTCCCGCTTGATCCCTTTAAACACCAATTTCACATAATCCTTATATCAGATAAATATTGTGTGTGCGCGTCTAACATCAAGATCTAACTGGAATAACCAGGAGACCATTGATTCATATGTAAATGGGGGATCTTTTATTTAGCTTATAATAAAAGTTTCGCAAGTCCGATCTGTTAAGAGATATTCTTTTAATAGAGAGAAGAGATGATAAGAGAGAGATGCAATTCTGAAAAAGTTTAATTTTTCTGAATAATTTGTTGAAAAAGAAAACCGATTTTTCTACATACACCTCAATATCTCGAAACTGAACGGACCCGGCGAAAACTATATAAGAAACAAAATTAAAAATAATCATTTTGGAGTTCTGAGTTAATTATTTTAGTTTTAATATTTTAAAGTTTACCTGTAATTCGAGTGGGGTTAAAGTTATTGCAATTGGGAATGGGCAATGGGCAATTCTTCATAAGCTAATTCGATGATTACATGGTATATTCGTGTTGTAGGGGGTTAAGCGGGTGACCCTGTATAATAATATATAATAAACATGAACTTCCATACATTCGTCGGCCGAGGGAAAGATGTAAAAAATTAAATAAAATAGAAATTCTGTATTATAGATATTATACACATTATATTTTGTATATCATATATTGTACAAATATAGATTCAATTTATTTTCAATTATTAATCTTATGATGAGGTAAGCTAATATATATTTAGCATTACATACTATATATATATGTTAAAAGGAACTATATAGTAAATATATCATATGGCAATATTTTGTGGTATGCTGGATAAAAATGCCTACCTAAAATTCTCACAAAATTTTGGTGCCGTGGGTTCGAATCCTAATGAAACATAAAATGTATGTTTTGTGTTTTTCGGTTATTTTCGTACGACTAATTATGGACACCTTAAAAGCCACAAATTAAGTAACCAACAACAGAAAAGGCTGTTGCTGGACCCTAAAACCGATTGTTGGTTGTAATGCGAAATTTAATTATTTAAACATATTATTTTACGAAATTGATATATTGTTCTTTTCCCCATACAATTGCTTTATTATATATTTAACATATTTAAATATATATTGAATTGAACTTCTGATCTCTAATGATATTTCTAATATTTAAACAATTTTATTAAATTCTTACCATAAAACAATAAGAAAAAGCAGGATAAATAAATATAAAAGTATTATAATTCCAAACAAAATTAAACCATAACAATAATGCATAAAAAACCAAAATAAAGACTAAAATTAGAATAAACTGTAAACTTTTATTTAAATTGTTTCATGTTTGTAAATACTTCTTTCTTTGTATAACAATTATTCTTCTTTACACATTTCATATACATTTAAAAAGAAATTACATTTAAACAAAGGCGTTCATATTACTGTGTTTTTTTAATTTAAATTTTTTAATTCTTTGTAATACACATCACAATATACATAGGATATGTTTTAAGATTTTAAAGAAATTTCATAAGGCGGTTGTTCTGTAGGGGGATCGACATCAATAATTCATAGCAACAATTTATTTTACATTTTATTTATTCTTAATTTTGTAACCTTTGTTTGTTTAGATTGGGATCAATAGGGACAGCCTGATCGCTGATCCAGTGTTGGCAATTGTTGAGTTCTTGATGAAGTGCTTACTTTACCTCCAGGTGGTAACCAACGGTAACTGAAGAATTCATTCTGAATCATTCAGGCTAAAATTTTAAGTAACACGGGTCGTATATCTAATTACCTAAACCGTAGAAGAAAACAAATTATAAAAATAACCACAGCGCATAACTGCGCGATCCAGGAAACATGGAAAGAACATTGAAAGAACATATTATCCAGTAAAGAATACAAATTCTACTAGGGGTAGAAATAAAACAGGTTTATTCGGAACCGCCTTGTGGAAACCAGAGAAGCCATTCCGAAGCTGAACTGCTGCAGGAATGGAACGGCGGCAGGACTTGAAGGCGTACCTGGTGAACTCTTAAAATATGGTAGGGGCGTATTGTGGAACCTTATAAATAAAAAAATTGTGCATGTTTGGACCTATGAAGTTATACCATATAAGTGCAGGTTTGCTGTAATTGTGCCATTACAGCATCACACATATACGCAATTATATATCAAAATATATAATAAGGCTCGTGACCTCGGTTAAATTATTTCCATTGCCTGAGAAATTTTGGGTCCATACCCATCATTCCATTGGCCAGGTTCCTGGGCAGGGTCAATGAATGTATCAATTTGGCATAGATTGAAATTAAGCACAATGACCTCGAGAGCTCAAGTGTTTCGGTGTAGACTTAGAACCCAACCCAATTTATGTATTCTATATACAAAAGCATATCGTCGGATTATCGTCGGTTGTATATATTATTGTTCCCAATACTCTGAATATTAGTAATAGAAAATGCTATATTATATATTTCAAGATAAATACCGGTTGTGTATTGTGATAGTATGAGTATTGCAAATAGCGTATGATGTTTTAAGAAAATAACGTTAAGAAAATTGAAAATTTCCCTAAATTTGTGTAATTTATTACATATACTTTTCACATGTAGAATTAAATAACATATTTTTAATTTTAGTAACTTTCGTTTCGCCCGGTACTGTAACAATAAGTTTAATGATGCATAAGTAAACTAATCAAAATCTCTTATTTTGCTCTGCTTATGATTGACTCCCAAATCAAATCTTATTCTTGAATGAAACCCACAACTAAAATAATCCAAAATGTCTATATATTTTATCTCACATAATAACACTATACGTCAATGGGATACAAAAAAAGTATTACACTATATATAAATAAATACATATAATACAATAACATTCATATATTGCGTATGGTATATCCTTTTGCGGTGCGATTTTCTAAAGTAAAGATACATATCTACCCTCTACTCTTCTCTTCTTATATATATATATATATATATATGTATTCGGAATCAGTCATAAGTTGTTTTGAAAGAATTTTAAAAAGTATATATGTTAAGAAGAAAAAAAAGGTAAAATAAAATACAATAATAAAAAAAAGTTTTAAAGTAGAAGTTTCAATTTATTTTTGTTATGACAATTTCGTAAGTGCGGTGGTAAAAGTAACTATACAATATAAAGATATATATAGTAAATAAGTTTTTTTTTTATTATTTCTTTATTTATATATTCATTCAAATACATACATCCAACATCCCTGTATATGAATTCATCCCCATTATATTATTGTATCACAATATAACAAAAATAAAAAAAATGTAGAGAAATGTATTGTATATGAACTTCAATTACACTAGAAAAATATAATATCATATCATTATGTAACAAACATACTCATCATATAAACACAGAAATATATAAATATAGAAAAAAAAACAAATTTACAAGTTGTTTTGTATATTACATATATGATACACATATATATAAAAGAAAGTTACATACAATATTTTCGTTTAATATCTCATTTTAGTTGCTTTAAGTTTTATATATAGAAACTATTATTATTTTTGTTCGGATACTTTCATTGCATGTGCAAAATCGTTAAAATGTTTAATTGAACATGAACTTTTAAAATGAAGTTGATATATAATTGCTATATACATATGTTAAGAAATATATGTAATTTGTCTATTACACACGATGCAATTTACTGTTTTTTTTTGGGTTGATATTTCTGATGTTTGT
This sequence comes from Dilophus febrilis, assembly GCA_958336335.1. NCBI lineage: Eukaryota > Metazoa > Arthropoda > Insecta > Diptera > Bibionidae > Dilophus > Dilophus febrilis. The sequence goes on from OY284470.1 coordinate 36,386,076, forward strand.
TAAATGTTATATCTTTAGATGTGTATGCATTTTTTTCTATATGTTTTTCTTGAAACTTTGAAATTATTTTATTAATTAAACGAACTTATATATTATTGTAATTATCACAGATTTTTTATGTTTAAACTTATTTCTATATCCAAACAACATTAATAATATATAAATGCATTCACAAAATATATACATACTATTAAAATTCTCTTATATGCGGTAATTAAATTTAATCATAAAACTGATTGTAATTTTAATGGGTTTATCAATATTTGTATTGATACCTCCCTTTTTTTTATTTATGCGATCAGATTTTGAATTTTCTTATATTTAATTTTAAAATGTGTGTAAAAAATTAAAATTTTCACAGAAATTTCAGTACAGAAAAAATCTGTGTTGGTGTATGTACAAAAGAATTTAAAATTTTGGCTAAATGTAAGATGCAACCAACCCTCTTGTTCATTGATCCATATATGGCAAACACCGTGACTCGTTTCGTATCAAACATGTTATTTGTTTATAATTAAAAAGCAGTCCCCCCATCACCCAGGAGTTATGTGTATAAATGGGGTTGTTATCTCACATAGACCTGTTGGGACACTACAAATCCTGCTTAACGCGGTTGTGGTCCTTAACTTTTTATCATTTATTAACTAATAGAATTTCAAACACAATACACTTTACTTTTTTTATTAATATTTCATTTTATTTTCTATTTACTATATATATATATTATGTGCTACTTCCTGCACATTTTAAAACCATCTACCTCAAAATCTATTTTTTCATTTTTTATTTTAATTTTATATTAACCGGTATATATTTCTCTGCCTATTTCATTATCATTCATTATCATACATTATGAGAAGGTTATTTGTAGGGTTTCACAACACATGTTAATTTTATTTAACCCTGTGTTGTTCAACCGCTACAGACCTATTACATGAGTTTTCAATAACGTGCTATTTGTTCTATATTCATTATAAATATGAATTAATGTCAGCATCTGAAAATATGCACTACTAGAAATTTTCCTTTTAAAAAAGTAAAATGAAAGTAAAATAAAATGTTGCACCATAAAAAATCAAACCATTACCATTAGTAAACCAATAGCAGCTGGCAGGTTGTATAAGCCGTTACACCAGAAGATGATACACCAGAATAAATAGTAAAAGGTTTTTCAATACCCATGCAATAGAGCTATGTGAGATACCATTTAAAAAAAAATCACAAAACGCACAGCACTTGTGTGATGTGGAAAGTGCCTACAATATAGCAAATCACACGTTTGATGCGAAACGATTCACGTATATGCCACATATGGTTTAATAAACAAGTGGGCTGGTTACATGTTACTTTTAGCTTTAATTTGCCGTTTGGCAAATTCAGTTAACCCTTTGCAGACCGGTTCCACCTACAAAAATGTAAAAAACCACATTTTCCCACCCCCTGACCCCTATATACCTCCGTTTTATTCCGGGGTTGTTTTAAATGAAAGATAATCAAAATACCTTTATCTAGTTCTAAAAATATCTAGTTTTAAAATAATATCTAGTTTTTTCGAATATCTAGTTTTAAAAATTTGGATGTTCTATAAAAAAAACCAAACTTTGACCGCCCCCTATCTCCGGAAGGGGGGGTGACCGCCAAAAAATTATATTTTTTATAAATTATATTTTGTATGTGTAACATAGGCTTTCGAATGCCCAATGTCGTATCCCCAATGTCCTAGCTCAAGGTCCGCTAAACTGTATATTCGCCAAAATTTTTCCCGTTTTACCGTTCTAGTTCAATACCGAAATTACCGGTAACTTTTATTTTAATTTATCGGTAATTTTTAAATTTGCTTGCTTGCTTAAATTTGCAGTTTTATTTTCTTTCTCTCTCCATCCCGGCATCAAAACAGATTTATCGGTAGATATTTCCCAACACTTGATCAAGTTGATTCCTTCAATTATAATAAATAGTTTTTTTCATTGCACCCCAGAATAGGCTTGCCAGTTTTTAGAAATGCCATGGCAGGACATTCACAAAAAAAATCTGAATTTATTAGAATATGTTTTATGAAGTATACAAAAAAGCAAAAAACTCTAATGTCATGAGCATTATCTGATAAGTGTTTAAAAAATTATATAAATAACAAAACTATTAAAAAAAATTACACAAATGCCGTTGTAATACAAAAAAATGCTTTCTTTGAAACAAGTACAAGAATCTAGATATGGTATAAAACGTACTAAAATTTTATAAATTGCATAAATTCGTTTTATGCTTTGTAAGGGAGGACACTTTTGCTTTCGTGGAGTACGGAGACATTTTCCTGCTAAAGGAGGACGGGTGGCAAGCCTACCCCAGAATGGGCATTTGAAGCAACAATTCCAATTGCTGCCGAAGATACAGGTTGATTATTCTGTAACACATTTTAGTATAGTTGGGATTCGATATACCATTAAGTGTGTAAGTATGTTATAGAATGAATTAAAAAAAAATTAATTTTTCGCTTCACAACCAACAATTCGGTTTTTGCGTTCAACACCAACGTACGACCAACCACAAGGGGAAAATGTCTCTGTGTTAAAATTCCGAATGGAAAAATAACCGAAAACACAAAACATATTTTATGTCTTCTGTAGGGTTCGAACGCACGACCCCAAAATTTTGTAAGAATTTTAGGTTGTCATTTTTATCAGTTACACCACAGAGTGCATAAAGAATGAATTAACATATCTGCTGTAATATTGCAACTTAAAGAAAACTTTCTTTAAGTTGAAGTCTACTCCACGATTGCCAAAACGAAGACCACAAAGGCAATAATCTCTTAATTCATTGGCTTTAATAGTAAACGTACTCGGACGAAATAAAAATTTTCTAACTCCACAATGAAAAAAATAATATAAAAAATATATTACTGATAATTTATCCTGGCTAATTTTCAGAAAAAGTTGGTAATACCAAAAGGCGGCGTTAATGCCTGCAATTAATATATACGAAAATTTAGGGATGGGTTCTAACGTCCACAATTCGTAAATCCACATATTTTGGTTTTTGTACGTGTTAAAGACACATTTTTTAATAAAAGGCTGGGGAACGATTTTGCTTGATGTATAATGGAAAGGAAGTATACCCTTTATAAAACTTATGCAAAAAATTAATTAACTAAATATTTTAAGCGTAAAACCGAAAAATGCTATGAATTTTTTTGAAATTTAGTATAAATTTGGGCGTTTATCATATAAAAGTGTGGAACGTGTCGTTAAGTTTTTATTAACCAATTAGTATTTATCACGTAACAAAACCAAAGCCTTCTGGAATCCGTGCGGGAGGGGTTCGAACGTACACGGGTTGCAAGGTACACAAATTTGGTTTTTGTAAGTGATAAAGACAAATTGGTTAATAAAACACTGGGGAACGTTTTTACTTGATGGATAATGGAAAGGAAGTATAAACCTTTTAATGTAATTCGAATGGAATATTTCCATCATCTTGGAAAATTGCTAATATTACACCTATTTCAAAAGCGGGTACTAAAAGCAATCCTTCCAATTATCGCCCAATAGCTATAACATCAATACTTTCTAAGGTAATGGAGAAGATAGTAAATCGTATGATTGTGCAATATCTCGATGATAAAGAACTTATTAGTGATTGCCAATATGGTTTCAGGCACAAACGATCTACAGGAGATTTACTAAATTATTTAACCAATAAAATAGGTAATAGTATTGAAAATTTTGGTGAAACACAAGTGGTTTCACTAGACATTACTAAGGCTTTTGATAGAGTAAGGCATTAATATCCAAATGCCATTCATTTGGATTAGGGGACACATTCTGTAAATGGGTTGGGAACTTTTTAGCTAATAGGCATATTAAGGTTGTACTAGATGGAATTAGTTCCAAACTTTATCCGGTTTATTCTGGGGTACCTCAGGGTTGTGCTCTATCGCCCACTCTCTTTTTAATTTTTATTAATGATCTTTTATCGATAACAGAAAATCCAATGCACTGTTATGCAGACGATAGTACATTACATTCTTCTTATGAACTACATCGTAATCATAATGCGAATCAAATGATTCAGTCTCGCCAGAAGATGATTTCCTCAATTAACAAAGATTTAGATTTAATATCTAATTGGGGCAAGATAAACTTAGTAGAATTCAATCCATCTAAAACAAAGGCATGTTTGTTCTCAAACAAACGATCCATAAATGTTAACCCAATACTTATGCATAATACAATTATTCCACAATCTAAGGACCTATTAAATTTGGGAATATCTTTGTCAAACAACTATTCATGGAGTAATAATATAATAATGGCAGCTAAAAAGGCAGCTAGTCGCATTGGATTTTTAAGAAGATCGAAAGAATTTCTCAATTCTGAAAATTTAGCATTAGTTTATAGGTCTTTTATAAGACCACTTCTAGAGTACAATTCCTACATATGGGCTGGTGCACCAATTACTACCTTGCAGTTTAGTGACAGGATCCAAAAACACGCTATTTCGCTGATCAGAAATGAAACAATAACAAATTCCATTGAATCATTGGATCATAGACGATCAGTAGCTTCATTGTGCACATTTTATAGGTATTATTACCATGAATGCTCTAATGAAATTTTAAAGCTAATTCCTGAGCCCATTAGCTTCTCTTATAATTCGAGAAATTCACAAAAGGCTCATTCATATTCTGTATCTATAAGTTTTTTGCGAACAAACAGATTTGGAAATTCATTTTTCCCAAGAACAGCAAGATTATGGAATAGTCTCCCTGAACTAGTATTTCCCCCTACTTTTGATTATCAGTTATTTAAATTAAACATTTCATCTTATCTAAAAACTAATCCACCTAAAGTGCAACTTGGACAATTGTTTGAAAACATATGAGTGATTTTTTCTTATTATGTTTTAGGAAAAGTTTTTTTTATCTCATATGTTTGCTTTATTTTCAAAATTTCATAAATTAATCCACATATTATAATAGATTTACCACCCAAAATCACTTAAGTGTATTCAATGCATCTAAGGCTCATCACCTTATTAAGTGATTTCGTTACGGGCTCACGGCAATAGAATTCCGAGGTTTTACGGGCGCTAAACCGATTCTGCCGTAGTAACGAACAAAAAAAAAAAAAAAATAAGGATATTAAAAAAATTAATTAATTACATTTTTAACAGTAAAAGCGAAGAAATACGATGACATAATTTGATTTTGACGTATTCATTGTTAGCAGAGACCCATTTGTGTACCATGCAACCTGGACTCAATCCGTGGATGTGGTGAGCCGTGGATGTAATAAACCGTCTAGGGTGAACCGTACTCGTTTTAAGGTACAAAAATTATCGAGAAGTTTGGTTTTTGTGTGTGATAAAGACAAATTGGTTAATAAAAGACTGGGGAGGTCACGTAACAGCTCATGATATACCATGCAATTCTGGTCCCATCAAACATAGAACATTGTCTTACTACCAAAGTTATTTGGTTATGCGGTCGGTGGGCGCACGTTCATTCGGTGATAACCAGTATTTTGCATTTTAGATTTTCATAATAAATCCACTTTTTCATTTCCCCGTTACGATTCAATGAAGAAATGACTTCCTTTCGTGTCGTTGAAGCAGCATTGTACAAGTGACTTTTCGATTTTTCATTTGTCTTTGATGCAATTCATGTGGTACCCATTTTCCCATATTCTGAATATTTCCCCTTTATTTTAAACGAGTGCTGATACATACATTCAATACGAGACACTTCACTTCTGACAATTTGTGTTGCGTTGCGTTTGGGTTGAGTCTTCATAAAATAACTCCTGCAGTTCCGCGCCTTCAATTTTTGTTGTCTACCAGAACATTCATTCACATCGTTCACAGCCGTTCACATCGTAATTTCTATTTTTAAATTGTCGAAATCATGTCTCAAATGTTTTAATTTATGTAGCGCATTCAGCATAACTTTCTGCCAACTGATGATGACTTTTACTATATCTGTTTTTATAGATTAAAGAACAACAGCTATACATGCAGCAAATGCTATTTTTCTGTATTTGACGTATTTTGGCGTTTTTAAATGCCTATGAAACTATAACGCTATTAATTTCACGAAATTTAACTTGTTTAACTTGCTTTTTTTTTTTTTTTTTTTTTTTTTTTGGTGGGAGGGGAAATCCATTTACGGACGGAGTGTCGGACTCCCGCCAACTAAGTTGACGTCCTACCGACTAAAACCCCTCCCTGTGGGTTGGAGTAGTTACGTAAACCGCTCCGTGTACTGCGACCCATTGGATCTATTGTACTCCCTGAAAATATAATAATAAAATAAAAATAAAGTTCATGTCACTGACCACTACACTTTAAATTTTAAATTTAATTCCACTATAAAATTTAGCAGACTGTCAAGAGATATCTTCGTTATCGTCTTGACCCCTACGTCTGTGCAGAATTGCCTATGTCTTTTATCTCTCAGAGCGTCACATTCGAAGAGTATATGTGTCGACGTCTCCTTCTCTGTTTTACAGAATCTGCATACTTCTGATATGGACTTACGGGTTTTATAAAGATAGCTATTAAACGGTCCGTGCCCTGAGGCATACCACGATAGCTGCCTCAGTTCCTCCCGTTTCCTATCCCTTGCAGTTTCCAGCCCGGTGAAATTTTGACTAAAAAACCGTTTCGTGTTTGTTAGTCCTGGTAAGGAAAACCAATATTGCTTTTACTTATTATTGAATGTAGAAAAAATAAAAATATATATGTCAAATTATAAAAATGTTTATATTTCGTTAGCAACGCCAACTACAAAACCGGTATATTACTTATTTATACACCTAGTGTATGAAAACAAAAATCCTTTAAGTAATTTTAAATACTTTTAACTTTTAAAAATAAAAAGAAAACATTTATTTGTATATATTAATATATGCGTATATATAAATATATTGGTATTATAATAATATTATACATACAAAAAGTTACACACAATAAATCAGATTGATTTTACAAAAAACACATATATATAACATAATAATAATGAAGCCCAAAAACTTTTCTTGTTTCTTATAAATCTTTTATTAAATTTTTTTCCTTTCTGAAAGTATAAATAAATAAATATGTCTTATATATCTAAAAAAAATAGTTTTTCATTGTATATTATATGTGGATATATAATATACAACGTCTCAAAAACCCAATAGAGTTATAGCTCACGCAAGGATAACTTTAAGGATTGTATATTATGTTATGTTTATAAAACCAGACACTACACACATATATTTTTAATTTTTGTTTTGTACCCTTTTAAAAGCAAATTTTTTATTTATAAGCTGAATCTATACTTATGCTCGCCTTATATTTATATACGCGGTATACCTACTTTATACATTATAAAATAAAAACTGACAACAGTGAATCATATGAGGTTGATGGGTTTATTTCACATTACTAAAATTGTATATATGTTTGTATTGTCAATATACAATATACCTACAAATAAATATAAAATAAATGATTGTAAAAAAAAATATGTTTATCTTTTACAATTGTTTTGGTAAAGTTCGATATATTGTAAGAAGATGGGTCATTTAGTCGTTTTTTTCTATATATTCATATCGCTATTTATGTATAATTGAAATAGATCAATAACTAAAAGTTTACGGAATGTCAATATTCACAATCCATCCATATATTATACATGTAATACATGTATATTATATACATTACAATATGTAATTGATGAGGAAAATAATTATAATTATCATTTGAGTTATTTTTATGTATTTCTTCAATATATTTTTTCATTCAGTTTTTCTTTTATTTTTTTTTTTTTTTTTTGGATAATAGGTAATTTACTAATCCCAATTTTCTTGTATATGTATACATAAGTTTCCATCCTTTTTTTGTGTACAAACTTAATATCCTTTTACTTTTATTTTTACTAAATATATATCAACTTTTTTCTTAATATACTATAGTACCCAGCACGCAAAATGAGCATCTTCTTATTGAATTCCTAATATAATAAAAGTTTCTTATACTGATTAATAAATATGATTCTTAAAAAAATCAATAAATTAAATAAGTAAAATAAAAATTCAGTAAAATAACATATGTTTAATAATTTAGTTTTATTCTATTTATTCTTTATGTATTCTATATATAATTTTATTCTATATATTTATTTATTCTATATAGGTTTACTTTTATTTGCTTTTTTCAATACAATCTTTAGCATGTCGAAAGTGTTTTGTTAAATTTCATTTATACTTTGATCGCCAACATTGTGAAATTTTTGATGACTCATATTTGTTTAAGATAATATAATAAATTATCATTGGAGCTTAATCTAATGTTATATACCAATCATAATAATGGATATTATGTAGTACGTCTCCCATTCTGTACTCCATTGGAACGTCATCATTGATTGATTGATTCAAATCCGAATTTACCCATGAAAAATTATCATTAGTTCAAGAATTGTAAATTGTTTTCACAAGCCTCGATGCTTCTCCCTTACGAGTTGATTTTGGAGATATGTTTTAAACGAAGAACTCTACAACAAAAAAAAAACTATAAGAAAAAACAAAAAACTGTATATATTGTGTGTTGATATGTGTTGTGTTGAAGGTGGAGCTGTTATTTTGATCACACTATTTACACACGTTCAACACCATTCAACAACATCGACTACAGTCTCGGTTGTTGGCTGTGTCGATGGTGAAAACATACAATTTTTTTTTTAACGAAGGAGGGAAATCTTTAAAAGACTGCCGGAAGGTTCGTGTCAGATTTTTACTGACTAAAATCCTTCCTTCGGTTGCGGTATCTTCTAATCAGGCCGCATATGGGGCTCTTTTGCATCCGATTTGCAATTAGTCAACTTGCTGTCTGACAGATTGTTCATCGAATACAGTGCATCCCTGGTTATTTCACACACTTCTTTGAAGGAAATCCGTCGAACTGTTCCTCAGAAAGAAACGGGCGACCGGTCAATCTACTCCATATGCTCTCTTAATCCGTCGATTTGCATACAATGTCTGCAGAAGCTTCTTCATCCTCAAGACCGAGCCTGCACGTGACATCCGTGAGAATATTCATACCCACAAGATGTCGCCTGAAGCATCCATGTCAAGTTGTGAAAGCGTCCAATTTTCTAAAAGGCACCTTCCAATTGGTGTTTCCTACTCTCGGCCTTTTACTGCCTAACACCGTTTCTGATGTTCGGAAATAATCCACTTCTCTACTAGATACTTCGCCATATTCCTACTAATTACAGTGTATGGATCTGGCCACGCAAATCAAAGGGTCGGACCTCGCTCAGCTAGAGCTGACGCACGGTTACGTTCCGGTCGATTCCATTGTGCCTCTTAACCCAAATCAATGTGATCGTATTCTGGGTATAGCCTATGCGCATAAAATCAAGTGCCAGAGATGAATCAAAGGTCCTGCTTTTCATACACAATATCACGTCTCCGCTGTCCAGCGCTAACAGGATTTACTTTTCGCCCACTCTATTGCATTGACTGTGATCGAGTGAAAGAATTAGGGCCATCATCTCCGCCTTAATTACTGAGGAGTAATTCCCCTTATTTATATGACAGGCACCACTCTGTGGTGTAAATGTTAAAAATGCCAACCTAAAAATTCTAACGAAATTTTGGGGTCGTGGGTTCGAATCCTACTGAATGCATAAAATATGTTTTGTGTTTTCGGTTATTTTTCGAATCTGAATTTTAACACAGAGTTGTATATTCCGCTTGCGGTTGGTCGTACGGCTAATTACATCGTAAAAACCACAAATTAAGTAACTAATAACAGAAGGCTGTTGTTGGACGCTAAAACCAGATTGTTGGTTGTATAGCGAAAAATTTATTTATTTTTTTTTATATGACTGGCCAAGCCAGTCACCTTTAAATAAAAAAAAATTATTATCGTTTCCGATCCCACTTCAAGGCATACTCCATTATATATGAGAGTTTTGTGGTACAATTAATGTATCACCACTCTCTTGAGCCCGTTCATTAGGCGGTCCAGCTTCCTGATCCCTTTGACAAGCTCAAAGACCTTCCTGTGCCAATAAATGGTGCCCTTCTGGTGCCATGTATTGATCATCGCCATCCCTTTTGCCGTATTTATTGTAGAACGGTATTGAGTCCTACAATAAATCGGTCCAGAGGCAATAAACTCAGCAATGTTTTGGACATGGTCGGTGTGGTCCGAAAAGCACCGGTTTCCAACCAAAAAATGTATGTATGTAAATGTATGGCGACCCCATGTCTATCTCGCTTGGTTTTCGAGCTACCCCGAAAAAACAATTTTGTTGAAGTTCAAGGTAGTACGTGAATGTTATTGACCATATCTCAGTAACCACTGATCGGAATTCAATAATTATAACCTTGTTGGAAAGGTATTTTAACTATCTTTAACTATTTCCAATAACAACGGCGACAACCCGTTTTCATGCTATAGCTGGTCAAACACAAGAAATTTTCACGGATTCAAATTTTTGTTTTTATAAGTCCAAAACTCTAGGGCTTTTACGTTTATCATCGGTCGGTTTTTAGGAAAACCTCTATGATGCTTTAGCTTTAATTTAATTTACAAACTTTTAAAATATGTCAACTCGTTTTAGAGATATATAAGATATAGAAAATAATATTGAAATGCAAATTTTTCAAACATATTTATTGCAAAGTTCAATATTCTGCTAGATGAAACTCTAGATGAAACGCAAACACATATTCAGAGAACGCACGATCATTTAAATCAATGCATTTTATACTGACGTTTACGTGTTTGCTTTGCAATATTTTTCTGAGAAGTTTAAGGAATAAACAGAAGATATAGTCTATTTTTCGTGCAAATGATAAATCTTCCAAATGTAAGCTGGGATAGTATATATATATATATATATATATATATATATATATGAAAATGTGCACACACACAAAAAATAAATATCATTATGAGATTATGAAGGAATCATCATCGCATATCATATCATTTCATTTTTATCACTTATTTTTTGTTTGTATTTATATATAATACTTTCGCCACATAAAAGCCACAACCTCACATATACATTATATGATTATATATAAATATACTATAGAGTATATTAACGTAAATATCCTTTATCCATCTATAAATATTTGTAATATAACCAAAACAAAAAATAATAATAATAAATATTTAAACAACTTTGTGTGTACCACACAACCAAAAAAGAAAACAAAAAAAAACTTTTTCCAAGAACATATTTTGTGTAATATAGAAAACACAAACGATTATGTATTATATAAATTTTTTTGTTTTGTTTGTCTTATATATAAATATCCTTTTAAAAAAAAAAAAAAAAGAGATAGATTAAAGTTTTATTAGATTTTTGTTCTTCATACATATTAACTATATATAAAAATGTATACCTATATATATAATGCAAGGGCGTGAGGTCCATATTAACGCTGCGAATGGTCGGCATTTCTGAAAATTGCGGATTGCGTCCTAAAAATACTGAACATTTCCGTTTTCTAATACATGATAAATCATGTACGCGATTTTTGGTAATTTTGTATATACCTTACGCATACTGGTATAGTTTTGTATTTGTATAGGTTCTCATATATGCTGTTAAATAAATAGCTTATTATACATAAATGGTGAAGTTACGAATTTTTCAGCCTATATGGACACGAATGTTGTTGTTTATCCTTTTAGTATTTGTTTCTATGCAAAAAATTTGTGTGTGTATGCAGACTTGTTTTTTTTCGCTTTCATTTCATGATGATTTCATTATTCATTTAGTTAATTCTGTATTGCGCAAAATCAAGTTTAAAGTCAAAGATTAACAAAACTAATTGTAAATAAAATTCAATTTAATAACTCAAGTGTACAACTCACTTTAAAATTCTCTTGGTCTATTCTTTTTCTGGTTATTTTGATTTTGAAATTGATTTTGGATTTTTAATATTCATATTTTTTGCGGTTTTGATTTTCAAATTTGTTTTGAAAATTTTGAAATTTTTATTGTTTGATTTTTTTTTGGGTTTAATTCGTTGATTGCTAAAATTAAACAATTCACAATTGGAAAATAAGGTCTGTAGTTGCATTATTTGTTGTTATTTGTTGTAGCAATGATTTCATTAGAGCACGGATTTGAGTAATTTACAAAATTCTCAAAATCAATCTTAACACTGCACGCCACTGATGTAATGATAATGAACGTGTGTATTTTTTTGTAGCAACTAATCTTTTTCTAAAATTAATAAAATACATTATATTTATAAGAGTAATTACAGTTGTTAAATCCTTTTCTTTTTTATTTTTTGTTTTTACATATTATTGTTTATATATTAAATTACAGTGTATATTACTTTAATAAAGATGAATTAATAAAATTGCCATATGATGTATATAAACATATAGAATATTTACGCAAGGGGTTTCTTTCGGCCTTCAGCAGAAATAAGGTTGTAGGCCGGTGGAAACTACTTGTGTCGATTTTTCAAATCATCTAACTTTTTATTTAGTTAAAAGCTTCTTTTTTTAGTAGTGTTATTTTATTTTAATTTTTTAATAAATCTTTAAATTAATTTATTAAATTTTATTCTTTTGTGGTTTTAATATTATAGTATACAAAATATTAATTAACATAATTTGCCTTATGAAACTTCGTTATCGCAGCTAATCATTATTGTGAATGATTTCTAATTTTATACTTATTCTTCATAGAGGTGTAAATATTAAATTTTGTTTTGAAAACTATAATGCGTAGGTAATCGAAGTGGTGCGTGACCAATGCGTGTCCCATCGATGAAAACAATTGGTAGTCGTGGCCACCTCCGGTGAATACAACGGGTGGGGTAGCCGTTCCCAGACAAGTGCTTTGATTGTATCCTTAAGCGGGTTTGTTTTGTCTGCAGGTGCATTGTTATGAAGCAAAGTTACCTTGCTATGGCTTCTCACTCATTCTGGTCGTTTTTTGATCAATGCATGGTTCAAATTCATCATTTGTTGTCCGTATAGCGATTAATTATTAACGGTTTCACCAGGTTTTAGGAGATCGGGGTATACCGGAACTTTCTGATCCCACAAGACATACGGCATTATCTTTTTGCCGAAGCGATCAACCTTTGCAGTCGATGTTGATGGTTGTTTAGGATCAATCCATAATTTTTTCCGTTTAGGATTCATAACTGTAGGATGCATAACAAAAAATTTTACACTTTTGCATAAACTGGGTATATTTATCCACAGAGATAAAATGTTAACTAACTCCCTTAATTCTTAAGATAATTACGCCAATTTCGGTTCGCCGTAGGCTGGTGGTGGCACTGTTAATTCCTCTCCTCTTGTATTGTGATGTTGTGTTATCCTATATGAGTACTGGGGTATTGACCAGGCTGAACGTTTTATTTAATAATTGCACGCGATATGTTTTCGGTTTGCGCCGGTTCGATCATATTTCCAATTATAAAAATGCAATCCTTGGCTGTTCACTTAATACTTATCTCAATTATAGGTGTTTATTATTCGTCTTCAAATTATTGCGCTCGTCGGTACCGGGGTACTTGATGAGGAATATTCAGCCTGGTCAGTCTGCCAGATCTCGTAATTTAATTGTCCCGAAATGTCGCAGTCATACCTATCACAATTCCTTTTTCGTACGTATTATTGTTATGTGGAACAAATTACCACTGCATATTAGATAGTCCTCGAGTATAAATCGGTTTAAATATGCCTGTGTCGAGTTTTTAGAGCGATAGGTGGGTGAACATGTGAACAAATGAATAATTGGGGTAATGGGTTTTGAATTTTTGTTTTGAATTCTGTGTTAATTTTTTTTTTTTTAATATTTGAAATTTTTTTATATTTATTTAATTTTCTCTGGGCCATAAAGGAATTGTATAATGTAGAGACTCATCGTCTCAATTACAATTTTATATATGAATAAATAAAAAATAAATAAAAATAAATAAATTAGACCTTTGGCTTTGGCTATTTCTTACATCTTTCGCTTGAAACACATTTGCAAATTTGGTAATCCTATTCCAAATCTTAAAATTGTTTTTAAGGTATGCCCAAATAACGCACTTTTGAATCACAAAAATATTCCAGGAAGTTTTTCTTAGATATTCACTTTAAACCATGCGTTTAGAACTTCCAAATGATAATAAATGGTTTGGTAATAAAATTTTTCACCAATTCAAGTATCGGAACATAATTGGTCATCGTCTGGTTCTTGGGCATTACCTTAAAAAAATATGAATAATCCATTTTTTTTATAAAAAAAAGAAATAAAATAAAATGCAAATGCAAATTGACCATTAAAGATGTTCTATATTTTTATATAATTCGGAATAACTTAGAGCAGATTCAAATGTATGTCAAACGCAAGCTAATTAATGTAGCAAGTTTTTAAGCAAGTTGGACGGACATTTTTACAAGACGTCTTTTCGTGATATGTTACCCCGGACTTTAGAGAACCAAAAAAATAAGATTTATCTTTCACACACATTTATTATAAATGTGTGTAAAAGCAATATATCACCACAGGGCATAGACATAATAAAAAAGTAAAGTTTTTTAATCACGTTTAAAATCAAATGATTATTAAAATATCGATATATGCATCCTAGGCTTAAAATAAATAAATTTTTCATCGGCAGTAACAATTCGATGCAAAACTGATTGTCTTTCGTGTCTTTGAATGAAAATTTTACTAGATGGTTTTTTCGGTTTTCCATAGGTTTTTCATTCCATTCATGAGGCACCCATTTTCCACACTTTTGGATCTTTCCCGTAGCTTTTAAACGTTCAGTAAATGTTTGTTGTGCAAAATTTAACACTTCAGCCACTTGTTTTTTATTCAAAGTGTTATCTTCGTCCAATATTGCTTGCAATTCGCCGTCTTTTAACCTATTTGGTGATCTTCCACATTCTTTAGATCACACATCAAAATCATTATCTCTGAACTCTGATCCGCCGAAACCATATTTTGCATGTTGATTCTGATAGAGCATGACCGCAGATGGTGGTGGCTCGACAAGCATTCCATGTAACTCTTCTGCACTTTTCTTCATATGAAAACAATAAATTAATACTTTTCGCCAATCATCATTTTCTGGTACAAAATTCGACAATTTTAACACGATCAAAAAAATATGCTGTTGTTTGGACAATGACTTGAGGTAAATATGTTTGACAGATGGCTAAAAACCAAAAAAAAATTTAATAGTTCACAACAAATGTTCCATATCGAGACATTTGTATCTTAACGGTCACTTCAAGTCGATAGACCTGGTAAATCCGTTTCCAACAAGTCTATCAACGTCGATAAAAACTTATGACTCGTGAAAAAAAGTGAATAATAATACCTTAAAATATTTTTAACAAAACGACACTTATATCTCACATATACTGGGAGTACGTTCCTAATATAGATATTTTATATATCATTTCCCATTGCAACAAATTAGCTATCTCACTGCTATATAGAAATTTTAATTTGAAATTAAGAAAATAGTTTTATTACCGCTTATAGTATTTTCCCATCAATGATCAAAATCTGAAATTAAATTAATATGACGTCGATATCCGACAAAGAATCCGATTATATTTTCCCAAAAATTACTTCATTTTTTACAAAATGCATTGGGCATTTATTAATATTATCTTTAAACATTGCATTATAAAATTATATCGAAATAATTGTTCACATAAACGTACAAAAATAAAAAAATTCTTTACACCCCAAAAATCATATTAAAATAATCTCAAAAAAAAATATTGAATATCCTGCAATAGTGTAAACACAAAACATAATATAATATAATTATTTGTGTCCCGCTGTTTTTATATGTTACAAATGCTCGTTTTATTTTTATTTTTTTTGTGTTATTTGTTTATGTTGCCAACTTTTTTCCTATATGTAAGTAAAATACCTTTTTTCCATATAACGTAAGAAAAACAAGGTGTATACATAAGTAACTACCGGTCATCAAGTTGGCGTCGATAACGCAACATAAAAATTTTTATGATTTCGCAAATATATATTTTTATTTTTTCTATATTCAATAATAAATAAAACCCAAAAGTTAAATTTCGTAAAATTAATTGAATTATTCTTCTATAACCCATTGATAATTTCAAAATATATGACAGAAATAGAGCATTTGCTGTATGTTGTGCTGTATTTGTTGTTGTTTTTTAAC
Source organism: Dilophus febrilis (assembly GCA_958336335.1). Classification (NCBI taxonomy): domain Eukaryota; kingdom Metazoa; phylum Arthropoda; class Insecta; order Diptera; family Bibionidae; genus Dilophus; species Dilophus febrilis. The sequence continues at coordinate 36,402,272 of OY284470.1, forward strand.
TATTACTTATTCTGAAAAGTTTTCAGTTAAAACGCTCCATCAATTAAAACATGTGAGAAATGGTTTCGACAATTTAATAATATAAATTACCGTGTGAAAGAGAATGAATGTTCTGGTAGACAAAAAAAATTTGAAGATGCAGAACTACAAGAGTTATTTTATGAAGACTCAACCCAAACGCAACACAAATTGGCAAAAGTGTTAAATGTCTCTCGTATTGAATGGATGTATCAGTAATCGTTTAAAATAAAGGGGAAATATTCAGAATATGGGAAAATGGGTACCACATGAATTGAATGAGAGACAAATGGTAAATCGAAAACCAAAACCAAATCACTTTTGTCGTTAGACAATGTTCTGAGTTTGATCTTACCAGAATGGCATCGTATATCATGAGCTGTTACGTGACCTGCTGAAACGGTTAATAGTGAACACTACCCACAACAAATGATTAATTTGAATCATTCGTTAATTGAAAAACGTCCGGAATGGGTCCGAAGACACGGTAAAGTGATTTTACAACAAGATAACGTGCCGTCTACCAACAAAACTGGCCGAAGGCGCAATAAAATCACTTGGATGGGGCGCATTTTTGCACCCGTTGTAATCTCCAAACCTTTTTAAATCAATGGGACGCACACTTGAAGCGCAGCACTTCCCTAATTTGAACAAATTCAAAAATGGCTGTTTGAATGGTTTCGCTCCAAGGACGAACAATTTAATTTTATTCATAAATTGTCCGCAAGTTGTGCAAGATGTGTAGAATCAAATGCTCAATATATTGAATAAAAAATTTTTAATTATAAGTTGTAAATAACGTGTTTGCTTTAATAACATAATCGGTACTAACTAATATCAATACCTTGTATAACATGCATTTTTATCTTCATAAAAATCAATTTGTTCATTCACAAAATAATATGGTAAAATTGATAAAAAAGAACATACAGTTCTCAAAGAAATATATTATATTGTTATATACAATATATACAATATATCACATAGTTAGTAGATAAATATATTGAGTGCGCTTCGAGGTATCGACGTTTAGAATTGTGGAAAAGACAAAAAAAAGCTATATTAAAACGAAAATTTAAAAACATGTAATTGTTCACAGAAAAAAATATCAATGTAAAAGGAATTATTAAAACTTTACCGATTCTTTTATTTTTTATTATTATTATTATTATTACTTACTTCAAGGCGCCTACAACCTACAATTGGTTTTGGCGTCCATCAACGGCCTCCTCCAACCGGGCCTATTTACCGCCAACGTCCGCCAGCCGGAAACGCCGAGGGCCCGAAGGTCCGCTTCAACTGCATCCTTCCACCTACCCCGCGGTCTTCCCATACTCCTTGATCCGCCCGGCTTGCTGTCCAGCATTTTTGACTGTATACGATCGCCAAAGCGCCTGCGCACAGTATTGTTCTCACGTTCCATGATGTGAATTTTAAATCTATGGGGTGTCGGTAATTGCCTGAGTCGTTGACGTTTTTCCTGTACTGTCCGAGACACTACCGTTTGTCTCATAATTGGTTTTCTACGGTGTCGGTAATTACCCCAACATCCAACCGCACGGGACTCGCACTTAGAATTTTAGCCTGAATGATTTGGAATGAATCCCTCAGTTACCGTTTGCTACCACGTGGAAGCAAAATAAGCACTAGATCAGGAACTCAAAAGTTGCAACACTGTGTCAGCGACCAGTCAGTGCCTACTCTATTGATCCCAATCCAAACCAACAGACTACTTTGATGCCTTACTACTTTTATATGTAGATTTTTATCATTTTCTTACCACATTTCTAAAAAAAATTCAAATAAAAAGAACTGCGTCTTCACAAACAATTAATTAAAATCCTAAAAAAATTTTATTTTGTGTTGCAGCAAAAAATGAATAAAACTTTGAGAATTGATTAAATTGAAGAATATCTATTATGAATTATTTTTCGTTCCTGAAATATAATATAAAAATTGATTTAAAATAAATTTCCATAGAAATAAGGGATAAATTACACATTTTGTTTAGCAGTAATATTGAACCAAATGCCATTCTTTCGATTGTGTCGGTACTATCGTCTAAAATTACGATACTCAATTATTTTGATATTATGGTAGTCGATTTTGTGGGTATCGATATTATTTGTATATCGTCTCCGTGGATATTGTTGTGGCAAATGATTTTCATATATAAAAACAAAAAGTGTATTATTTTTATGAGAATGAATGAGACTGAGAATGAAAGTATTATTTTAATGAGAATTACTTTCGTACTTTTTATGAATATTAAAATTGAATAAATGAACAAAAACAAAAGAAAGCAATACAAACGACATTCGTAACGATAGCTACTACCCTATCGTCAAACATTATCGTCTTAAACCGACGATATCGTCTGCCATAATTGCAAAAATCGTATATTTGACGACAATCGTCTATCGTAATCGAATGCGATAATTCCACCTCTGATCAATTTTTTGTTGTTGTTGTTTAAATCGCAATAATAATTATATATGAATATATATAAATTAAATACGTTATACTTGAATATAAAAATAAAGGATATTTTTGAATACATGTTATGATGTTATCTATACACACATATATACTCATGGCGTTTTTTCTTCATGTTACACCAATCCCACCAATCCCACCTAAAGAGAGCGTTGTTGTAAAGGCTTTTGCACACTTTGACGATTTTTTCGATGCGAAATCGCCTGACAAAAAAATTATTTACTATTGCGATTTATCGGTGCGATATAGAAATTCAGTTAATGATTTAAATAAAAAATAATTATTGAAATAAAATAAAATAAAAACCTCAAATCAAAGTTCGATAACACACAGCACGATATGATGATATGATATGAGAAATATATTATTCACAAAATTAAAATCAGGTTATGTGCAAGCGAAATAAAAGTATAGCAGTGAGCAAATCACATCGAAACGAAAATAATTCGACCAACATCACTTCCATTTTGTAATTTTTTTTTTATATACAGTTTGACAGTCGCAGCGAAAAAACCGTCAAAGGGTGCAAACGCCTTAAAGCTGTTCGTTTCATCCATGGTCCCCATATTAGGGTGAAGGTGTAACTGTTATTTTTATTACACCATTTACACACGTTCACCACCATTCACCACCTACTACACTCTCGATTGTTGGCTGCTTCGATGGTGTATACATATACATACATAGAAGATCATTTGTTTTTTTGTATTTGGTAATATGTTTACTACTACATATATATAGACAGCACTATTCTCCCTATTTTGTGTTTTATACAGTCGCACTCACTACATGAGTGGCCTTGGCAAAACCGAGGATACTTGTAAGGTGTTGGTGTGACTGATGTGATGTGAAAAAGAAATATCATCAGATAGATACTGACATTGTTTATATTTTTTATAATAGAATTATATCTTCTCTCCAAATATATGTATAATATATGTATAACAAAAAATAGTCAATGAATATATTATATAACAATTGTATATACGCAAAATATTCCAATGTTGCCCAAGGGTAAAATATTATACAGTTTTTTAGACAGAGAATATATCGATATTAAAATTGAATATCATATAAACGTATACGTACTATGCATACAAATGATATAACTTAAAGTAAAACATTCACTAAATCATGAACCAAAACAACAATATTAAAATATTCAATAACAACCGATAAAAGAAATTGTTTTGCCTAGCCTTGCCATTGCTTTTACAAATACAGTGAAAATTATCTAAGTTGACCACTCGCATACAAAACTTTTTTTTTTTGTTCGTTACAATGGCAGATTCGGTTTAGCGGCCGTAAAACCTCGGGGTTCTATTGCCGTGAGCCCGTAACGAAATTACTTAATCAGATAATAAACCTATGATGTGTCTTTAGACAGCATGAAACACTTAAATTTAATGATTGATAGTCACAACAAAGGGAAAATACTAGCTCTGAGATACTGTTCCATAATCTTGATGTTCTTGGTAAGAATTAATTTCCAAATTCGTTGTTTCGAAAAGAGTTAATTGATACTGAGTACGCGGATCTGCCGTTTGAGAATTTCTTGATTTATAAAAGAAGTTAATTGGCCCAGGAATTAATTTGAAAATTTCCGGCTAAAGAATTTGGCCCAAGAACCTGGACAATTGAAAGATGGACATAACTTAGTTAGATATTGTAAATAATTTACCAATGGTGCCGAGTCTGCTTCGCAGGTTCCTCTTCTATGTGACCTAACCTAGAAGTATCGTCTTTTTCTCATCCTTTGTAGATGAGTTTTTAGATTATAGTGCCCGGTCCGATCACTATTCTAGTGTTCATTTTGTTTAGGCTGATAATTTGTTTCGTCAGCCCTTTCGAATATGTAGGCAGTATCTTCGGTGATATTTTAGTGCTTTTTCGACTCCCGTAGCAGCAGTTCTCTTAATCTGGCCTTAATCGCACTACATTAGCCAAACCACAAAATGGTCTGGGTTAAGCGTTTGGGCTAGCAGAGCTCTTTCTTGGGATTTCGGCTGCATTCTCATTGCCCTCCATTTCACTATGCCCAGGGATCGACATTAATGTGACTTTGTTTACTTCTGACACAGTCTTCAGTATCCCTAGAAAGTTGAATACTAGCTTCGACTCTATTTCCCATTTTGCCTTCAGATAATAAGATCTGTTATTTATTTCATTTATCCCTAAGCTATCTGACCCGAATACTAGCTATCTGACCCAGCAGACCTATAGCATGAATTTCAGCCGGAAAAACTGTTCTGCAGCAATCCAAAGTGGCCCCAGGTACCAACCTAGGATTGGCTTCATATACCCCGGCTCCTGAACAGAGGTTGGTTTTTGGTACATCCATATAACATATTATAGGGAAGCAATCGTGAACTTAATTTTGTTTATCGCCCACTCTTCTCTAGTGGGAAACACAACCAAGAAGTTCTTATCGAAATCATATGATCTAAGTTTATGAAAATTAGGTATTCGCACATACATTTGTGGTTAAAGAATGAAATATGGATATTGCATTTAATTGCACGAATTAACAAATGTTATTGAATTAGTATATAAATCTAAATATTCAGTATTTCTATAGTGTATGAGAAATTTATTACCATTTTTAAAAATTATTGGCGGCTTTTTTGGATAAGTTTGAAAGTGTTCAAGATATACAGGGTAAAGTTCCATTAAATGATTATACATATTGTGTTTGTGGTCAAGGCAAGTCGTCAACTTAGAGAGGTGGTCAAATTGGGAGGTTTTACTGTATACAAGCCCATTCATACAAATAGTTTATTCTATTATTTTAAATAAATTAAATTATTCTATAGCAAAAACGTGTATATATATGTGTATATATTTTATTTTTATCATTTTCTATATATGTATAACCAAATATAAAACAAAATTATATACATAATTTGATTATTCATATTTGATTATGCACATTTAATATGTATTTTGTTTTATTCAAAATAAAATTCATTTTATTCATCATTCTGAAATATCAATGATTGTCGTTTTTTTTAAATTTGGTGAAATACCATTACCAGGCATCACACTGTCCAAAATACCATTCAGGATTTATGTAATAATAATTTATCTGTATTTTTTATGTTATAACAAATCAACATATGTAAATGATATCTAATAGAATCCCAGAGAAAACTTAATTAATTCATATATAATATTCTATTCCTCAGAAACATACTCAATTTTTACTTTAAATTTGCGGGTCATTACTTAACTTCCGTTTTATTAATGCTCACAATGATTCTATTGTACTTAAATCGAGACTTGATGACTCCAATTTCTGAAAGCAGCCAAACAAGTTTTTAGTTACTTTAGAGGTTTGTGGTGGAGCAACATGTTATTGAAATTCGTATTCGCGATTTTTGCACCTAATTTAGTAGCCGACGGCAAAAGGTTGTCCTTTAATATATTGAAAGCTTTTTTTTATTCTTGGAAGAGGAAATCTATTTACAAGCTATATGTCGGACTCTCGTCACAACTACGTCCTACCGACTAAACCTCTCCCACATTGTTGGGTTTCACGATACCCCCTAGCACCGCGACCACAAAGATCTATTGTGCTCCTCTTCTTTTTACTCAGAGGTCTTCAATTAGGAAATTTATGACAGCTTTTATTGCAAGGTTTTTATATCCACTTTCATTAAGAAAGTATATTCACCTAAGGCCATCTTTTTATACATAGCGCTGGACATTTTGCAAGTTCCATAGTCGCACTGTCCTCTTTGCAAAATCTACATTGCTCATTTGTAACCACTTCCATTTTTTTGAGATGGTAGTTACACCGACACGGGGCATGTTCCGTGAGAACCCAGCAGATGACCTTAAGTTGTTCTCTCTGCAAGTTCTAGACTTGCTCAGCTCTCTTTGAATTTATAATTTTTTTGCATACTTAAGTCCTGATATAATCCCAGTTTCCCTTAACCTTTGGTACACCCACAAAAGCATAGTAAATGTAGTAAATACCATGTCTAGGAGAATGAAAGCTGTCATAAAGGTCAAAGGTAACGTTACCCAATATTAGTGGCGTGTAATATAAGTGTCCAATTGATCACCTTAAGACTGATAGTGGAACAATCAGTGGAATGGAATTCACCGTTGTACTTAACATTCAATGACTTTGAACGAGCGTTCTACACCATAGATAGAATGGAAATCGTGCAAAATGGAAATCGTTAAGAAAGAAAATGATTCCTGACAAATTAATAAGAATAATGTACGAAAATGCAGACAACATAATACTGCACAACGGACAACTAAGTGAACCAACAATAATCAACAGGGATGTTAAACAAGGATGCCCCTCTCACCATTACTGTTCATCAACGTTCTGTATAATCAGATCCGGTACTAACTATTCTAGCGACCCGTTTTTGTTTGATATTGTAACGGCCCTAAATTTTATAGTCATTTCCATATCACCTATTTGACGTAGACTTGCTAATTTGCTATTCGTTTTATTTTAACGAGGTATCCCCGAGAGGCTAATACTCATTAAAACCAAAACTAAAAACAAGGTATATAATAAAAATGTAAAATAACATAAATAAAGATAACCGTATATCGAATTATAAATTAAAAACGTTAATAAGAGTAAATAAATATATAATAATAATAGGAAATTCAAATATATATTATTACAAACCAACAAAACACAAAAAAATCCTATTGTAATATATTTATTTATATATCGCTAACCAGGGATAGGAATAACACAAATAGGAATTGAAATTGATGGGAGGATTTAGGATAAACGGTTTAAGTTGTAAACGATATACGTCTTGCTTTGTTTTATACGAAATTTAGAGTATATATAGAAAATAAATTATAAACCGAAATACATGTACATGCAAGGATAAAGTATATACATTAATAGTTGTAACGCGGTTTAAACAGAAAATTGATCATTCATCCTAAACAAATAACTGGTAATTTTTTTAGGGTTAGAAGTGCCTAAGATGTGAGGACTGCCGGTTGTTTTGTGCGATTGCAACCTGCGTAAGGACCGGCCCTGTAGATAATGTATTGCGAGAAATAAATAACAGAATAAATTATGTAGAATAAATTGGCGGTGCCTTACGGACAAATTAATGAATCTGGAATAAGCAGTCGATCTATTGTTCATGTCACACACGGCCAAAAGCATGCAAGAACAGCAATTTAGCAGCAATTGGCAGCAATTAGCAGCAATTGCAATGAATTTTGGTCTCAAAATCAAAACGCGGCTTACGATATCTGGGTATATAATAACTTCTGAAGAAGGCGCAAGAGAATTCGTTGAGAGCAAACTGAACTAGGCAAGAGCAACATTCGAAAGACTGTGGCCCACCTGAAAATCAACAGAACTATCCAGAATCACAAAACTAAGAGTGATAACTTTTGTGTAAAATTGATTCTGCTATTATATGGCAGTAAAACAGCACTGGCCAACCAGATTGTCACATCAAAACTTCTTGTATTCGTAAAAAAGTGCATACTTATAATTTGTAAAATATTCTGGCCAAGAAGAGTTAGGAATGAAGACTTGTGGAAGGGAAAAGCGGACCTTGCGAACTGCAAACAGTGAACTTGTAAGAACTGGAAAATGCTGGAAAGAAATAATAATGCTACAAAAATAGAGTTCGGTACCGAAACTTTGCAGAAGCCCTATGATCCCAAGTGAAGTAGAAAAGGAAAAAAAATAAATAATGTGTCCGAACTACTAATGGTCAAATTTTTTTTTTGTTAAACTGAATCTTTTTGAAATAAATTCACTAATTAATTGAAATTAAAAGTTATTTTAATTCAAATAATTTCAAGAAAAGACAGGGCGAAAGTCTCCGCAATTATTTAACCAAAACCATCATTTTATGAAATAAAATTAGTATGATTAAAAAATTATTGTTGAAAGTCCTATCTTGGCATCTCAAAATCGAGTATGCAGATAAAATAGTCGGTATCCTAATTATATATGGTTAGAATAGTACATACATATAATAATAATCTTGTTAGAAAACGAAATATAGAAAATTTGAAAAATGTTACCAGAATAACGCAAACCTAAAAATTTCGGACTAGAAATGTTTTATAACATTTTAAAACGTTTTTATTCAACAAAATGCAAACAAATCTTGGAAAATTCAGACAATTATAATTATGTATCATTTTTCAACTAAGAAATGTTTTATTTTAATGAATGATTACGATAGTTTAAAATTCCGAATTATTTCTCAATCATCAATTATAATCAATTACAGTCCATTTTAGCCAATTATAGTTGTTTAAAGTCAGTTATTTCGAAAGTTAAAAATACACTTCTTTTTAGGTCTATAATCAAAATGGATTCTTAAAAATATTTCCTTATATAAATATCTACTCCATAATTTAAATCAATTTCAATTTATAAATTATTTTTAATTATAGGTTAAATATTCCTTAACGCAATTATCAAAACGATAATATATGTTGTAATTCATTCATATTTCATTAACAGATCAATTCAACTGAAGACACTGCTCACAACATTTACGGACAGAGGAAAAATACCAGTTTTAGAATTTCTTTCAGCTGCACTTGAATCAGCCGAATATGATCGGGCATTAACACGTGCTCTTGTAAGTTTTAATATCATCATTTTTCTATATTTGAATGGTAAAATGGTTTATGTTACAAAACAAAAAACAATTTATAATTTTAATATTAATTTAAACATTTCTAAATGAATATAGGCAATACCAGAATGTAGAGTAGTACCTTGTTTTAAAGTGTTCCTGAAAAAACTTAAAGATATCGCCACCCAAAAGCCAACACAACAAGATTTAAATATTCAACAACATCATCATTTGCATCATCAGCAATCATTATCATCAGCATCGTTAAGATCGCAATTACCCCCACCATTATCAATATCATGTAATTTACCAACATCATTACAGCAATTACCATTTCAATCATTATCGCCATCATTCGATATCAACTCATCATCCATTGCTGATGTTGAACATGTTATGAAACCTATACGCCGGAATCCAAATAATCCAAACAGTTCATTTAGTCAACCGTGTTTTGTGGAGGCTGTCAATCGTGGAATTCAAACGAATATTGAATCGGATGAGCCCGATGCAAATGAAAATATATTGAATTGGGATCTCAAACCGTTAGATGTTGTAAGTATACAATTTCACATATAGTATAGTATATATATTTAATTTTATAGATTTGATTAAAAATTCTATTTGAATTATATAGTTTTTTATGGAATATTGTGGCGGTGAACATTCATTTACAAAAATTGGATCTTCAGGGTTAATACTTGAACAACAACAAATACATAAAACGCAGACCGTTATCAACCATATAGATATGTGCCATCAACATCATTATTTGTTGAGTAAGGAATCGTCCACAAATTTATTAGATTTTTTACGGACGGCAACGTTAGGGCCAAGACAAATGGCAGCATCTTCAATATATCATCCGGAAGCGGAAGAGCTGGAAGAAGATTATGAATTAGAATTTGATAATTATAATCCAGTACAACCCATATTACATGACCATGGTGTATGTATGATACCATTATCATCACCTCGTCATAAAATCGATCATCATATTTTACAAGTAAGAGTCGACTCAATTAATTTACACGTTTTTTAAAAACAAAGTTGAATCTTCATCAATTTGTGCAATATTCGTAATTATATAGATTTTACACCATGGTACAACGGCTGTTATATGGGAACCAGAAATCCCATCAGAACGTTCAGCATATATATTTTTTCGTCTGGAACGTTCATGTTCAATGGTTACATGGCATCGTCCATCGTGGCGCCGTCTGAAAACACAACAGGAATATAATCTGGCCATAAATCCCGAAGAATTGGTATCACCATTTTTAACGTCTCGTCATTTACCAAATAATAGCGAATTAGAAGGACAATATTCAGCGTTAGATGATGGTTATTTAGATTTAAGTTTAGTTAAAGAAATAACAATTGGTTCAAGAAATCATGAATATGATAGTGATTTATTGGCGGCCGGACGTCGTTTTGGTTTAACGCATGTTGAATGTTGTGTATCGATACTGTATGGGACATCGATCAGTGATAACCGTGTGCTATGTCTATTGTGTCCGCCAATGTTATGTCGTTTATGGTACGTTGGATTAAATTGGATGATAAAGGGTATTAAAAGACAAAAAAAATTGGCCGATCGTTCAATGGTTTGGCTAAAAGAAACATATGTACAATTATATTTTGAAGATGCATTATGTTGTGATCCTTTTGCGGCCGATGCAATACGTTCGTTTGGTGGTCGTGATTGGGCCGTAACCACTGGTGCCATAACAAATGCTAATTCACAATCAAATGATACCACGGATGGTATACGACGTGAAGCATCTATTAAATTTAAGAAAAAACGTTCAATGGCAAATCTATTGAGCCAAGCAACGGGTAGTGGTAACAGTAGCGGCGGCGGTGGTGGCGTTGGTGTTAGTAGTATTGGAAGTGGTGGTGGTGGCGGTAGTGTCAGCGGAAATTATAATAATGCTACAACAAGTGGTAGTCTAACATTTATTGCGGGCAGCAGTACATCAAATATAAATAGCTCAAGTGCACCAGATATTGATTTACATGATCGTGAAATTAATCTAAATAGAATTCGGCAATCAATTGATCGTGAAAAAGAACGTAGTGAATCAAATGATCATTTACTGAATAGTCTTAAAAATAATTTAGGAAGTTCCATAACCCATGAAACGCGATTAGATTTTATTGATTTTATAACATTATTTAAATCCTTTAGGTATGTGCATTTTAGTTTAATTCATTTCAAACAACTTTTGTCAAATTTCATTTCGATTTTTTTTGTTTTACAGTTTAACAGCTCGTAGAGATTTACGTCAATTATTTGATCAATTTGCAATACCGCGAACAATCAAAACGATGCGTTTTAATTCGGAAAAAAGTCGTAGTGCCCCTGAATTATGTGCTATGGGCGGACAACGAAAAATTGGTAATTTCAAATTGAACAAAGTATAATTTAGAATTAGAAATATTTAACTTTTATATTTTATTTAGGTTTACTTACACGGAATTGCTCTTTAGAAACAGAATTTACCGATGCCCAACATGCTAGAAAAAAAATATTTGATGCTATGGCAGCCTCAAGTATCTTACAAAATAGTGCTGGTATAGATACATTAAATACACAGGTGATTGTAATGCAAACATTTAAGAAATTTCTGGAAACTCGTCAAATTGAGGAGCGTACCGATGATGAAGTTCTGTCAATAATAAAGGTATAGTTTGTGTGATTTCATAATACAATTTTTTTTATTAGAATTATATCAAATTGTTTTAAATTTTGGGTTTCAAAAAATACACAGAGACACGAACCAGATCCAGGTCTCCGAATTGAAGGTTGTTTAAGTTTTGAAGGTTTTGCTCGTTATTTAATGGATAAAGATAATTATGCATTCGTTAATGAACGTGTAATACAATCATCTGCAAATATGGATCGTCCATTATCACAATATTATATAGCATCATCACATAATACCTATTTGACCGGACATCAATTGAAAGGTGAATCATCTTCAGAATTGTATAGCCAAGTGTTATTAACCGGTTGTCGATGTGTTGAATTGGATTGTTGGGATGGTGATGACGGCAATCCAGTTATCTATCATGGTCATACGTTTACAACAAAAATACAATTTCGACAAGTGGTGGAGGCAATCAATAGATCGGCATTTGTCAATTCACCATATCCGGTAATATTATCAATTGAAAATCATTGTTCGTTGATACAACAGGCGCGTATGGCGCAAATGTTTATGCAGGTATTCGGTGATAAATTAATAACAAAATTTCAATTTGATACCGATTATATGGAAGATCCAGCTTTACCGTCACCATCCCAATTGAAAAATAAAATATTAATAAAAAATAAAAAACTATTTGTTGATATACCACCACAAGTTTCCAATACAAATGCAAATGCATCAAGGTAATTAATAAATTACGTAAGTAGGGAAATTAATTACTTCATGTCGTTTTTTTTGTACATTTATAGAAATACACCATTAAAGCATCAAGTAAGCCAACCGGGTCGAACTAGTTCAATTATATCGAATGTCAGTGGGAGCTCAGCAGCGGAAGAATTTAGTGACGACGATTATGATGATGATGATGAATACGAAAATATAGATGGTGAGTATAGTATTTCATATAATATTATAAATAAGTATTATTTATTTTGTTTTATAGATATTACTAACATTCTAGATAAAACATACCATTCAATATTTGGGTCAGTTGATGAACGTCCATCACGAAATAGCATGTCTTCCTATTCAACACCAACAAAACGCATACCAATCGAAACGATCGACGAAAGACCACCGAAAAAACGTAGTAGTCAAATAGCACGCGAATTATCGGATATCGTATGCTATATACAAGCAATAAAATTCCGTGGTTTAAATCCATTAAGTCCACATAATTCAGTACGCAGTAGCGGTGGTGGGCAATCTATATCATCACATTGCCAACCATCAGGTTCAACACAATCTCAACAACCACCAAGTTCAGCCACATCTAATAATTCCATAGTAACAGTTGGTAGCATTATGAAAAGTGGAGGTTTACCATCATCATCGAGTATTATATGCACAAATACAACTTCTTCAATGACTACTACGACTAATGCTGCATCATCGACAACGGCAACAACAATAACACCTTCATCGACAACCTCCACCGTTGGAAATGTGATAAATTGTGGTGCAGCACCTTCGAACGCTGGTTCAGTTGATTCCGGATCGGTAACATCATGTTCAGAAAGTGATTCACAATATGGTAGCATAAGTGGTGGCGGCGGCGGACAAACCATTACAAGTGGCACTGTATCAGCAACTACTTCGGCGGCCACCACAACTGTACATCGAAAATTACATCATCCAAATGTACAGCATCCATGCTATCAATGTTCGTCGATGAATGAAGCAAGTGCTAAAAAATTATGTCGTAAACATGCTTTATCGTTGGTATCTCATACGCAATCGCAATTGATGCGTATATACCCTGCGGGTTTACGTATTGATTCATCCAATTTTAATCCCGTTTATTTTTGGGCATTCGGTATTCAAATGGTGGCGTTAAATTATCAAACGGAAGACTTACCAATGCATATAAATACGGCAATGTTCGAGGAAAACGGTTGTTGCGGATACGTTTGCAAACCGGATGTATTGTGGAATCCAAATCACATAATGTATCGTCGATTTAATCCATTAGATAAACAGTTTGATGGTCTACATTGTACACAAATTGTAATCAATGTGATTTCCGGTCAATATGTGTGTCCTTCGAATAATCAAGCGAATACCTATGTAGAAGTGGAACTACATGGTATAACGGCGGATAATTGTAAGAAACGAACTAAGGCGGTTAAACGAAATGCCCTGAATCCAATATATGATGAGGCCACATTTTATTTTAAAGTACATTTTTATGATCTAGCATTTTTAAAATTGAGCGTTTTCGAAGCCGATCAAAATATGCTCGTTTCACAGCGTGTTATTCCATTGAAATGTTTACGTCCAGGGTATCGTCATGTTCGGTTACGAACGCCAACCAATCAACTATTGAGTATGGCATCATTATTTGTATATTCACGTGTTGAAGAGGAATGTATAGAACGAACATTTGATGGAAATGAAGATATAAATAATATTCTACCTGATTTTGTGCCTGCTAGTATTATTAACACTTCAGTGGCAAATACTTCTGCCGCTGCTGCTGGTGGTATTACAACTACTATTAGCAACAGGTCCTCTGTAACCGCAACGAAAACAACAACCACAACCGCAATAAAATCCACTGATGATAACAAACCATTAATACAACATTATGGGACGCCAATTGGTGATAAAAAATTATCAACAAAATCGCAATCCACATCGATGGTGATCGACCCACTACTCGCATCCACATCTTCAGAAGTACCATATTTTAGTTCAAATATTCGTGTAAAAAGACGTATATTTTTTTTACCCGTATACGGAGTGTTATCCGATGAACCGTATACAATTATGAAATTAACACAAGACAGTACAACACAAGAAGTGATTCTGCAGGCATTACAAAAATCAAATCGCGTAAATCAAACAATAAACGATTTTATTTTAGTGGAAGAAGTTGGACGGGGTTGGGAAAAGAAAAGTAAAGATTTACCGGCAACACAGCGTGTACTCGATCTGAATGAAAAACCAATACAGGCTCAAGCACAATGGAAAGGTGACGGACGTTTTATATTAAAACAAATTGGTGATGATCCAAGTAGTCGGGCATGGTTAACGTCTATACGAAGTGTCGCTGAACGACGATCAATTACGGCTGCAGCTGCTGCAGCAGCAGCATCAGGAATATCGGCCAGTTCAACAGATCCCAATGATAAAAATGTACAAAGCTCACTGATAACGGATGACGTTGAAAGTTTTCTGGTGTGCATTTATAATGTATCACCGGATATCCCGTATGCCATATTAAAAGTGCCAATTAGTGCAACAGCACAAGATGTTTTAGCTCAAGCATTGGTCAAAGCTAGACGTATGGAAAATCCCAATAATTTTGTTCTATTAGAAGAATTGGAATTTTGCAGTGGTACTGGTAGTACAATAAATAATTTAAATAGCAGTAGTAATGTTATGTCGAGCGTAATCGGCAGCGGACTCAGTGGTGGCGGATCATCACAAAACACCCAGCAACGTCAATTACCGGATGATGAAAATGTTTTTCAAACACAGGCCAATTGGAAAACAATTGGACGTTTTATATTACAAGACCGTGCCCAAATTACACCGTCAATGAAACGTCATCGTTTGGCTATCGATAAAATAAGTCGTGGTTTTAGTATAAGTCGTGCTGCTGTTTTAGGTAGTACAGGCAGTGGTAGCAATACATCTAATAACAGTTCATCTTCGGCGTCTGGTAATTTATCGAAACCACCGATTCAGGTGGCATTAAGTGATCCAACGACATCACGAACATCAAAATCAAGATTTGATGATGGTGCAAGTTCAAGCGCGGGTAGCGGTGGAAATCAAAGTGCTGGCAGTAGTAATAATAATAATAATAATAGTAATACGGCTGGTACCCATCAAATGGGTCGTGGTATATTTCGTGCAAAGGGTAATTCCGAAAAGGATACAGCATCTTGCAATAGCCCACGACAAAAGCAACGTGAAGTTCATTCAGAAGGTGAAACATTAAGTGATGAAGATTCACATGAACATGATCTAATGACAACCGTTTATCGTTTAAAGAAAATGTCTATAAGAAAATTAAAAGCATGGAAATCCTGAGTAATAACCATTTACGAGATTTTATTTAAAAAATATAATGACGAATGTGATATTGATATTGAGTATTATGATGCCGATGATGGCATCGATAAAGATGAAAATGATTAAAATTTAAACCATATATAAATGTGTATTTATAAATGATTTTCAGCACAATTTTTTATGTGGGTAAATATGAAAAGTATCCGCATTGCGTAATAAAAAGGTTAATTTCATTCACGGATTCCACACGCGCGTACACGGATTCGATACTTTTATTGACATTTTCTATACTTTTATATGATAAACATCAAAATTTAAACTATATTTCAAATAATTTCATTGCATTTTCTCGGTTTTACTCTTAAAATATTTAATTAATTCATTTTTTAAATATGCTTGATAAAGGGATTATACTTCCTTTCCATTATCCATCCAGAAAAAATGTTCCCCAGTTTTTTATTAACATATTAGTTTTTATCACGTATAAAAACCAAAAAGTGTGGATTTTGTGTACCTTTTAGCCTGTTTATGTTACAATCTGGTCGGTGGTACACCGTGGATGTAATGAACCGTCTCCGATGAACGATGGATAAACCACAATCCACATGTTACTTTTAAATTAAATGCAATTAGATAACTCAATATTTCTGAGCAATTATATTTTGTTGGAAATTCACACGCAGATAGGATAATTCGTTATGAATAATATATTTAAATAAAAGTCTTGTAAATAAAATTTAATCGTATTTTTGCCATATATAAAAAGATTAATATAATAAATTATTATAGAAAAATGAATTAATTTTTTTGAAACAAAAAATATATCTTAAAATTTTATAATAGTGATTTACTTATATTATACAATAAAATTATTCATTGTTTCTTTAAAACTTTTTTTTTTTTTTTTTTTTCAAAAAAATAAATAATAAACAAATAACGAATTTAAGTTTGATATATTTTTGTTAATATATAGAAAAAAAATGTTAATGTATAATATTTCCTATTAAAAACAAATTAATTTCAAATAAAAAAAAAGAATTACAAAATGATCCCATTGTTATAATAATTATACCAAAATTATAATTTTATTTTATTTTTCTTTTATTAATATTTTAATTAGATATATATAGAGGAAAAGGATTCTAGTCATAAAAAAATTAAAACCTCGATTAATTTTAAACTAAAAATTAATTAAAACTTTTATTATATTTATTACCAAAGCTGAAATATTTAGTTGTTTTGTTGGATAGGTCGCGGACTCTCAGAAATATTTTATATTGGAATTTTGGCTTAATTCACTTTTTTTAAATTATTAAAAGCGCGCGAGTCAAAAATATATATATAGATGATTGTTTTATTCGAAAGAATCCCACGTGATTACTTGCAAAGATGAATATTTGTAGAAAATTTTATTAATTTTGTATAAAAATTCATGATAACAAATTTTTTAAAAATGAATAGCTTATTAACTTCAATTTGTTGTTCTCCTAAACAAATAAAAAAAACTATTCACATAATTTAATTGAAATTAATACTGAAAATATCATAAATAATATTTATATTTATTTATATATATACGAATTTTCCTTTTAAATACAGTGGGTTCACAATGAAAAGACTTGAGGTCGATTTCATTTTGCGAGCTGTAGTAGAAAAAATGGCCATCAGGGTCGCATAAGGAAATACACCTATAAAACCTAAAATGAAAAATAATTTTCATCATTCCCTATGAATGTTTTTAAACAATGAACTTAATCTAATAGACAGAATCCCAATCAACTGCATTTGTAATAATAGTATATATATATATGTGGATAAAATTTCAATTTAATTGTTTTCAATATTGCTAATTTCATTTTACCCGGTTTTTTTATTTTATAGATCAAACAAATAACTTATATTTTCGTCATCATCATCAATAATAAATATATTTCTCTTTATTAAATTCAAAAAAAAAAATACGTATCCAACTTCAAATAAAACATGGAAAATACATTAATCGTTCACAAATGAGGTATGGCTTTTGTCCTTTTGACCAAAAGAAAAAGTTAAAGCTTGATCAACTTTTATAAAGGGCAAGGGGTATAATAAGCTCTCATTGTGAACAACAAAGGTATGTATTTCCATGTTTTTAACTTCGTTTTAAGTCTTAGAGGTTAGGACAAACGTCTTAAGTCTTTGAATTGTGGACCTACTGATACAATATATAAAAAATCTTAAGTGGTCAAAGACCCTGCTATAAAAATGAAACATCAATATTAAATAAAAATACCAAAATATCGCAATTAATTAATTAGAAAATAAATATATTATGAGCTGTCTAGTTTTTTTTAATTCTATTTCTTTTGTATTTGAAATGAAGTTTAAAAGTTAACAAAGCTATTAAAAAAATAATAATTACATCATAAAAACACAATTATAAAATATCAAATTTTATAACAATTATTTGTTTTCTTTTTATTCTTTAACATATATTTTATATACTTAAGTTATATATTTTAAATACAAATAAAAATGTAATTTAAAAAATTAAATAAAATTAAATATATCACCAAAATAATCTATATAGATAATATACAAAAAAAAATTAAATATATAATTTTTGCAATCCGAATAGCTTTAATCTCTATCCATATCGTGTACATTCTAAAATATAAACAAAAAAAAAATAAAAAATAGAAAAATATTATCTTTAAAATAAAATCAAATCTATATTCTGTATTTTTCTTATTAAAATATTTAAAATACAAAAATAATTACACACATCACATAAACAAAAATTAAAATTTCAATATATCATAATAAATAAAAAATATACAAAATAAAAATATATAATTCTATATATTTCATATAGTTTTTATTTTAAAATTAATTTATTTATTTATTTATTTATACATAATGATTGTTAATTGTATAATTATATTTATATGAATAAATTTATTACTGGAGAAGAATATATTGAAAAAAAATATTAAAACACACATACACATACATTAAAATTAAAAAAAATATACACATATTTATTATTATGATTATTATTATTATTATGATTATATATATTAAATTAAAAAATTTTTTTTAAAAATACAATTAATATTGCACACAAAAAATACTACTCTAACGATATATAATTCGGACACCTACTATTTTATCCGTATGCTCGATTATGCGGAGAAAGAACTTTAAGCAATACTTTTTTATTCCTACTAATTTTAATTCATAAACTGATGGTTTTGAGTTAAATAATTGCAGAGACAGAAGTAAAAATTTTAATTTCGTTTTGTTCGTGACTACGGTAGAATTGGTTTAGCGCCCGTAAAACCTCGGAATTCAATTGCCGCGAGGTCGTAACGATATCACCTAATCAGGTGATGAAATGATGCATTGAATACATTTAAGTGATTTTGGGTGACCAAATTTTTTATAATGTGTGGATTAATTTATGAAATTTTGAAAAATAATAGAAAATATATGAGAGAAAAAAAAACGTAAACTAAAAAGCAGTAAAAAATAATACCTCATATCTTTTCAAACAATTATCAAAGTTGCACTTTAGGGGTACGCGTCTTTAGAAAGGATGAAATGCTGAATTTAAATGATTGATAGTCATACTCTGTTCCATAATCTTGATGTTCTTGCAAAAAATGAATTTCCAAATCTGTTCGAAAAAATCGAAAAATCGAAAAAAGTTAATAGATACAGAGTATGGGTGCCCAGTTTGAGAATTTCTTCAATTATAAGTGATATGTTAATAGGCTTACGAATTAATTTGAAAATCTCATTAGAGCATTCGTGGTGGTAGCATTTATAGAATGTGCATAATGAAGCTCTGTACGTCTATGATCCAGTAATTCAATGGAATTTGTTATAGTTATTCATGTCTGATCAGTGAGAACCCATTTTTTCGATCCTGTCACTGAACTGTAGTGCAGTTTTTGGTGAATCGGCCCATATGTAAGAATTGTACTCTAGAATTTTAAATGATTTAAATACTAGTTCAGAATTAAAGAATTCATTGGATCCTCTTAAAAATCCAATGCGACTGGCTGCCTTTATAGCTGCAATATTATATAATTTTTCCATATAAAATTATTTGACAAAGACATTCCCAAATTTCATAGGTCCCTAGATTGTGTGGAATAATAGTATTGTTCATAATTGATTGGGTCAACATTTACGGATCTTGTGTTTGAGCACAAACATGTCTTTGTTTTAGATGGATTAAATTCCATCTAAATTAGATTAGATATTGATTCTAAATCTTTCTTAATTTAAACAATCATCTTCTGGTGTGACTGATGCATATATGATTTGCATTATTATTACGAGTAGTTCATACGAAGAATGTAACGTACTATTGTCTGCATACCAGTGTAATGGGTTTTCTGTTCTGTTAGAAGATCATTGATACAAATTAAAAATAGGGTGGGTGATAGAGCCGAACCCTGTGGTACCCCGGAATAGACTGAATAAAGTTCTGAATTAACTCCATCTATAGTACAACCTTTAATAATTCTATTACCTAAAAATTTGCCAATCCACTTACTTTCTATTACCTAAAAAGTTGCCAATCTGGCTTCTAACAAAAAAGGACGACTTTTGGATATTTATGAATTATGCCATAATCGTCAAAAGCCTTAGTAATGTCTAGTGAAACAAATTGTGTTTCACCAAAATGCTTTATCATCGGCATATTGTACAATCATACGATTCAACAGAAGATGGAACATAAGATTTTCTAACAAAATTACCCTGGATCGGCTTTATTAAAGACCAAAAATATTGTATCCCTCGCACTTGAAGTAATCTTGGTTTTAACATTTTGATGAAATAAGAACTTATTGTGCGCAATTATAGTAGCGCAAGAGTTTATTGCCGAAATATAATTATTAGTAATAACAATTGGAACCTAAAGAAATCCACATTTAGAAATGGACATCTTCAATTCCTGATTTTAGTACAATAGAATCATTATGGGCATTAATAAAGTTAAAAAATCATCCGAAATTTACAATTGAAGGATTAAAAGGCAAAATCACTGTTTAAAGTTCTTTCTCGGCATCTCAAATTCGATCATATGGATAAAATAGCAAGTGTCCGATATATGAGTTAGAGTAGTATACATTTTAAAACCGCAATCAAACACGACAAAAAAAACACACACAAAAGAGAGTGGTAAACAAATAATAAAAATAAAAATATAATAAATAAAACACCCCTTTAATTATTATATTCAGAACTTTTAACTTTTAAATTTAAAAAATATTTATTTATTGAATTATTCAAAATATATTTTACAAAAATAAATATATTAAAATAAGAAAAGAACCAAAAATATATTACATATATATATAAAAATAATATTTTATGAAATGTTATGCGAATTATTTAAAAAAAAATAAAATGAATAATATTTTAAGAATGAACATAAAAATTCACAAATAAAAAACACATCAAGTTTATTGTTTACAAAATATAAATAAAATTATTTTAATTATAATTATAATTAATAAATTAATATAAAATTTTCATATATAGTACATTAAGTATAAATATCAAAAAGAAATTACAAAAATAAAAAATAAATGAACCAAATTCTAAAATAATGTATTTTACTCATTTGTTTTTTTTTTTTACATTTGGTTATTTAATTTGCTCTGATTTTTTGTATTATATTATATAAATTATTATTCAGTTTAATGGTTTTTTATGAATATATTTTGACAATGAACGAAACATAAAGGATAAAAAAAAATATTTAATAAATTATATTTAAATACTAATAATAATAATTATATAAATATTTTTCTAATACACATATACCTATAAATAAATATAAATAGACGTTTTTATTTAAATATGTAGTTATTTTCTATAATTATATAAAATACCTCTCCCATATTGCGTTTGATTTATTTTAATTGCAAAATTTTTCTTTTATAATTTTTCAATCCAAAAAATATTTGTATATTTCAATAAATGTAGTGTTAAAAGAACAAACAAACAAAAAGTTTAAAGAATAAAAAAAAAATGAAATTAAATATCTAAAAAAATCATATTAAATCATATGAAAACGACCATTACAATACACACACACACACACACACACGTTCTTCTTATTAATATAATTATTTTATTACATAATAATAATAAATAAGAATACAGAACGCAATTACAAATAAATTAAATTTAAATAAAAAAAAAATTAAAAGCATTATCCTAAAATAACAACAAAAAAAAACAAGCATTAAGTATAAAACCCAATAAAATAAGATAATATAATAAATTAAATAAAATTGGCAAATTTTGTATTGTTAAACAATAAAAGTATTTTTTAAAATTAAACTTAAAATTGTATTTAATTTTCTTTTGATTTTCACCTGAAAAAATACAGAAAATCGCTGAATGGAGGTTGTTTTTATATTTGATTTTCATAGCTTATTTCTTATTAGTCATAAAACCCAGGAACCAATAAATATAAAACAATCCGTTGAGTACAGAGCTCGTTCCTCAATGAAGGGTTATCCTTAATTGTTTAAGATTAAAGAGAATTCTATCTAAATTCAAGAGAAATTTTGCAGAAATTACTTTAGAGAGTTCTACCCTATTCTATCGAAATTTTACTTTAAGAAATTCTACAGAAATTCTATAGAAATTCCTCGAGGAATTTTTAACGAAATTCCTTTAAGAAATTCAATTGAGAATTCTAACGAAATTCTTTGTCAAATTTCTACCGGGTTTCCTTTCGCGAATTGTATTTAATTTTTGAAGACATTTTTTTAGGGGAGCTACCGAAATTACTTTAGAAGTTCTACCGATATTCTATCGAAGCTACTTTAGTAAATTCCATTTAGAATTCCACCGAAATTCTTTGTGAAACTTCTACCGAATTTCCTTTATGGGATTTAAATTTCCTTTATGGGATTTATTGCAGGAGGATCTAACGAAATTCTATCGAAATTCCTTTAGGAAATTCTACAGGAACTTCTTTAGAAAATACTATCCAAATTTTACAGAAATTCTTTACCGAATTGTAACGAAATTCTAAAGAAATTTCTTTAGGAAATTCTACCGAGAATTTATAGAAATTACTCGAGGAGGTTTTACTCGACGTTCGATTTGGAATACGGACTACCGAAATGCTTAAGAAATTCTATCATGGAATTCTAGTGAATTTCCATTGAGAATTCTACCGAAATTTCCATTGAGAATTCTTGTGAATTTTCCATGTATCATATATGGAAATATGTATGGAAAACCGGTTAACTCTTCATTTGAAAAAATTGATTTGATACTAGCCCGAATATGGCAACCACAATGGACCTAAACCGCCTTCAACAGCTCAAAAAAAGTGTTCACATAAAAATGTATTACTATTTACCATGATCAGAAAACTCTAAGCACATCACCCCTACTAAACAAATAATTAACAAACAAACAAAAACTTCGTACCCCTTAACACCACAACTAACATAACACTCTAATATTTCTATCTAACAATTTTTCTTCAAATACTTCAAATGATAACTACATATGTTACCATGATCACCGTGGGCAAAACATACAAAACTTCCGATTTTTAGTCAACTACTTTTGTCGTTATATATTTCGGAAGCAAGTTCCTGAATTTAAACCCGATCTCATTACTCTTACTAAATGAACGACGATTAACTATGTACGTCGCCCACGTTAAATTAGACCTGTCTCTTGCCTTTCGTATCGTCTTTTATCACGCTTACACTTATTTGTTAATCTCTGTTTACACTACACTTACGGCCATTTGTGCAGCAGCTGGACCATCATGAGATTCATTAAACAACGATTTACGATCCGATTCGGTCACTACTAACCGCCGATTACATTAATTATTACACTATGACCTTCGCGTCCATGCTGAATTGAACAACAGCCTACCTCCACGAATTATTCAATATTCGTTGTGTAAAAGGGCAGAAGTGAAAAATTATGGGGCATATCATTTCATGCAATGGAAAAGGTAGTGGTAGGTTTAATGAATGTACAATTAGTGGAGTGGATGGAGTCAGATAAATTTTATATGATTTTCGGGGTTTAGGGGGTGATATTAGGCAATGGATAAAAATCCTTTTATGCATATATGTAGCCTAAAAGGAATTTGCGAAGTGAGGATGAACGTAAAGGGGTCTAGGAAATATGGATTTTTTGGTTATATGAAGACGGCGTTTGACAGCGTGCACAGATGGCTGCTTTGGTATAAGCTGTATGAATGGAGTAGGCCCACTTCATTAAAAGAATGTATTAGGACAACGAAGCGTGTGGAAAAAAGGGTCATTCGGGGTGTTTTAAGTGTAATACAGGAGTGAATTAGGGGTCCATTATCAGTCCAACGTTATTTGTCCTGTTCAAACACGATTTGAACGAGGAATTTTGATAACCCTAGAGAATGTGAGGATTTTGGTGTATGCGCATGACATTATATGTTTGTCGGATAATTTGAGGAACAGGGATGATGAATTAGGTGTAGGAATTAAAAATGCGGATTTAGATAAAAGATGGCGCAACTAGCGTTGAGTGTATCGCAACACATCGCGGCCATTTTCTTTTTTTTTTGTCTGTCATTAGGCTATAAATTTCAGTAAGAAATAACTTTCTTTAATTTGAAGAACACCACTTCTGAAAGTTATCGTTTGTTGGTTGAAGCTTATGGTGGACATGCTCCAGCTCAAGCAACCTGTGAACGATGGTTTGTACGCTTCCGAAATGGTGATTTTGACTTGGAAGACAAAGAACGGCCAGGTCAGCCAAAAAAATTTGAAGACGAAGAATTGCAAGCGTTATTGGATGAAAATTCGTGTAGAACGCTACATGAACTTGCAATGGCGTTAAATGTCGACCAAACAACCATTGGCAAACGTTTACATTTTGTTATACAAATAAATGCCATTTTCAAGCCAAAAAATCCGCATTATTAATTTCTACACCTAATACATGTTGTAAAAAGTGGAAACTCAGTATTAATATGGAAATCTCCAAAATGATAGTATATAGGAATGGCGGAAAGTATAGAAAGACGAAGTGTGGCTTATGGATGAAAAGAAATTGGTGCTGGTAGGAAAATGCAAATATATGTGAGTGAAGCTGAAAGAAGTTGGATCGTGGAGTACTCGTCTAAAAAATAAGGTGTTGGAGGCAAAGGTGGGTGTGAGTCAAACATGTGGTGGACTTCTAACAAGGGCAGTTATTGGTGTGGAGCAGAAGTCAATGGTGCTGGATGGAGTAATCCGGAGTATTGTGAGTTATGGTTGTCAGATATTCACACACCATACCTGACAACCATAAAGAGGTATGAGGAGACAGATTCGAGAGGAGTTTTTTGAAGAAAATGATGCGGTTCAATATATGGGGTGTAGGGAGTGTGTATTATATTTGAAATTAATAAGGGTGCCGGAGTTAGGTGTGTTGTTTCAGGTTGCACCTCAGACATTGTATTGGGATATTAGGTAAAGGGGAGGCAAGATGGGCGAGAAAGGTTTTATGGAAAATGGTGAAAAAGAAAATACAATGGATAAATGAGTAGAAGAAGAAAGTAGTAGAATGTGAAATGGAATGGAATCAAGGGAGTCAAGGGATAAAGAATATTGAAGATTGAGAGTGGATGTTATAGTAAGAAAGTTATAAATAAATTGTATAAAAGAGATGTTAAAGGAGGGGAGGAGACCGAATGAGGATTGGATGTCTTCGGGGTGGAAGTGTGGGAATGCGGGAATATTTTAATAAAGTCAGTCTATTAAAATAACTGACAAATAAAAAATAAAATAAAATGACAATAATTTTGGATCTTGCCGGGGAAGAGATTCCAGAGTAAGTCTGAGAAATCTTCTCTGAATGTATTCAATCCTAGCCCTGTTGAATAGCGTAGAATGGTGACCAGACACGACACGCATATTTAAGAATAGAGCGTACCAGAGAGTAAAATAATGAACGAAGACAGTATGGGTCGAAGATCGAAGTCGAAGATGGTGGTCGTGCTGTCGTACGCGGGGGGGAATCAAGGTTGAAAGACCTCCGTAACCTGCGTATGCGAGCGCCACTCTAGAGCTGTTCTAGTCATGTTTTAGACAGCTCAAAAGTGGCGGTCTCGGTCATGGAAGGGAAACCTTCCACGATACACAAGTGTATGTGTTACCTCCTCGTGGTGACCACTGGTAACTGATACATAGGAAACATCCTGAAAATCAAAACACAAAATCATTCATGTTCCATTCCCATTATCAAAAAACCTTAGAATCCCTAACACCAAATACCCAAAATTCAATAAGCCTAAAGGGACTTGTGGTATCAGGCAAAAACACACTATGCTGGAAGGAGTAAACCTTCTGCTTAAAAAAATCCCTAATCCCAGGGCGGAACAGCTAAGCCTAAGGGATGAATGACTGATGAGGGATCAGTAGCAATTAGCGAACTCCAGGCACCGGGCGACACCTGGTTTCATATAGCCCTACCATGCTAACTGGCTCTGGCATGGCGGACATATTTTTCCCAGTTCAAACATATATCTCTGACTTCAGGCCAATCCTCGGATTCAACTGGTCAGAGAGCCTAAAAATATGTATAAAGAAAAAACAAAAACGCAGGCGGAGCCTGCCTCAAAGGCTTCCACATACAAAAAGAGAATAGTGGAGACCGCAAATGGTGAACCACAAAAAATTAATGAAGCTGCAGATGCTTCAATGGAGACTATAAGGGTCTCAACACTAACACTAAAGACTACGATAAATGGCTAAAGTTGTCCAAATAAACTTGCACCATGCAAGGGCTGCGTCGGCCGAGCTTTGCAGAAGATTGCATCTAGGCAACTGGAGCATTGGGCTTATGCAAGAGCCCTGGCAAAATGCGGGAATTATATATGGCCTGAATATAAAAAACTATAAGTTGGTATATGCAAGAGGAACGTGCAAGCCAAGAGCCGCCATACTTATAAATAATAAACTAAACTCTTTTATTATTCCAGAGTTTACAAACGAGGACACGGTGACAGTAGTAGTACAATTCAACACCAATGATGGCGCAAAGGAGGTAATAATTGCCTCAGTGTACCTACCAGGGAACACCATAGAGGTTCCTAATGAAATAACAGGTAAACTGGTGCACTACTGTCAAAAGAACAAAAAAAAGTTGATCCTAGGTTGTGATGCTAACGCTCACAACATAATATGGGGTAGTAAGGATACAAACAAAAGAGGTGAGGTATTGTTAGAATACCTAATTACAAATAACTTAAATATTGAAAATGTGGGGAAAAACCCAACATTTATAAACGCCATAAGGGGAGAAGTATTGGACCTAACCTTAACAGCAAACGTAACAAATGATCTGATTACAAATTGGAGGGTCTCACCTGAGAACTCATTTTCAGACCACTGTTATATAACGTTTGAGGTCCAATACCGGCACCCAAAAGAAAAGCAAACCTATAGGGTTCCAAAACACACCAATTGGGGGGGGATATATAAAGGACCTCGCAATAGGCATGGGGGCCATTAGCTATAGGATAAAAACAGTAAACGAACTTGAGACAGCAGTTGACTTAGTTTTGGAAGCTATCGTGGCTGCCTATGAAGCAAACTGTCCAATAAAAGAAAAATGTACAACAAGAAAGGTTCCATGGTGGAACCAAAAGTTGGAAAAGCTAAGAAAAGCGGCTAGAAAAGAGTTCAATAGAGCTAGGGCAACTGGAAAGTGGGATAAGTATAAAAAGTCCCTCACAGTCTATAATAAGGAACTCAGAAAATCAAAAAGAGCTACATGGAGGACTTTCTGTGAAAACCTCAAGGAAGTACCAGAAGTTGCCAGGGTACAAAAGGCTCTGTCCAAAGAGGGACAAAACGGATTGGGGCTAATAAGACGTGCGGATGGCTCCATGACTTCGAGTATAAGGGAATCTCTTGAAATATTACTGCAGACACACTTCCTTAATAATTTTCCAACATTGGGAGATGATATTGGGTCTTTAAATAAAGTACGCAGAGAGGGGCGAAGAAAGGGCCTCTCTACTGCTAAAGAAATCATAAATCTGGAGAGGGTGAAATGGGCAATAAAATCTTTCAGGCCATACAAATCACCTGGTCCAGGTGGAGTGTTTCCGGCACTCCTTCAAAGAGGAATATCCATTCTGGGAATTCCTTTAATGATGATATACAGGGCCAGCCTCATTCTGAGACATGTTCCAAGAAAATGGAGGAAGGTTAGAGTAATCTTTATCCCAAAAGGTGGGAACAAACGGGCGGATTGGGCCAAATCATACAGGCCAATAAGCCTTACCTCGTTTTTGCTGAAAACAATGGAAAAATTGGTGGATCTCCACATTAGGAATAAAATACTAGAGGTTCATCCTCTAAATAAAATGCAATTTGCGTATCAAAAGGGCAAATCAACAATCACTGCATTGCATCACATCGTTAAAAACATTGAAGGGGCCTTAGAATCGAAAGGAATTGCCCTAGTGGCCTTTATGGACATTGGGGGTGCTTTTGATAATGCTGGCTATAATTCAATGGAAAATGCCCTAAAAAATAGAGGGATGGACGATGTGATACAGGCATGGATTAAAAAAATGCTGGAAGGCAGAATAATAACCGCGAACATGGGATCCATAAACCTCGAAGTGGGGACAACAAGGGGTTGCCCACAGGGAGGAGTACTATCGCCACTGCTGTGGTCTTTAGTGGTCGATGAGTTGATGCATGCCCTAAATAGCGAGGGATATAAAACCATAGGTTATGCTGATGACATAACTATAATAATTAGGGGCCAGCATGAAAGCACAATAAGTGAATTAATGCAAAGGGCCCTAAACACCACTAAAGAATGGTGTACAAAAGAGGGCCTCGAATTGAATCCCTCAAAAACAAAAATTATACCATTTACAAGTAGAAGGAAAATAAGCATACCGGCTATAAAAATGGGAGAAACTCACATGGTCCTTAATTCAGAGACGAAATATCTGGGGATCATGCTTGATCAAAGATTATCATGGAACTCACACATAGATTATGTGGTGAAGAAATCCATAAAAGCGATATGGGCCAGCAGGCGGATGGTTGGTCGAACCTGGGGACTAAGCCCAACATCGATTAACTGGATGTACAGGCAAATGATTAGGCCTGGAATAACTTACGCAGCGGCGGTCTGGTGGAAAAATACCGAGCAAGAAGTAGTAAAAAGAAAATTAGGCAAAATTCAGAGGTTGGCGTGCCTAATGATAACAGGAGCAATGCGAACGACTCCATTGGTGGCAATGGAGGGAATAATTAATCTGAGCCCTATTCACATTGCCATCAAAAAAGCAGCTATTAAAGAATTAGTGGCGTTACATGAAGGGATGAACTTTATGGAAGGAAATCTGAAGGGTCATCTAGAGTTAATAAAAGGGATAGATATGCTGATGCCTATGACGTCATATAGTGACCAATTAAAAGGAAAAATGAACTTCGTTCATAAATATGGGATATATATCCCAAAAATAGGTGAATGGGACCTGCCATGCAAATGGCTAAGTGATGACGCCCAAAAATGGTTCACGGGTGGGTCAAAGACAAGCATGAGAGTTGGTGCTGGGATATATGGTCCTAGATGTTCTCATAGCATGTCCCTAAGTGGAGATGCAACTGTATTCCAAGCGGAGATATACGCTATCAAAGGGGCGGCGGACATAATCAGAGAGAGGGATACGAATGGGATTCGTGTCAATATACTCTCGGATAGTCAGGCGGCTTTGATGGCACTTCAGCAAAACAGTTTCAACTCCAAGTTGGTCCTCGAATGTCACGAAGTCCTAAACGAGTTGGCAAACAAGGGCGATGTTAGAGTCATCTGGATGCCTGCTCATATGGGACAAAGAGGCCGAGAAGACGCTGGAAAACTGGCAAAAACTGGTGCGGTGGGAGCGTACGTTGGTCCCTCGCCCTTCTGTGGGTTTACCAGGAAAGATAAGATGGAAGCAATTGAATTGTGGTCCAATGAAAAGGTTAAGGGAAACTGGGATAATATCAGGGGCCTTAAGCATTCAAAAAAATTTATTTATATAAATGCAAAGAGAGCTGAGGAAATTCTGAACTTATCGAGAGAACATCTTAAGGTTCTCTGCTGGGCTCTCACGGGACATGCGCCGTGTAACTACCATCTCAAGAAAATTGGATTGGTCGAAAATGAGCAATGCAGATTCTGCAAAAAGGATACTGAGACTATGGAACACATACTTGCAAAATGTCCAGAGCTCTGTAAAAAACGAAGGAAATATCTAGGAAAAGACTTTCTCAGGGAAAGTGGATATAAAAACCTTCCGGTAAAAGCGGTCATCAATTTCCTAATTGGTGACCTGTGAGAAAAGGTCTATTCCTTTTGAGAAAAAGGAATAAAGAATATAGGGGCACAATAGACCTTAATGGTCGCAGTGCGAGGGGGTATCTTGAACTCCAACCCTGTGGGAGAGGTTTTAGTCGGTAGGACGTCCTAGTGACGGGAGTCCGACACACAGTCTGTAAATGGATTTCCTCTTCCAAGAAAAAAAAAAAAAAAAAAATGGGTCGAAGATTTCATGCGACATTCTATATATTCACATTCTATAGGATCAAGTGTTTTTTCCAAGTTATATAAAACCTTACCAACAAAATGGTAATCATATGATTGAAAGAACTATTGTCGGGAAGGATGTTGGGAGAGTATAGGACAGTGAGTGGATGAAAGTGTATCGCCCGGGTAGTATTTGAAATGGAGAGAAACAGGGAAAGTATGATGAGGGAATGCAATGGGTAAAGGATATAAGTAGGTACGGGGAGACAGAAGTGCTGGTGGTGGTTCAAGAGGTTGTTGACCTACAACGGGGCAACGGTCAAGTGATCTTTCCCCTAAATCGGGTTCATTTGGTTAAGTTTGTTTATTTTTATTTTTGTTTAATGTAATACGAAAAAAAATTAAGTAATAAATATTATAATAAAAAATAATTTTTTAACATCTGTTTAGATTTTTCAATTTTTTTTTAATTAATCGACAAAAGCGTTTTATTACATTAATATATTATAAAAGGCCATTTATCATTAGAGCAGGCCATATCGTAATTTTCACATTATTCCCAAGGAATACTAATCTTAAATATAATTTCATATATAAGTGACAAAATCAAACTTTACAAACCAAAGTTTGGATCATTTATACTTTTATAATTTTTCTATAATATTTAAATAGATTTTTATACAATTTTTTTTGTTATAAATACCGATAGTTTATTATTAATAATATTTCAGAAGTATAATTTTAATTGAATTATTATTAAAAAGATTATTTATATGTTTTAATATATTTCTTTAGTTTTTTTTTTCAATTAGATTATATAAATTAATATTGAGTTTAAACTGTATGTTTTATATATTATAAATAATTCTTATTTGTTGTTGTTCTCTTTCGGAAAGCAACGGCAATAGATATTTTTGTAAATGCGATTGTAAATATTTTTTATTTTCTTCAGCCATTATTGTTTTTAAAAATCTTTCAACTTGGATTTTCGTAGGCCATGGTAAGGCCATTGGTATTGATGTTGCACCAGCCGACCCACCCCCCGATGGAGACGATGATGATGAAGATAATGGTGATCCGGACGCGGATGATGACAATGGTATATCGTTTAAAAATTGTGAACGTCCATTGGATATTTCTTGTGATAACTGCATTTGAGATGCGCCGGATAACTGTTGAGGTTGTAAATAGGCTAAAGATGTTTGCATATCCAAAGAGTTTTGTGATGATTGATCGTAATTTCTTTTTTTTAAATAACTAAAACAACATGTTCTATATATATAATTTTTTATGTATAAAGCAGAAGATATAAAAATTAATCAAACATTTACTTCATTATTTTGGAAAATTTAATTTGATTGATTTTGATTAATTTTGTTTATACCTGAAATGTGCTGTTCCACATGCCGCTGAACATTCATCACCACAGGAACCACAATCATTCTTTTTTTCATATTTTAATGCATCTACTATTCGAACTATGCGTATAAATAAATAAAAAACATTTTTTTTTATATATATGCATAAGAAAATAATATAAGTTGGCTGAATTACAGAATGAAGGCGAAGCCGTCTGGGGTAGGGGGTACGGACTAAGTCATGAACAAAAGTTTATGTAGGGATGAGCTTTAACACCTTCTCCAATAAATTATACTTCTGGAGAGGAAACACAAAAAAACTAAGTAACCCATACATACTTTGAAGCCTTCACCTGGTCAGTCAAGGTCCGGCGATGTGTAGTTACAGAATAAAAATGTTTATATCATTTCCCTTCATTTTATAGTGCCCGCCACTAAGTCCTAAACAAAAGTTGGTCAAGATCTTTTAAAGATTTACATACTATGAATTAGAGTTTGGTTTAGTGTAATTTTACCAATAAATTTATAAAATAAAGATATTTACAAATGGACTTTATAAATTGATTATGTTCAAAATACTTTAGAAAAGCTTTAGAAAAATGGTATTCAAATTTTTTAAATCGACTTTTGGTACCAAATGGAAATTGAGTTCCCAGAAATTTATTCTGATCCTACTCCTTCCACCTGCTCCCGTGCAAATAAAGAGAGTTTTTGGAAATAAAATTCAATATACAATGGTTGCGCATCATATGTATAATATTTAAATGGTATGAAAAGAGTTATTTTCTGATAAAATGAACTCCCGCTTTCTACCTTTCCACCTTTCCACCTGAAAAACTGTTATATTTTGTATTATAATCTTATGAATATCGTTCATATTTTATCTGAACCCACCGCTTCGTCCCCCCCCCCAACCCTAAGAGAATCAATGGTGTTCTGGGGTAATAAAAATTCCTATAGCAAATCTATACCAAAAACATTCAATGATCCATCGATACATACATATAGTCAACTTGATAACTTTTAATCAAATCATGTTATAACGCGGTAACACAATTGTATATTGTATGATTGTATAGTTATAATTTTGTTATGCAAGAAATCCTCTTGAAAAGTTTCCAATTTATAATCGGGACTAAAGCAATAAAATTTAATTTCAAACATTTTATCGCAATAAAGCGTATAAGGTAATAAACATGACGAAAAAATTCATAGTTTTCTGTTTTGAAATTCTATTCTATAATAATATGTTCTGATTTTTCAGATAATGCCTATTTATATTTAGTAATTCATTTAATTTAAAGTAACGGGTCCCTTTCCGTCGGCTATTTAATACAATGAAAATGCTGACAAGAAATACTACCCAAGAGCCAGAGATAATGAATTTGGTATATGTTATAACCATTACACATCATTTTTAACGGCCCATATTACAAGATGGCTAAATAATTCAAGGTGGCGTCTGAAATGAAAACCACCAATAAATGTTTACAATTATGAACCAAAGTCGCTGAAATTTAAACAAACATTTGTTTTAACTAATTCCAATATTTTGTAAAAGAAACTTATTGTAAAAATGCCAAAATAGCTATTTTATTCAAGATGGCTGTTACATGCATAAATAACTCATTAAAATTAATATTGAAGTTCTGCATTTTTAGTCCGACTTCAAAGAACTTTGGATATTTTATAATGTTCGTGAATATTCGGATAACAATTTTATTGATTAATTGTTAAAAATACGAGTATTTGCGGTTAAATTCAAGATGATGCCCAAAATGAAAATTGATTTTTACGACTTTATTGAATTTTGACTTACATTTCTTTAAAATAATTTCTTAAAAAAATTCAAAATGGTGTTTCAAAAATGAAAATTTAACCATGCCTAGCTCAACAAAACTTGAATTTTAATTAATAATTCTCGATTTGATATATTATGGAAGAACTTATTTTTGTTTATATATACAATTTTGCAATGGCATCATTTGTTCAAAAGATATAAGAGATTTTCCAAAAATTATCTGTGAAAACATAATTTTTGCATAATTTGAGATTTATGCAATGGCAATGCCAATTAGGCAATGCCAAATGGTGAATAATTATAGCTGTGATTAAAAAAATTTGGAAATTTGAATTTTCCGGAAAATTGTGACCGAAAAAAATTTATTTTTCTTAAATATTTATTTTGTTTTTAAGCAACTTTCAGGATTTGGCTCATCATGACAAATTTTTTCACTTCCCGAATTACATGCAATTAATCACATCCAAATATAATTCATACTTTATTTTCATTATTTAATAAAATAAAACGTTCATATACTTACAAATTAAAATAATGGATAAAATAAATATGAAGTTTAATTGAAATTGCATGATTTAGTGTTTATTTTGTTTTATTATTATAATTAATATAAATATAGCACTAAACTGGATATCAATTATTATTATTTAAAAAATAAATGATTTATATTTATTTTAAAAATTGATTTAAAAAATTTTGTTTTATGAAAATGATTTTAGAAATTAAAATACGAATTTAGTAAATTTTTTAATATACACATACAATCCAAAGCATTGATCACAAAAAATAAAATTGAACGAAAATTTTCTATTTGAAATAAGACTAATTTAAAAAATATTGTTTGAACAAATTTTTTTTAATACACGATTTTACAATCACAAAATACGGATACCAAATGAAAGGATTTGAATGGAAAGCTACTACTTTATATATAAAAGAAGAAGAAATTAGATATTAACAATAAATGGACAGATATACGATGTGGTGGACACAAACATTCCTGAAATTAAATTATAATAAATATATACGTATACATGCAATACAGATTAAATATATTCATATCTATACTATACAATGTTAAATTATGATATTGTTTGTATATATATATGTAATATATACATTACAAATCAGTGAAGAAGAAATTAAATTCAAAGTTTTATGTTTGATTAAAAAATAATACATTTGCATGTTAGAGAACCGGAGATGTGGGTGTGCATAATATATAGAAAATCTCATCATCTCATAGGCCATATCAATTGACTAGGTTATATACGTATGTATATAAAAGGATGCTTTATTTTATTATATATTATACTGGATGCATATATTTTATATTATAAGTAGGGTAGAGTGGTGCATATTCGGACCATTTTTTTTTACAAATGCTCTAGAACGCACCACATTTTTTTTATTGTTTTAGTAAAGTACCTTTAATTCATTTACCAATTATATATCGTTAATTTTACAAATATTTATATTGGTATGGTTTATTTCCTTCTTGGTGTGAGATATAATTTAATGAAGTTTAATTCAATTGCTGCCTCAAAATATGCTTCTCCTGTGTTCAACGTTGAAAATGGATTTACTAGGAATCCTGTGGAGTCTTGGAAATTTGTAAATTCTAGGAAAAATACTCGTACTTCTCTTACACCTGTGGACTATAATGATTCAATTGGAACTGATTCTTTAACTATATGTATTTTGTGTTTGCCGCATTCTTTGCAACTTCTTTTGATCGAACGGTTGATCAATCAAGAGTACTGTTGATGTGTCTGGCATTCAATCTTTCGACCATTTATCTGGCGTTCATTTTTCAATTTACAATGATAATATAATAAATTATAGACGTGTTGCAAGGCTCTCTTGTACTCCTAAATTATTTTAATATATTACTGCTAGGGTTATAGCTTTTAATCTCAAATCCGTGATTTGTCTTGAACAACACGGAATCATTCGTGGAAGATCTACCACGTCTAACTTGCTTCCATTTGTTAACAACTGTTTTGATAAATTTTCATCTGGCATTCAGGTAATGTGAATTCGTTCTTATTTAACTGATTGTTCGTGTAATGTGTTTTATTTAAGACGTAACAGGTAGTGGTATTGATGTGACCTCTGGGGTTCCTTAGGAAAGTCATCTTGATCCTTTGCTTTTCATTGTATTTACAAATGACTTGCCATCGATTTTTAAACATTCGCGCTACGTTATTTATGCTGATGACGTGAAGATTTATAAGTGAATTTCAAAATTGCTGTATAATTAATAGAATGATTTTAAATATTGATAAATGTAAGATTGTAAATTTTACACTTATAAAAGCTCTATGTTACTTTTTAATTACCATTTTGATGGTATACCATTGACGGATGTTGATCTTGAAGTTTTTTGAACAAAAATGTGAATTTTAAATCGCAAATGTAAAAATGTTTTTGTGGATTACGTTGCTAACTCTCTGATGGAAATTATATTTCGTATGTCTCGTGCATTGTCGGATACATTTTGTTTATACGTTCATTGTTTTATTGGTTTGTTAGATCCGTTTTGGATTTAGCGTGTCCAAAACGGATCTAACAAACGATTTAGATTTAGCGTAAAATCTGTAATAATGTTTTGTAAAGTTTTTTCATCAACCGATTGCCGGTTTGATTTGCTTTTATAATTTCAAAACGGACATTGTAGATAAGATAATTATTACTTGATAACTTAATTCTAGTACTTTCGCCCATGGCCGAGACTGTTCCACACTAACTTGGCCGAATATGCACCATACTCACTTTTTAATAAAAAAATCCAAATGGAAACAGGATGAAATTAAATTATGAAATTAACCTGTAATTTTATTAATTAAATAATTAGCAATGCTTTGCACAACCATACCAAGAAAAACAAATATGAATTCACAAAGTAATAGTAGAGAAAAAAATGATAAAAATTCTAATAAATGTCTTTAAAATAAAAACAGTTTGTTTTGCTTTAATCGGTTTACCTTCACAACTGCTCAATTATAATAAGTATTGTTTTTACATACGTATATCAGTTATTTATAGACAAACATGAAGTATCATGAATATATTCATTAAAAGATGGTGGGAGTTGATGTTACCCTACGGCCGAACCTGCTCCACTCTACCCTACATATATTTAATATAATACCAATTCGGTTTGATTTCATAAATATATAGATAGATGTATTCGGATCGAAAGGTATATTTATAAAATGATTTGAATTAAGGTGAAAAAAAACGAATAATAAAGAAAATGTATTGAACTTTTTTCTGAAAAATAATAAATATGTAAATTTTCATATAAGATAAAAAGTTTGTTTTATTTTTAGCATCAAACTTAAGTAGATATATATGTATATGTATATATATATAAATCAGCGAAACGCAATCATTATCGCGGCACACACACACGTCTAAGGTGCGTGTACGTATTGTATTGTAAATAATGTATTGAGATATTATATTATAGCATAATTCGTGTAAAAAATTTTGATTCAGAACGTAATTTGTATTGATAAAAAATATGTATATAATAATAATTTTATTATTATACTTTTTTTTATATTATTTTTTAATACCATTTTTATTATTAATATAATATAGTTTATTATCAGATTCTCG
Organism: Dilophus febrilis; assembly: GCA_958336335.1. Taxonomy (NCBI): domain Eukaryota; kingdom Metazoa; phylum Arthropoda; class Insecta; order Diptera; family Bibionidae; genus Dilophus; species Dilophus febrilis. The sequence continues at coordinate 36,439,461 of OY284470.1, forward strand.
AAAAGCATTTCTAAATGGAAAAATATTAGTAAATTCGAAATGATTTATAAAATTTCTAGAGCAGATAAAGCAAATTAATCAAAGATAAAATTCTTAATGTTTATGCATTAATATCAGGGTTGCCAGAAATCTGAAAACCAATATCGGGACAAATGAAATTAATAACATACTTTTTAGTAAATGGTACGTATGCATATGTAATTGTACATATGTTATTATTTATTATATGCGTGTCCGACCAAATTTTCAACAAAATTCTTGATAAGCAGTTTTGGTAATTGGTTTCAAATTATGGACTAACATTTTGTTGACATAAACATAATATATGCATGATATATTAACGTCATTTTACGCTATTGATTTTACTATTGATATTAATAGACACAAAATAAGATGGTGACTGCAGGCCACTAACATTTAGCGGACTCCACAGTAAAAATTCATTGTAATCGAATCTGGTCGAGAAAGCATATAAATAAGAAGTTTTATTTTTTATACTAGCTTATATATTTTGTTGAGTTAAAAACCCTTTTTTTTAATGTAGAACGTTTTAATGTACGATCAATTCAATTAATATTTAACAAAAATAAATCAACTTTAAAAATTAATTAAAAAAAAAATTAAAAAAATAAATAAAACATAATTAAAAGTAATATAAATGAATACATAAAAAACATAAACGAAAAAAAAAATAAATGCCAATGATATTTGGAGTACCGGTTGCAAGAATAGAAGTAATTGATTATAGAATGCTAATGGCGCTGCCATCGCGTCTCTCACATCTTGCTGTACAATATGGCGATTTGCACTAATACATTGAAAGAGGTACGCGTACCTCGACATTGATTCCAGAGTTCACTGTGTTGAATAAAGGTTTTAAAAAAATAAACAACTTCAAAAGTAAACAAATAAAAGTTTTATATAAAGTAAACAAAGTTTTATAAAAGTTTTATAACAATTCATATAAACTAAAAAAAATAATTTATAATATAATAATAAATAAAATAAAGTATTTAATTCAGTAATTATAATATACTATAATATATTATTAAAAAAATGATTATTACAAGCAATATGGGTCGAGTTTGTTTGGTAAGTGGCTGTCGGGCAAGAAATCAAATGTCTGACAACATTGAACAGATTTCCATGCACAAGTAAGTTAGGAAATATTTGTATTAAAATTTGTTATTATGCAATCGAATAGTGATTTTTTAGAAATATAATAATATTACTTAAAATCAGATTTCCGAATAATGATGCCTTAAAAAAACTGTAAAATATAGAAAGAGCTACCCACAAAGTTATTAATTTTACTAAAAGCATGCATGTTTGTGGAAAACATTTTGAAGATGAAATTTTTAAGGAAACTTCCACAACAAAATATAAACTTTTAAAAGCACATGCCGTACCTACTATTTTTCAGAGGTAAAATAAATTAATCATTAATAATTTGATAGAAAAATGTGTAAAATTGTTTACTTTTTTTACTGTAGTGAAAATGAGTTGTTAGTGGAGTATTTAAATGAATCGTTACCTGATCAGGACAATGATATTAACACAACAGAAAGGTAAGTTCATTAAGCAATGTTTTTTAACAAAATCGGCGACGGAAAATACCACCGGAACGGAAAAATTTCCGTCGCTGTCAAAAATGAACGCATATATTTTAATACACATGTTATTTAAGAAAAATTTAATTCGCCACCGAAATTATTTTCGTCCGACGGAAAAAACAACAGAAAATTTATTGAAATTTTTCATTATTTTACGTTCCGTCGATCGATTTCGGTGACGGAAAATTGCAAAAGTGACCTTTGCATATATTAAAAAGAAAATATTTATTAAAAATAAATTGTTTGGATACTTACAAAAACAATAACAAATATTTGATATTGATTTTTTATATTTTAATAAAAAAAAAAAAGTCACTGAAAATATTCAGAACATATTTCTTAAAAAACGCTTTTTTGGCGCCGGACAATTTTTCGCCCCAAAATAAATTCCGTTCCGGTGGTATTTTCCGTCGCCGATTTTGTTAAAAAACAATGCTTTAGACATAAAAATAATCTTTTAAAACAGCATCGACAAGGCGACATAAAATTTATGCAAATATATTTTATTAATTTTAGTGGAATTTGCAATCCAATCATTGTTGAAAATAATCAAAATGATCAAGTAAACCAGCTTATTAGTAACAGTGATCGTCCAAGGTATTGATCTATTTTTTTAACCTCTTGAAATTACAATTTGAAATTAATGTATTTTACATACATCATTAGTTGTTAAATAATAATAAATATAACGTATTTTATTTTAACAGTACACCTATTATGAATGTATCGTCTATTGTTTTAAGATATCCCGGTGATATACGTAATAATTTTTTTAAAACACCTCGGAGTGGTAATAGGGCAATAATTATTTTAAGGAAAGTTTTGAAAAAAAAAACCTACAAATTAAACGGCTACAAAAAGGATTAATAAGGAAGAATACGAAAATCCATTCATTGAATGAATTGATAACAAATCTAAATAATAAACACCTATTAACCAATAACATTGAAAATTACTTGCAGGTTACGTATTATACAGGGTGTCCCAGTACAGGGTTCCAACCCGAAACAGGCAGGTTCTACACCTAATTTCCAATCAAAAAATGTATGGCGACCCCATGTCTATCTGCCTTGGTTTTCGAGCTGGCCCGAAAAAACGATTTCGTTGAAGTTCAAGGTAGTACGTAGATGTTATTTACCATATCTCAGCAACCACTGATCGGAATCCAATAATTATAACCATGTTGGAAAGGTATTTTAACTATCTATAACTGTTTCTAACAACACAAACATCGGCGACAACCCGTTTTCATGCTATAGCTGGTCAAACACAAGAAATCTCAACGGCCTCAAATATTTTTGTTATTTTGCAAGCCGAGAGCTGTCGAACTTTTATGTATATCAGCTTTAATTTGATGTACAAACTTTTAAAATATGTCAACTCGTCTTAGAGATATGACGAAAATAATATTGAAATATGACGAAAATAATGCAAATTTTTCAAAAACAAATTAAACGGCTACAAAAAGGATTAATAAGGAAGAATACGAAAATCCATTCATTGAATGAATTGATAACAAATCTAAATAATAAACACCTATTAACCAATAACATTGAAAATTACTTGCAGGTTACGTATTATATATTTTTCCAAATTTTTTATAATTATTATAGATTTAATGTTTTTTATCGTACTTTTGTTTCCGGCATGTTATGCGGTTACCGAAGTTATACAGGCTGTACATCTGTAATGTTGATTGTCTGATATTATAATATTATTTAGAAACATTTATAATATAAGGAAACATTTTAAATTTTAGTTGATATTAATTTTAAGATTTTGCTTATTAGTTTAGCATTTTTAATTTAGTTTAGCATTTATGTGGCATCCGTTATTATCCTACTAATAGGATTATCAATTTTAATATTATTTTAAGCGCTGCTTTGGTTTAAAGGTTTAATTAATGTATAAGAATATTATAAGAATGATTTAGATTTATTTTCGTTATAGTTCAAAATAGTAAGGTTTATTTTACGCAAACGAAAACAAAATAATATAATTATATAGTGTAATTATTTAATTTGTTTTTGCTTGTGTAAAAAATAACCTTACTATATTTAATTATAATATATAATAATAATAATATAATTATAATATATAATAATATATAATATAATTATTAAAAATAAAGTTTTAATCTTAATTATTTATACTTTGAAACCTCGTAATCGTAGATAGATTCGCTTGAAAACAAGATTTTAAATGGAAATGGTCGTTTAATTCGTTCATTATTTCGTTTACATTCAGAACCAATAAAATTTTTATATCTGTTTTCTGTTACAACAGTCATCTACAAATAATATATTGGCTTTAATTGCTAAAGGTAAGCATAAATGTACATATCCTGTAGAAGTGAGAGCCTTTGCGTTAACGCTTCACTTCTACTCACCAAAAGCATACGAATATGTGCGGAAATCATTTAAAAATTGTTTACCAGGAGTGAGCACCATCCGACAATGGTACCGAAGTATTGATGGTAGGCCTGGATTCACGATTGAAGCGAGTGCAGCTATTAAATCCAAAGTTTCTGTATCTAATAAACAAATTTTTTGCAATCTTGTGCTAGATGAAATGGCAATAAGACAGCAAATAAAGTTTTGCAAGTACAGAAAACGCTTTATAGGATATGTAGATTTTGGCTCGAACATAAATGACGATGATGATGACGAAATGAGGCCGGTCGCTAAAGATGCGTTAGTATTTTTACTGAATGCTATCAATGACCATTGAAAGATACCTGTGGCATACTTCCTAATAAATGGTATCAATGCAACGGAAAAGGCGAATATTGTAAAAGAGGTACTGGTTTTTTTTACAGGAAACAGGAATAACTGTAACATCCATTACTTGTGATGGCCCATCCACCAATTGTTCAATGTTGTCGATTTTGGGAGCATCTTTAGATGCTAGTGATATTAGGCCTTATTTTAATCACCCGGTAACCGGAAAGAAGGTGTTTGTATTATTAGATATTTGCCATATGGTAAAATTAATCAGAAATACATTTCACTGCAAATATATTATAAAGAACTCTAATGGTGAAATAATAAGTTGGAAGCACATTGAAAATTTGCATAATTTACAAAAGGAGTTAGGCATGACGATCGCAAATAAACTAAGTGATTCACATGTTAAATTTCAACAACAAAAAATGAAAACAAAATTAGCTGTGCAGACCTTAAGCACAAGCGTTTGCAATGCTTTTGCATTATCTACAATCCCGAAACGCCGCGTTTAAAGATTGTTTACCAACTGCTGAATTTATTTTACTTTTTGATCAATTATTTGACATATGCAATTCAAAATCTAAATTCAGCAAAGGCTATAAACGTCCAATTAATTGCGAAACTGGTGCTAAATATTTTTCATTTTTTGAGCATGCAATTGAATATATATGTGGTCTTAGTGTGTCTAAGAATGGGGTATTTATAAAATTGATTGATTCGCAATCAAAAACTGGATTCGTCGGTTTCATACTCGGAATGACAACATTCAAACTGATGTATGAAGAATATGTTCTTAATAGTGATCTAGAATATATACTGACGTATAAGTTTTCACAGGATCATTTGGAACAATTATTTTCAATGGTTCGCAGTAGGGGCGGATTCAATAACAATCCAAGTGCTGATGATTTTATGTCGGCTTATAAACGAATTTTAGTACATAACGAAATAAAATCATCAGCTAATGCAAATACATTGGCACAAGATACAACCAATATTTTAACGGTCTCCAGCAATTTCAATTTAAGTGATCATATTAGCTCATCTAATACTGAAGATACAGATCTGATTGTGTTGGAGGACGATATATGTAAAGACGCCGAAATTGAATTCGAACATATAGATCCTGTTGTTGCCGATGTTTGTGTTTATATTGCTGGTTTTGTTGAACGAAAAATTCGAAAAATAATCAAGTGCAATGTTGGTATACAATGTATCAATGTTCAACCTGAATTCTTTGGTTGCGGTTTAATATACATAAAAGATCGTGGTGGTTTGATAAAACCTGTGAATGACTTAGTAAAAATTTGCAAAATCGCAGAAAGGCACATTAACATCTGGAAATTATACAATAAAATTCAATCACCAAATGGGATTAAAAAATTAATCATAACTGTTTTGTTTGATATTGACGAATCCGTTTTCGATAACATGACGGCTCATATAAATGAAAATCCTGTTATGGAAAACCATCGATATATATTAATTAAAACAGTTATTGACCAGTATTTAAATATCAAATTATTTCATATAGGACGCACTGAAACATCTAAGATACAAAATAAAAAAATTAGAAATAAATGTAATAAATTAGTGCTGTTTTCGGGTCAGTGATTTGTATTTACTTTTTATATATTATATTCTATTGCTGTACATTTATTTATTGTATTATTGTATTATGTTTTGTATTTATTTATTGGAAAATCAAAACAAAACAAATAAATTAAATCAATAAATTAAACAACGGATCTGTTAATTAAATTTAAATTATTTACAAAATCAAAACAAAACAAATAAATAAAATCAACAAACAAAAATATAAAAAACATTTTGATAAAAGAAAAAAAAAATTACAAACAGACCAATTCTACACCGTTTCGGCGTCTCACACGCCATCATGAGGTTATTACTGAAATTACTGAAATCAATTCGCATTTCGTATATGTACACATGCATAATAGTATGATGTTAAAGACAGGCATCCCTTCAGTCTTGGCGTAACGAAAACGAAATGAAAAAGTAGAACGATTTGTATGGGCGACTACTTTTTCGTTACGCTTTTATGTAGTAAAAGCGTAGCCATTACGGCGTATTTGGCCAAAGAGGATTAGACTGTTTTGCGAGGAGTTATGTATGTATTGGTACTTCGAAAAGACTACTTAAAAGCGTAACCATTTCGTAACAGTTTAATACAATAAAAGCATTACGCATTTTAGAAGTGCTTTAGTAATGCAAATGGGGCACTTTTTCGTTACATTTTTGCGTAATGAAAGCGTAACCTGTTTTAGGTATATTTTTGTTGCAGATAACCATAAAAATTGAAAACAAAACAATTATTTCGATATAATTCACTTTTAATAATAATTAATATAAAAATAAAAACAAAATAACAATTCAAATACATTATAAATAAAAAAAAAACATTAAATTAATGGATTCCAAAATCCTTCTTTTTTTTTTTTGATGTAATATATTAAAAACAGCACTCTGGCTGTTTTCAATTATTACTTCCTCTTCATTTGTTTCCATTTCGAGGAAACAACATTCTGTATCCTATGAATTAGACATTAAACATTAAATAAATTACGTATATACGTACATTATAACAACTTAACCATCGGGCCGATGTAAATATCTTTCTTTATTTCATAATGACTATCTAAATATATACTGTTTTTTTTTATATATTTCTTTTGAAATTTTGTTGGTGGAATAATTTATTATTTTAATTGCAAATACTTACTTTTTTTACTATTTTTACTATTTTACTATATTTAATAAATATTTAAATTATATATGGTAATTACAATTTTATTTTATTTTTGTTTTTTTTATTTTATTTTTTTGTTGTTTTGTTTATTTTCGTTGCTATCACGATATAAAAATAATTTAAATAATTTCTTTAATGCATACTACACGAAAGCGTAACGAAAAAGAAGCCACCCATACAAATTGTTCTACTTTTTCATTACGTTTTGATTACGCTTTGGGTGAATGGAACCGGCTAAAAAATATATGAGCGGTGCGTGTATTCACACGAAAATGTGAATGTGTGTGAGTAAATCGAAGAAATAGTGACTTCGATTTCGTTACGTTTTGGCTCCGTAAAAAGCGTAACGCCAAATCCGCCTGAAGGGATATTATATGAAAATGACAGATGATTGCTGTTCTATAATCTATTACTTCTATTGTTGCAAGCTACACAAATGCTAACAATGAATACGCCAAAATGTATACAATATTTCAAATTATTTTATCGTATTTCTTCGCCTTTACGCTTAAAAATGTAATTAATTAATTTTTTTAATACCTTAATTAAAAGGATTATACTTCCTTTCCATTATCAATCAAGTAACTAAATTTGTGTACCTTACAACCCGTGTACCTTACAACATGTCCATGATATTTGTCGCTTGATGAGCATTTAGTTATTAATTGACTGCCGTTATTTGTATGTAAATATTGTTTAAACTGTCTACACGACATTTTAAAATTCTGTTTTATTAATAATTCCGCTTCTTTCTTTCTCGCAATGCTATCCCCATCAAGCTAAAAATTATCTCGCAAGTAGAGTTTGAGTATGGAATAGAGAAACTATAGGTTACAATTTTAAATAAATTGATTGCTATATTTTTTCTGAATGAAAAGATTTCACCCACTTTTCAACGGCGGTAACTTCGGCATCAAAATAATTATTCTTTATGTAATCTTTTAAAATTATTACTTTTCCAAGCAACAGGTCTTGATTTACGGTCGTAATACTATAATCTTTCATTATTTCGGCTAATTCGTTAAATTCGATGGCCAAACTTTTAAATTTGCTGTCCTTGAAGTTAAACCCTTTTTCAGCACCCGAAAAGCAACGGCATTGGTACGTTTCAATATTTCCGTCCGGGCGATAGATCCGAAGAACTGTTGTTATTTTCTTTCCAATAATGAAAGTCGAACGCGATCCATAATGGTATACATATCTATTACTACCATTTCATCTGCCTGAAGCGCCCCAGGTAACATTAAGCCCTATATCAAGGCCCTATATTTGCATTAAATCAGTTTTTTCATTCTTCAGTATTATATCGGTATTTACACGCATGATATTATTTATTAAATGCTATTATACGGCAGCCTCATTGATATTTGTGCCTATTATTAATTGAGTATTCAAAGTTTGTGATATAGCGTAAAGTGAATTTTTTTATTTTAAAATCTGCTTATTCAGTCATCAAATCAAATAATAAATGGAAAAAGTTAAAAAGAAGTGGAACTTTTCGCAGACGCATACAACTTTATAAAGATGGATTAACCAAAAAAATACGAATACGGCTGCGGCATCCTCAGTGGTGGAGCGGTGTCGTCAAGTAAACTTTAACATTAAATTTAACTGATAATGATAATTAAAATGTGAAAAATAATTTAATTAATGGACTTAAAAAAATAATATATAACAAAAAATAAAATCTGGCTATAAAAAAATGGTTTTTTTAATATTTTTGGGAAAATTTTAAACCTTATATTTATTTTTCTGATATATGGTTTCAGACTTATACAGTGTCCCAGCTAACGCTATCCAGCCAATATCTTCGAAACCAGTGGAGTTATCACTAATATGATGTTAGTGAACCCCCACTGGATTCCATTTGGCTACATTTTTATGTTAACCCCTTCCTCCCCACGTTAACCCTTATGTGCCTTATGGATATCAACTTTGGAAAATCAAATGTAAACTTATATTTTTTTTCGCTTATTTTAAAGAGCGTGTTCGTTAACGAGTTAAAAAAAATGTAATAATATGTGGGTGTCCCATGGGAAATTTTTCCACAAATGGGGATTGTCCATCTGATGGAAAATGGGCGAACACTCCTAAAAAAAAACTAAATTTCTATGAAAACATGTGTTGTGATTTATTAGAAAGTTGTTCTACGATGAAAATTAAGAAGGGTGCCAGAACACCCCAACCCCCCACGCCCCCCTTTTAAGGGCAAAAATCGAACTTTTGATTTTTTTTTAAAATAAAAGTGAATGAAAAATGTATATGTATTTTATAATTACCTCAAGGCTACACATAACTTCTGTTCCGGTGATATTAATACAGAATACTTCTTATTTGGTAATGATGTTATATCATCTTTTATAAAACTTAACACGTTATTAAAAAGATAAGGTGTAAGCCGAAAATATTTTATAAATTTTTCATCATTACATCGTAAATGCCATTGTATTAATATTGTAAAGTCACCTTCATCATTGCGTCTTTTGAATATTTCACTTACAGCTTGGTTGGGTTCTTTTTCCAAATATTTTAACAATAGCATGTCTTCGTACAAGTATTCTTCTTCCAGTAACGATAATTTCAATAACGTAATAGGGTTCATTTCAAAAACTTTTAATGCCCTTTTATTCACGTGAAAATAAGTTTTATATAATACATTTTATTATACCAAACATTTTATTACACTTACCTTCAATAAAATAAAATAAACAGCAGATACAACCAACAAAAAGAATAAACAATTTTGTGAACAATAATTATTAAATTAAACTTTTTACTATAAACAAATATGTAGAAATGGATTTTTTTTTGCTTACAACAAACACAATTTTTTATTATATTTTATGTCCCAAATATCGAAACACAAAATTATTCATGTATCTGACGTTTGTGCTAATATAAAAAAATCAGAAAAAAAAATCGGAAAAAACACCTTTCCGTCGTTTTGTGCAAATTTCTGTTTATTTTAATTCAGAAAAAAACAGGCCTTTATATAGTTGTTTTATAGCTGGTATAGGGCAGGATCCCTATATTTCCAATATAAGTCTTGTGACATATACGGTATTAATAATGCTGACATAGCTTTATAACCCACTGAATATTCTTTTATATAACCTAAACAGGCCCTTTTTAAGCCCTATAGATAGTCCACTTCTTGTGAAAAAATTACCGATATAGAGCCAATATAGGGCTTGGAATAAGCCCTATATCGTACCATATAATGCTAAATTTGCCATATGGGGCTTTCAGTGCAGGCTCAAATATTGCACACGTATTCATTAGAAATCTTAAATAGGCTTCTGTGTCAATGTTAAAAAATTCCCGTAGATACACCGCAGTATTATTTTTGGATAAGAAATATAATTTAATAGCTTGAAATTTTTTTAAAAACCGTTGAATTGCAGGTAATAACGTCAACCATCGAGTTGGAACACGATGTAGTAATTCCGACCATTCCATTTCCTGCCATTTAAAAAATTTCTTCAACTCTTTTGTTTTCTTTGTTGATGAGGAAGATTCATTATAAATTTTGATGACCAACATTTCAACATCAAATTTTAACATGTTGGCAGGTTTCTTGGCAGTGTTATGTAAAATATGCGCATTACATCCAATAATTAATATGGAATAGTCCAAAATGTTATCAATTTTGTCAAAATTCCTAGTATATGCCGATTCGGATACAGATAATCGGATACGGATAATCAATATTATCTCTTAAATATGTACTTAATTAGTTAATTTTACCAAAACGCAGTGATTTAGCGTTTTGTTGCAAACACAAAATTGCTTGTGATTGCTTATTCTTGTTTTTACTGTTGTTAATATTCTTAGGTTTGAATAGTAATGAAATCCCCGATGTTAGATGAGATAAAGCAAAAATAATTACTCGTTGTATATATCATAGTCACCGTTGCTGTGTGCCAAAAAACGTCGGCTTTTTTATTGTTTATCACATACCACACAAATGTGTACATTAATGTTCGAGGGTTACAGATAAAAGAAAAAAGCCTAATCAGTAATCATACCAAACTCTATAACAAAACAAATTATTACCTGGATGTTTAGCTAAGAAAATATCAAAATAGAAAATAAAAAACACTGCCAGGCAAACACCCGAAACTGGAATTGGTGGGCGGGAGAGTGGAGATGGAGTGCCTACATCTCCTACATCGCCTACAATTCAGCCCCTCACAATTTTTATACAAAATAAAATGCCACAATAATCTATTCAAACGCATTACTAAGAACCACATTAGATTTCTTTGGTAACGGGTGAAAGCAGAATCCTAAAATATATAAACCGTAATATTGTTCGTTTATTGAAACACACCAATCAGACACAAAATATTCCACTTCTTCATAAGCATCGCTGTGCTGCTCAGCAAATGCGTGTCCCATCGAAAAAAACCAATGGTGATCGGAACCAAGTATAAATAAAATAATTAATTTTTCGCTATACAACCAACAATCTGGTTTTAGCGTCCAACAACAGCCTTCTGTCGTTAGTTTCTTAATTAGTGTCTTTTACGGTGTCGGTAATTAGCCGTACGACCAACCGGAAGCGGAAAATACAACTCTGTGTTTTTAATTCAGATTCGAAAAATAACCGAAAACACAAAACATATTTTATGCATTCAGTAGGATTCGAACCCACGACCCCAAAATTTCGTTAGAATTTTAGGTTGGCATTTTTAACATTTACACCACAGAGTTATTAACGGAATCAAGAATGGTGAATGACATTAATTTATTGTTTTCATTTGGAGAAAAGTGTTGCAGAGTCGTATATGGAATACTTGTTGAGCCAAATGGTGAACATTCTTTATCAGAAGCAACGGTTCAGATATAATGAATTTGATATGAGAAATAAACGATGTAGAAGACCACCAAAAGGGTTTAAAATCGCAAGGAATATTGATTGAAGATGGCTCTTTCAATCGAAAACAAATGGCAGAAATATTAAATTTTGTACAACAAACAATTTCTGGCCGTTAAAAGCTATGGGAAACATCCAAAAGTGAGCCGCATTAATTGTACGACAGACAGGTGGAAAACCGAAAATACACTTGTTAAACTTTCATTCAAAGGCACGAAAGTAAATCATGAATCCCAAACCGAAATAATCATGGGTTATCCCGGATAACCATCAACATCGACTACAAAGACAATGGTTTCGGCACCAAGACAATGGTGGGACCAGAAAGGTGTGGTGTACCACGAGCTCCTAAAACCTGGTAAACCGTTAATATTGGTCGTTACCGATAATAATTGATCAATTTGAACCATTCATTGCTCAAAAATCGTTGTTCGTGGTTTTGCTGCATTACAACCATTGCATTACCGACGCACAAGGGGAAACTGGTTCAGAATACAGCCAAAGCGCTAGGCTGAGAGGTGCTACCCCATGCGCCGGATTCGCCAGACTTGGCTCCTTCTCACTACCCTTTTTTTAATCGATGGGACACGTATTGTCTGAGCAGCACTTTGATTCCTCTCTGATGTGTCTGATTGGTTTACTTCAAAAGACAAACAATTTTATTGGCGTGGTATCCACAAATTGCCAGAATGATGGGAAAAGTGTACAGGCAGTGATGAAAATTATTTTGATTAAAATGTTTTTTACTTTCCCATTTTAAATTATTGTTTTATTTTCACAAAAAAACACTCACCTCATACCACCGGTAAATAAACATATACACATTTCTGTAATATAGTTTTAAATTGCGAAGTTATTTAAAAATTGAATGTAATTTACTATATCTATATTCCATAATAAATATTGAACAAAAATTGTGTATTAAATTTAAAACGGTCTAGTAATAATTATGTAAATATTATACATTATTTACAAAATGTAAACTTTTCCGTTTTTACATTTTGTTATTTGATATTGTTTTTGACTTTTATTGTGGCAATTGCGATTCCAAAAACACTCACTTATTCCTATTGAATTATAATATGATAAATAAATAGTTATTATAAAACAAAATAATTTTAGATATAAACTATATATTTATATAATATATACGTATATAATTGAATTATTATGCAAAATGTGTGTCGGGGCGATAGAAATATAAAAAATATATATATAATTACATTGTGAATTAACCGCCCGATATCAAAATAATAATAAAATTGATATAAAATCATTAGCTATATTTATTTTATTTTATATACGCATAAAGCACACGTTTAAGTATCTATTATAAATTTAGGCATATAACCTTTTAAATGTATCGCTTTTTATCTCATATCAATAGATTATTATTATATATATATATTATATATGTATGTATATAATTATTTGACACTTATCAATTTAAACCTTTATTTATTATTATTTTGTATATATTAATATCGTATTAGATGTACACAATTTTCGTAAGTATTCGAGAGTATACTCGAATGTTTAAATGTTGAAAAAATAAATTGAAAAATTCAATTTCCACAATTGTGGAAATGTATGAGGGAGTGCGAGGCTTAGTTTGAATGAAAATGAATAGAAAATCATATAGTATAAATTTAAGATTATAAAAATAACATAATAATAATAAAATGACGAAGCGATTAATCGCGTTATCATATATATATACGGTTATCATGTGTGAATGTGATACATGCTATGATATTCCATATATATATGGAGAAAAATAAATTGTGTAAAACAAAAATTGTATATGGCAAAAGGAAAAAAGCATTAATCGTTTAAAAAAAAATATACATTACTTTTATAAATTATATATAGAAAGGAACACTACAAAGCAAGTTGTTATTGGTAAATGTTTTTGAAATAAACATGCCAACGGACCAAAGCGTTATATGTTATATCAGCAGAAACTTTATATTTATGGTATATCTCTGGCTCGGAAGTCATCTTGACGTGGTGCTAGCGCTTAGGTTCCAATGAACCGAAGGGCTATACCCATGTCAGAAAGGCCTCCGACCCCCGGACAATGCACTAAAACTTCCAGCCTCCCAGACATCGGGCACCCTCTGAGAGTATTAGCCTTACCATCTGGCGGGCCAACCAATCCTCAGTTACAAGTCTAACAGTATATAGACTCCAATAAAACAAATAGTCGAAGACAGTGATGCGTATAGCTTAACGCATCAAATGAAACAACGATATTTTACCGTTCCATCCAACGGCGTCTGATAATTTAGATACCGAAATACTTGACCTTGATTCTAAGGGCTCTCAGTCAACGATTACTAAACCCGTTGAATCGCCGAAATAACGACAAGCGCAAAACGCTCTAATCCGGCGGTCATCCTATCTTCGAGACCAATTCAAATTGTTTTAAATACGTTATCATGATATTCGAAGAGTACAGTAGATCCAATGGGTCGCAGTAAACGGGGCGGTTTACCTGCGGTATATTATTATTTAATATGTCCCGTGTTCGTGCCCGTATGATCTACAATGACATAAATTTAATATTCCTCTTCCTTTTACCTTATACCAAAAACTTTACTCATTCACTGTACGAATATACTATATGTATATATTTATAGAATAATTGATATTATATGATGTATAAAATGTTGAATAAAAAAGCATAAAAAAATAAAAACCACGGTTATATAAGTTGTTGTATATATATAGTACAAAAAGTACATTCGATTTGTTTCGTATTTATATATTTTTCGATTTCATTTTTTAACAATGGGTGGTCTTTTCTTTATTTCTTTTCCTTTTTTTTTTTGTGCCATTTAACACACAATCATTTATATATAAATTGGTAGACGGAAAAGAACATTTTCTCAGTTAAATTGTGCTATTGTCAGTGTTTCATTGTTATATATACTATCGAAAACAATATCATATTTCCTTCAAATATATTCTATCGGTAAAGGTATATATTAAATAAAATCGTTTAAATATTTCAATTCGGTGTAATATATATATATCACAATCGTTTGTTTGTTTGTGATTTATAAGAATTTGTATGGGTATATTTATTTCAAATTAATTCAGTATAAATAGAAATTTGTGATCTTATTTTTGTATAACACCATATACTATATGTATATGTCGTTATTGTCGTTTTGTATTTTTTTTTATTATAAAATAATATAGATATTAAAATAGAAAGTAAATATATAAAAATAAAAAAAACACGTTAAAAACAAAATAATAAAAGGAAATAAAATAAATATAAAATCGTGTAACAGGTGAGTAATGTATAAAATAGCAAAATTTATATATAGTTTTGAAAGGATAATATACATCTTATATGTATTTTTGTTTTATGTTCAAAAAACATGTGATAATTTTCAATTACAATTTATAGAAAATAATTTTATATATGAAATCCTTTTGATTGTCTTGTACTTCGTTGTAATTTTTTTTTTAACTATCTTAAAAGCATATAATAACGAAAATGTACATATTATTACTACTATACTATACATATAATAAATTCATTTAAATTTAATGTAGAGCTATTGCGTAATAACAATTTTCATCATATTATTATTATCATACATGTACGTATATACAGGCCCGTACCTGTTATATAAACAGAGTTAACACACAGGGCGATTAATGGAACGGGCGCCAAAATTTGTAAAATAATCAGTGACAGAAATCGTTTTAAAAGTTTAAAATATTTTTTTTTATTGTGTAAGAAAATAAAATTAATTTTTCGCTATACAATCAACAATTTGGTTTTAGCGTCCAACAACAGCCTTCTGTTGTTAGTTTCTTAATTTGTGTCTTTTACGGTGTCGGTAATTAGCCATACGACCAACCGGAAGCGGAAAACAAAACTCTGTGTTTTTAATTCAGATTCGAATAATAACCGAAAACACAAAACATATTTTATGCATTCAGTAGGATTCGAACCCACGACCCAAAAATTTCGTTAGAATTTCGTTTTCAAAATTTGAACAGGACGTAATAATAGCCAAGTACAGGTCTGTGTATATTGATATTACAATGCTTATATCATCATATATGTACATTAGAATATTTTGATTGTTTTTGAAAAGTAATTCAATTACAGAAGTATACATATGTATATAAAGACAATTATATTTTTCAGTCGTCGAATATATACAATAATTTTCATATCATATAGGTTTTTGCTTCGCATAATCATATTTATATTTTTTAAATGGTTTAATGAAAATGTATATCCAAATCAAAAATATATACATAACATGTAAGTTAAAATTATTATTTGAATATTAAATTTCTTATATTCGTTTAGATATTACTAGATCTTAATATAATTATTTAATATACTTTCTATTCATGTTATGGAAAGAAACAAATTTACTTTCATATACAATACAACAATATATTTTAATATTTAATCATATACATTAAATTATTACATTTGCTTTTTATACTTATTAAATTATAACACATATAATAGACGTATTATTTATACATACTATTCGTACCATGAAAATGTATATTAATAAAAAATTCATGTATTAAAATGCAAATTTTAATTTAATGATTTTAAATTTATAATGGCTTTAGCTCTTTTTTACTTAATGCATTGTGAAAATGAATTAGTGAATTGTAATTCAAAGAAAAGAAGACAGGGCGCACAGACACCGAAAATTTTCTAGGGGGCAAGATTTTCTAATTAGAAACGGTAGAAAGTTATTGCTTTTTTTCTTAAAAAAGGCATGCCAGATTTTTAAGAGGCGAAAAAAGGTTATTTCTTAGTTTATTTTCAAATTGAAATAAAATTAAATAAAATTCATTGTTTAAACGAATCATAGCAGCCACTAAGTTCATAGATACAAATATTGGTACAGAAAACATACAAAGAAATGACATGTAGTAGAATGTTGTTGTTTACATTTTTTGCTGTTTATTATTATGAGTGAATATTAATTCAAACGTGCTATTCCCACTGCCTACCAAATGCGTTAACGTATTTTTACTAAGGTGCAAATTACGCGGATCAATACGAATTTGAATTTTTGAAGTTTAATTGTGGCTTTTATCAAGGAGCAAAATAAAAATTACATTATAATTTTTTAATTTTATATATATATGATCACACAATAAAATATAAAGACTAAGATCCTTTTTCTTTACATATATTTTCCAATTAAACATTTGCAGTTTGCTTTGCTCTTGTGCACGTTTCACCTCAATAAACACCGTACCCTAATAGAGCTTTTTATCAAAACAAATGTTGATATATATTGCATAATTTTTTTTACTTTAGACTTTACAAAATTTTTTGTTTATATATCCTCTTATAATAAATTATTATAAAAACTTAATTACACTATGTGTCGTTAAAATAACCGCAATTTCAATTTAAACAATGAAACACGTCTATACTGCATGATATCGATAGAAATTTGACTATACAATAAAAAGCTCCATTTTTCTCCTTTCAAATGATTTTCTTTGAAATTGTGAAATTTTCACGCAAAAAAAAGTTGACTATGGGATGGGATAAAAAAAAATTCCCCGAAATAAAATTTTTTCCATTTTGCATCAAACCTCCAGATCCGAAATTTCTAGTCAATTGGTTAGAAATAGAACGAGATATCTTCTATAATCCCTTGGATTTGTATGGGAGCCACTGGATGGGATGGGATCGGAAAAAATTTCCGTTAATGTAATTTTCTGTATTTGATACCAAACCCCTAAATCCAAAATGGCAAGCCAATATCTTCAAAACTCATTGAGATATACAAAAAACAAATATGTCGGAAAATTCGGAAAATTTGCAAGGGAGGGCGTAGAAGGGGGGGGGGAGGTGGCATGCCCCATTTTTGAACTTGTAAAATTTTTCGCAAAAAAATAGCTTATGCTGAAAATTTCCGCCAAATCGGTCTAGTAGTTTCCCAGAAAAAGTGCAGACAACCGGCCGAACGAGTGGGGGAGCGAGCGAGCGAAATTTTTGCGGCAATATTTTTATTCGATTTTTATCGATAAAAGGTTCCAATTCGTGGAGAAAAGTGATAAAAAGTGGGGGTCAAAATTTTTTTGTCGAAAACGATACTAATAAGTATCATATGTTGAAAATATATGTACTTAATACAATGGAACAAAAGGGCGAATATTAAATTTTGTATTAAAATTGTAAAAAAATTTGTGTGGTGGACACTTACAAATGGTTGAAAAAATGTATTATGATGATTGTGCACCAATAGTTTATGATTGGTGTAAACGTTTCAAAAATGGTGTTGGAGATTTAAATGATAACCCAAGGGATCAATCATGGGTACCGTGGTGGAAACTGTGGGATCAGAAAAAAATCTCCGTTGGAAAGCGTTTTCTATTCAGCGTCATACTTCCTTTTATTCCAATATATCGACATACTATAATAAGTTAATAAATTGAATAAATGATTAATCATCAATATATACCTTGTGTAAAAAAAAAGAAAAGAAAAGTTTAAAGCGACGAATAGATTATAAAATAATTACATACAAAATTAAGATTTTATGTTAATATTTGCGAATTCTATCAGAATATTCTTGAGCACTACTTTCATATATCGATGTTCACGTTATAACGTAGAATTGTAATGCATAACCTATAATTTTGTGTTTCTATGTGACGGTAGAATTAAACTTTTTTGAATAACAATTATTATCTTTAATCGTATATTGTGTTCAAATTTTATTCTTCATTGTAAATAATTATTTAATTATTTTTGTAACAATTGTTAATCACTTTGTTAAAAATTTGTATTAAAATACAGCCAACAAAAGCAGGCTATATAATTACTACACTATAAACTCTGTTCACGTGGTGAGAAGTTGAAAACCAACTCCCCTACGAACCTCAAAAATCAAACGTAGTGTATAATTCAGTACGCATCGCGTTCGGGCGGTCGATTTGGAACTACGCTACTCTACACTACGCCTGCACGTGAGCAAGATATAAGAAACATTAAATACTAATGCATAAATATTAATTATTAAAATAATTTGAACAATCTATAACAATATATTGCAAAACTAATAGAGAAAATTCTGTATATAAACTATAAATATATACTATAAAGGCATATTTTTATTTATATAAAGTAAGATTAAATACTAATAATGTATATGTAAACTATAAAATTTTAATTCAAATTCCAAAACATTTACATTAATGTTAACAAACAGGTGGCTATTAAAAAGGAATTTTTGGACATGAGTAAAATTTTCGGTGAATTGAAAATATCATTTTTGGTATAGTAACAATCAACATTTTGAAGAATTAAATACCCCGTAAACTTCGAAAATTAATTTTTAAATTCAATTTGTTTAGTAAGGAAATACATAGACAACATTTATTAATCCACAAATGAATGATAAATCAATAAATTATCCCTATGCCTATGTTTTTCACGTGTGTAGTCATATTCAATGATGCGAATCTGTGGCTCTAAGAAGATAAAACAGATGAATTGTGACAAGACAGAGTTCTCAGCGCAAATGTTTGAAATCTTCGTTGAATCGATAACGTTCGTAGACAAATACGTATTAGAAAATTCACCAGCCATGTGATTAACAAACGAAGTGCAAAATTGGCCCTATTTATTGGGTAATCAATATGAGGTTTAAACATCTGTTTGCCTTCCAAGAGAAATCCAAAATCTAGAGCTTTGTCAACAATTATTTAAAATGGTACCATTCAAGATATAATAATAAAATAAGCGTTGTAAATTTCAAGGTTAAAGATTTATGATTAAGACCTTTAAAGAAGAAAAATCAGTCAACAATGCCATAGCATAACGGATTTCTAGATATGTTTTACAAAAAGAGTATTTTAAAAAGCTAAGTAAGTCGTTGATACGAAGAAATAATATTTGGATATTCCAAAAATGACTACAACGACAAAGACAAGGATGACCACTAATCAACATTATAAACAATACTTTAAATACAATCGACCGCGTGCCAAGTTTATAAATAATAAATAAAAAACAAACCAGAATAAAAAATATTTAAAGATCCCAATATCAAAATTATTAACATCTGGAGGATTCATTTGGAATATTTCAACCTTTAGCAAAGTCATTATATAAATTATTAACCCCTTTAGGAAATAATAGTGCAAATTAAATGAAATGCATAAATGATGAAATGAAATTCATATTTGAGGTAAACGACATACATAGTAAAAATACGTAAAGTCATTTAGTATATATGAAAATCTAAATTTCCTCATAACATGTCACTATATACTACTAATACTACTATAGCAATACTATATTTATAAAAGTAATTCTGTGAATGATAAACACTATAAAAAATATTAGTACATTACTCTAACGAATTTAATGCAAATTTCTTGTAATGAATAGAATTTTTTATAAAATATAATGTCAATAACATTCTTTTCTTTTTTTTTATGTAAAATCAGCTATCAAAAGCAATTTTATTTTCTTAAATATTGTATATATAAACAACATAAAAAAAAATGAGTAATTTTAAGTTTAAATACGATATCTGAAATCCGCGTTTTGCATTAAATAAACAATACATTTTCTATTATTTCTTTAATAACAATATGTATAATATTAATAACAATAATAATAGTAATCCTGATAATAATAAATAGCAAGCATGCATATTATATAAGCCATTATCACCCCTGTTGTGGTGATTTCCTCTGAATATGTATAAGTGCATATTCTTGTTATAAATTATAGAAAATACAGAAAATTATATTTATACATAATTGCAATATTGCAAATATATAATGTAAAAATGAATACAAGTAAAAATGAGAACAGTTTATTACATGCATGTATACAGAAAACAGAATGTTTTGAATTGATGAATTTGGTGACGATACGACATCTATTTGTAATTTATATCTGCAAGAGTCATTTGGTTGTGGTAGATCAACAACCACCAATTTGTTGGATTTTATTACCTACTGCTTAAAAAATATTAATCTCATAGCGCATATTTATGGATTTTAGTAAGGCATTCAATAAGCTACTGCGCAGCTTATTAAAAAGGCTTACGAGGATTGGATTTAATTGTAAATTTGTTTCATGAATTGGGTCATATCATATTTAACTAATCGTAGTTCATTTGGACTGATGAGTAAAGTTACGTCAATATATCTTAATACTACATCTGATGTGCGGCAGGGCAGGCCTATTTTATTAATTTTATTTATAAATCAAGTAATTTTGCAAACGCCATCGGCTTTAAAATATTCTTAATATAAGTTTTATGCATACGACGTAAAAATCTACAAGGCGATTCATTCAATTGATGATTAAAAAATTTTACAATGTGATTTAATGGTTTTTTGTAAACTGTTGCATTAGGAATAATAACATACTTACTTACTTATCCGTTCCTACAGCCTACCATTCCTTTTATCGTCTAACAATGACCTTCTACAATCTGACCTATTCAGCACTAAGGTTCGCCAGCCCGAATTTCCCAGAGCCCGAAGATCCGCTTCCACTTCATTTTTCCACCTCCACCGCGGCATTCGTATTTATTCTGGTCACTTGTTACCTGTTACGTTTTGTTGGTGTTTCTACGTAAAAACTCCCAACACATTTCGATTATCTGTCGAATGACGAATAGTTGATCAGTTGTTGAGCGATCATTACGAAATCCACATTGGTATTCACCAATGACTTCCTCCGCATATGGTAAAAGGCGCTTATAACAAGCTTCGCTACTCATCTGGTATGCAGTTCATAGTTCCAAACATGCACAATTAGCTAGTGTTTAACATTCCACAATACATCCCCATCATACTTTAAGTTTACCTTGAGTTCACAAGGTACGCCGTCAGATCCTGCAGTCTTGACATTCTTGAGCTTCATAATGGTTTCTCGGGTCTCCCCATAAGATTGTTCCGGCGAATTAGTGGTTGTGAGCGTTTGTTACGAAAGTTCGTTGACTTCATTTCTACCACCTAGGTTGCATGCTGTAAATAGATCTTTAAAATACTCAGCCCATATCGCGATAGCTCTTTCTTCATCCGCCACAATCTCGCCGATAGTATCCTTACAAAGAAGGAGTTTTTGTATAAATCCGCTATTTACAGATCTTATTCTCCTGTACAAATTTTTACCGTCATATATCTATATCCCGGAAAATTTCCTGCTCACGACGATTTCAGAATAAATTGCTTTTAATAGATCTTTTGGTTCGGTAGTCAACCATGGCAGTTGGTGTGGGGCTATATTTTAAACGTGCATCGGCCATTTTACATTGATCATCGAACCAATCATTTATGACTACATCAGGTTTCCACTTTGTTTATCGTCTCTGCTGCCGCCGTCTTCATACCTACATAATCGATTCCATATATCAATACACGTGGTTTGTTGTAGATTCATACCTGTTTGAACAATTAGCTCCACCAATTTAGCCACGTTTTATTGTTTTATTTGATCATTTTTAAGCTTTTCTAAATGGAATCCTATCGCAATTACATTTTGTGTTGTTTTCGTGCTTTATATTATTCTTGCGTGGTTTGGTCGTCACCGTTACTATGCATATATGAAATGTAGACTTTTGAATCCGTTTAGAAAAGGTTTTTGAGATTAATAGTCAAACATTTTCCTGGAAATTTATTTAATTATTTATTTACTATAAAAAGTATTAAATACTAATACAAACAATTAATAAATATTATCTATTATAAAATTATAGTAGATAATAAATTCTATAAAATTTTAATTTAAAATTCAGAACTTTTTACATTATTGTCCAATTATATATTACTATAAAAATTATAGAACATCAGTAAAGCATCAAGAGGATTAAAACGGTCATAATTGGTATATTGGCAGTCAATAATAAAAAATATTCCATAAATCGATTCCAATCTATTTTTTGTATTTTCATAATAAGGCGACCAAATCGGACAAGCATGTTAAAGAATTGATCGAACAAGGAAGTAAAACAATTTACGCATACCACATATGGATCAGAAAATATAGCTATACGCATAATGAAGCCAAGTGTAGAATTCGTCCTATTTACTACATATAGCCCATGTGGGATTTAAACGAAAGCTTAACATCTCAGTAAACACCCTAATCTATAGAATTTTTCAAAAGTATTTAAAATAATATCATTTAAATGACACGAATTGATCAAGTGTGTATGTTTACCCGTAGAATGCATAATCTTACATTTGTCAATGTTTAAAAACTTATAATTACGACAACACCTAACATAGAATGCACAAAGATCGGCCTATACAAGGCACGAGCGTCATCAAGAGTAACAACAGATTTATAAATTTTTACGTCGTCCGCATATATTATAACACTGGACCAGTCATTAATAAAAAGAATAAACAAAATAGGTCCCAAATGCCTACCCTGAGGAACCCCAGACTTGACAATAAAGCTTTTGACCGGACCTCATTATATACGCTACACGAATGATTCAACAAATATACAAATTTATGACTAAATTGGCAATGGATCAACAATTTAGACAATAGTTTACTCATTGTGACATTGTGTCGAAAGCCTTTCAGAAATCGGTAAAAATACAATCAACCTGAGCACCTACATTAATATGTGGTAAAATCAAGAAAGTTTGTGGAAGTGGATCTACCACGAATGAACCCATACTGTTCTTAACATATTACGGATTTAATGCCAAAAGCGATAACCTTCGAAATAATACCCTCAAATAATTTATAGGGCGATAATTAATTACATCATTTCTGCCACCCCTTTTATAAAGTGGTATGATAAAAGATTTTTTCCAAAGATTAGGAAAAGAGGAAAGTTGAATTGACTTATCAAACCTTAGATGGTAATAAGCGCCAAAGAAATAAAATCATTATGCATTACTTCAAAACCACGGATGCGGAAAAAAAATGATCCAATTAAATTACCTACTTAAAATCAAATTATTGCATTATTATGAATGAAAACTTAATTATCATAATTGTATAGGATTGTCTTTCAAGTGTAATTTGTTTAAAATAAAATTGACTGTGTGGCAATAGATTACAATTTAATTTTAATGATCGATGTTTTCGATATTTGCCATTTTTTAATTTCTTGTATATGTATTGTACCAATTATGGTCACTACAATCCTTTAAACTCTTTACTACGAATTTATAATTCTTATATAACAATATTAAAAATGCTTACAAAACTTTTGATGTACATTAGGATTTAATGATTGTTGAAGATAAAAATCGTATCGGCATCATCATTGAATCCCGACATTGTTATTCAATACATATTAAATTTAAATAAATAATTTTTACTTTTACAGATAACTGGACGAAAATTTGGCGCAACAGCTTATAACATTCGTTAAAGTATATAAATACGAATTCAAATAAGTAATTATATACGGTAAAAATATGACTTTTACAAGATATCTTTTTATAATGCTATGTGCTTGGGCATATCTTGTTGATGGCGGTTTAATAAATCAAAAGGTATATTAGCATAATATATTATTTTTATGGTATACATTTTGAAAACATATCGATTAAGAATATTATAAATGATTTCATTTTTTTAAATAAATAAAAAATAGGTATTGCATTCACGAAATTATCAATCGGATCCAAAGAAAAGACCATTTTGTAATGCATTTACAGGTAATGCCCATTATATGTACTTATTTTTTTTTTTTTTCATCATCGCTAAGGTGACCAGCCTCAGTGTAAAGAAATGTATCGGACAAAAATTACAAAATGCATAAAAATTACAATTTTTCTAGAATGAGTTCAACCTTTACACTGAAAAAAATTTTATGCGGTATTAGCAGAAATCGCATGTTGTTACAACTTATCTTCTGCCGAGAGAACATTCTTTCTACAGCAAAAGCACATCTGCTGATACGCAAAATGTCTTGATTTACCAAATGCAGAAGAAACGATAATACGAAGATAATTATCTTTTTAAGTTTTTCGATTCCGATTACATAAAAATATACACAGAAATATTTACTCATTTACAAATTTCGTCTGCTTAATTAGAAGAATTTTTGTCACTGCGAACAGAATTCCTTTTTCTGTATACGCAGTTATTCTGATGTCTGTTTCTGTAGAAATGAGAAATGATTCTGGCAAAGTTGCAGATGTCCTTGTAGTTTTAGCAGAAAAGATTTTACTAAGGTGAACAGAAATTATTATACTGAATAATCAGTTATTTTGCGTTTAAGCAGAATCGGTTCTGCTTTAATCGCGCATATATTTCTGTAGTGCTTTCCTAATTGATTATAAGCAAGCAGAACTAATTTTCCTCTATGAGCAGATGCCCTGCTGTTTAGCAGAAATCGTTTCAGCGTTTGCCGCAGAATTTCTGTTGACACAAACGAATTTCTTCTGTTAAATGTAAGCAGAGCCACTTCTGCCAATAACGAATAATAATTTTTCAGTGTACGTACTCTAAGCAAAGGATATTACTAGATAGGTGCAATATGTGTTTATCAGGTTAATCAGCAGATTCAAGTTTTTTCTTTATAAATTTTTATTAGATAATGCATATACCAAACTTACCAAACAAAATATCTCTGGCAAAAGCTTTTGAAGCGAACTATCAGTTTTAATTTTATGATTTGCACAGAGAATTGTGATTTCTCTTGGTACCCAATTGTGTTCACCAAAAAAAAATTCTTTCCGAAGATGCATTTTTGCGTATTTTTAATCGGTATATTGTTGGTTTTAAAATGTATGAATCGGATCACTTTACATCTACCGAATCTGAATTATCTTGCCATTCTTTTGTTTAATTTCGTTAGCAAACTTGTTTATGCATGTTATTTCATCAAAAAGTGCATTCATTTTATGTTTCAGAAAATGTCTTATTATATTTTCCAAACTTATTTGGATGCGTCTTCCCAGTTTAATTGGTTATTTAATATAAACCAATTGAAAACCTCAATTTCTTGAAATTGAGTTGTCCAAAGATCCAAGTATTTATGTTATAGCATATGTGGAATAAAAATTTCGATTGCATGCAATAAAAACAAATTTTTATCAATTGATCCGTATTCAACCAATTTAGTTAAATCAATTCTAATTATAATTGCTAGAAATTCAAAATAGAATCGTTCCTTAAACGTTTCTTTCAGATTTTTCACTATATCGGCGACTTTCATAATTGTTATATTTTCTCCTTCAATAAATTTAATTATTGTGTTATGAAATATCCTAGCTAAATATCCTAGCTTGACTATACATTTTTAACCTTATTTCGGATGAATCACTGTCAAAAAATGTTATGATAATCAGCGGGCATTTTTCCAGTGAAAGGAAATACGATTAAAGTGGAACATATAGTTGTAAAATTATTTCAAAAATTCACGGTAACAGTGCAAATCAGCAAGTTTCACTATATTATATCATGGAAGTATAATATATGGAAACGCAATTGGAGGGGAATCACGGTAGAATTCTTTAAATCGTGTTTGTGGCCTTGTGAAATTGTTTCAAATGTGTTGGTTTATATTTAACACAGGGGGGTGTTCGTTAATTGCTACAGCAATGTAAATCATTATTTTCATGTTAAGCATTATGACGTCATAATGTTGAAAAAACAACACCCATTAATAGATTTTTTTAATTACATTACTTCAAAGACTCAATTTTATTTTATTTATTTCTTTATTACAATTACTTTTTATTATTCACTTTGAAAATTTGTATTTATGTACGAAAAATTTATTAAACTTTACCGTGGTTATTTTACGAACGACTTCCCGTATTTTGATAAAAAAAAATATCACAAAAAAAATTTTACAATCAAAATCAAATTTTTTTTTTTGTATAAAAAAAATATTTTTATTTACTTTTTAATAAACTTTCCAAACACATAATTAAAAATCACTAAATAATCGTAATCTTTATTAATTTTTACATTTAATTAGGTAAATCACAATACAAAACATTTCGTAATAGATTCACTAAAAGGAAAATAAGATCACCATTGTATGGAAACATTTTAATTCTTAAGGCTCATACAAGTTGGATATGACTCTATGCCGACATAGACATATAAAACATTGATAACATAACATTTTGGGTGTAAAGCTGAACGATTTCTTTATCGCCATAGCAACGCAATCAAATTTTTCGTTCTATTTGTTTATTTTTTTTTATTTATATATTTTATTCTACATTCTTATTGGTTGTGATAATATAACGCATTCAAATATCCATGAATATTTGATAATTCATTATTGATAATTCATTTTCCCTTATGTTATTGGTTTTGAATTTGGATTATTTTCTAACATGTTTGATTTAAACATATATGTTTAAAACAATTGTGAGAAAGCGATACAAGATTTATTTAAATGGTATAGGTAATTGTATGAAAGAAATGGAGATATACATAGACATAGAGTCATAGAGTCATATCTAACTTGTATGAGCCTTTAGTCTTAATTCACACTTAATGTTTTTCTTTTCGTTGTTTTTCTATTTTTTGCATTTGTATAAGTTTTTGAATGGCGTACATGTGATTGTATTTGTGACCCTCAATTTCACTAATTTTGTAAATAACATTAAAATACAACAACAAAAAAAAATAAAGTGAGTCTTAAAAAAAAAATTGAGAGAAAAAAATAGAAAAACAACGAAAAATATTAAAAAATTATATATTTCTGTTGTATTTCTATAGAAAAACAATTGTTTTTCTAAAAGAAGAGAGAGCTCTTTTATACTGTAGGTGAATGAATATTTATTAACAAAGCAACAACAATTTAGAAAAACAACATACAACGAAAAGAAAAACATTAAGTGTGAATGAAGGCTTATTATTGTAACAATATCACAGTAAATAATTGCACAACGCATTTAATAATTCAATTTTTTTAATTAAAATGCAAAAACAAATTTTGTTTTATAAAACTGATTTTTTTCACTTTATTTATTAAAATAAATTTTTTTTTAGCAAGAAATTAATATTATTATTATCTCCAAAATTCTAAAAAAAAAAAAATGAATTTGACATACTGGATGTTCATGGAAAAAAAAAATGGAAAATATATGGTAAAGTGCGGGGAAAACACCCAGAATGTCAAAATTTTTACAAAAATCCTTGTCCCATTGATTTTCGTATATGTATACGGGATTTGCGTTTCCATATATTATACTTCCATGTATTATATAGTTGTTAGGCTATATAGTATATAGCCTAACAATCGCTTGTATTCTATTTCTGATTCGATACAAAATTGTTTTAGAGATTCCTCCCTTACAGTATTTATATAAAAATACCTGTATATTTTTTTAATCAATAAGCCGTAAATCAGCAGCTGTACGAATGGTATCATTAAAATTATTAACAATATTTGCTGCACAACCAACACCTATAATATTCTGACCTAGTAATTGGTTTTTTTAATTTACATAGCACATTACTTACACCCTTTCGAGCTCGAAAATTTGTGTTTGCATTATCGGCACAAATTGCTTCCAATTTATTTATTTAATAGACATTAATTACTAATGTACATTATTTACAAATTTCAAATTAGTCAATGGAAAAAGATAATTAATAAATCAACTATTGTTATAAAATTCATATTAAAAAATTCCATTCTTAACATTATTATCTAACAAAAAACCATTACATGAGTTATATATCATGATTAAAAGATCAAGTGGGTTAAATCGGCCACAATTGGTACGATAATGAGCAAAGTAAAAAAAATCGTTAGCACGAAGACATTTAAATTTGATTTTAAAATTATGTTTATTTAAAATAGAAGGACAATCAACTTTATAATTTAACAAATCACATAAAAATGATAAACCAATAAATTCTCTATATTTTTCCAATGTAAGCATGTTTAATAAAGCCAATCTTTGAGAATAGCTAGGTAATAAAATCGGATCACTCCAGGGAAGAGATTTCAGAGCAAATCTTAGAAATCTTCTCTGAATAGATTCGATCCTAGCATAGGATCAGAAATTTCAGAAATTTCACGTGACATACGATAAATAAAGCCCATTATGGTGTTAGCCCTGTTAACAATATAATCGACATGCGATTAAAAATTTAGCTCACTTTCCAAGAGAATAGCAAGTTTAAGTGTTTTGTCGAAATTATTTAAAATTATACCATCATCATATTTCAAAATTGATTTTTTTTTCTTGCAAAGTTAATAACTTTACATTTGTCAATATTCAAAATCAATTTATTAACAGGACACCAATTATTGAATGAAGTAAGATCAGACGGAAACATATTAAAATCATCTACCGTCGCAATGGATTTATAAATCTTTAGGTCGTCAGCATATTTCAAGCATTTAGAGGGTTTAAAAGCAAGGGACCTAAGTGACTCCCCTGAGGAACACCAGACGAAACGTTCAAAAAATTAGTGTATCATTAAATTAGAGTATCATTAAATAAAACGGCATAAAAACGACCAAATAAATAAGAACCAAACCAAGTAACAAAATTCATTTCGAAACCAACTTTAAACAAATTTTCCAAAAAAATTCCATGCTGCAATTTGTCAAAAGCTTTACTGAAGTCAGTAAAAATCCACTTGATTGCCACAAGCAAATTTGTCAAAGTAAAATATAACGAATTCTGCGCCGGAATAATGCAATTTAGCCTAAAACAGTCAATGGATTCACCAAGAAATCAACACGATCCATCAATATCGATGATGGAATACCATCCGGGCCAAACGAATATTTTTTTTTGACATCCCATTATCGAAGTTTACACATCATCACGTGTGATAGTGAGATTTATGTCCGCCAAATAATCAATGGATTGAATATTAGAATCACAGAAATTATCAGATGTATAAGAATGTTCGGGCCGTGGGTTCGAATCCCACCGGAAGACATAAGATGTGTTATGAGTTTTCGGATATTGTCGAATCAGAATTTTAACCTGCATATTTTTCCTTGTCGTTGGTTGCACGGCTAATTATCGACACCGTAAATGCCACAAATTAAGAAAGAAACAACAGAAGGCTGTTGTAGGATGCTAAAACCGATTGTTGTTTGTAGTGCGAAAAAAAATGTTTTTTTCTTCGTGATTGCGCATGAAAACTTATTTTAAAACCATTCTTGTATATGTTTTGATATACAGTTCATAGAAGGGAAACTATGATTATGAAAATATCGCTTCTTTATCGATCGCAATATCTTTTTCTGTTTTATTCCATTTCAGGTGGTTTAAAAATCCTTGAATATATCTAGTGCTATATCTCTAGAAAATTTGCAAATTCTTTGGAACACTTTCGTAGTGCCGCGGTTTCCACATCCCCGGATATTTTTTTATGTGCTTAATACAATTTTGTTAATAAAAAACTGGGGAAAGTTTTTAACTGATGGATAATGGAAAGGAAGTATAATCCTATTAATAAGCGCATTTAAAAAATTAATGAATTAAATTTTTTAGGTGTAAAACCGAAAGAATGCAATGAAATTAATTGAAATATACTATAAAGTTTGATATAAATCATATAAAAGTTTTAAAATTTTCGTTAAATTTGTGAAATCTGTGGATATGAGTGTAGAATCCGAAGATGTGGTGAACCGAAGTACAGGTTCGGAGTTCCACGCGCCTTGGCTAAAAAATGTATTTTTTTATGATCAACGCTAAAATTTATACTATTATTGAAATGAATTTATCGCATTTTTTATGTTTTACGACAAAAACAATACATTATTAATTTTTTTAATATCATTATTAAAACGATAATACTGCCTTTCCATTATCCTGCAAGTGAAACATTCCAAAGTCTTTTAAACAAATTTGTATTTAACACGTAAAAAAAACCAAAATAAAATAAACTTTTTAGCAAAGACGTGTGGAACTGCGAACCCGTGGAACTGCCAACCTGTTCGCGGTAAACCGTACAAAACGATATTAATAAAAAAAATAAATAGATTGTGAGCTTTCATAGGGCTGCAGGAGATTTGTTGGTTTACACAAAACCTTGTTAAAATCAAACAAATCCAAAAATAATATATGGGTATAGTAATGCAGAATGCTTAAAGTTACTTTTAAAGTTCTGTGGGATTTTTGTAGTTTATGTTTTGTAGAATTTATACTTTAGTGGGACACTTCGTGGGGCGTTTTGGGGGGTGAAACAAGTACCGCAAATGTGGGACACATGTAGGGTATAAGTACCTCAAATGGTCACCTTAATCATCGCATGTTTTTTGAATATTAATTTCTGTTTTTTTTCAATATAATACAAAAATAAATAGGTTGTGGACGAAAACGTTCGTTAGGCGATAGTGGTGGTTATATGGGAAATGCTATGGAAGTATCAGAACAAAATGATGAATATCCATTGGTATCGCAACTAGATGACACTCAATCATCTTTGGGTGATTTACTGGATTTAAATTCAGAACCAGCGGTTGAAGAATTAACGCGTCAAATAATGTCACAAGCAAAATTATGGGAAGCAATTCAAGAGGTGAATCAAGAAATGTTACTTGAAAAAATGAATAATGATAGACGACAATATTCAAATGGTATTGGTGTTGGTGGTGGTGGTGCTGGTGGTAGTGGTGGCGGTTCTGGTATTGGTCGTAATAGCAATAATAGAGTGGCAGTAGGAACTTCATCTGGAAAGTATCGAAAAGAATTTCCTTTAACATTTAATGCTCAATAAATTATTTATATATATAAATATATTACATTTTTTAAATCATATATATTTTTTAGTTCAATGTAAGAAAATTTTTCAAATGCAAAAAATTTTTAATTCAATATAATAGGAAAAGGAATTCTATTATTTATATAGTCATATAGATTTAATTACAAATAGATTTTAATATAAATAATATATTTATTGTGTGTTAAAATTATAATTCAAATTAAGACATTCAATTTTAAATAAAATTGATTTTATATATATTAAAACTATATAGTATATATATGAAATTTGTTGTGGTATATTTCTCAAGAATTTCTTTCTATAATAAAGGATTCTTTTCTGGATTTTTTTTTTATAATGAAGCCCATAAAACAGTTTGCATGTAATTTGTCTATAGCAGTTGCTCTGAGAGTCACAAAGTACTTAGCATGCAATTTATATGAAGAAATCGCGGAAAACGGTTTGGCACACGCGCTCACACATACACATTGACACATGTGGTTCTATTGTGTACCATATATTTTGAATTCACATTTTGGCACACTTGTGGTTTCAATTGAAATCAATTGTATGTGATGAGCAACACGGAATCATTAGTGGACGGTCAACTACTATTAACTTATTGAAATTCTCGTTATTTCAAGCATCTCTCTGAAATAACGAGGGACACCATATTCGAGGAGCAATCGGGGAAACCCGAGTGGCAAACTGGATAGGAGTCAATCGGAGGTACGAAAAGGGGCCCGAGTGGCCTGGTTCGAAAATACCGAAGCCGAAGGAGGGGGTTTTAGTCAGTAGGAATCTGACACGCACCTTTTGGTGTGTCTATGCAAGATTTCCCCCTCCTTCGTTAAAAAAAAAAAAAAAAAAAAAAACTTATTGAAATTAACTGATTTTTGTCACAAACACTTTCGTCAATCACGTCTGATTGATTGTGTATTTACTGGCTTCAGTAAGGCGTTTGATCGATTATCACATGCCTTGCTTAATTCAAAATTATTGAGGATTGGGTTCAATGCCGATTTTGTTGCTTGGATTAATTCATTTTTAAGTGGCCGCACATCTTGCGTGTATCTTGATCATCATGAATCCATTAAATATGATATTGTGTGCCACAGTGAAGCCCCCTGGAAACCATTTTGTTTGTTTTATTTGTGAATGATATTCCATCTTTGGTATGGTTTTCGTCGGTTTGTTCCAATGGGGGTCCTCCGCATTGGTCATCCACCCTGGTACAATCGTACCTTATTCTCATTAAAGAATGCCAGCTGTAGGGCGCATTCTATTGAAAAGTGACTCGATAGTGACCTGACTTTTTCATCATATTTTAGGATTTAGGAATCTTTAATTTCGAATTAATGAAAGAGGAACAAATTGTTTTTTAATATAATCATATAAGCATACATTTTAAATAATAATAAATTATAATATTGATTTTTTTCTATAATTTTCCAAAAGCAGTCATTATTTTTTGTTTATTGATAATAATAATAATTAATATAATTAAAAAAAAAGTCACTTTTTCATACAGTGACTTATTCCAATGAACTCACAATAATTATGACTCCTTGGGTAGAAAGCAATTTGTACGCACTCTTGGTTGTTATTCGAACGTCTTCGAAGTGGGGTCGGGTGTTCCTCAACGAAGCCACCTTGGCCCTCTTCTATTTAATTTATTCATTAATTACATAGCATTAGAAATAATGTCGTCCCAGTGCCTTATGTATGCGCACGACTTAAAAATCTTCCGAACCATCTCATCAATTGATGATGCAGCGATGTTGCTGGATAACCTAATCCGAGTTTCGTCGTTGTTTGATAGAAATTGTATGATGCTCAATGTGAAGAAATGTTTCGTTATGTCCTATCACAGAAAGCTTAATCCAATTGCTTTTGACTATGTCATATCCAGCAATTCTCTTGCAATTGTCGATGAAATCATTGTTTTGGGTGTTAACTTTGATAGACGCATGGCATTTGGTTCCCACATTGATTATATTACATGCAAGGCCTATTCGCTGCTAAGATTTATTAAGCCGTGTTGTGTGGATTTTGTATTTTTTGGACCCATATGTATTGAAGGGTTTATATTGTGCATTGGTAAGATCGGGGTTAGAGTATGCATCTGTGGTATGGAATCCACACTACGGTGTTCATTCGGATGCTATCGAATCGGTGCAAAAAAAAGTTATTAGATATGCTCTTCGTAAGTTGGGCTGGTCCGCAGATTCCACACTTCCCCCGTACTTGCATCCAATCCGGTGCTCACGTGATCACAACTTCTTACACCTGGTCTTTCATAGAACAAACTACGGGAAATATGAGCCGTTGTGCAATATGTCTAGATTATTTAATAAGTAAAACGATCAATTTGATTTCGGTATTTCGCGGGGTATGTGTTTGAGTAAATTATGGTCAACATACTTCGGTTTGGCGGAATGAGATTGAGTCCGGTTTTTTTAATCGTCTTGTGGTATGATGATAATAACATTATTGTTCGGATGCGTTTGTCTATATGACAATGGTGTGAGTGCGTTTCTTTTTTTTGTTTTTGCATAGACACGTCCGAAGACGCCTGTCAGATTCATACTGACTAAAACCCTTCCTCCGGCTGCGGTATATTCGAATCAGACCATTCTTGGGCCCCTTTTCATACCTCCGATTTACACCTACTCAGTTTGCCACTCAGGTCTCCCCGATTGCTCATCGAATATAGTGTCCCTCGTTGAGTTGCGTATCTTATATTTTCGTAAAATTTTTGACATTGCCTTTGGTGGGTTACTGTTATTATTGGTCGTGGTTAAATTTTTGTTTTATTTTTTTTAATATTATTTATTCTATTTTTGTTTGTGATTTGGTTTTATCATTGTTATGTATTTCCTATTTTGAAGTTTGCATTCTCTATTTTTTATATTTTGTATCTTGTATTACATGTTTTGTAAACCGACAGTAGGGCTTGTACCCGTTGCTAATAAATAAATAAATAAATAAATCTGTAGTACGTCAATCTGTATGTCAAATTTATGTTGTTAAAATATTTATGCCGATAAAAAGGGCATCCCATTGTCAGCTGTTACAGGCTGTTTTAATTGCTTTTGACATGTGGTGCAGAAATAACGATTTGCATTTGAATGCGGCAAAATGTAGGGTTATGCATCTTACGAGACGCAGAACAACAATTGGTAATGAGTATAGGTTTGATCATAATATTTTGGACAACGTTGATGTTATCCGCGTGATTTGCGAATCCATCAGGATACCAAACTGACTTTTAAATGTCAAATGGATTACGTTTCTAACAAGGCTTTCAGAATTTTGGGATTCAATATTCGTGAAACTCGCGAACCAACGAAATTGTGCTAGGGTGCTGTATTTTTCATTCGTGAGAACTGTAGTTGAATACGCCTTCCAAGTCCGGTTGCCGTATTTTCAGGTTGACATTTTGCGGCTGGAATCTATACAGCATCGGTTTTTGAGACATGCCTTGTGTGGTTTTTCTTGCAGTAGTGCATACATGTTAACATGTGCATACATGTGTCAGCCAGTTATGAAAGCAGACTACAATTATTAAATCTACCGCTACTTAGTCGTCATATGCAATATCGTTGTTTGTAATTCGTTTCGGGCGTCATAGAGGGTAACATTAATTGTAGCGCTATTTTATTAATCCTATTATTCAAATAGAGTTACAGAACTTATACTTGACACATTTTATTGTATGTTATTTTATTTTATTATATTTTGCTACAAACTTTGCTAATGTTAACTTTAACAATACGGTTGTAAAATGTTTATTATTATTGTGTTCTTTGTTCTCTAATTTGTGAAAGTGCATAAGTATTTAATGTTATGCAAAAAACTTTAATTAAATACTTACTAAATAAATTAGTTGCCTCAAAGCACTTTAACCCATTCCTCTCTATACTTTCACCTGCAGTGACTTCCGCATTTGAATTTTCTTTGAAACAACCGTTGATTCTTAAAATTAATAAAATAATCTAAATGACGGGATCTCTCGATTTTTATGTGTATCTCGTTTTATGACGTTTCCGTCAGTTGAAAAATTCATTCTCTCAGAATATTTTTGATCTCATTTAAGCCCAACTAGCTCTATCATACCCCCATTTGGCTTAAGGTTTGATATGTTGTAGTACTCGAACAACAATGTACTGGATGTACTCTCCGCTTTTCCTCAATTTCATTTTTAGGGTGTGAAATCCAAGATGCCGGCGAAAATGAAAATTCGCCATAAATTCGTGAATTCCGTATCAAATTCGCTGCAATTTTTTTCCGAATATATTTTTTTCGGACTACATTTTGCCGCAGCTAACATACTGATACCAATTTTACACAGGAACTAAAAATTATCTTCAAGTGTCAAACTAAATTTAGTTTACTTTCTTCGAATTTACACCAGAAAACTACAAAACAAAGTTTCCATTTACACCTTATAAATTATAAGTGAAAATAAATTTGTAAAATTGTTGAATTTTTTAATTTCATTTTTTGAAATTTTATTTTTGTTTTGTGTAAATAACATATATATTTGCGTATACATTTCACACTTTAAAATTTACTTTACTTAAATAATCATTTACACCATGCTTGAAATGCAACTAAATCTTTTTAGTTGTACTCAAATGATGAATCAATTTGGGGTAGTTGGCTTTAATTTACACCATACTAAACTGACTCAAATAACTTTCTTGACATTTGAAGATAACTTTTTAGTTACGGTGTAAATCGGTATGAGTGTCAGGGACCTTACTCATTGTGAAGGGAACTTTATTACGGTGATGGGGACATTCTCTTCACTTAAATTGAAACAATAAAGTATTTCGCATTTTAAAGTATCAACCAATAAATAGCTCCATCATCGAACAGTAAGGGCAATATTACACGGGAGTCATTTGATGCGAGTCAATCAAAATTGTTGTTGTTTTTACATGCAAAATTGAAAATGAACTTTTTCTGTAAGAGAAAATGAACCTTCTATCCATCGATCAAATTTTGATTGAAGTTCATTATAATTGTTCATTTTTGATTTCGATTCTACTCATGCATCAAAGGATTCAAAACCTGCATACATATACATTTATTTTTTTTTATTTATAATTTGTGATATTGTGATTATTTTATTTTGATTTTTTTTATATTATTATTGTGTTTTATTCTATTATCGATGGCGTATTGCATATAAAAAATAAATTAAAAAATCTAATATAAAATAATAATATTGATACTACTACTATGATACTATTGATGCGCATCAAAATTCACATGTGTAACCATACACGCTTCAAAATGTGAAGATGAGAGTAAAAATCACAAATAAGTTTTGATTGACTCGCATCAAATGACTCCCGTGTAACACGGGTCTAACCTTTCATAAGAATGTCAAAATGTTAATCACCTCAAATTGAAATTTATTGGTCGTGCGAATATGATGGGAACTTTATGGTTGCAAACACTAATGTATATGCCACCATGAAGTGAGCGGATAATTGAGATTCCCAATACACTTCTACTTATATGTGGCGGGAACACATTTTAAACCATAAAGCTATAAACTCAAATGATCAATGATGAAATGGCACTAATAAGCGTCCGATGCCTATACATTATGCACAAATATATTCACTCCTTTCTGTAACACTATATAATAATTTTTAGCAAATAAATATGTATATGCGAAGTGTGGCTGAATGGTGAAATCGATGACTGAAAATATCCAAATAAAACAACTGTTGAGGTTGTGGTTGGTTCAATGCTTAAGGCGGGACGCACATATAAAGTAAGTAAAAATAAAATTAATTTTTCGCTATACAACCAACAATCTGGTTTTAGCGTCCAACAACAGCCTTCTGTTGTTAGTTACTTAATTTGTGGATTTTACGGTGTCGGTAATTAGCCGTACGACTAACCGCACGCGGAATATACAACTCTGTGTTAAAATTCAGATTCGAAAAATAACCGAAAACGCAAAACATATTTTATGCATTCAGTAGGATTCGAACTCACGACCCCAAAATTTCGTTAGAATTTTAGGTTGGCATTTTTAACATTTACACCACAGAGTTATAAAGTCAGTACAAAATGAATTATAACAAGATATAATAAAATTTAGTTGTATTAAATAAATGATGACACAGGGTATCACAGATTTCGACCACAATACTCCGGTTTTAGGTTCTATGGAGGCTCATTTGGAGTCAAAAACATTCTCAAATATTTTGGTAGATTCGACTTCATTTCGGAGTTAAACGAAAAAAAAACGATTTTTTTAGATTTACATATTTTATCCATTCTGGACCACTTATCTACATAAAACAGGTTACCGTAATTGAAAGATCAGGTACTCTATTTGTATCAGCATTAAATTACCTTTACATTTAAAGTAAACTTAAAATTTGGACGAGAGGTTCGCTAACCAAACATCTTATTTGTTGTTCTCTAAAGCTTGAGGTGTCATATTTCGAAAAGACAGCCTGAAAAACTATCTGCCAAACATGCTTAAAAACTTACTGCATTAATTATAGCTATCTTTTTGTATTTCAATACGCTATCACTAATAGTTTCGAAGTTATATTAACAAAAACCATGATGATGCACGGATAAAAAGTATAAAAATGTATGAGAATTTAAAAATTTACCTTTGGAACTCTTATGTGGCTTATAATTCTTACACCAACTCCTATGTCGAATCAGACTCGACATTTACAAATTTTTGTTAAACTTTTTATTGATATCACTTTTTATGGCTCTTTTGCAAATTAATTAAGGGAAAAATAGGTAATTAAAAAAATTAGGAATTCAAAGGGTTAATTCATAAAACAATAAAAATAAATAATATAAACGATTGTAAAAATGTTCATACATTTGAAAATAAGTATTCGATACAATATTATTTATCGATAATATTTAATGTTGTCTTCCATTTAAACCAAAAATTATAATTATCGAAATTGAAAACTTTTACTCAATTTTCTGATAAATTCTCGGATAAATTTGTGCGTAAAAATGCGCTCAAAATAAAAATACTTTAAAAGTTCCACCATGTTATCAAACCAATTCGATTACCAAATGTATTAGGTGAAAATGGTGAAAAAAGAATCTAAATCGACCAAATAAACCACACCACAATCAAAAATGACATAAGAAAAAAAATCGCTTTTGCTTCGCGATAAAAG
Source organism: Dilophus febrilis (assembly GCA_958336335.1). Taxonomy (NCBI): domain Eukaryota; kingdom Metazoa; phylum Arthropoda; class Insecta; order Diptera; family Bibionidae; genus Dilophus; species Dilophus febrilis. The sequence goes on from OY284470.1 coordinate 36,478,298, forward strand.
AATTTTTTTATTTTTTTATTTGACAAAAATAAAAATATACTTTTTTTTTTGTACATTTTTTTATCATCATTAATTTATTATAAAATAAAAAAAATATTAAAGAAACAAAAATATGTAAAAGAATTAATTTTTAATTATTTAAAATTAAAAATAATAAAAAAAAAAAACATACCTTTTGTGTTGATTATAAAATTGTGTGTTTGTGTGTGGTTTTTCATATAAATTAGTTTTTATTTTTTGTGATAAAATTGAAAAAAAAAAAAAATTTAAGGAAAAGAAAAAAAAACACGACGGGGTGTCAAACAAAAAAAATTTAAAGGTTTTTTTTTTTGTTTAATAAATACAGCAGTAAAATACTAATACACATCAATTTAATTTTTAATTTTTTATTGTATTATTTGATGATCTCATTTTTTTGTAATTTATTATTTTATTACCCTCTATTGTAGTTATATTTATAATTTAAAATTAACATAGTTTTTTTTTTGTTTTAATTCGAAAAATATCCTTTCTTTTAATTTATTAACTCAACGCTATAATGTAATATGCGATGAGTGAGGCAACATTTTTATACATTAGTGTGGTTTTTTTTTGGGTGTATTTGATTTTGTTATCTCTATAAAAATGATTTTTTTTTTTCAAAGTATTTAATTACAATTTCAATTTTATAATCTTCAAAAAAAAAAAAAAAATAATGCAGAAGATCAATAGACAAAACAAAACCACAATAATTTAATTATCTATTTTTTTTTTTATATTAACGTTGCATTAGAAATAATGTCTCCATATATATATTCTATAGATTATAGAAGAATTATTTTTGTTATGCCTCGCCCAAATGAAATGCAGAAAAGAAGTAAATTTTTGCTAAAAAATTCTTTTGCATTCTCCTCACACTCGACAGCAAATTGCATAAATATAAAATACAGTTTTTTTTTCGTTTATGTTTTGTTGTTGTTTTTTTTTTTTTAGTTTTTAATGTGTAATAAAAAAATTTTTTTTTCTTCTATATTGTATTTGTTTACAAATAAAACAAACAAAAAAAAATTCCAATTGATTTTTCCATTTCATTTTATAGATTTAAAATAATTAAAGAAATTTTTACCCCGCAACATAGGGAATAATATTTTGCGTATAGAAAAGAATGAAAATATATATTTTATGGGGGAATAATTAGAAATTCAATATATAAAATCATTAGGATTAAATAAGTGAATTAAACAGATAATGAAACAGACAGATATTCATCGATTATATTTTTGTTTAAATATATATTATACAAAATAAGTGTAACAAATATTACTTATTAATAAAAAAATACATATGAAATTAAATCACAACAATAAGAGGGATATAAATCATTGGAAAATAGAAAATTTCCTAATTATATATTATAATAATTAGATTTCACCAGTAAGATTATAAAAAAAAAAACGGAGTCAAAATGATGAAATCATTGAATAAAATTCAAAGTGCCGCTAAGAATTTTTCAAGGTAAATATATTTATTTATTATTACTTTCACATAATTTCTTATAATACTTTTTTGTATAATTTTCCACTTTTCCACTAGTGAAAATTATATATATATATAATAATAATAGAGATACATAATCTATGTAGAGTATAGACACATATAATTATTCAAATTATATAGTTTTATTTTTGGACATGACAATCATTATTTGTTTTAGCATTTTATTTTTTAAATTATTATTTTGAGATTGAAATACAGTAGACTCGCGATTAAAGGAACATTGTAGGGGAGGTCATTCCCTATTTCCGGAAGTTTCCTTATATGGAGGGTTCCATACAAAAATGTTAAAATAGATTCCAAAGAAGTTGTGGAAATTTGTTCACCAAATAACACCGGAAAATGGGTTAGAAAATTAAATGATATATCTATTTTTTTATATGGATAGGAAAAATCTTCAAAAGACACTTAGCAGTTCACAACTGCACAGTAGAGTGTGGGACCCGTCTACCCACTAAAACACACCTTTATCATGACCAATTTTTATCATTCACAAACGATTTTCATTTCGCATAGTAATCACGTACTAAAATCATAGTGGTACAACAATTATAGAAAAATAAAAGCATTAATGTAGACCAAATATTGATCTACAAAATCAATTCATGAGGTTTTATCCTGCTGAGTCGACGAGTAGTATTACCCACTCAATCTCAATCTCAGGGTTTTGATAAATCTGTAATTTATTTATTTATTTATTCATTTAGCAACGGGTCCAAGCCCTACTGCCGTTTTACAAAACATATAATACAAGGTACAAAATATACAAAAAATACAAAAACTAGCGAATACACACATCAAAATCAAATACATAAAAATGGTAATAAAACCAAATAACAAACAAAAAAGAAATACAAAATATATTAAAAAAATAACAAAATAAAACAAAAAAAAATAAAAAATATAATCACAACCAATAGTAACAGTAACCCACCAAAGGCCATGCCAAAAATTATTTACCAAAATGTAATATACTAACTTACACCATTGTTATATCGACAAACGCATTCGAACAATAATATTATTATCATCACACCACAAGACGAAGCCGGACCCAATCTCAATCCGCCAAACCGAAAAATCTTGACCTTAATTTACCCAAAAATATGCGCCGCGAAATACCGAAATCAAATTGATCGTTGTACTTATTAAATAATCTAGACATATTGCACAACGGCTCATATTTCCCGTAGTTTGTTCTATGAAAGTCCAGGTGCAAGAAGTTGTGACCACGTGAGCACCGTATTGGAACATTGAAATCAATCTTAGACAACAAATTCGGCGCATCAATCACATTCGTCAACATATCGAATACAAACATGACACACGCAGTTTCCCGCCTATGCCCCAACGTCGGCAGATCGATAAGTTGACACCTATGCAAATACGGGGGAAGTGTGGAATCTTCGGACCACCCCAACCTGCGAAGAGCATATCTAATAAAATTTTTTTGCACCGATCTATGGGTATCGGCGTATGCTTGGTTGCAAACCTCTTCACTTCTTCAGAAACCATTTCAATTTTCAGATCGCGGTGTAAATCTTTATTTTTTATATACCTCCATGCTGCATTATAATTATATTATGTAATATTGGATTCTGAAAGGTTTGAATTATTTGGATATTTGTTATTTTTTTGTACATCCACATAACTGTAAGTCCAGATAGGTTCAATAATTTGATTGTATAGCTTAAATTTGTTAGGTAGCGATACTTGAGGCCCATTAACCACACTTTCGATACAACTTTCGATATTTTATGTTAAGTGCTTCCTTCTTTTTGTTAACATGCTCTTTCTATTTTAATTTGGGATTTAAATACTTTCCGGTATTAGTATTAGCTATTGATATGGAATGCCCATTTATAAAAATCCGTAAGCTAATAATTTTCGTATATATATAATTTATGTGTTTTGATTTGGATTCATTTAATTTGATTTGTCATTTCCGAGTCCAATTGAAATTTGCCAACAACGATATCAATAGAGACTGATCGGTAAAAAAAAAAAGTAGTATCATCCGCCGCAAATGTAGTCATCATTGTAGACAACAGTTAATAATGCACAGCCGCAAATGTAGACAACAGTAAATAAATGTACAGGTCCCAGCACCATTCCTTGTGGTACTCCTACACAAATCCTTTTTCAAAATCGATTACTTCCGATCCGATCATATTTGACGCGGTAATATCTTTCTTCAAAATAGGATGACAAAATTTCCTAGTATGGGTTCGGTAAATTCCTGTGGAGTTTATATTTTAATCGCTCGTGTGCCATACGGATAAAATATACCAACCGTTCCTTATATCGAGGTTTTGATTTAGCGTTCCCTATTTCGAAGTTTCCTCTTATTCAAGAGAGTTCCTTATATCACGAATCTACTGTATATAGATGGAAAAGCAAATTATAACATCATTATTATTATTATTATTATTATATACCGCAGCCAATAACTTAGATAGTCGATTTTAATGTGATTAACAATATTGAATATATAAAAAAAATAAGCATCAGATGTTTTATGTTTAGACAAATACCACATTTCTTATATTTTATATAGACATTACATCATTAAACATTTTATAATTGCAATTTTTCTTTCACATGGAATGTTTTAATGTAAACAATATTAATATAAATATCTTATGCTACTCCACTACTACTAATACGACTTTAGAAATTAAAATGATGACGACGCCGATTAATCTCTAAAATCTATATCTAATCTAAATTAAATATTATATATATATATATATATATATATATATATATATATATTGATTGGAAGATTTGTTAATATAAATTTAATATCATACAAAACATTTTTTTGTTGATTTTTTGTTATCAAATATATATTTAGTGTTCCGTATATAATCGAATCGTGTCATTTTTGTGTTCAGTTGATTGTTAATTGTGAAAAATAATATATGTACGTATATAGTGATTTATTACAAAATTGTAATTGGAATTAATAAAACGATAAATAACAATTTTTTCCAATTTGATAAATGTCTAATCATTGGACAACCGATCTTTTTATACGAAGACAATGGTTTATATTAAGGTTTGCACATCTGTATTTCGTAATTTATTTTTTTTAATTTTTTTTTAAGAATATTTTCATATTTGATTGTCAATTTGTATGATTTACAATATCAATGTTCAATGTGATTGTATCTCAATCAATTTTTTTTTGTTCGTTACTACGGCACAATCGGTTTAGCGTCCGTTAAACTTCGGAATTTTATTGCCGTGAACCCGAAATCGCTTAATCAGGTGATGAACCTATAACGCATTAAATACTTTTAACTGATTTTGGGTAGCCAAAAATTAATAATATGTGGATTAATTTATGAAATTTGGAAAAATAAAAGCAAACAGATGAGAGAACAGAAAACTTAAACTGAAAAGCGGAATCAATTTGAAAATTTCATTAGAGCATTCGTGCGAAGGTAATATTCATAAAATTTACATAATGAAGTTACTGTACGTCTGCGATCCAATATTTCAATAGAATTTGTTATAGTTTCATTACTGATCACTAAGAAATCATGCTTTTCGATCCTGTCACTAAACTGTAGTATATAGTAATTGGGACATATGTACGAATTGTACTCTAGAAGGGATCTTATAAATACTATTCATAAAAATTCAATGCGACTAGCCGCCTTTTTAGCTGCAATTATTGCTCCATATAAAATGACTTTGTCAAATATTGTACATTCCCAAATTTCATAGGTCGCTAGATTGTGTGGAATAATAGTATTATTCATAATTGATTGGGTCAACATTTACGGCTCTTTTGTTTGAGCACAAACATGTCTTTGTTTTAGATGGATTAAATTCCACTAGGTTTATCCTTCCCCAATTAGATATTGATTCTAAATCTTTCTTAATTTAAACAATCATCTTCTGGTGTGACTGATGCATATGGTTTGCATTATTACTATCGTCAGCATAACATTGTAATGTGTTTTCTCTTACTGATAAAAGATCATTGATAAAAGAGCGTGGGTGATAGATCAGAACTCCGTGGTACCCATGAATAGGTTAGATACAGATCTGAATTAACTCCATTTGGTACAACCTTTATATTTCTATTAACTAAAAAGTTTTCAATCGATTTACAAAATGTGGCTGCTAACCGAAAAGAATGACTTTTGTAATTAAGTTTGTTAACATCATTGCACTTGTTAAAAAACTACTGTAGGAATTGTAAATCCTAAGTAAGGAGTCTAAAGGATTGAAGTGACTTCCACGAAGTGTTCTAAGCGCAAATCTAAGAAACCTTTTGTGAATAGATTCCCACCCGTAGGAATTTCATTGACATAAAACAAGTACCAAACAGGACAAGAATATTCCAAAATGGATCGAACCAAAGCATAAAATCAAGAAGGAAAACAAGTATTAAATATTAATATACAATATCGATCAATTAATTCACGTAATTTCCCAATAACAAAAACCCATTATCAAATTACCCTTATTAATAATATAATATATCAATATGTGCCCAAAAATTTAGTTTACAGACTGAACGCACCATTTAACAGTACGCGCGAGAAACGTTAAATAAGATTCGATCCACGAAACAAAATGAACACCAAATCCTATCCTTAAAAGATTATTTAATATTATACGGTGGGTATGTTTATCAAAAGCCTTAATGAAATATAGATACAGTCACAACGTGTGATCTCAGATTAAAATTATCAAAACAAAACGATACAAAATCCAACAAATTTGTTGTTGTCAATCTACCTCGGACAAAACCATGTTGTTGAGGACGTATAATAGACGCAGCATTAAACACAACAACATCCGTAAAGATGGTCCCAAATAATTCCGGAACACAAGGAAGTTTATCAATACGGTGGTAATATGGTGGAAACCGTTGCGAACACCACTTTTATATATTGGAATAATGAAACTTTCCTTCCAGATTCTAGTAAAACATCCAGTTTTAATGGACTTGTTAAATAAAATTGACTGCACATTTATTAAGGACAGTAGATCTGGAATCCCATTGAAACCATAATAATATTAAAATATCACTTTCCATAGTGTTAAATTATACACATCATCACGACTGTCATATTGAAACATATATTGTGCAAATAATCAAATGATTGGATCCGAACCAAAAGAAGATCTTTATTAATTAATTCAGAATTGTGATACAATATTTCAAAAAAATCCAATCAAATATGTTACCAATCGTTTCTGAATTATCCCCATGTAATGCATATGAGCAGGATATCCCTTCGCACTTCTCTATTGTCCTTAAAAAAACCCCAAAAATCCTTAGGATTGCGAGACAAGTTGGTTTCAATTTTGACAATATAACGGGAATATTTTACAAGGTCGTTAAAACAAACACACACACCACGAGAATTAAAGAACTTCGGTCGTCCAGTGAAATACTCACAATAAATACTCCACATTTTATTCCTCTAATTACGACATTTTCTGAGTTCATTATCGTGCCCTGAATGATGCCCACCAAATTTACTTATTTTAAATTACATATTGTCGGTAATTATCCACGTGTGAGTAACTTCCGGCCAAAAAAATACAAATCTGTGTGAGATTCAGATAAAAAAAATAATATAAAAACAGAAAAAAAGGTTTTATGTATTCATATAAGTGGAAGGATTCGTTCTCATGACATCAACAATTTGTCAGAGTTTTAATTTGGGTATTTTTTTCAAAGAACCAAATAAAATGATTAAGTGCAAGATAACTATAACGCGAAACAAACAAAGAAAGAGTTGAATAAATTTACAATGGGTTGACCTTTATAAAAGAAACGTTAATTTAATTTATTATTCTATATAATGAATTAATAGTTGCGTTCAATTCGATTACCAGGAGGTAAGGGTAAGAGTTGAAAAGAGTATAATTTTCATCCTATGAACTGCTGTTTGCTATAGTAAGGTGAAGTTCGGCGTTAGAAAAATCTATTCTTTTCTACTCTTACCTACACTAACTTACTCGCGGTAATCGAATGGAACGTAACTCATAGAGTAATTGTATCCAAACTTGAAACGCGTATAAAGAAAAGGTTGGCTTTTAACATTATAAAAGATGGCACCAATATAATTTTTTTTTTTTTTAATTCCAATATCTCGCAGAATGTTAAATAAAAATAAGAATTAAGAATACAGATTAAATAAAAATTTCCAACTGTAGATAAATAAATTAATTATGTATTTTCTTTACTGCATTATACGAAAAATAAAGCGTTAAAAGAATGAATTGACTTTGTTAATATTTAGATTTAAATTTGATTTTTTAATCAAGAAACTATAAATTTTTATATATTGTTGATTAGATGCAAATTTTATTCGGAAAAAGTAATTATATAATGTATATTTATTTGTATATACAGTATCCGCAGTATGAATTGCACAGTGGAGATATTTTAACAAATTGTTTAATTCTTTCTCGTATCTCATGATTAAAATGGCATTTATCTGCATTAATCGCCAAACGAAAGGCATAGCGTTTGACCTAATTACGTTTGTAATATTTGGATTTGTGACTTCAGAGTCAATGACCTGCGCCATTTAGGGGGATTGATGATTACGGAGTATTGGGACAAAAAAAATTCTGTGATGCCTTCGAATAACTTAAGTAATTCTCACCGGACCATCAAAAACAATCAGTAAAATGATTTAAATTTGAAAGATGAGTCAAATTCAAGTTAAAGCGTACCGTGAGTTATGGGGCCGTATGATTGATGGAATTTTGTTAGTATAATTCGGTAACTTAAATTATTTAACCAAAAAAATTCGGGATCGCCCTATTGTTTACTACAACATGTGGACACCTTTCACGCTTCTTTGTGAATCTTATGTGGTTTGATTTAGTACCATTGTAACTTTCATTCTCCATTTTTGTAACAATTCTTGGAGGTCATTTAGACTCCATTGCAGCGTTTGTGATCCTCTTTCAGGATCCTTATTTATTAGCCAGTATTGCCGTATCGTCGACAAACGTTGCCACCATTGTTTGGTTATTTGATGCCATGTCCACCATATATATAAGGTATAATATCGGCTTTCCATACTTGTGGTTGGTCGTACGGTTAATTACCGACACCGTAAAACCCACAAATTAAGAAACTAATAACAGACGGCTGTTGTTGGACGCTAAAATTTATTTTTTTAATATCGGTCCCATCACACTGCCTTGTGGAGCACCCGATTTAATTTAATATTTTAATAAAGTTGTGTATTCATTTCGATGATTCACTAGGAAATATCCTATGAACCTGTTATCCTATGTACCTGTTCTATCGTTCCATGTTCATTTCTTCATTTCTGAGACCGATCTGATGTTCTGGAATTATTTGTTGTTGTTTCAATAGGGGTTTAAATTCCTGTAAAAAAAAGTTTTTCAAATAACTTTGATGGGCAAGGCCACTATTGGGATGGAAAGTTACAAGTTCTCAATATTGCGTTACTGTTGTATGTTATTAGCCGATAACCTATTTTCGGTACATTTTTTAATATTCGACCACTCATCAGATCGAATACAGGCGCTGTTAGGTACTATAACATATCACAAAAATTAATAAGTAATAAGTAACTTCGTTAAAATTTCTTAATCGTACAATTCATATCGCGAATACTGTATGGTCTTGTTCTATCCTCGCAAGCATATATTTTATAAACCATTGTTAATATCTGTTATATTTATATGAATTTCATTAAATGCCATACCGTTTGTTTTGTTGTTTTGTCAATATAATTATAATGCCACTAACATTCATTTGTATTCCACAATTTTAATCTAAAATAATATTTTTTTTAAAAAAAAAAATTGTCTCTACTCAAAAGATAAACAAGTTGATTGCGATGACAACAACAACAACAACAATACAGTCCACAAAAAGAACAACCTAAACCAAAACATATTTAATCATATATATATAAATGTGAAGAAAAAATAAACGGTAACATCTACAACAACAACAACAACATAAGCATTCACTGCTGATAATATAATTTGTTGTTGATGATGACTAATTATTATACGTTTTTTTTGTTCTATTTGTGTGTTGATTAAATAATATAATAATAATAATAATAATATTATTTACATTATTATTGATATAAAATTTTTTTCCATATTCTTTATATATAGTATAATTTGACACAATCACCATAAACATATACAGACAGACCATACATTTATATAAAAATAGATCTTTGTAAATATAATCATTTATTTTCGATTCCATTATTGCAATATAAAAAACAAACCACTGCTAGATCCATAACTAGACCAGAAAACACGTAATTCCAATTAATTTTAGATACAAAGGTTGTTCCATTTTTCATCAAACTTCTGTATTAAAATTTCAAAATTCAAATCAAAAAAATTTGTTAGAAACACTTAATTTTTTTTTGGGTGAGGAAGTCCTTTTTTTTGGACATAGTGTCCCACTGTGTTGTACCTAACGTAAAGTCCAAAATTTCAAACATAAACTTTAAAAATCTTGACCAGAACAAAATAATATTGGACGATTTTTTTTTTAACGAAGGAGAGTACATAGTTTTTTTAACGAAGGAAAGGTCTATGGAAAGGTATATGGAAAGGTATATGGTGTCCCTCAGAAAGAAATGGGCGACCGGTCACCCTCATTCTTATGGTCTCTAAAGCCGGACATATGTACAAAATGAGCGCATCCGTTTCTTCATCCTTCATATAGAGCCTGTACGTATCATCCTTGAGAATATTCATCCCCCCAAAATGTTTCTTGAAGCCTCCATGTCCAGTTGTGAAAGCCACCAATTTTCTAAAAGTTCCTCGTGACATGCTGAGAACCTCCTTAATGGTGTTTCCTACTATCATAAGGAAACATACTTTGCTGCAACTCAAACATCAAATAAATGATATATTAGCATACATATTAGCATACAGACAAAAATAAAGCTTTTGTTGCAGTATGTCGTGCCTCCATCCGGGGGTTCTTAAGTTAGGGGGTGGGTTGGTTTTATATAATGCAGCAATATTTTTATAATAATTTTAGGTAATTAAGTAACTTTGCGTTCACTCCCATAATCAACACAAAACGGGGCCGAAGATGAAAATTATGTTCCACAAAGTTGTATAATACATATCAGGACAAACCCCAATAAAATTTATTATAATATCGCAAACATTTTGACCCTGAAAAAAAGGGCGACATTGAAAACCCAGCAAAATTGAGGTTTCAGAGGGGGTGAGGAACGGAATAAAATGATGTAAATTTATTTTCAAATAGTAAGAGTGGTGTGTCATATATTCCGATATCCTACAATGACTCGTGTATCAGTTATTTCCAAAAAAAAACCGAAAATTTATAAAAACTGTCACACCCCTTAAATTAAGAACTCCTGGATCACGGCATACTGCACCAAAAGTTTTATTTTTGTATGTATTACCAAATGTACATACGTATCATTTATTTAAAGTTTGAGTTCCAGCAAAGTACGTTCTTGCCAGTCAAAGTATTATCTTAGAGTCCATTTTATTTCTTTCATCGTTTCTGGTGTTCGGAAATAATACACTTCTCGACAGTAATTCCGTAACTCCTACTAATTGGATGGATCTCGGATCTCGGATCTCGTCCCCCACACACCTAAGTTACGTACCCTCCAGAGAGTACGCCCGAACGTTGCCGTCGTCGATTCCATTGTGCCCCTAACCTTAATTTGACCGCATTCTGGATCGAACACTCGGTAAGGCTATAAGCACATTCCAGTGCCAGGGATGAATCCCCCCTTTCATGCACGATATCACCTCTCTTTCTGTCGAGGGCCAAATGGATTTCCTTTCCGCTTTTCATGCATCATCATTCTCTTGATCCAACCCATTGACAAGTTTAGTTCCGTTAACCCTTTGACAAGACCCAGGAATTGCGTGTGACCATAAACGGTGCCCTTCTGGTATACCACGTATTATTTTGCACGATCTTTAGTGCCGTATTACTGCCGCCGTCTTTACGATAAATAGGTCCAGGGACAGTAAACAGAACAATGGTTCCATGGACATGACCGGCGTGGTACAACGATGCCATGAATTTTATGCGGTAACCACCTAAAAACAAAAATATTACTGGTGAATATTACACCATAAAATTCGTTTTAAGATCTCGAGAAAAAGTGGAGATAACCGACCAAGCGGAATAAAATCTCATGAAACGTGGTAAACGAATTGGAAAAATAATTTCCAAATACCTATTGAAAGATTCATGCCAAAAACAAAAACTAATAAGTCACTAACCTACCGTACCGTACATGTTAAATGTTACTTTAAACGATATGTGATTATAATAAATGAATAGTATATTATTGTACATATACATTTTTTATACACATTCGATTTCAATAATGTCTATTTTTTCATGTTACACCAATCATACCAATTCCACCTAAAGTGAGTGTTGTTAAAAAGCTGTGCGTTTCATTCACCGTCTCCACCGGGTATTGAAGATATAGCTGTTATTTTCAGCACACCATTTACACATGTTCACCACCATTCACCATCGACTGCACTCTCGGTTGTAGGCGTGTAAACAAATTCATACATACGAGTTCAATCGTTATTTTGTATTTGGTAATATTTTTACAACCACATATATATGCACTATTTTCCCTATTTTATGTTTGTTTCATACCCTCGCATTCACTACACGCACGGGTGCTCTGGACAAAATTGACGATACTTGAAAGATGTTGGTGTGATTGGTGTGATGCGAAAAAGAAATGCCATAAATGTTTTAAATAATAAATAAGAATAAAGAACGTATGAATGCGATGAGTATGACGACGACGACGACGTTAATGTTAACTATATGAATATCGACGAGGTTGTTTATTGTTTATTATATGGTAATTGAATGATTATTTATTTATTTTCTTATACATATATATCATTATTATTATTATATTGCTTTCAGGAATAGATATAAACTCTACATAATCATTCGAAAATTAATGATTTTTATTTGCCATTTATATATCTTTTTTTTTTTTGCATATTAATACTATATATATTGATAGATATGATATAAAATAACTTTTATATTAATAGAAGTTGTTGTGGTTTAAGTGGTTTATTTTATCTACGTATATCATTCATGAAATTTATATATGTTTTTGTATTATTGTTAATCTTATCATTTGGCACAACTCTATTATACTATATATATATATATATATATATTAGTGTATGTATTATCAAATAATAAAATTAATATTGCGTGTATAACCTACCATAATTATATATTTTTTTCTCGTTACTATATATGATTATTATTAAAAAAAAGCATAGGAAATTCGATTTTTTTTAATCGATAACCCTTCTAATTAATAAGTACTTTCGCGGTAAGTCAATATGAATTATTAATGTAAGGTAATGTGAACGGATGATGTACATAAATTATCGGCCACCACCGTGAAATCGTTGATTAACGTAATTTGTAGAGTAGAAACTTGTAGGGAAAATTTCTACCATTTTTGGAACAAAAAATTTCATTTAATCAAGAAATGTAGAGAATGGAAATACAACCTTTTTTCGTTACTGAGGGAAGTCTTCAAAAGACTTGTGTCAGATTCTTATTGCGGTATTTTCGAATCCAGCCACAAAAGGGGCCCTTTTCGTTCCTTCCGATTGACCTTGACGATTGACCTATCACTCAGGTCTCCCAGATTGCTCATCGACGAATAAGGTGTCCCTCGGTATCTCAAGCATCTCTTTGACGGGAATGCGGCCGAACCCTTCCTCAGAAAGAAACTCGTGACCGGTCTCCCTCATCCTTATACACACTAAAGCCGAACATTTGCACACAATGTGCGTAACCGTTTCTTTATCCTCAAAACAGAGCCTGCACGTGTCATCCTTTAGAATATTCATCCCCACCAATTTTTGTAAGAGTTCCTCGCGGCATTCTGAGAACCTCCCTATTGATATTTCCTACTCTCTGTCCATTGTCAAATGTAATGTTATCTTACATTGTCTGAGTCCTTTTACTCCCTTCCATCGTTCCTGATGGTCGGAAATAATCCACTTCTCGAATTGCAGTGCACGGTTCTGTCCCCACAAACGTAAGCGACGTACCCCTCTTAACCAGAGCGCTTACGTTCTCGTCGATTCCTATTGTACCTTTTAACTCAGACAAATGTGACTGCATTCTGATCGAGCACTCGTGGAGCCTCTAAGAGCATTCTACCAGTTCCAGGAATGAATAAAATATTTCGCCTTTTATACACGATATCACCTCTCTGTGTTCGAGGACTAAAAGGATTTCCTTTCCGCTTAATCGATTGCAAGTGGTCTAGTGCATGAATCACCGCATGGTTTCATAGTATTCTCATGTGTTTTTTATTGTGATTTGTATTTGTTATACCCTAAAAGCCCTACATTCTCTCTCCACAATCCCTCCAACCCCCGCCCGGTCCCGCCATGCGAAGGCGTACCTAGTATTGCTACCTTGCACCTCTGTAGGCCTCCTTCCGGTGTGGAGTTATCTGAAGTGATTGATGTTACCACTTCGTCCTGATTTCCACTGCTCTCTCAAGCATCGTCCTGGCGTTTTCGCGCCCTGTTCTTCGACCCTCTAGTTCGCCTTTTGCGTATTAGATATCAAGTTGCTTCCCAGGTGGTTCCGCTATCTTCAAGTGGCCACTCCCCAGCGTCCGTGGGACATGCCGCCGAAGAGGGTGAACTTCCAGACAGTGTCTGTTTTCCACCTGGGATATTAAATCCTAATATTTTGTTCTCCATTATTTTTTATTTTCGCATTACTGACTTAGCTGAATTCTAGGCTGTATTCCCGGTTGCCCCCACGTGGAGGTGTAACTAACACTTGAGGATGTAGGACTGAGAATTGCAATGACCTTGAAGGCTTTAAATCTGCCTAGTAGCCTAGCAACCACCCACCATCCCCCACCATATCCATTGTCAAGTATTTCCATTGGTTATCGTTGATCCTAAGGCGGATCCCAAGGATTTATGATGTCAGGTCTGTTCAACTGATCAACTGATGAATATTACTGAATAATAGCATTTTCCAACATTTTACCGAAAAGTTATTTCTCATGTGCGTATACGATCCACCTGTTGTGTAATATTGTGTTTAACATTTGATATTAAACATTTAAAAGCCGAAGGTAATTATTGCAACCTGTCATATTGCCCTTCTTATATATAGGGACTACAATAACCGTTTGCCAGTCATCTAGGAATGTTGTTCTTCCCAAACGCTATCGATAACGCCGAATAGACGGTTTCACGAAGACCTCCGTCCCCCTTTCAATTTTATCAGAATATTATCCTTTCCCAGGGTTTTATTTTATTAAATATACGCATCACAACTCGATCATTTCCCGGTATGTCGAACCATTTATGTTCTATGGCTGATAGACTCGACCAATATGTTGTTCTACGTATTTTTTTCCATCCTTAAACCTCCTAATATTACATTTTTAACCGAATATTTTAGATCTTTGTGGTTACCCGTGCGCCATAGAAAGATCAATTTAATAAGAAGAAGAGCGTAACCCGATTCGTGAGCGGTTCTCCTATGGTTACACATATTTTTTACATTAGCGCCATACTGTCTTTAGATTAACGGATGGTCAATTTGTGGTGCCTTCTCGATGTTCCTATACGTTGGAACTGTGTGCTAAGGCAACGGATTATCATTCCGCTTGTCACCGAAAAATTAATTTTCTCACATCCCATTGTCATTACTCATTTCATAAAAAAAAACAGTATCTTCCCACCATGACATGGTAACATTGTACTATTGTATTTATTTTGGAGCCTCTGGTACATTGAAGTCTCTCAAAATAATCATTTTATCGGTACTTGTAATGGTAATACACACCCATTTCTGATTCGGTGTCAAATTATTCCTTAATAGATCATTGCTTATCTTTGGTTTCCGTTGACGCGTGCACATTTACTAGAGTAAATTTACGTATTTTTGTTTGGATTCTTAATATGCTGATGGAATTGAACTTCATTAAGTCTAGGCTTTGGTCTAGACAATGAAACCCGCTCCAAGATCACGTTTTGTTTTGTTGCTACCACTAAAGTAAAACTAATGTGTGGGCCTTGTGTTTTGTAGCCCCGTGGTTTTTTATACCGCCCTTTATTATGATTTTCTTTTAGCTATCCACGCTACCTTATACCAACCTTTCATTAACGTTCTCTAAAGTGCCCCCATTCTGTATGTGTTTCAAAGGTGCCAGGTCGCCAGATTGATATCGTCGTCGTATTTCCAGTAGTGTCTTTCGTTTGGTTTTGTAGGCCATTTTGCCCAACCCATTCACAAAGGGTAAATACTCAAAACTAATTAGACTGTACGAATATATGAACACATCTATGATGATATACTTGGATCTCCACAATACCACAATTGACCAGTGACCGCGATTAGTACTTGTCGGTATTCTAACAGTTAAACCGTCATCGGCCGACCGAACACCTATATACACTATTGAACGGGTTGAAATCTCTTACAGTTTAATATCCGTTCTATATCGTTAATACTACAGACAGAAATATTGTCTACGGTATATTTATTTATTTATTTATTTATGTTTTGTCTAAAAAAATCCAATTTCAATATTTTTAATTTTATTTTTATTACTTAATTACAGTAAAACAAAACCAGATAAAAATAGTGAAGAATTATTAGCGGCCGATAAACAAGTCGATCGATATAAAGATGTTTTGGATAAAATTAGTAAAAAATTTATACAAAATCCATCGGGTTCATCGTCCTCATCAGCGGCCTCATCGTTAACAAATTCAATAATTGTTGTCGGTGGTATTGGAAGTATTACAGGTGGTGGCATTGGGATTGGTGGGGGTGGCGGCGGCGGTGGTGGTAACAGTGGCATTGGCATTGGAAGCAGTTCAAATAGCAATAGTAATAATATTGATCATGCCGCTGAGCAAGCGGCCATTGAAAAACGTTGTAAAAAAATTCATGAATTTCGATTGGCCCAAGCAATGGATGAATCAATAAAAGAATTACCCGATGGTTTATTACGTGATGTTTTAATAAATTGTTCAAAATTAGAAAAAAATATCACCGGGGAAATAATTAAAAGTGAAATAAATATTGAAAATGATGTTACCAAAAAATTAACGACAATTATGGACAATCACATAACAACGATACAAAAACAGAAACGTATTGTTAATAAATTACTACAAGATAATGAATCAGCTAAAAATAAATATCAGGTGAGCATTGAAAGTTAGAAATGTATTTCAAATATATATAATAATATCCTATGTTTTTTTTTTGTTTCTTTGTATTTTGTAGATTTCACTTCGCAATAATGAAAATCCAACGAAAATTGGGCAATTGAAAGAGGAACAGGAGGAGTGTGAAACAAAATTAGAAAAAGAACGTGATATTTGGGCGGCGGAAATGTTTGAATTGATAGCCGAAGAAGAGAATATGGCAAATTCAGTTGTTAACTATATAAAATTACAACAATTATTTTATAAATCAGCATTACATGAAATTGAAACGACAATGGAAAATGTTGTTAAATTTATAGGTAAAATTCATCATAAATTTTGACTCATTTTGAAATTTAAATTAAGAAACAAAACTAAAAAAGTGTTGTTGCATTCCATAACCAATGCATCCGATGTAGATTTATATATGTTAGGTCCGAAACCTGAGGTGGAATTATCGCATTCGATTACGATAGACGATTGTCGTCAAACATACGATTTTTTCATTTTTGCAATTATGGCAGACGATGTCGTCGGTTTAAGACGATAATTTTTGACGATAGGGTAGTAGCTATCGTTACGATTGTCGTTTGTATTGCTTTCTTTTGTTTTTGTTCATTTATTCAATTTTCATATTCATAAAAAGTACAAAAGCAATTCTCATAAAAATAATGCTTTCAATCTCATTCTCATAGAAATAATAAACTTTTTGTTTTTCTATATGAAAATCATTTGCCACAACAATATCCACGGAGACGATATACAAATAATATCGATACCCACAAAATCGACTACCATAATATCAAAATAATTGAGTATCGTAATTTTAGACGATAGGCGATAGACGATGGTATCGACTCCCATAATGCCACCTCTGGTTAAGTGATAGTATTATTGACACTGAAATGTTTAAGTATTCAAGCTCTTATGTATTTAGACGTGATCGCCACCAAAATGCTGGCTATAAAAAATAACTGATCAACCACATAGGACGCGTACGACGGACGACGGCTCTCTCCTTATTTTAGAAAACATTGAAATCAATATACTCACCCATTTCAAACGCGGCTTACCGCTGTATGATTTCTATTTTCTAAATTATACGCCGATCAGTGGGGACAAAAGAGAAAAATAGAATAAAAAAAGTTTCATCAACTTATGAATATAAAAATACGTCGCGGCTCATTGTGGTTTGTAATATTTGCGTTCACGGTTGGACGGCTGCCGTCGCCGTCGTACGCGTCCTATGTGGTTGATCAGTAAGGTTAAGTTCTAATTGTCATAAAATGAACTTTGCCGTCAACACATATTAAATACTCGGTTAAAATTGTTTGTTTTTTTGTTGTTACATTTCACTCGCAGCTTACATTTCGTTGTATAATTCATTGGTGCGATGTATTGAGTTTTTTTCCAATGAAATTTGTGATATAAATCAAATGCATACTTGTTTTGGGTGATTTTAACTTACCACATATTGAGTGATCCTATATCTAATGATTCAGATGGCATGATTCCATTAAACGCTGATGGTGATTTGGAACCGTTGTTTCTCGGTGATATGACATCAATGGGATTAAGGCAAAATAAATCATATAATAAATCGGTTGTGTCATTTGTGTCGGAACTATTGGATTGCTTCTTATTGCTTATTGCTTATAATTGCATTGTGAAGGAAGATGTCTATCATCTAACACTATGTTTAACTTTAAATTTGTATGGTGTTAACACAACTTTAAATCTTCAATCAACATTTGTATTTGACTTCAATAATTTAAATGATATTTTGGGAAAAATCAATTGGAATTATCTTCACGATTTCTCTTTGAATCATGCACTAAATTCATTTTATCCTTTGAAATATTCCAATTTTAAGGCAACTGATTACGCTTGGTATGATGGGTAGGTAAAACGGTTTCGAAAACCAAAGAAATAAATTATGGAAATCGTACTGAATCCGATTGGTTAAACATGCTTGTGATTATTTCAATTTTATTGTTTTGCAAAAGTATGATTCTTATATTGCCACTGTTGAGGCTGACATTAATCGCAATCCGGCAGATTTTGGAAATTTATAAAAAATAAAAGATCCGGGAATACTTCACCATAATCGCTGGTCCGATATAAGATGATGTTTTATTGGCCAATTTATTTGCTGATTTTTTTTAATCATCTTTCACTCAGATTAAAACCGATGATTATGATACTGGGAGGATTGAATCATTTGATTTGGAATAAATTTTTCTATCTCCTATTTGGATGTTTACAGGTCTATTGTTTCTTGTAGGGGTAAATATTCATATGGCCGTGATGGGATTCCATCGGTTGTTTTACACCAATGTACGGATTTTATATCTTTGCCGCTTACAATCCTATTTCATTTGGGCGTTTATTTAGATGTGAAACTTACATTTACATTTAGATTATGTGGTGAATAAAGCAAATTCTGCACTTGGTTTCCGATCCATATTGTTTACGTATATTTTATGTTAATTGACAATAATGTAAAAAGTTACCAGTCCAAATTAAATTTTTTGGTTTTTGTAATAATCAGTGATTTGAAACTTTCTTGATTGTTGTTTTCAATTATTTTAAATCAATGTTATTATGCAAATTTTAAAAAGATTGCTCTGAAATTATTACATGGGTTTTAATATTGTTATTGATTGTTATGAAATTATTGTAATATTTAATACTTTTAATTAAATCATTATTTATTTATTTATTTATGATATATTATAGGTGATGGTCCAAGAAAAAAATTTAAAGTGCCATTACAAGATCATTTAATGCAAACTAAACGTTCCATTTCATATGTTATAGAATTGTGTTGTTGTTGTTTAATGGAAAAGGGATTGTATGAAGAAGGATTGATGCGTGTCGGATGTGGTAAGGTTTTTTCTTAGTTATAATTTCTTTTTAAATTCACTTTTTGTAAATTCAGTAAATTTATTAATTTCACAAAACCATTTAGCAACAACGAAATTACGTCGTTTTCGTTCGGCCATCGATGCAAATATTATAACGTTACCGTTACCGCCGGAATATCAAGATGTACATGTGATTGCAAGTTTATTAAAATCATATTTACGTGATTTACCTGATCCACTGTTAACATATCGTTTGTATGACGTATTTATAAGTGCCGCACAATTACCAAATGAAGATCGACGTAAAAATGCAATATTGAATGCTGTTAATCAATTGCCCGAAGGCCATTATTTTAATTTACGTTATCTTATGAAATTTCTATCGATTCTCTCACAAAAACATCAATACAATAAAATGTCATCGCAAAATATAGCAATTGTTATGTCACCGAATTTATTGTGGCCGCCCGCCAATAAATTATTAATTGAAAATTCATCTAGTGATTATGTCCAAAAAGTGAATAGTACAGCGGCTGTAAACACAATTGTTGAATTATTGGTATCCGATTGGGATTTCTTTTTTAGTGGTGATATTGATTTTTATATAACCATGACACGTGAACAAATGTTTCCCGATGGTGGCGGAAGTGGCGGTGGAGGTGGAGGTGTAGGTGTAGGTGTAGGTACAGTTGTAGGTGGAGGTACAGGTATTGGCATTGGAAGCTTGGTTGGTGTTGGCCATAGTAGTCAAAGTGGTAGTGGTGCTACAAATAGCGGAATGACAGATTCGCTTACAGAAAAAGAATCACAATCAACGTTACAACAGCAGCAGGCTTCTGTTGATAATATGGCGAAATTAATAAATAGTATCAATCAACATTCACAGCAGCAGCAGCAACAGCAACAACGTTCAACGCATTCCCGAAGTAGTAGTCATGATACTAGTCAAATTCTATTAGTAGATGATATGCAATCAATAAAATATAGTCAATCAAATAGTTCATTATCCGATTCAAGTCCGCCGCAACAAAATAGTCCAAAATTACCAGTACGTAGAAAGCACAATAAAAAACAATTGGCACCAACACCGCCCGATACAAAAATATATAAAAAAGTAATGGTAACAACACCAACGACAGTAGCAGTCACCACCACAACAACGGTATCAACATCATCAACAACTGGTGTTGTTGCTACTTCTTTTACTTCTGCGGCAACACCCGCTGTTGTAAATGATTCAAATAGTTTTTCAACATTTCGACCAAAATCGCTAAAAGTTACTACTACTACTACGGATGATCAACCACATCATCAACATACTGCACCAACCAAATCTGATAGTTCTGCCCAAACAGAAGGTATTATAAAAACGCAAGTAATCGGTAAACATTTAGGTAGTGTTGAAAATTTAAATAAACCTGAAAAACCACCACGTCCACAATTTCCAGCTATGACCATTGGACATGATCAATGTCAAACACTAAATCGTAGCACATTTAAAGGTAAATCACATTCAATAACCAATTCTGGTGGTCATGGTCATGGTTTTGATTTAGAAAATGGCAATAATTATCATAAACCATTATTAATAGGTAAACCAGTGGCTTTACCCAGAAACATTGTTAATGTAACAAAATCAAATGAGAATTTAACGAAACATAATGATAATGATAATGATGATGAACATTCGACAATGGTATCATTGAGAGAAAAGACTGATCAATCAATAATACACGATCATCAACAACAACATAATAAACCGGATAAACCGGCAATTCCCGAGCGACCAAGTTCATTAATGCGACCACCCAGTTTAAAAGGTTCATTACAGGAAGCATTTCATCAACAACAACAATTGCATCATAATAATAATAATAATCATCATCATCACCATCATCACCCACATCATAATCAACAGCAGTCACAACAACAACAACAACAACAACAACAACAACAACAAAATCAATCATCGTCCACATCGAATGATATTGGTGGTGGTCACTATGCAGGTATTAAGAAAACACAAAGTTTTCGTTCATCAATATCACCAACAACTGTATCAATAGGTAATCAACATCAAAGTAATAGTAGCGGTAGTTTAACAACACTTGAACGTACACACATTTATAATGTTGATAAAAAACAAGTAGCAATCATTGATGTTGTGGATAATAATAATAATAATAATAACGCTAGCAATCATCAGCATCATCATCAGCAGCAGCCAATGGTAAATCAATTATCATCATCTACTGGTACAATAAACAATGATTTATCATCGGCCAATGTAATAACCAATGTACAATCCGAAATGACACAATCTCAACATCAACAACATTCACAAAATACACCACAATCATCAATTGTGGTGCCACCGTCACCGCGTGGTTTTGATCCAAAAATTAAACGACCACAAATACCGGCACCACCACCGCCAACAAACAACAATCGACCAAAATCAGATGGTTCAAATGCGGGCGATTCAACTAATTTATAATTATATTGTTATATATTCAATAATAGTTGGCGATTATTTTCCCGCAATTTCAGTTCTTAATGGATTACTGACTTCGTGGTTGTTTTTAGTTGGTTTTTTTTTTTAAACATTACTAATTATTTGATTTGTTATTGTGTGTGTGTCTGTGTGTGTGTGTGTGTGTTGTTTTTTGCTGCTACATAGAGATATATAAAAAAATATTGTGCTGTTAAGAAATTAAATTAAATTAATTAATTTTGTTCAGTAGTTTTATACTTATTTGTAGTTGTATATAACGATATATGCTACGATTTTGCTTATTATAATTTATTTTGAAAATTGCAATATTTTTTACTATTATTAATTATATCTATAAAATCCTTTTTTTTCCTCTATTTTTTTTTTTTTTTTTGCCATGCCATAGTCTTTTTTTATAATCTGGTATAACTTAGCATTTCTAATACGAATAATAGAAAATAAGGTTTTGCCCTTTGATAATTGATTTTTCACAATTTGGAAATCAATGCGATTCAATGGAATCATTGGAAATCAATTAAAAATGTAATGTAGATAAACGCAGGGTCACATTAATTTTTTTTTAATCAAAATTAAATAATTTGTGATTAAGATATTTTACGATCAACATTAAGAGATGCGAAGCATAATATAAATCAAAGAAGATGATGAAAAACGTTTTTTTTAATATAATCATTAATATTCTTATATAATTATTATTCACATTTGCTCATTCAAAATCATATATGTTTTGGGCAGCCTCATACGTATGCGGTTTCATTAATATATATATACATATATAGCCGCTAACCAAGCTAATCTTATAAATGGGGGCATGAAATAATGAAAACAAAACTTTTATTAATTTATCTATATATTTATTTAAATGAATTACTATAGTTTTTTTTTTCATTTACATTGAATTCAGTCAAAAATGTAAAATTACAATTTGAAAAATTTTCTACATAAAATATATATTTAAAAAATTTACACCATTTACCTACGCATATCTTCTTCTATATCCAACATAATCTATAATATATAATATATAATATATATATCCTTTGAGTTTTTTTTTCCAAAACCCTTAATCCTATGCCCTTCCTCTAGATCTATTTATTCATCATTTCTGTTTCTATTTCTTCCCTTAATATATCAACTGTTTTTTTTTATTATTATTTATTTTCTCTCTATTTAGAACGTTTATATATTTACAATTAAATATTTAATATTTAAAACAAAAAAAAAAAAACTCCCACACTTGTTATGCATATATAAAATTAAACTAAAATAAAAATTAAGTTAAAAAATAAACAAACATCAATGCATTTGATTTTATTAAATTATATAAATTTTCACGCGCCTTTAACCTACAAAATTTGTTTGGGCGTCCACGTAAACAGGCTTCTCCAACGTGATCTGTATTCACAATTTCTATCGCACCAGGAAAAAACATGGACTAGATCATTCTGCAACATCGTTGCATCATCAATTAATCAGACGGTTCTTTTTTTATTTTTTGTTTGGACGTTACTACTTCAGAATCGGTTGAGCGACTGTAAAATCTCGAAATTCTATTGCCGTGAGCCCGTAACGAAATCACTTAATCAGGTGATGAACCTATGATGCGTTGTTGAACACATTTATGTGATTTTGGGTATCCAAACTTTAATAATATGTGGATTCATTTATGAAATTTTGGAAATTAAAAGCAAACTTATGAGAGAACTGAAAAGCAGTAAGAAAAAATAACTCATATGTTTTCAAACAATTGTCCAAGTTGCACTTTCGGCGGTGGATGAGTCTAAAGGATAGGATGAAATGTTTAATTTAAATGATTAATAATCATAAGAAGGGGGCGAAATACTAGCACTGGGAGACTGCGGTTCCATAACCCTGGTGTTCTTGGAAAAAATGAATTTCAAATCTGTTGGTTCGAAAAAAGTTAATAGATACTGATAGTATGGATGATAGTATGGATGTTTGAGAATTTCTTGAATTATAAGAGAAGTTAATAGGCCAAGTAATTAATTTGAAAATTTCATTTGAGCATTCGTCCGGTGGTAATATTTATAAAATGTGCTTAATGCAGCTACTGTACGTCTATGATCCAATAATTCAATGGCATTTATTGTTGTTCCATTTCTGATAAGTGAGGACACATGCTTTTCAATCCTATTACTGTATGGTTGTAATTGGTGAAACGGCCCATATGTAAGAATTATACTTTAGAAGTGGTCTTATAAACCCTTTATAAACTAGTGGTAAATTTTCAGAATTAGGGAATTCCTTGGACCTTCTTAAAGATCCAATGAGATTATTGTTCCATGTAAAACTATTTGACAAAGACATCCCTAAACTTAATCCTTAGGTAGTGCGGAATCAGGGTATTATTCATAATGATTGCATCAACAGCTTGAGAATGAAACAAGCCTTTGTTTTAGATGGATTAAATTCCATTAGGTTTATCCTTTCGTAATTAGATATTGATTTTAAATCTTTTTTGCCTGGTTGAAGAAATCATCGCCTGGAGTGATTGAAGCATTTGGTTTGCATTATGATTAGGTGGTAGTTCATACGAATAGTATACCGTGCTATCGTCCGCATAACAGTGTAATGGATTTTCTGTTACTGCTAGAAGACGGTGGGTGATAGAGCATTGATAAAAATTAAAAAGACGGTGGGTGATAGAGCAGAACCCTGTGGTCCCCGGAATACACTGGATAAAGATCTGAATTAACTCCGTTTGATACAACCTTAATATTTCTATTAGCTAAAAAGTTGCCAATTCATTTACAAAATGTGGCTCCTAAACCAAAAGAATATTAATGCCTTATGCCATATTCCGTCAAAAGTCTGTGGCCGTCCTGAACACTTTACATTTAAAAACATCGCATTACCCATACACAAATACACTCACTATAAGAAACGGACATTTTTTAAATATAATACAAACTTACACTTAAGTGGCAAACAAGTTACATAAAAAGACTGATAAAAACTACAGAAACGAACAGCCGTGGGGGATTTAAATCAATTAGATAATAATACAAATAAATTAAGTTTAAAGTAAATTAAAATAAAATAAAATAAATTTAGTTTAAAGTAAATTAAAATAAAATTAATTAAGTAATAATTAACATTAATGTCAAGTGAAATAAATTTGTAAAATTATAAGTAAATAAATAAGCAAATTGTTAATGTGTAAAAGGTGAAATATATATAACAAATAATGGATCAACAATAGAGTAAATCGCACTGAAGCGATACAAGTATTTTTGTTTTATTGCCAACTTCTCTTAAACACTGCACCTACATCTCCCCCCACTATAATAACAACCATATTTAACTCCGCCGGCATCCAGATTCACCCAATTAATCACAACGACCTCCAAAAGCCTTAGTATAATGTATATAGTGAAACAACTTGTGTTTCACCAAAATTTGCTATACTATTTCATATTTTATTAGTTAAATAATTTAGCAGATCACATGTCGATCTCTTATACCTAAATCCATATGGGCCATTGTTCTGAAGATATTTAAAACCTCCCACCTGCCAGAGCCACTGGGATGACATTATGGCATCCAGCACTATGTCATTAATGAATAAATTAAATACAACAGGGCCAAGTTGGCTTCCCAACGAGGAACATCCGATCCCACAAAAACAAAAACAAAAAACGCACATCTGTCTTGGATCACATCCAAGAGTGCGTAAAAAATTGCTTTCTACTCACCAAATAGGAATTTAACCAGTTAAGCATTCTTGAAATTTGTTCATAATTTTCTCAATTTTCATCGGATTTACACAAAATTTTGTTAGTAACTTTATTGAACTTTAACTCGCATTTCTTAAAAATTTTTTCCTGGAAAACTACAAAATGGCCGCTTCATTTAAAATGGTCGGAAAACCCAAATACAACAGTTAAAATATTAATAATAATAAATATTTATATATATTTTGAAATAAAATGTTTATTTAATTTTTGATCATAATTTTATAGCTGGCGTAAATATTAAGGCAAGCAATACAAATGTTATTACAATTGCGTAAGCTGATTATAACGGTAAATAAATCGAAGCTAACTTTTTCGTAATGGGTCTGTTATTGCCCTCTGTAAATTAATTATCTAAAAATATGATACCGCATTCTAATCTTTTTTTTATATCTCTATACAAGTTTCAAATTGAATTAATATACTATACTCACTCTTTTTCATAACGTTTCATAACGTTACTCCTATATAGATGTGTGCGATGCATTAGTGTCCCCGCGACTTCTAACTCCATTCGGTTAGATGGAATTTCACTGTGATTAATCATAAGTTTATACTTACAGGCATAGTTGCTCCTATTACTGATATTTTTAACACTATCCTTACCGCACTTCCAATTTTCCATGTGAATGGAAAATGGCAAGAATGATTCCAATACTTAAAAAATCATACATCCAAACACGCTATTCATGGCTTTCGCCCAATCAACATATTTTTCACTTTATGGTCCGGGCATGGTTGCGCTACCTTTCTACTAAAGATATCTAATGATGTTAGCTTCTCGCTATATGGCTGCGATGATCTTATGACAATATTGGTGTTGCTTGATTATTCGATACGATTGATCATAATTTATTTTGTGTAATGAGCTGGTGTATATTTCTTCGGTTTTGTTGAGGACTGCTCAAGGACTGCTGTTTATTTTTGAGGACTGCTGTTGATCTTATTAGGAGCTATCAGGTGGTGCACTTTAATAGTGTGTATTCGGAAATTGGTCTATAATATCCTCTGGATAGGGCTCTATTCTTGGGTTTTTTTTTCTGCCACTATATTAATATGCGATCTGGATCTGGATTAAAAATATCTAGGTTTCCTTAGAATTTACTGAACTCGTTCTGCGTATACCGTTTTCCACAACTGTACAATAATCAGGGAAAAGTTTTGAATAAGACATTAACTTGAAGTGATTCACATTAACATGATTTCGTTCAATCAGACCCTTGGTCTACTGTAGATTACGTAGATTTTGAAAACTTTATAAAATTATACCCCTTTTGCAATCCATTTAATTTTTGTTAAGATTTCGCGTTTCACTCGTTTGGTTTTTTTTTACTTTATGGATTCTGGGTCCTCCGTTTTTTACCTGGGTCCTCCGAATATATATATAGCACGCTAACGCCATTTAGCTCCTCAAATATAATGTTATATTAGAGTGAGCAAATCCTTGTACAGTCGCTTAGCTGCATAAAATACTATTTTTCAGCTAAAGAGCTTGAAATGCAATGATCCAGAAAATTCGTAGTAGAGTGTACGTGTTTATATCTTTAAAAAACTAGTTTACGACTATAATCAACTTTATGGTTATATTATAATTCGGAAAGTTATTTGCCTGATGTGGCATTTATTTCAGATCAGGAGAATTTTCTGTAAAAATCAGATAATTAGTTCCAGGAGATTTTGTTTTATTTTATGGTTTTTATTGCTTATTTCTTGGCTGCCGCATTTACATTAATTCAGCATAATATCTGTCTCAGAAAATAGCTGAAAACTGTATTAATTCGTATAGGTTGCCATCAACAAAATAACAGCAATATTTATGTTGTTGCGAAATAATCTACAAATTAAAATTCTAAAACCTTGCCTCAGCAAAAAATATTTTCATAATTTAGCTTTAAAACATAGTTATTAAAATTCGGGTAATTTATGTCTGCCCCAACGTTCTAGCAGTAATTTTTTTTCTGCAGAAACTTAATCCTCTACTGAGTTTTACTTGGGGTATTAATTTGTGCAATTCTTTACCAAACAATTCTAAAATTGCCAGTATAGTGTTGATGGTTTTAGGGCTATAAAAATATTTTTTTCTCTTTATATTTTAATTGTTTAATTAATTCCATGATTATATTCAGCTTCCACCATATTAAATTAAATTCATTTAATGTTAATTATCTTAATTAATGTGCACAATTTGAATGGAATAAATAAAATAATTTAATAAAATTTTATAAAATATATATTAAAATATCCTTAATGCTCATTGTATGGTTTATGTATCGAATAATATTTAACGTTGAATTAACCAAAACCTACTTTATCGAATATGTGAAAAATTTAAAATGTCTATTCACCTTTCGGTGAATTTGGTAAATATTATTTTTGACCCCTTGCGCCGCGCTTCCAAATATGCACTACACTGCTGAATGACGTATTAATTTGATTTATTTTTTTTTCTTGTTGGATAAAAAAAAATCGCAGAACAAAATATATTTGGGCAGAGAAAATCATATTTAATATTTATTATATAAATAACCAAAAATCCTATAAGAAATGGCTTTTGGTGATTATCCAGCCGCATATAATCCAAGTGTTCATGGACCATATGATCCAGCACGTTATTACGGCAAACGTAAGTATGAGTGAAAAAAAACCAATTGAAAATTACGTTTGGGTCGATTTTTCTATCCACTCTTATATAATCAAAATGAAAAAAAAAAAAAATCGAATTAAAGTTTTGTTGTGTTATTTAATAATTAATGAATAAATACTTATATTTTCTATTCCATTTCTGTTAAAAAAAAACATTGATTTGTAATTAATTGAGTTTTTATTTTAAATTTTCAGCTGATGCCCCATTATCCCAAGTGAAATTAGGTGAATTAACAAAATGGTTAGGACGTCGTGAAAAAACACCACAAGCAATTGCTGGTGCATTTAGTCGTGTTTTTTGGCGTTGGAATCATAAATATGTTCAACCAAAACGTTCTGGTATTGCACCATTTTTCCAAGTTGTTGTCGGTTCCATTATTTTCTTTTATGCTATTAATTATGGAAAAATTAGTAAGTGATTTAATTTTTATTTTGAATTATTTTACATTAAATTCTTAAATATTAACCGTTTTTTCTATTCTATTCTATGCTACAGAACATCATAGAAATTATAAATATCATTAAACGATAACCGGTAATACTTTGTAATAATTAAGCAATTCACAACGTTTGTCCGATATTTAATTACCATTTTCAAAACAAATTAGTGGATAATATTAAATAATAAATTGGTTATTAAAAAAAGAATAATTATGAAATATGTGAAGCGTGAAATTTGTTTTATTTTTGCATATTTAATTACAAATAAGAAAAACACATTCAATGTAATATTTAGTAAAATTAATTAAATATCCAAATTAAAGTTAAAAATCTATTTGTTTAATTTATTATTTACGCATAAGTAATATGCACACAAATTCTTTTTTGGTAGTCGTTCTGCAGCTGATGGTCATATGGAACGTAGTTGTCTTGTTAAGGTCTGTGAGAAAATGCGACCATTCTTGGACCCAAGAACAAATAAAGTTGTCAGATTTCTGAATACGCTTGATAAATATTTTTAGATTTCTGTATTATTATTGAATTATAAGTCATTGAAACGATTCTATATTTCGCACCTTTAAAAGTTTAAACTCAAGCAGAATTAATCCGATGGAGTTCCTAACAAACTGGTTGAATAAACTATCGAAACCTTATATTTTTTTAAATAATTTGCGCGATTTGTTTTCGAAATAAATTTTTTTATATCGAAATACAGCGAAAAATGCTATTAATTATAAAACCCATCACCGGTGTCACCGTTGTCATGAAAAGTGTGAAAATACAAAAATTGAAAAAGTTCAATTTTGACATTTCTTTTTGGCAGTGTACCAGGGATCCGGTAGGTTTACATAAAATTGTGTTGTTATTAAAAAAATTAATAAAATAATTAAAAATAAATTAATTAAAATTAAAATACAACTAAAATTAAATAATAAAATATCCTGTTTGTTTATGTAATATATTAATTTATAAATTACCAATAAAAGTTTTACGATTAATATTGATTTTTTTTAGAATTAAAAACTAAAACATTCTAACCTAACAATTTGCATTTATTTTTTTATTTTTTTTATTGTATTTTTATTTTTAAAACTTCACATATTTTTGTATTAAAAGTATTTAATTAATAATCATTAATTAATTTATTTCAATTAATTAGTCATAGATTGGTTAAAAAATAATACAAAATGGCAGATGTGGAAATGAAAGATGCTACTCAAGCATCTCCAGCAAAATCCCCAAAAGCTGCTGGTAAAAAATCGGGAAAATCAACAGAAGGTAAATCAATAAAATCAAGTTCTGCTGCTGCTGCAGCATCAGCAACACCGGCCGCACCTACCACCGCACCAGCAGTGGCCACAAAAGTTAAAAGTAAAGGTGCCTCAGGTCGAGGTCGTTTATATGCAAAAGCCGTATTTACAGGATACAAACGTGGACTTAGAAATCAACACGAAAATCAAGTCATTTTAAAAGTAAGTGAATATTTGTTTTTAATTTAATTTTTGTTGTTGTTAAACACGAGCTGGTTTTGTTTTGGGTTTTTTTTTAATTTCTATCGTATAACTATAATGTATTATACAATACAACATATAATATACAACAAACATAAACTGACTGAGTGGAATTAAATCATTAATTTTATATTATTTACTTTTTTTTTTTTTTAATTATTTTAGATTCAAGGATGTCGTAAGAAGGCACATGGTGAATTCTATGTAGGTAAACGATGTGTTTATGTATATAGAGCCAAGACAAAGCGTTGCGTTCCACAGAAACCCTTTATTAAATCAAAAGTACGAGCTATTTGGGGTAAAGTAACACGCTTACATGGTAGTACCGGATGTGTACGTGCACGTTTCCGAACAAATTTACCTGGTCAAGCAATGGGCCATCGAGTTAGAATTGTAAGTAGTACTAATTGAATTTTTTTTTTTTAATATTTTCTTACCCCCCGCCCCCTGTTCAAAAAATACTAAATAATATGATGTTTTACAATTGACATTTGAAACCTGAATATAATATGTTTGAAAAAATGTTCTGATTATTTCGTAAATTCTCTTTAAATTATTCAAACCAAAGTATTTTTTATAATTAGATATTATTATTAATTCTATTTTTGTTTTCGTCTTTCAGATGATGTACCCATCAAGAATATAATTTTATTTGAATAATTAAATGTAAACAATTTTATGAAAGAATAAAAACAATTTTCTAAAATTAATTGAATTCAACGAGAATTAATTTTTTTATACACATATATAAAAAAAAAACAAAATAAACTTTATGAATTTATGTGGAAAACCAAAATCATATGATAAATTACAAAATTATATAGAAAACTAAGAATAATATCAATCAGTTGCGGAGCTGAACATTTTTTTGCCATATTAATTACCAAAAGGATATGATACTTCGAAAGGCCCTCACAAATTAATTATTCTACGAAAAAAGGGAGATATTTCAAGCCAAATTTTCCGGAGAATTGAATTTTTTTTTCTTAATTTTAAATTATTCGAATTACAATCATAGTTTTGCTTCAATTTTCAGTTTCATAGAAGAAAATTTGAAAATCGCCTTATTGATTCAAAAGATATAGTTGATTTTCTAAAAAGTATTCGTAAAATTTGTCCTATTTTTGTTGTACTGTAGAAAATGTTTGTAAGATTTGGTCGTTCCCTTTTACAGTGTCGCAAATTTATTTTAATTTTCAATGAATTCGAATGGCAAATCGGCTAGATCTTTTGAATCAATAGATCGATTTACAAATTTTCGTCTATGAATTATTAAGAATTTATATTTAAAACAAAGCGAGGAAATAGGAATATTTAAGAAAAAAAAAAGGGTTGTAATTGAAAATTTAATTTCCGTGGACCAATTTTTTTTTTTATAAATCAGCTAATTAGAAATGTGTCTTTCAGAATATCCTGTCCTATCTTGGAAATGTGTCTAACAATTTCTCATAACCGCCTAACCGATATCTATATATATAATTAAAAACTTCGAACGATTTTATTCAACTTCATGAATTCATAAATTCCGCTCAAGCAGCAAGTAGTGAATAATAATTGTAATTGAGTTCGCTCTAATCCAACTTAAATAAATAACAAGACAAGCCATTGAATATTAAAGTTTGATAATGTCTTAATTTGTATATTGATAGTATTACTTTGATAACATTAGAGATGACATAAATAGAAGAAGAGCGTAATTTGACTTAATTTATACATTTCGGAAATTGAGCTAGGGCACTGGGTAAACCGTCAATGGAAAGCTTATGTTATACAGACAAAATAACCGTTAACATTTTATGGCGCTCACCCCTCTTCCGAAAATAGGGGAAATTACCGTTTGGCTGTATTGCTTAGAAAAACTTGATTTGTGAAGCAACCTGATTTTCAAAAGTAGATAGTAAAAAAAGAGGTTTTAAATAAATGTTAGATTTTTACATTTGTGGATTTGAAACTGGTTAATTAAGGGTTAACTGAAATTTATGAACTGAAGTGAGCGGTTTGGTATCAAACATGTGATACATATAATACAATATAATACAAACAGTTTCCACTTAACCCAAGAGTTATGCTTATCGGTGCGTTTTTTTTAAATGTTATCTCACATAGCCGTATTGCATAGGTATTGAAACCCCTTACTCTGGTGTATCATCATCAGAATTGACTACTTGTGGTGGGGAGTCCAACGGTTTATAGAACCTGCCAGCTCCTTTTTAAAATTCCATAAATGGAATCATATATATATAATTAATATACTACTCTAACCACATTAATAAAACAAAGTTAAAAAATTATAAGAAAGTTACAATTGAAAGAGTGAAGAATTCCAAGAAAAAATCATTGAAATGATGAATACAAAAACACTGGATGAATGCAAAAACTTAGTAAATACCACGTCTAAAAGAATGGATGGTGTCATATAGGGCAAAGGAGGCGTTACAAAGGAGATTAGTGGCGTAGAATATAAGTGTCCGATATTATAATGGTCAAATTTTTTTTTGTTAAATTGAATCATTTTGAATTAAATTCCATAACTAATTGAGTTTAAAAGATTTTTTACTTCTGTCTGCGCAATTATTTAACTAAAACCATCATTTTATGAAATAAAATTGGAAGGATTAAAAAATTATTGTTTAAAGTTCTTTCGCGGCATCTCAAAGTCGAGCATACGAATAAAATAGAAGGTTTCCGATATAATAGTGATTAGAGTAGTATATATCAAAAACAATATGTGGTTATTGTCTGATATTTTTTATAGTGCAACATTTTAATTCGTACTTTTTTAAAAGGAAAATTTAGTGATGAGTTTTTAGTGATGCATATTTTCAAACGCTGACATTAATTAATATTTAAAATGAATATTGAACAAATAGCACGTTAATCAAAACTCATGCAATAGGTCTACGTGAGATAGCATGTAAAAAAACGAATTGATAAGCATAACTCTTGGGTGATTTGGAAACTGCTTTTTTATTGTAAACAATTCACGTGTTTGATATAAAACGACTCACGGTAAACAACAGGGTTGGTTGCATGTTACTTTTAGTTTAATTTGCCGCTTGGAAATTTCAGTTAACCCTTTATGGACCGGTTTCCGCAAATGTAAAAATCTAACCTTTAAAATTTTTTTTTTACTATCTATTACTTTAACCATTACAATAACGGACACTTATATCATACGCCACTAATCTCCTTTGTAACGTCTCCTTTGGCCTTTATGACAGCCTGCTTCCTTTTAGACATGGTATTTACTAAATTTTTTGCATTCATGCTTTTGTATTCCTATATTTTTATTTATTTATTCATCCTTGAAAATAAATAATATCCTTGAAATTCTCCACTCCTTCAATTGTAACTTTCGGAACATTTTTAACTTTTTTTTTGTTAATGCACACAATGATTTTATTGGATTTTAATCATGTCTTGAAGATGTCCATTTCTAAAAGTGGATTTATAAACGCATTTCTTTAGCATCCAACCAGTTCTTGGTTGCTTTAGCGGTTTGAACAAAACCTTATTGAAATGTGTAATCGCCGTTTGAATATAATTTAATAATAATAATAATAATAATTCGATGGCAAAAAGGTATAGTCATTTAATATTTATTTATTTATTTATTGAACCACATTAAATTCTAATGTACAATTTACAATTTAAATTAGAACAATTAATTACGTTAAATATCGTAATTAAAATAGAAAATAACAAAATAAGAAGTAATTATAAATAAAAATATAAAAAGCAAAAAACAGAGTACTACGTACCATTAAAAAATTTTAATCTAAAATTAACATTTTTAACATTATTGTCCAATAACAAGTTACTATAAAGATTATAAATTCTTAAAAAAGAATGCAAAGGATTATTGTGGCCATAATTGGTATGATAACAACATAAATGAAAGAATGGCACCGATCGAAGGCACCTATCATTTATTTTAAATTGCAACCTATTAATTAACGCAATACTATCAATTTTATTTTTTAATAAATTACAAACAAAGGATAATCATATATATTCGCGATGTTTTTCTAAAGTTGGCACATTTAATAAGGCCAATCTTTGATTATAATTAGTTAATCTAGTAGGATCACTCCAAGGAAGGCTTCTAAGGGCAAACCTCAGAAATCTTTTTTGGATTGATTCTAATTTAAATAAAATGGCGACCAAACCGGGCACGCATATTCCAATATAGAACGAACAAACGCAAAAAACAATGCACGAATACAATACTGATCCATTAATACACGAGACTCACGAAAAATAAAACCCATTGTTATATTGGCCCTATTTATAACGTAGTCAATATGTAATTTAAAACTTAATTTACGATCAATATAAACACCAAGATCTAGTGCATTGTCAACTTCAGCCAAAACAATACCATCAAAGTGGTAAGCATAATTTAAAACAACCTTTTTTCTACTAAAATTAAGTACCTTACATTTGTCAATATTCAAAATCATATTATTATTAACGCACCAATTTTTAAAAGCAATAAGGTCAAGTTGTAAAAGTCGCGAATCATTAATCGAACGAATTGCTCTATAGATTTTAACATCGTCCGCATAAATTTTACATTCAGAGTATTTAAAAACATATGGTAAATGACTTTATAAATAAAATAAATAAAATAGGTCCCAAGTGACTACCCTGAGGTACACCAGAAGTAACGTTAAAGGAACCAGGTATAACATCATTTAACAATATACGGCACGACCGATTTTTCAAATATGATTCAATCCATGAAACAAAGTCATTACCAAAAGCCATTTTCCTAAGCTTTTTTACTATTATACCATGTGAAAGTTTATCAAATGCTTTACTGAAATCAGTCAAGACACAATCAACTTGTGCTCCAAGATTAAAATTATCAAAACAATAGGATACAAATTCTAACAAATTAGTTGTTGTCGATCGACCCCGAACAAAACCATGTGGTTGAGGACACACAATAGATTTAACATTAAATACAACAATATCAGTAATAATACTTTCAAATAGTTTAGGAATACATGAATACATACATGAACATGTCTAGAAATAGGGCGATAATTAGAAATGTTATTTAAACCACCACATTTATAAATAGGGATAATAAAACTTTTCTTCCATATATCAGAAAAGCATCCAGTAATAAAAGATTTATTATACAGAATTGACAAAGGTATAGACAAAACATCGACACATTTAACAAGAACAGCTGATGGAATACCATCCGGACCCGACGAATATTTAACATCACATTTCATAATTGAATTACGAATATCTTCACGACTAATTGAAAAACAAATATTATGCAAATAATCGTAGGACTGGATTAATCCAGAGTCAAAATTATCATCACTAATCACCACTTTGTCATACGAATTCTCAAAAAAAATCAGCAAATAAATTACAATTGGTGGTCAAATTGTCACCAAATACACCATTATAATGCATTCGAGCAGGACATCCACCATTAGTTCGTTTGCCCTTAATAAATCCCCAAAAATTCTTTGGATCCCGCGTCAACTTGGATTCAATTTTCGCGATATATTCGGAATATTTTGCCGTATTAAGTTCATTAAAACGATAGCGCGCAAATATATGAATGTGTTTTTGGGAGTTAACCATACACTCAATGAATTGTAAATTCCCGACGCCTTTTACCGATATACAATCTCACACCATGGCACTGGATGAAAATTTCACAGTGCGTTTTAAACAATCACGATGGAATGCTTCATTTTTTGTGTGAATTACTCGATTATCGGAATCACCAACAATAACATTGCCTTGTCCACTTTCGTGCGACCAGTATTTGGATTGCTGTTGACCATTTTAGAGTTATATCACTCACAGCAGTTCTCCTTTTCACAGTTGAGTTTATCACGATCAGTAACATTAAATTTTACACCACTTTCTGTGACTCAAATGAACCGGTTAAACCATATTTTATTTAAATATCTAATACGGTAGACTTACAATTAGCTACATTAAGTTCCTTAAAAATATTTCGTCTTGTTCTTAATAATAATAAGATTTAATTATTATTAATCTTAATAATAATAAGTGTCCGATATTTTACTGGTCGAATTTTTTTTAGTTAAATTGAATAATTTAATTATAAATTCTATAACTTAATTTAAAAGTTTTTTTACTTCTGTCTGCGCAATTATATTTAACTAAAACCATAATTTTATGAAATAAAATTAGAAAGATTAAAAAATTATTCTTTAAAGTTCTTTTTCGGCATTACAATATCGGCATTACATATGAATAAAATATAAGGTGTCCGATATTATAAAGGTTAAAGTAGTACATTTCAAAATCGCCCATCGGGATGATTCAGAAATCAGATTTCTTTTAAAAAAAAAAGCCAAATTTTGACCTCACCTATCTTCGGAAGGGTGGGTGAGGGTTAAAAAATGATTACGGTTATTTTGTCTGTGCAACATAAGCTTTCGATTGACGGTATCCCCAATGGCCTTGCTCACGTTCCGATAAACTGTACTTCATCCCTTTTTGTTGTATGTATCGTATGAAATTAATTGTATATAATGAAATACGAATATGATTTAACCAATGTTTATGAAACAAGACAACAAAATAATAACGAAAACCTAAACAAAACTATTTATATTAGGATATACCAACATATTATTTCTTTGATTGGAATATAAAAATAGCTCTACCTGAACAAAATTCTTAAGATAAACAGTCCCCTTTTAGCATAAAACATATAGCACACTGAAGCATGATCGGTAAATGGTGCATAAATGTTTTAAAGATAATTGAATACCCATTTGTTAGTACACTTGTGAATGCGTTTGAATCAAATATTTACCACATTAGCTGACTTGTTTTTAATTTTATTATTTAAAATATATTATAGAAAAGGATCAAAGTTTTTTGGTAAATAGAATTTACCGAAAGAAGATATAATTGGAATCAATTTCATTATAAAGATGACATAAAGATGGAATCAATTTCATTAACAACAGAACATTGAACTTTGAAATGTAATAAATGTGTTTTAATTTTTTGAAAAATTTGCATTTCAATACTATTTTCGTTATAACTCTAAAACGTCAATTCATGATAAAAGTTTGTCCATGAAATTAAAGCTAAAACATCAAAGAAGTTTTTCTAAAAACCGACAGCTGATAAACGTCAAGCCCTATAGTTCTAGGATTGCAAATTACAATAAATATTTAAATACGATTAAATTTCTCGTGTTTGACCAGCTGTAGCATGAAAACGGTTTATTGCCGATGTTTATGTTATTTAAAGATAGTAAAAATACCTTTCCAACAAGATAATAATTATTAGATTCCAATAAGTGGTTGCTGAGATATGGTAAATAATAGGAAATTCTATATAATAAAGAAATTCTTTATATTTCTAATAGCATTTATTTGCATAATTTTCTAATCGCCAATTATTTGCATGCTTTTTTGCTGATGGGAAATTATCTTCGTATCCGTATCATTTTCTAAGGGAAATATTAAAATTGAAAACTTTAAATATTTTTCATAACTACTATGTATTAATTAATAAGTTTCCTTGCCTAAAATGTAAATTGTAAAACATAACTGTTAATAATTGTTAATAATAATATCAAAGGTTTCAATTTCAACACACCCCTTCCAGTTATTAACAATCCTTAAACCAATAATGTTCCTTAAATTTACAAAATTGATTCGTTGGAAGTATTTTTGGTAAACATATCCGCAACCTGATTTTCCGATTTTATTTATTCCAACATAATTTTTCCACTATTTATATGCGCTTCCGGATGAAATGATGACGTAAATGTTGTCCCAAAATACCGTATAATGGATGTTACCTCTTGTAAACCCAAATCACATAATAATTTTTCTAACTAAAAATAGCCTCACATATTCCCGAACTTAATGCCATATATTGGGCCTCTGCCGTTGATAATGCATGCAGGAGTTTGTTGTTTTTGAGGTACCCATGGCATCGACATCCAAATAATTTAAATATATATCCCGTTATGGATGTGTAAATGTTAAAATGCCAACATATATTTATATAACTCTGTAGTGTAAATGTTAAAAATGCCAACCTAAAATTCTAACGAAATTTTTGGGGTTGTGAGTTCGAATCCTACTGAATGCATAAAATATGTTTTGTGTTTTTCGGTTACTTTTCGAATCTGAATTTTGACACAGAGTTGTATTTTCCGCTTGAGGTCGTACGGCTAATTACCGACACCGTAAAGGGCACAAATTAAGAAACAACATAAGGCTGTTGTTGGACGCTAAAACCAGATTGTTGGTTGTATAGCGAAAAATTAATTTTTTTTATTTTATCCCGTTGTTGATTTACAATCTTCATTGCCACCCGAATTTGCATCAGCATAACCATATAAGATGTTTTTATCATCACATTTAAAATACAATTTTAATTCGATGGTACCTTTTACATACCGCAGAACACGTTTCAAATGCTTCCTCAACGCTTCATTTGGTTCATATGTTGTACTCTGCTTAAAGAACTGATAGCAGAACATAGGTCTGGCCTTGTTCCTAATTCATTGCAGACATCAAACAACCAATAAGACTTCTATACGGTATCAGAAAAATTCCTTCCTTTTCCTTGATCAATTTAAATTTTTTTGCTCAATATGTGTATCGACTGGTTTACAATCTTCCAAGTTAAATCTTTTAAAAACAGCCGCCAAATAACTTTGTTGACCTAAATACATTGTCCTTTCTTCCAAATTTCGTTCTATTTTTATACTTAGGAAATATTTTAAATTACCCATATCTTGCATATTTCAAATTCATTCATTAATAAACGTTTTAAGTCGGCTATTCTCCTTATCCTTTGAACCAATAATAATATATCATCTTATCATCAACAAAAATCAGTACTATTACACATTCGTTTTGCAATTCTGCCTTTGTATCGAAACAGTAATTCCTTGCACTTCTTATGAAATTATTATCAATCATAACGTCGGTAAAACGTTCATTCCACAATCTCGATGATTGCTTCAAACATATAATGATTTATTAATATAATATAATTTAAAAATATAATGATTTATTAAGTTTACATACCATTCCTGTTTTACACTCAATACCACTTGGCGGTTTTAAATCTAACATCCCCAACAATTTTTCCATTTAAGAATGCAGTTTTAACATCCATTTGATTGAATAAATTCTCATACGCATTTCCTAAAGCCAATATACTGCCCTTAAAGTTGTTAATCTTGCAACGGGAGCAAATGTTTCCATGTCCATATAAGATTGTACAAAACCCCTGGCAATCAATCGAGCCTTGTATCTTTAAATCTTTCCAAATTCATCTTTTTTAATTTTAAATATTATTTTTTTTTTGGTGGGATTTCCCCTTTTGGATTTCCCCT
This sequence comes from Dilophus febrilis, assembly GCA_958336335.1. NCBI lineage: Eukaryota > Metazoa > Arthropoda > Insecta > Diptera > Bibionidae > Dilophus > Dilophus febrilis. The sequence goes on from OY284470.1 coordinate 36,518,197, forward strand.
TTTGCGAGCGAAATGTCGGACTTCCGCTAACTAAGTTGACGTCCTTATGGATATTTATCCTTATCTATGGTCTAGTGAAAATTTCCAGTGTATCATCCATAAATGAAATTGCATCCTTGCCATGTGCGTTTCATAGTCACTGAACCATTTTGGTGCTCTTCTTATTCGTTTTTCCGATATTGCAATTTTATTACAACAGGTTCATTCTGTACCTCATCATTATATCTTTTTCCGGTAATGTTGAATCTTCCGGCATTTGCCCGTGTTCTCTTTAGGTCACTTCCGAATACATTCTTTTTCATTAATTTGTTTTTGTCACCTCATCGAAAACCACATTTCTTCCAATAACGATTTCATATTCCTGAGAATCCCATAATCCATATCGATTATGTACATATCCAACATGTACCAACTTTCTTACTGAAAATTGCTATATAATTTTCTAATATGAAGTTTTATTTGTGCACTTTTCTAATAGGAAATTTATTTGTATAACTTTCTAATATGAATTAGAAATATGAAATTTTCATAATTTTCTACTTGGAAATTGTACAATTATCAAATTTGGAAATTTTATTTCTAAATTTTGGACTTCTAAATTCGGTGTATAATTTTCTAATAGTAAAATTTCCTGAATAATTTTATAATAGAAAATTTCCTGTATAATTTTTTAATAGAAAATTTATTTGCATAATTTTCTTTAGGAAATTATTTGTATAATTTTCTCATAATGGGAAATTTTATTAATTGTGTTGTACAATTCTCGATATGGCACATCACCATCATCATCAAAAATTCCCATATAGGACCCAATATTTTTGGGTACAGAAGATCATATGAAAACGCGTTCAGTATGACAGAAACTGGCATTATATAATAGAGATTTCATTGATTGCGTTTTAACCCTAGAATTTTAACAAATTAGTTGACATTAATAAAACTGCCGGGCTTTTTTTTTATGGTATTAAATTATTGTATATTTTATAAATGCCCGATAGCTTGGCAATTTGCTGAAATAATAATTATCATTAATATGGCAACAATAAGGACATTGAATTGTATATTTTAAAAAAACGATAGAATTATCGTCTTAGGTCATATCCATAGGTAAACGGATAAACTTCAACTTAAGCATTGTTTTTAACAAAATCGGGGACGGAAAATACCACCGGAACGGAAACATTTCCGTCGCTGTCAAAAATGAACGCATATATTTTAATACACATGTTATTTAAGAAAAATTTAATTCGCCACCGAAATTATTTTCGTCCGACGGAAAAAACAACAGAAAATTTATTGAAATTTTTCATTATTTTACGTTCCGTCGATCGATTTCGGTGACGGAAAATTGCAAAAGTGACCTTTTGCATATATTAAAAAGAAAATATTTATTCAAAATAAATTGTTTGGATACTTACAAAAACAATAACAAATATATTTGATCTTGATTTTTTATATTTCAATAAAAAAAAAAGTCACTGAAAATATTCAGAACATATTTCTTAAAAAACACTTTTTCGGCGCCGGACAATTTTTCGCCCCAAAATAAATTCCGTTCCGGTGGTATTTTCCGTCGCCGATTTTGTTAAAAAACAATGCTTTAATGATCAATACATGTTGCAACTTAATGATCAATACATATAATGGAGATTGAAATTTTAATTCATAAATTCTTTATGAATTGTTAATTTTTCATAATTCTGTTAATGTCTGTTATCTGTTAATTTTTAATTTTATATCTTAGGGCGGTGATACACGCATGGTTTACTTGGCAATGATTTACACTTGCCCATTCGTATATCAGCAATACTTGTACAAATGTTGGTTATTGGCCTTTTCCCATCATCTACCGGTAAATACTTGGCACAAGTATAAACAAATAGGATATGTATTGATACACGAATGGTCAAATGAACACGTTGTGTATCAGCTTATTACAATTATGTACTTGTCAATGATTTAAAAACTTGCTAAATGTACAATGCACTGGTCAATTATACCATTCGTACATCACGGCCCTAAGAATTCAAATTTGAAGTGTTACATAGGATTGATTTATATATTTCTTTCCCCCACAGTTCAATAAAACTGCGATACGATGGCGATAAAATGAAGATACGGAACAGAGGAGGATAAAAGGAAGATTATATGTCGAAATTTAATCAGCAAGACCATTTGTTACTTTCCTATCTTCTTGATGTTAAATCCGATTTAAATATATTTTCCGTGCATTAATTATATATTCAATATATTCTATGTCTCTTCCAGTGGATAAAATATTAAAGCATATTGCATGACGATAATTATAACTGTTGCTCAGCGCGATATATGTTTAAATGATTGTTAAAAACAAAATATATTTTATCAGTTTAAATTGAACAACGGAATTAATTAAAAGTGACATTAAAATTTTAAATTATACTACAATTTATCCGGTTAATGGTATGATTTTAAATATTAAAAGTATTGTCTCCTTTGCCCGTAAAGGGTCTATTCTGTATTATCCTTACCATTTCGATGGTACTGTGTTGGATAAAGTTGGTATGAAACGTGATTTGTATTATTGGACAGTAAATTAAATTTTAAATGCCACCCACGTTGATTATGTGGTCAACAGGGCTAATTCGGTAATGGAATTTATTATTCGTCACTGTAGTTCGTTTTCGGATCCTTATTGCATCCGTGCATTATTTTTTGCAATCATTCATATTGATCATTATCGTAACAACTACGGCTGTTTTAATCCTTTAGACACGCTGCTCATGATTTATAATTCATGTGGTACTTTTTTATTGGACAACAATGTTAAAAATAATATAATTAAATTTCTATAAATTGACTTTTCATAATTCTCAATTAGGATATTACCATGTTTATTGTAATATATTATTTTATATCAAGTGTTCATTGACGGCCATAAGTGTCGCGTTGCTGACCGATAATATATAGATCTGTTGGTATTTATATCCCTTATCCCGAAGCCATCTGAAGCAAAGTTCAATAGCATGAATTGCAGCCCGAAAAACTGTGCTGTAGCAATCCAGAGTGGCCCAAGTTCCACCTTGGGATTTGCTCCATTTACCCCCCAGCTCCAAAACATAGGTTGGTTTTTGATCCATCCGTATGAAATTTTAGGGAAGCACTCGTGAACCTAATTGTGTTTTCCGCCCACTCTTCCCTAGTAGAAAACACAACCAAGAAGTTCTTAGCGAAATCATGCGATGTAGTAGTGGTATCCACCAGCGAGAATTACTGAATTCTTCAGCCAGCTCCCGAGGGTTGTTTGACACCCTAAATATACCTACTTTAACTATAGTTGCATTCTAGCCTCATTTTTAATAAATATATGTAGGGGCGGAATATTCAGTATTACACCCAGAATGGTGTGCCCATTGCTCCTGTAATAGCCAAACACGCCAATCTCTGAAGTTTATTTTGTTTGCTCTGTGCCATCCTTTGTTGGGCATTACTGCTTCAGACTGCTGATACATAGATCGAAATCCGTCTAGTTATAACTTTGTATATCCAGCCCACATCTTCGATGTAATGCCCCAATGTCTACTTATTTGGCTTCTACTAGCACATAATTACATTATTGTCCTGTGTAAGGCACTTGTTAATTGGGAGTTCCAGTTTAGTTTTTCATCTAGTTGTGAGTACCAGTAATTGACTGCCTTCGAAAACCCAAAATATATGGCTACCTATCTCTGCTCGAAGGTTTTGTCTATTTTTGAGGCCAAGTTTTTAACCGCATGTATTAAACCGGTTGACAGGCATATTGATGCTTAGGCAGAGGATTTCTTTTCAGCACATTGTCTCTTTTATGTCTATCTTTCAATTGTTTTTAATACAAAAGATGTTAGGCTATTGGACGGTATGACAATATATAACAGAACTCTTATATTATTAGTAAAATTTCTGATATCAGAATCGATCACATTTGGAGCAGGGGGTTCTTGGTTATCAGCAGAAGTTCGTACTTGTACATCTGCTAATGTAATGGCAGAATGGTTCTTTTGTTTTAATCAAACTTCTGATAAAATTTCTTCATATATAGTAGATAATCTGCCAAATGAAAACAAAAATATCTGCTAATAAAACAGTATATCTGTTGTATTAATTGAATACATACTGCGTTGCGTATTTAACAGATTCACGCTGCTATGACAAAGAAGCTTTCACGAAAACAACCGAATCTTTCTTCTGCATTAAAAGAATAGATAGAATAGAATCCAAAAAAATAAGGATAGTCCGATTTACTTAAGGAAATTAAAAAATGACAGCAAACGAGATATCCGATTGATAAGAAAAGATTGGATTGGGCTGCAAAAGAACTAAGTTATCTGCTTAACACGGTCAAGAATTAGGCACACATAATAATCTTCGAAACTCATCACCAACTTAGGCAACTGATTATTCATTTTGGAGGGCCACAAACAAATTAAAATGACCCCAACACCGCAATCCTCCAGTTAGAATGTCTGATCAAGAATAAGCACGAAATGACGAAGAGAAAGTCAAAACGTTTGCCGCCCGTTTCTTAGGGCTTTGAAAACCATTTCCATCCGAAATAACAACTACGAACGAAGATGACATTCATACATTTCTTTGCATGCCGCTGCAGATCGCAAAATATGATGGATGCATGAGATAATAAAAAAAATCAGTAACGCAATATTGAGCACTGGTTACTTTCCATCCCAATGGAAGAGTATTGAAATAGTAGAAGTATTGAAATAGTAGAAGAGTATTGACTAATACCGAAACCGAGGAAGCTATGCGAGAAGGTTACTCTTATACCAACTTCTGGTAATCCTGTTGAATATTTAACTATAATATAATTATGGTTAACACAGTACTATCATTATCAGTTGCGTTAAAACAATTAATGTTATTTTCGCTATAAATGTTATAATAAATTAGGTTAAGATTTTTTGTCGAATCATATATAAATATTCTAGAAAATTAAATTAGTTGAATAAAGATATTGGTTCGACCAACAGGTTATGGGCCCAGGTGAAAAGAAAAAAAAAGACACGTGGAATAAAATTAAGCAAAGTGTTTCGTTTTGATATAATTTACATTTTTGACATTGAAGTAATGGCGGATTACCACACGCGACTTGAAAAACTAAATAATTCCAATTATACCAATTGGCAATTCAAGTTGGAATTAACATTAAAAAAATGTAACCTGTGGAAAGCAATTTCTACCGCGAAGCCAGACCCATTACCACCGGGAACGGAAAATGCTGTTGCCAGGGACAAAGAAATTGACAATTGGGTGCGTGCAGATGAGGAGGCATTTTCTATCAGCGGATTATCCATCGAGGATGATCAAATTGCTCATATTAGAAATCAGGTAAGTACGTTGGGCGCGTGGCAAATGCTGAAACAATACCACGAAAAAGCTACGCTTAGCAACACGGTGCATTCAATGTGTGAAATATGTTCATTAAAAATGTCTGAAAGTGGTGATGTTGCTGAGCATGCTGGAAAAATGCAGATGCTGTTTGTAAAATGAAAAAACATTGAGAACGATGAATTGGCAGAATTATGGCGGGTAGCAATGTTATTAAGTAGTTTGCCAGTGGGGTGTGATGCTTTGGTAACTGCTTTGGAGGCTCATGATAAAAATGAATTAACGTTCATTTTCGTCCAGCAAAAGCTGATTGCAGCAAATGAAAGGCGTGTACATAATAATGTTGCTAAGCGTGTGTGTGTTTGTGTTTCGCAGAGTACGGTCGTATTTTTTTAACTTTTTTGTTTATTTTAATTAATTTATTTCGTAAATTATGTTTATTATGATTATTTAATTATTTTAAAAACATAATTAGTTCTGTATTATTTATTATTTTATTTATTTATTTACTTACCTTGCTAAGTGGTTTAAATTTTATTGTTCGTTCTTTTGTTGTTAAATATTATCAATGGAGAAAATATCTAAAATTACAACAAGGTCATCCAAGAACATTATAAACAATAATAATGATGACAATGGTTTAACATTAAACCAACACAATTACAATACAAAATTAAATACAAATATATTGAACAATGCTGTTAACAATAATAAAAATAATAATAATACTACGCCGACGACAAATAATTCTCCAAATCCATCCAATATGTTATATGTATCTTTGGTTAGTGAAGTTGATGATGTGGTTGTTGATAGTCATATAGATCCCAGTAAGCAAAATGAATTATTTTGTAAAAAAATTGATGAAATGGTCTTTATTATTAATGAATTGAAGGCGGAGGTAAGCGAGTTGAGAAATAATAATAAAATGCTTTTAAAGAATGGTGACCTTTTGGGGCAACAATTGGGTAAAATTCAGTCTCAACAGGTTATTTTGCTATCAGACATTAACATTGTGAAATCAAAAATTCTTTCAACTGACAACGAATCATTAAGGTATGACAATAATATGGATGTTGAGCAACAACAACAACAACATTCAATTTTCCAATTACAACAACAACAACAACAACAACATATTATAACGAATGATAATGCAGAGGATGGTGGTGGTTCAAATCAACCCGAGAAGTGCGCTATCGATATTATTAATAATAATAATAATAATAATAATAATAATAATATTGATATCGAAGTGGGCGAATTGGCCAACGGTTATGCTCCTCTTCCAAGGAATCGAAAGCGTGCTCAACTGAGGAATAATAATAATAATAATATGGGTCAAGGGGCTAAAAGGCCTAAAACATCAGATTATAATAATAATAATAATAATAATAATAATAACATAAACAGCAACGGTTGTAACGGTGATCCAATTTTAAGATTGGCTCAACGTTATAAATGTTTATTTTTATCAGGATTGCATCATGAAACATCAATTGATGATGTGCTCCTGCATATTACCAATGTGATGAAATTTGATGGATCTGTTAAAATTGAACAAATTAAAAACGTTAAGCATGTAGGTTCGTATTCGTCTTTCAAGGTGTTTGTACCATTGGAATTTTTAGATGTGTTTGTCAGCCCTTTATCGTGGGGTATTAATGGCATTATTGTTCATGAATTTGTTCAAAAGAAAAATTTTTCCAACCCTCCGACGAATCGTGTTCGACGACAATGAAGTGTAATTTAAATTTATTTTATCAAAATGTACGTGGTCTTAGGACTAAGACTAACGGTCTATTTCTTCACACGTGTTCCAACTTTGCAGATGTTGACATATATGCTCTTACGGAAACATGGCTTTATGAGGGCATTTATGATACTGAATTATTTGACAGTAAATACAATGTGTTTAGACGTGATAGATATAAATCATCTATACAAAATAAGAGAGGAGGAGGTGTTCTTGTTGCTGTTGGTTCTTCTTATTGTACACGTGCTGTTGATTTTACCAATTTTGATAACTTCAATGACATTGTTGAATGTATTTGTGTTTGTATTGATTTGCCTGGTCGAAGTATATATATTTTAAATGTTTATATTCCACCAGTTAGTGATGTTTTATATTATGACGAGTTATTATTAATAATTGAACAATTAATGAATCGTCTTGATCATTGTGATGAGTTAATTGTAATTGGAGATTTTAATTTTCCCAATGTTGATTGGATTCATTCAAGTGACAATGATTGTCTGATACCCTTGAATGTTTCCTGCGAAAAGGAGTTTACATTTTTTGACTCGATGTCATCATTTGGTTTTCGCCAAATAAACAACATCAAGAATAATAATGGTCGAATGCTTGATTTGATTTTTACATTTGAAACATTGGATTCTCATGTTTCGCGGTCGCTGATTTATATAATATCGGAGGATGTACACCATCCGTCGTTAATGTTTAAATTTAATGCTGTTAATACTAATTCGTTACCAGCCAGTGATATTTATTGTTTTGATTTCAAAAATGCAGAATGCTTAAAAATGAAAAATGAACTCCGGATGATAAATTGGGATTACCTTATTGATACCGGGTTGGATGCTGCTATTTTTTCTTTTTACAATACAATGTTTCGCTTATTTTTACAATTTGTACCTTTGAAATGTTTTGTTAAAAGTAACAGTGGTCAGCCTTGGTATGATAAAGAATTAAAAGAAATTCGTAATATGCGTAATCGTGCGTGGCAATCTTTTTGTTTATCGGGTGATAATTCCGTTTTTATGGATTATATTGATCTCCGTCAAAATTTTAATTCACTTGTACTTTCTAAGTACGTTTTATATACATCGAGGGTTGAATTAGACCTTACTAAAAATCCATCTAATTTCTGGAAATATGTAAATGACAGAAGAAAGGTTAGTGCTTTTCCTTCCCAGATGGTCTATAATAACATTATGGGTCAGAATTCTGGGTCAATTTGTGATTTGTTTGCTAAATTTTTTGAATCATCCTATGATCAATCCACTTATTATACATATTATCCTTCTGATACGACTGGTTATTATTATGATTCAAATATTGAATCCTTTGATTATTTATCTAATATAAATTTTTCCATCACACATGACGATGTCTATAATGCAATTTTGGGTTGCCAGAAAAAATATTCTTTTGGTCCTGATGGTATTCCATCATCAATATTGATGGAATGTATTGATTTTCTTACATTGCCTATGACTATTTTATTTAATAAATCCATTATTCTTGGGCAATTTCCAAACTTATGGAAAAAATCTTTCATTATACCAATTTACAAGAAAGGTGGTAAGGGTAATGTGGCAAATTATAGGCCCATTGCTAGATTGTCATGCATTCCTAAAATTTTTGAAAGTTTAATTGTGGATGTTGTTGCTTTTAACATTAGGTCCTTAATTAGGCCCGAGCAACATGGATTCATCCGTGGTAGATCCACCACTACCAATTTGTTGGATTTCGTTAGTTTTTGTTTAGACCAATTTGCGTGTGGCAATCAGGTGGACTGCATTTTTACTGATTTCAGTAAGGCATTCGACAAATTGTCACATGGAATTCTATTGGCCAAATTATTAAGAATTGGTTTTGGCGTTAACTTTGTTACTTGGCTTGGTTCTTATTTGGATGGTCGTTCTTGTGCCGTCTTATTTGGTGATACTATGTCGCATTATTTTAATGTTCCGTCCGGTGTACCTCAGGGAAGTCATTTGGGCCCCTTGTTATTTGTTTTATTTATTAATGATCTTCCATGTGTTTTTAAATATTCTCAATGTTCGATATATGCGGACGATGTGAAGATTTATAAATCCATTACTACGGCTGGTGATTTTAAATTGCTACAAGATGACCTTACTTCTTTTCAAAATTGGTGTCGTGTTAATAAATTGGTTGTAAATATAGACAAATGTAAAATTATTAACTTTTCAAGAAAAAAATCAATTTTAAAATATGATTACCATTTTGATGGTATAATTTTAAAAAACTTGGACAAAACACTTGATCTTGGTATTTACTTGGATAGTGAGCTAAATTTTAAATCGCATATTGATTATATTGTTAACCGGGCTAACTCTTTATTGGGTTTTATTTATCGTATGTCCCGTGAAATATCTGACCCGTATTGTCTTCGTTCATTGTTCTACTCTCTGGTGCGTTCTATTCTTGAATATGCTTGTTCTGTTTGGTCACCATACTACTCTATTCACAAGGCTAGGATTGAATCTGTTCAGAGAAGATTTCTCAGACTCGCTCTGAAATCTCTACCTTGGACGGATCCAACAGTATTACCTAGTTATTCACATAGACTGGCATTGTTGAACATGCCTACTTTGGAGGGACACAGGGAATTTGTTGGTTTGTCCTTTTTATGTAATCTATTAAATTCTAATGTTGATTGCCCTTCGCTTTTAAATAAACTTAATTTTAAATTAAACTTTAAACGGCTTCGTGGTAATGATCTGTTTTATTTGGCTAGTTATCATACCAATTATGGCCGATTCAATCCACTTGATGTTTTAATTATGATATATAATTCTTGTAATAAATTTTTATTAGATAACAATGTTAAAAATACCACTTTTAAGAATGAATTTTATAATCGGAATAATTCTATTTAGTATTTTCATTGGTATTTGATGCTTATATTATATAATTAAATACTGATGAACTTTTTAAAGTTCTATATATATATACAATAGATTTTAACATTTATATAAATTTTCACTTCTTGACAATTATAATATTACAATAATGTTATAACATATAAAATTATATAACATCACATGATGCTCATTATATGTATATATAGGCATTGATTTCTTTTTATTATTATATGTAAATTAGTATTTAATGTATTTTTTTCAATAAATAAATAAATAAATAAATAAATAAATAATAAGGTTTGTTCGTCCGATGTCGGCGAAAAATGATTAAAAGTTGTACATAAGGAAATACGTTATGATCCTGTATGTTTCTGTTGTAAAAAGTCTGGCCATTTTAAGAACAACTGTTTTGAATTTAAAAAATGGAAGGCGGGTAAAGAAAACCGGAAGGGCGTGTCATCAAATAAAGTAAATACGATACAAGAAGGGGATTTTATATTTGCAAGTGGTAAGACCAAATTTGGGTGGTTACTTGATTCTGGGGGCATCACCCCACGTCACCAACAATAAATTTTTTTTCCAATACATCGATAGCAGTCATAAGGGTGATATTGAAGTTGGTAATGGTGATAGGGTGGTGGTTGAAGGCATTGGACACGGAATTATTCAGTTGGTAAATAGTGATGGTATAATTAATAATGTTAAAACTACTGAGGTTCTCTACGCGCCGAAAATGAATGGTAGTATTTTGTCAATCAGCAAATTGATTGGCAATGGAATTAATTTTGATTTTCAAAAGAAATGCTGTGAAGTCATCTGTGGTGGTAAGCAGGTTGCAATTGCTGATCGGATAAATAGTTTATATGAATTGCGTGTTCCAAATAAGGTAAATGTTGTGGTTTGTGGTCATAACGACAACATACAGAGGGCATCGTATGTTTGGTCATCGAGACGTAGAAGCAATAAAAAGGATGAAAGCAGAAAATATGGTTGATGGTACCCAAATAATTGATTGTGGGAAATGTGTGAGGTTTGTATAAAGGGAAAGTTTTCACGTTTACCATTTCCAAAGAAATCGAATACAGTGTCAACCGCACCATTTGACTTAATACATTCGGATGTTTGTGGTCCCATGCAAACAGTGACATTTGGTGGAAAAAGATATATTGTTACGTTGACCGACGATTATTCGAGTTTCACATTTTGCAATTTGTTGGAGAATAAATCCGAGGTGAAACCGTAATAAAGAATTTTGTAGAAATGGCAAAAACAAAATTTGGTAAGAAGCCAAAAATCATTCGTTCGGATCGTGGGGGCGAATATACTCGAAAACAATTACAGCAGTATTTAAAATCCAAAGGTAAGGTTTGAAATTTACATGTTTGAGAAGTTCATGGTTGATGAAAATGTAGGTTCGCCAAAAGAAGAATTTGGTGTGGTTTTCGAACCATTGCGGTGTGCGAACAATGCTGTTTCAGAAGAGGAACATATTCAGGAGGAGCAGAGTATTATGATACCAAGGGTTTCTAGTCGATCAACAAAGGGTATACCGTCGAATTTTTCGAATTTTTGAATTTTTGTCGAATCATATATAAATATTCTAGAAAATTAAATTAGTTGAATAAAGATATTCAAGTGTAATGATATGTGGAATCGATTACGTAATTGCATGAAAATGGCGGCAGAGGAGACGGTAAAGATGAAACCTGGCGTGGGCAGAAATGGTTGGTTCGATGACGAATGTAAAACGGCTCATGAAGAAAAGAACCAAGCGCGTTTAAAATATCTTCAGCGCGCCACACGAACTGCCATGGATGACTACAGAACCAAAAGATCCATTGAACGCAAATTATTCCGAAACAAGAAAATGCGTCATGAGCAGGATATTTTGCGGGATATAGACACACTGTCCAGCATGAATGACAGTAAAAATTTGTACAGGAGAATAAGATCTGTAACTAGCGGATTTATACAACAACCCCTTCTTTGTAAGGATACCAGCGGTGAAATTTTGGCGGATGAAGAAAGAGCCATCGCGAGATGGGCTGAGTATTTTAAAGATCTACTTACAGCAAGCAACCCAATTGGTAGAAATGCAGAAAACGAACTTCCGTACCAAACAGCACAACCACTAATTTCGGAACCAACATATGAGGAAACCAGAGAAGCCATTCTGAAGCTCAAGAATGGAAAGGCGGCTGGATCTGACGGCGTAACTGGTGAACTCTTAAAATGTGGTGGGGATGTATTGTGGAATAGTATACACGAGCTAATTGTGCATGTTTGGAACTATGAACTGCATACCAGATGAGTGGAAGCTTGCTGTAATTGTGCAAATACACAAGAAGGGAGGCAGGATGGAGTGTTCCAACTATCGGGGAATATCTTTGCTGAATGCAACATATAAGGTACTCGCTTATATGTTGCATAAGCGCCTATTACCACATGCGGAGGAAGTCATTGGTGAATACCAATGTGGATTCCGTAATGATCGCTCAATAACTGATCAACTGTTCGTCATACGACAGATAATGGAAAAGTGTAGGGAGTTCAACGTAGTAACACACCATCTATTTGTTGATTTTAAGGCCGCATACGACAGTGTTATTAGGGAAAAATTATGGCGCACGATGGAGGAATTTGGATTCCCACAAAAATTGATAGCCATGTCAAAACTAACACTGACGCAAGTTACATCTCAGGTACAAATAAGGGGGATCAAATCGGATGCATTTGAAACCATTGACGGAGTACGGCAAGGAGACCCTTTGGCTACATTGTTTTTCAATGTTATATTGGAAAAATGTATAAGGAGGACGACCATTAACATCAGCAGCACTATTTTTACGTCACCTGTTCAATTACTTGGCTATGCCGATGACATTGACGTGGTGGGTAGAAGTATGGGTGCCGTTAAAGAAGCGTTCTTACTGTTGGAACATGAAGCTTCGGAATTGGGATTAAGGGTAAACGAGGAGAAAACCAAGTATATGATAGCACCAACGAACAGTAGGTTTATGGCACAACATCAAAGCGTAGCAATTGGTCAGAACAAATATGAAACTGCGGACAGGTTTAGCTACCTTGGAAGCAGCATAAACAGCGAAAACGATATAGCGGAGGAGGTTCAATCCCGGATTGCTTCGGGAAACAAGGCCTTTTACGGTTTACGAAAGATGTTCTTCTCGAAGACATTGAGTAAAACATTAAAACTAAAGCTATATCAAACACTGATTCGACCAATTGTGATCTACGGTTCTGAAACGTGGTGCATGACACAGGCCACCGAACGGCGACTTGGAGGGTTCGAAAAGAAAATACTACGCCTCATCTTTGGACCGACAAAGGAAAGGCGATGGTGGCGTAGGCGGTTCGATTTCGAGCTATATAAACTATATACCGAACCCGACATCGTTCGGTGCATTAAGATTGGTCGCCTGAGGTGGTTTGGTCATGTGGTACGAATGGATGGCGATCGTATACCGTCAAAAATGCTGGACAGTAAGCCGGGCGGATCTAGGAGTGTGGGAAGACCGCGGGGTAGGTGGAAAGATGAAGTAGAAGTGGACCTTCGGGCCCTCGGCGTTTCCGGCTGGCGGACGTTGGCAGTAAATAGGTCCGGTTGGAGGAGGCTGTTAATGGACGCCAAAATCAATTGTAGGTTGTAGGCGCGCAGAAGTAAGAAGTAAGAAGAATAAAGATATTGGTTCGACCAACAAATCGAATGGAACGCAACAATTGTTACTCATGATAAAAAGTCTACGTCTTCGATACACATCTTCATTTACACATATTATGTGATGCGTGATGGTGATCATTTCACAAAAATTCATGAACAAAATTTTAAGAGAAATGATCTTTAAATATAATATCATAATATGCATATAAAATTTAAATACATAAATCCATATATCGATCAATTAAATATTCATTCCGCAGCGGCGCAGCTTCCCTCTATATACATATATTTATATTATCCGCCGTACGATGATGAGTGTATTTGCTGTAAAATGATGATTTTATCTAAGAAAAAGAGAATATTTATGATACAAAAAAGATGAATATAAAATCAAAAAATGTGTAGATTAAATTGAGAAAAATATACAATTAACCAAAACAGATTCAAATACAAATCGTGTTACATATACATCTTTACACATACGAAATGGTATGGTATGGTATGGTGATATTTAGTGAAATATTTTTTAGTGAAACAAGTTGTTTGTAGAGTTTTTTAATCTTATGAATCATATAACAACAAATGAGCAATAATTAAATGTTGAAGACGAAAAAAAAAGAAATGGTAAAAAAAGCAAGATTTAAAACTCGTTTTTTAAAATATTTATTTTTTATTATTTTTTGATACTACTCTAATCATTATTATTTCGGACACCTGCTATTTTAAACGTATGTTCGATTTTGAGATGCCGAGAAAGAATTGTAAACAATAATCTTTTAATGCTATTAAGTTTATTTCATAAAATCATGGTTTTAGTTAAATAATTGCCGAGACGGAGGTAAAAAAAACTTTTAAATTCAATTAGTTACTTTACACAACTAATTTTTTCACCCAACAACCTGCGTTTAAAAAATTTGTGGTGTATATACATAAAAAAATTTAATCAGAGAAAAAATGTTTCAAAAATGCGATGGTCAGCATTTTCAATGATTTTAGATGTAGGGAGCTGTAGAGGGCCTAATATTGATTCTGATCATTATTATGAGGTTAAATTCAAGCAGTTAATTGTTCGAACTGGTGTGGATCAACAACTGGTGTGGATCAATACGTGTAATGATATATAGAATCGATTACAAAATTGCATGAAAACGGCGGCAGCTGAGACGGTAAAGTGGAAACCTGGTGTGGTGAGAAATGGATGGTTCGATGATGAATGCAAAACGAGAATATAAATATTCTCCAAAAATTTTTACAGGAGAATAAGATCTGTAACTAGCAGATTTATACAACAATCCCTTCTTTGTAAGGATACTCTTAAAATAACTCTCTCGTGAACTCTTAAAATAAAGTGGGGATGTATTGCATAACCGCCTTTTACCACATGCGGAGAAAGTCATTGGTAAATACGAATGTGGATTCCGTAATGAGCGCTCAGCTACTGATCAACTGTTCGTCATACGACAGATAATGGAAAAATGTAGAGCGTTCAACGTAGAAACACACATCGCCTGTTAGTTGATTTCAAAGCCGTCTACAACGGTGTTATTTGGGAAAAACTATGGCGCACAATGGAAGAATTTGGTTTCTCAAAAAAAATTGATGGCCACTTCAAAATTAACACTGACGCAAGTTACATCTCAGGTACAAATCAGGGATATCAAATCGGATTCATTTGAAACTTCAGGAAACAAGGCCATTTAAGGTTTACGAAAGATGTTATTCTCGAAGGCATTGAGTAAAATACTGTAAGTAGAGCTATATCAAACACTGATTCGACCAATTGTCTAACGAACAGAACGGCTAACGAACAGCGTCTGGATGGGTTCGAAAAGAAAAGCTCCTCATCTTTGGACCGACAAA
The DNA here is from genome assembly GCA_958336335.1 of Dilophus febrilis. NCBI lineage: Eukaryota > Metazoa > Arthropoda > Insecta > Diptera > Bibionidae > Dilophus > Dilophus febrilis. The sequence continues at coordinate 36,533,732 of OY284470.1, forward strand.
GGAAAAGGGACGATGGATAGACGATACAACCATGACATATGTAAATTGTATAGCGAACCCGACATTATTCGGTTTATCAAGATGTTCGCTTGATGTGATTTGGTTATGTAGTACGTATGTATGGCAATAAAAATGCTCGACAGTACATCAGGTTGCGTCAAACGAACCTTGAAGCGAACCTTCGCCCTCTTGGAGTTTTCGGCTAGCGGACGTTGGCGGTTAATTGGTCAGGTATGAGAACGCCGTTGAAGGCTGTTGACGTGGACGCCCAACCCCAAGTGTAGGTTGTAGGCGCGTGTAAGTAAAAAAAAAAAATTAAAGACAAAATATCAGGTGTCCAAAATAATAATGAATAGTGTAGTATAGAAATATCTTTTGAAAAAATGTTCGTTTGGTGCGGTAGAGATCATATAATGCTGATGATGATTATGATATATATACTTATTCAGCCTTTGGATAGTTGGTATAGATGATGAAAATAAAATACAAAAGTTTATGAACATAAAATTATATATATTGGAATTCACTAACCGCTCACTTTAAAACGTAAATCCATACATTTTTCTTATGGACTTGTTATTTTTTTTATTATTATTTTTTTCTTTTTGAGAGAAACAAGAATTCAAATTGTAATATAAAATTACATTATTTTTGTGTTTTTTTTTTTTTTATATTTTTATATCTGTGCTGTAGTACGTAGTAAAGTCGAACTAAAAATTAATACCAGTAATTAGTGCTAGAGTGCAATTCGATCATATTATACGTTGTTTTTTTTTTAAAATATTTTCGATTAATTAAAAAAAAATAGAAGTAATAAATGTACGAATATATAGCGGATGTTTTAATAGTTTGGTTTTTTACTTAAAATAAATTCTTTTATTAATCGCAAATTTGGTTATTTAAATATTTGACAAATTGTTAAGTGTATTTTTGTTTTTTTTTTTTATTAATAAATTACAAATCATAATAGATATTTTTGTGCGTTTTTGTAAGTTTTGGCCAAAAAAAAAAATATTTGTGTTGTTTTGATCAAACAAATTTTATAATAAAATAAAATCAACGTATTAACGACCATATTTATATTATGAATATATATCTGTGAAAATATACACACAGATTATATATGGATGGATTTATATTTTTAACAAAGAATGTGAATGTTTACCTGGTTTTTACCTGCGTGTGTAAAGTGTTTTTTTAGTTTTTTTTTCCTCTACATATCCCACATACATTCATACAAATAAATATCTAGTATATCTATGGTACTACGTAGATCATTTTATGTTTGTGATTTTTGATTTAAGTTTACTTATGCGATGGTTTTTTTTTTGTATTTTTTAAATGGTGTAATGCATTTTTTTTAAATAAATGTACAACAAACAAATAATTCAACACTAAACAACAACTATATATATTACTAAGCAGTATATTATATTATAATTATAAATTATAAATACAAAATTCGACATATTTGAGCTGTAAGTATTTTTTGTTTTTTGATTACACTGAATAATAACAGATTTTTTTGCTAGATGTATGCAAATATTTATTAATTTATTTAAAAACCCAAATGAACTCAAAAAACAAAATGAATATCATCGCATTATGTTTGATATTCGAGGATTTTGATTTTTTCAATCAAAATAAATTTGTAAATATAGAAATTTTAATTATATAAAATTTCTCTTAAAATATATTATAATTTGTTATGAAAATAAATTACCATATTGTTGAGATATTTAGTTCAAAATAAATTAAATCACATACAGAGTATGCGTTTTCTTAATTCAATTTCATTTCATTAAACCGCAATACATTAATGAAATTTCAGAAAAATTAATATAAAATGTTATTATTAATTAAAAACGAGAACAAACATATATTTTTATTTTTGTTTTAAATAACTTAATGCATAAAATCATTTATCATCGATATGATTCATCATCGTAACTTTTCCAAATACCAAATATGTTATATATATGTATAATTTTATTTATATATATACACAATTATACAGACGCAGGCTATCGCAACAAACGCATTCACGCATAATTGCGGTATAAGATTTTTTATAAAAAAAAAAGTTATTTAAATTAAATACTTATAAATATATATATAAATATCGTAATATATAATTAAATCAATATATGAGGAATAAGATTTAATAAGATAAATAAACATAATATTTATATAAATGCATAACATATATATTTTTGTTGTCCAAATCACGACTGTATTTTGTTAATGAGCAGTCGGGGGGATAGCTATGGAACGACTTATGATGATGTAAATAATAATAATAATATATTAAATATAAAAATTATTATATGGAAAGAATATAATATTAACCCTAGGTAGGCGATATGAACAGACTTTTAACATTCCCACAAAATTTGTAAAGGTACAAGAAATCGTTTATTTTATCAACTTAATGGGGGTGTAGAAAAAATTCTAATGTAAAAATCAATAAACGTAAAGCATTGTCAATTTATCCATACTTTTTGTATGGAGACCCCTTGATATTATTTGTAAATTCGGCAAATTCAGCTTATTTTATTTAAAAAGACTTACCCTTAAATATCAATGTTATGGTTTGGAAATTTCACCCTTAAAAATTGGAATTATTAAAGCTTGTGTTTTTTTTTTGCGAAGGAGGGAAAATCTTAAAAAGACTACTCGAAGCTTGTGTCAGATTTCTACTAGTTTCTATTAAATTAAAAATTTGTTTTAACTTATTTTTGATGATATATTTCTTTTAAACAACATTATGATTAGAATTTTGTCAGGACACTTTATAAAAAAAAACCTACCTCTTGGGTTATGTGGACAATGTTTTTGCTTCATAGAAAAGGGGAGATCTTTTCATAAATAGAACAGGGCATAGAAATAGCCAGGAACGAACCTGACCATTAGTATTATGTATTAGTATATTAGTGGCGGAGGAGGAAAGGCACATATGTCTGGCAAATTAATTATTCTAAAATAAAACAGTTTGTTTCAAACAAAACTTTCCGGAAAATTCAATTTTCCAAATTTTGAATTTTTCGAATTATAACCATGTATAGTTTTCCTCTAATAATTTGAAAATTCAATCAATATCTGATATTTCATATAGAAGAACTTTTGAAAATTGTTGGTTCAAAAGATATATAATCAATATTCCAAATAGTGTTCGTAAAATTTGGCCCATTTTTGTTGTCCTGTATAAAATATTTTTACCATTTGTTCGTTCACTTTAACAGTATCGTAAATTTTGTTTGAATTTTTGAACTCAAACCGGGAAATCTGGTATATTTTTTGAATCAATAGGGCGATTTTCAAATTTACTTATATTAAAATATTAAAAATTTATTTAATTTTCGAAATTATGCAAATAAAAACGAAAATTTCAGAAAACCCCGGGTTGTAGTTATAAAAAATAAAAAAATTAGTAATGTCGATTTGCAGGAAAACTTAATCAGCAGCACGACCAAATTTTTTATATTTATAAATCAGTTTCCGAATATCCTATCCTCTTGTGAATATGGGTAACAATTTCTCATAATTGCATAAATCGGGTATATTTATACCCAGAGATGAAATGTTAACTTACTTTCTTAATTCTTAAGATAATTAAAATGGACTAATTGTCTTTTATGGCTTATATCTTTTAATTGCTGAAACTTTGGCAATTTAATTCTATCCCAAACTGTTTTCAATATATTCCCATTTTTGAACCAAAAAGCAATATGTCTTCCAGGAGGTTTTTCATAGATAATCACATTCAAATCATAAATTTAGAACTTCAAAATGATGATAAATCGATTGGTAAAAAACATTTTTAGACCGATTTAAGTATCTGAACATAAATGGTTATCGTCTGGTTCCTCGGGCATAATGGAAATTATTAAAAAAAATAAGGAAAATCCATTTCTTTTAAAATTAAATTCAAATGCTAATTGACCATTGTTCTATATTCTATATATTTATTTATACAGAGTCTACACCGATAGAAAAATACTACGTAGAATAATTTAAAACTATGATACTGTCGGTCGGTGGCACACCTATTAAAAAAGTACGAAGTATAAATTTGCTATGATAATTTGCTACGTAGTATATTATTCTACGTAGCAAAAAAGTATTCTATTTGCGGTGTAAACCCAAGTAATATTTGGTATTTGCGATTTTCTTTGGTATTTGCGATAAGCATTTAAAACATTTAAAATATTTAATTTTTGAATGTAAACAGGAGTTCTTTTGCATTTACAGTTTATATTTTATAAAAATAACCGCTGTACAATTTTTAAATTTTGTTCAAATGGAAGAAGAAAGAAGGACCGTAAATCTTGTTAAAATTAAAAATATGATTTTAAAAAGAATTCTGACTAAAAAACAATGTGCGTTGTGTTAAAAAAATAATCACAAATTAATAATTATAAACAATAATATAATAATAATAATACAGAGTAGGTGTTCACACCGCATAGTAGTAGTATTTAATAAAGTAATATTTAATAAAGTAGGACGGTGTAAACAGCTAGTAAATATACTAGGCAGTATAATTTGATATCGGTGTAAACGTGGTATTAGTCGTGAATAACTTCGAAACTATTAGAGATTGTTTTCGAAATGTTTGTTAAACCAAGGCAAATTATTGTAGCAAGGTATAAGCACGTTGGATGGAAAGTTTTACAGGTTGTGTTATCGAGATATGATTCCTCAAACTTTTGAGATATGATTCCTCAAAAAATAAGATTTATATTCTCCACACTTTTCTTTAAATATATCAAGAAACTTAAATTTTAAGGTAATTTAATGGTAATAATAACAGTGAATCTGATCTTTCAATTACAATAACCGGTTGTGGTGATAAGTGCTCCAGAAGAACGAAAAACATTAAAAATCACGAAAAATCGTTGTTTTTTTTAGTTTAACTCCACAACGAATTAACCAATATTTTGAAAAATGTTTTTAACTTCAAATGAGCCATAGAACCTAAAACCGGCGTATTCGGTGGTAGGGATCTGGGAGGTAGATAGAATTGAATATTCGAAGATGTTGTCATAAGTAAAAAAATATTAAGTTTTTACAGTATACTTTTAAAATCAAATCGGTATTAAAATACCCGCATATATGCATCCTAGGGTTAATAATATAAAATAACAAAATAGTAACGATAAAATAAAACATTCCAATATAATTTTATATATTGTTTGGTTTACGCTTTTTACTATAGTATATAAATAATATTTATGGTATATATAATACCTGGCTTGACTGGATATGTATTTCTTATAGCGTTAGTTTCAATATTATTGTAATTTTATATAAAATGTGATAGTCAAAATGCATCCATTTTTATTTATTTTTTATTAACTGGCATTCATTCAATGATGATTATATACATATAATATAATGATGATAATATACACGTTAAAAGTTTAGTGCAGTGGCACATTTTTATTTTACATATAGATATTATATATTGTTTTTCAAACAGACAATATCCAGCCAGACCAGAACAGTATTATGCAGAACATGAAAAAATATATAACAGGTGTTTTTTTAAAAAAATATATAAAAAAATGATGTTCTTTCTTTAATATCCATTCGTTCGTATACATACACAACTAGGATATAAAAGAGGGGCGTTAGAGTCGTATAAATATGAAACAAGGAAAAGGATATAAACTATCGTTACTATGGCATAATCGGTTTAGCGCCCCAAAAAACCTCCGAATTCTATTACCGCGTGCACAAGTTACGAAATCACTTAATCAGGTGATGAACCTTTATGATACATTGAATACACTTAAGTGATTTTTGGTGGCCAAACTTTAGTTGTATGTGGATTAATTTATGAAATTTGGAAGACAAAAGCATACATATAGAAAAAAAAAATGTAAAACAGTAAGAAAAATAACTCATATGTTTTCAAACACACATTCAACTTGCACTTTAGGTGGACGAGACTTTAGATAGGACAAAATGCTTAATTTAAATGATTCATAGTCATAAGAAGGGGGGAAATACTAATCCAGCGAGACTGCGGTTCCATAATCTTGATGTTCTTGGAAAAAATAAACTTCAAATCTGTTGGTTCGAAAAAAGTTAATAGATCTACTGAGTATGGATGTACTGTTTGAGAATTTCTTGAATTATAATAGAAGTTAATAGGCCCAGTAATTAATTTGAAAATTTCATTCAATATCCAATAATTCAATGGCATTTTTTATAGTTTCATTTCTGATCAGTGAGAACGGATGCTTTTCAATCCTGTCACTGAACTGTAGTGTAGTAATTGGTGAACCTGTCCATATGTAAGGATTGTACTCCATAAGTGGTCTTATAAATGCCTTAAAAATTAGTGCTAAATTTCCAGATTACGATGGAATACTTAATTTTTTATGTGGATTACTCGATTATCGGAATCACCACCACTTTGTAAGGAGTTTTACAGATGAACACAATAAACAAAAAGGGAGGGGTTGAATGACGGGATAGGTGTCTTGGCGGAATCAGGTTATTGGCCCTGGTCGGAGCAGCGAATTAATTCAGATAGTTAAATAGATCCTTAAATTTAGTCAATTTAAATTTAAAAGAAAGACACACATCTGAAATTCTAAAATTTCAACAACGAACATCCCAGAAGCATGTGCCGACACGTGAAAAGAAAGCGACGAAGATCCCGTGACAGATACGTTATGCATGAATTAAAAATATCAATAAGTTTGATGTGACATCAAAAGTGTTTTAACCAGAAACTATCTTGTACCCAGCGACGTGATTTTGACATAATTTCAGAATGTACGAAGGCCACCGTAAACCTTTCGAGCCACGTGATTAACATGTTCATCCCAAGTTAATATTTTATTGCATATCATTCCAAATTTTATTTTTCACATTATCCGCGTACGGTTAACATATGGAATTCATAATAAAATTGAGCAAGAGCACCGCGTATCAACGACATTTCTCTTATAGATCAATGGTGCGATATCGCATTTGATCATCCAATTCCATTTCATTCGAATTTTTATTTTGTAATTATTAATAATTATTAAACATATATCAAAGTAATAATTTAAATATTTTGTTTTCGCAAAAAAATGCAATAAGTTTTAAATTATTTTGTTTACAACCAATTCCTTTTATGGTCGAAATTGTGAGGTTATTAAAAATAAAAGATTATTACGAATTTTCCATTTTTTGATGTGGAAAAGTGAACATGATACTTTTGTCATGAATACGTGAATTTCTTTTGATTGTGAAACCTCCGTTATGTGAGATAATTGATAATTATTTTTACTTTATATCGTCTAACTATTTCTCTATCTGTTATCTTGTTCACGCGCACCCGTAGTGTTGGGAAGTGAATTATGAACTACGTTTATATATCAGTGTTCACGTGGTACAGTGGTATTGTAATACATAAACTGTAATTTTGGGTTTTATTTTTTGGCGGTAGAATGAATCTCTTTTTTTTATTCAATTATTATCATTAACAGTTCGCTGTAATGATTTTTTAATTATTTAATGATTTATGTAACAATTGTTAATGATTTTTATAAATTGTTAATAAAATACCGCAAAAAATAACAGGTTATAGACTTACAACACTACAAAATTTGTTCGCGTGTTTTTTACGAACCTTTAAAATCAAACGTAGCTAATAATTCCGCATCGTGTTCACGTGGTGGATTTCGAACTACGCTACGTTACACTACGCCTGCACGTGAACAAGCTATATATCTATTTAATAAATAGTATTTATATATACCAACATCATTTCAATTTAACTTTTATTTTTATTATTGACGGAACATTAAAAGATCAAAGATCAAATTTTTTATACGAATTTTCACAAAAAGATTTCAATTATTGTAAATATTAGATATGATAGATATAGTTCAATATAGAAATATTTGTTTTCATTCATGAAAAGACTATACACAGCGATGGGCTAATTAATAGTATAGTGTAGTTATCAGCAAGAAAAAAAGTCTTTATCGACGGAGCAGTAAAAAATGTTCACCGTATTGTTAAACCGAGTTGCATCCGGCTGGGTACATGTACATGTGTTAGTTAATTTATTGAAAACAGTTTGGGTGTGCAGCTGAAAAAATGTTCCCGAATATTTTGAATTATCCCGAATTACATCGATATAGTAGTCCAATTTCTATTTTCTTTGCATTATTCTACAATTCAATCAATTGCCGAAATTTCATAAAAGAAAATAGTCGCCCCATTGGTTCAAAAGATAAAGTCCATTTTCCAAAAAATGTCCCATTTTTGTTAAACGTATTTCATTTTTCTTTTTATATTTAGAGTAGGTCAAAAATTGGGGCAAAATTTTAGGTCCATTCCGAGATAGAGCGTTTGTGGGGTCTGTATCTCGGACTTAATTCCATATTTTTGGGACGTCAAACTTATTTTAGGGAGCGTTTCGGGATCCACAATATATTATTAAAATATTCTATGTATGAGGAATTCATTAGCACCTTTACATATTTTGTACGAACTGGAACATGTTTCTTAATTAAGATAGAGGTCTTCAGCGTACATTTCGGGTGTATAATTTATTTTCTTGTAGAGGTCGGTAAACCGTCCCGTCACTGACCGATAATTTCAACTCAAATCGGCGGAAAAAAAAAGGATCGATCATGGGGATCAATCATAGGGATCGATTTTGCTGGATCGAACGATTCTTACAGGTATTTTCATCTTATGTTTCGGACCGCGTGAATTCAGCAATTAATTAATTCAAATTTTAATGCGTAACAAATTCTTGTAAACAAAAATAAAAAAAACTCAAAACTAAACAAAACAAAGCAAATGAACTAAAGAGATTATAGATTTAAATGGGATATTCCACAGTCAGATTCTGCGAACGGAATATCACTCTTTTGGTTTTGCTTCGTTCTGATGTTAAAAATGTTAAGATAATATAAGAGATAAAAGTATAAGAGGTTGAATTAATTTTATTTTTCATGATAGGCTCGATTTTACTTAAATTTATGGTTCATTCTGAAATCATAATACTATTATTTTCAATACTACTATTATTTTGCCCATAGCTGTATAATTCTGTTTAAAGAACCTCTCACACACATCAGTGTTCCATCCGTGTCGTGTTCTTTCAGTCTCAATTCATTGTCAGTATTAACGCGAACAAAAAGTGTTGGCTATACACAAAAATGCGCGATTTTGGTTTCACTGTTTCAATGGTTTTTTATTTAGAATATTTGCACATACATCCAGAATATTTTTAAAACAATAATCAATATACGAATTCAATTAATAATAAATATAAAAGAAACTCCTTTGCAAAACGTAAATCATCTTAAATCAATAAATAAGGCAAAAAAATATTGGAAACTAAACGTTATAACCAACGTGTGCGAGTACTGCGCCGGTCGCGAATGATTCCAATCAAATTCACTTGAGGAACCTTTTGTTTCAATAGTACTTAAACGTGTAGAAGACTATGATGTGTGTGAGAGATGCTTTAAGGTATATATACAAAATCGTAAAAACATATACTAAAGTAAACTGAGTTTCAATTATTTATATATGTATCGAATATATGTGTTTAAAAAAAATACAGTGTGTCCCACATAAGTACATCCGCCCAATATCTACGAAACCAGTGAAGTTATCACTAATATGATGTTAGCGGCCCTCTTTATTCAATATCCCTTCATTTTGTTAAACCTAACCCCAACGCCTTATTTATAATTTTCGTATATTTTGTAGAGCGTGATGGGCTGGCTATACTTATGTGAAGCACCTCTGTATATTTTATATCTCATATATATATATAAACAATTCCACATATATATTATTCGCATATTTTATACGTACAATATATATATATGGCATATAAGATATGTATAAAATAAATAAAAGGTCAAGATTAATTTGACCCAAACTAATTTACAACAGTAATTTATATAAAACTATATGTAATATTATGCGAACAATTAATATTATATTAAAATATATTTTGTTTTTGTCTATATTTTATTCTTTTTTTTTAAATGATTAGGCTCTGTCTTCTTGCATTATATTATACAAATATTTAAGATCTTTATTTAATTTTTTATGAATTTCAAATTTCTTCGTATAATTATTAACCTTTTATCGTTTAAAATAGTTTCTAATATTCCAGTAGATATATAAAGATAACTCTGTGGTGTAAATGTTAAAAATGCCAACCTAAAATTCTAACGAAATTTTGGGGTCGTGGGTTCGAATCCTACTGAATGCATAAAATATGTTTTGTGTTTTCGGTTATTTATCGAATCTGAATTTTAACACAGAGTTGTATTTTCCGCTTGCGGTTGGTCGTACGGCTAATTGCCGACACCGAAAAAGGCACAAATTAAGAAACTAACAATAGAAAGCTGTTGTTGAACGCTAAAACCAGATTGTTGGTTGTATAAATTACTGTTGAAAAATTAATTAATTATTTTATATAATGAAATAGATGACCAACAAATTAAAAAAAAAACGATCGCATTAACTTAACATATTATTAAAACAAAATTCGGTAGAATGTACTTTGGATTACCGTCAAAACATGTTGACACAACTGTTTTATTGAAAACAACGAAAAAAATAAAAATAAAAGCACAAATAAAAAAATTTATTTCATTTGCATGTGCACACAAAATTTACGAACACATCTTCAACTAATGCATTCGATATGATACGATCGCTGAGTTATATGAAAAACTCTATTAAAAAATCATTCTACATATTTATATTTTTACGAATAATTCAGAGGAAATACTTTACAATTTAACCGGAATTATCAAGTTGTTTTTGTATCAATCGTACTAAATTTCATCATCAATTAATAAATTATAACTATATACGAAAATAAAAAAAATCATTCATTATGACAACCATGACAACCATTCATTATGACAACCATGATTTCAATAAACTGTATTTTAGGAAAACAAATAAGAGAATCCCCTAATAATAAATAACATATCATTATTCCCAGGACCGGTACTTTACTTTTTCACGCCCTACGCAATCCAAATATTTGCACCCTATATAGCGAATATAGTATAGCCATTTCCACATCATCCGGCTGATAATGCGTTTTATTGTTGAGGTATCCCTTTAAGGCCTTTAGTCTTCTGGATAACATTTATAATTAAATGTTTAGTATATTATAAAAACATTTAAAACAAATTAGACACGCGGGTTTTATTTTTGGCGAAATCTATATACCAACGTTTTCAAAGAAGAATTTGGGAATCGGATTAATTATTCTGAAGTATTTTTCAAGCCAGTGAATTAAAAAAAAAAACTTTGTCCTAGTTAAAAAAAGCGTCCAAAGCAAGTGCTTCGTTTGTATGTATGAAAAGACCGGTCCTGATTATTCGCATCCTCTGTATAGATCTATTTCTAAAATAATGGACATTTTTTTTATTCATTTTCAAATTAGAAAAATGTAAACAATATTATTATTCTTATAATGGCGTTCTTCGGAGAAGTAATTTCGATTCCTTGATTTTTATTATTTATTTACCTTCGAGGTATTTAAACATTCACGATGTTTTATATACGTATATGACGTGAAGATTTATAAAATTGATGAAGATTCTATACGCACTTTAGAATTTTCAAAGGGAACAAGAAAATAGGTCCAGAATTAGAAATATCTAATGATGATGCAGCAGAAAGCAATTTGTCAAAATGAAGTATTGAGATGTATAGTAAAATAACAAGTGTGGTGAACGGGAGCTAGTAAAGTATACCTATATTACTTGCCCATATTTGTATATTTTTGGTGATGTGCCTTTTGCATGTAAGGAAACAAATAATAGTAATCAATGCCCCTTCTATGATATACCATATATATATATAACAGAGGCAGTTCGTGAAATCATTTTTTTCATTTTTTTTTTTTGAAATGGGACAACATTTTTGGTACACTTTTTGGAAAATGTAATATATTTTGAACCAAAGGAGCGATTTTCAAATTTTCTTCAATGTAATATCCGAAATCGATTGAATGTTCACTTAATAGCAAGAAAAAATGAAAATTGGAGAATATCACCTCGTTTTGACAATATCTTGAAATTATATCTCCAACCGCCCATGGCGGTTATAATTACATTTATATTTTTATAATTATATAATTAAATTTAATTGAATTTATACATTGGTATTTAACGATTTAAATAAATAAATGAATAAATTGTCATAAATCTTAAGTTATTATAGTCTGCAAAAAAAAAATCTAGTACAAATTATAATGTAAATTGAGCAAGATAAAATTATAATATCACATTTCTGATATGCGATCATTATTATTTGTTATTAGTTTATTAATTTTTTAGCTCATTTTAGTATATTTTTAGGGATTGAAATTAGTTGATAAATTATTCTTATCTTTGCCAGGCTATTTTTAAAATTATTTTTCAACATATCTCATATAGTATGTGATTAAATATTAATTGGTGTATTATTATTTATTTTTTTATTAGCAACGGGTACAAGCCCTACTGTCGTTTTACAAAACATGTGATACAAACATGTGATGTTAGTGAGGACTGGAAGAAGATATTCAAAATGGGGATGAATATGACTGTCAAAGGGGGGACTATCATATTAAAAATGTTTATAAATTTTAATAATTTAAATGTTTTAAATATCAAATTTTGTAATAAATTTAATGGTATTTAATGGCCAGACATGATATTTTTCAAACACATACTATAATTTGTTAATGTATTTTTACATATTAAGGATTGGGATTGGGCTAAGGATTGATGCAAAATGAAAAGTATGCTTTTCCCATAAGAAATACATTATGATATTAAAAATTTTTTTCTTGTACACATTTTTCGCATGAAAATTCCTTTTTCGTTCGTACCATCCGTTATTGAGAAGCGATCGCATTCTTAAAGGAGGCCACGGACTATAAAAGGTTGATAACCTCTGTATTAGATGACAATATTTAAATGTAACCAATTTTCTTACAACATTCAAAACATTTTATTTCTATGTCAAAAAAATATCCACTTGTTTTAACCCTGTTTGTTTTTGTTTTTCATTTAAAATGGAGGATAATAATTTATTTGTCATTGATATCGCTTCATTAAATTCAATTGAAATTCGCGTAAATATATTCTCTGTTTGCGTATATAAAAATTGTATTGTTATTAAAATTATTTTCTAAAAAACAATAAAAAAACAAAAATAAATATAAACTATCAAATTGATATACACAATATATTGATAATTTATCTATTTTTTTTTCCTAAATAATGTTCAACATCATTAATTTTCTTAACCTTGAATTGATGAATTTATATATATTAGAAATATATAAAAATTATATGTGCGGTATATTTTACATAATAACAATAAATAGAATTATTCTATATGGAATTTATTTATAATATATATATGTAGTATGATACGAATCAACGAACGTTCGTATATACATATATATTTGAAATTATATTGTTCTTCCGGTGTTGCACTTGCTTGTTATGCTTGCTAATATAAAAATATTAATATTATCGTTTTTTAATCAATTTTAATCAATTTTAATAAAATTCATATTATTAAATTTTTCATTATTATAAAAATAAATTAATATACAATTCTCTATATTACATTTAAAAATGTAACAAATCAAAATTAATGAGCATTCTGGAGGGATAATATTTCGAAAGGGTACACTAACTGTTTAACAAAAGATTCTATTGATGAATAAACCGTGGCATATTTTCAAATTATCAAAAACGATAATGAGGCCGATGCTTCGAAAACTTGAAGATTTTTTTGCGCATTTGAGAAGCAACAAATCAATGAATTCTCGATAATTTCATAATTTAATGTTTGAGCATCGCGCAATGATCACTAACATTTGGAAACTTTGTCGTACGATCTTGTATATATTTTAGACGAAGATTTTCAGCAGATTTTAAAACGTCCAAATTTTTTTTATAACCGTTTCCAATTTCTACCAAGTTTATAGAAATCGTGAAAACAAACGTATTTGAAACATAAATTTTTCGCTATACAACCAACAATCTAGTTTTATCGTCCAACAACAGCCTTCTGTTTTGGTTTCTTAATTTGTGCCTTTTACGGTGTCGATAATTAGCCGTACGACCAACCGCGAGCGGAAAATACAACTCTGTGTTAAAATTCAGATTCGAAAAATAACCGAAAACACAAAACATATTTTATGCATTCAGTAGGATTCGAATCCACGACCCCAAAATTTCGTTAGAATTTTAGGTTGGCATTTTTAACATTTACACCACATAGTTATATGTTATACTCGTGACAACTAGAAAATCTAAAGTTTTGGTTCGTAACAACTGGTATGATAAAATATATATATTAAACAATAGAAAAAATTCAGTCACGTAATGATCAAAATATAATAGTTGTTCATTAAGTTGTATTTTTCATATATCTAATTGACTTGGTGGTGACATTGGGAAAGCACCCAACCCAATTGCGGGTGGTCACAAGTTCAAATCCATGGCCGCACATTTTTTCTGTTTAGCGACCGGCCACCCTGGCGGACATTTGCACACAATATGCACATCCGTTCTTCATCCTCAAGACAGAGCCTGAACTTATCATCCTTATGGCGAGAATCTTCATCTCCATAAGACGTCACTTGTAGCATCCATCTCCAGTTGTGAAAGCAATCAATTTCCTAAGAGGTCCTAGTAAAATCCTTAGAACCTCCCTATATGGAGCGACTTCTCGGCCAAGTCCGTCGACATACTCCTACTAATCGTTTAGAGTTTTGTGGTAGATTTTCTGTTTCATCACTGTCTTGATCCCATCCATTGGTATTTTCAGTTCGCTGATCCCTTTGACAAGATCCAGGGCCTTACTGTGCCCATAAATGATGCCCTTGTATTGTTTTGCATCATCCTTCGTGCCAAATTCACTGCGGTCTTTACAATAAATTGGTCCAGAGGCAGTAAACCCACCAATGTTTCCGTGTACATGATCGGCATGGTGCGCTGATGTAGTGCCTTTTGCGCCTCCTGGATATTTTAAGATCCGATCCAAATAATCTTAGAGGTTTTATTTCCACACCTCTTGTCTTCCTCGAGAATGCAATACGGCCCGTCTTCCTTGGATTAATAGATAGGTCTTGTTGTTTGCACCTCCATTCCCTCCAGTCACTCGAGAAGCCTAATCCATGACATCCGTTATGGCGTTCACGAACTTTCGTCGCACCATTATCGCCAAGTCGTGTGCATACGCTATGGTGTATATTGATTTCCTCCAGACATCCGAGTAATGCGTAAATTCAATACTGAGATTCCTCCGTTTCATATTTGTTCTGACCATTTGATACGCTTTGATGTTGCGCCATAAACCTACTGTTTGTTCTGCCTACCCTGAAATGTATAAATAAGATCATAAGATTGAACCTGATAAAATCAATCTGGTTTAATGTACATAAATGTATATGAGTTTGCTTTTTGAGTCTGCGTATTCAAATTTTTAAAAGTTTCGATTTTATGCACTCTATTATTCACATTTCCTATATGATATAATTCACATTTCCTATATGATATAATAACCAAATAATAAAAAAAGAAGCATTTTGGTCAATCAATATCCATAAAACAAAACCTTATATGCAAATATTAAATTCGTTCATCAAAAATTGTTTTTAAAATGTTAAATTGAACATTTTCTATTAGTCAAATAGATAAATGGATAAATAGAAATATGAAATATAAGTGCTGAAATATTATTGAAGTGTTTTTTTTTTCTATCCGTAACAATTGCATTATTAAGTAATTTATAATATTTTATTAAATATATAAAATGAGACATTAAAAAATAATTAAACAAATGACTTGGAATTGTTATTAATATAACAAATATTGTGTTCTATATTTTAGAGTATAGGTGAGGAATTTATTAATTATTTGTAATTGTTCAAAAAATAATGTGTATGTTATATAGGGAAAATAAAATATGTGTGTATTTTTTTTTCTTTCTTAATGTTGTTAAGTAAATAATTATGAGTAAAAATTACAAAACATTTTTATTGTATATATTTTTATATGAATAACAATAATTATAAAGGGATATAAAATATATAAGAGATACATTTTGTTTGGTATATAGTGATCTTAAACTTAATAGGAAAGTTTGATTGTAATATATTAATAATATTTAATACAAATATAAGAAATAATTTTTCGGATACATTTTTCCATATTCTTACATAATTATATTATGTTAAATACATTTTTTATAATAATTAGCAACATTTTAAAAAATATATTTTGTCTCTATTACATATGATCTCTATAAAGGCATAAACATTATTATTTATTTTTTATACTACTCTAGCCATATATATTCCGGATACTTGATATTTTATCCGTATGTCCAATTTTTAACATTATAAGTTCGAACGCTTATAGTATACTTAACTAATATTGGGTAACGTCAGCTTTGACCTTTATAACAGCCTCTCTCATTCTCTTAGACATGGGATTTACTACATTTTTGCATTCATCTGGCGGTATTAAATTCAACGTTTCAATGATTTTTCCTTTCAATTTTTCACTCCTTCATTTGTAATTTTCGGATCATTTCTTAACGTTTGTTTTATTAAAGCATAAAATTAAGAACTAATACAGTATCAATTGATTCACGTGATTCCCGGAAAACGGAAAAAAAACCATTATCAAATTAGCCTTATTAATAATATAATATGTACCTTAAAATTTAGTTTACTATCAAAGTGGTAAGCGAAATTAAGAATAACATTTTTCCCTGTAAAGTTAATTAAATTTGTCATTATTAAATGTCATATTATTTTTAACCCACCAATTTTTAAATACCATTAGATTTGGAATTTGTAAAAGCATCGAATCCTCTATAGATCGAATTGACCTATACATGTTTACATCATCCGCAAATATCTTACATTCCGAATACTTAAAAACAGATTCAGCAAGTCATTAATAAATAAAAAAAAGTCCCAAATGGCTTCTCTGAGGTACACCAGATGTAATACCAATCGACCTCGACTGAACACCATTAAACATTACACAGGAGAAACGATCCATTCAATAGGATTCGATTCACGAAACCAATTGTTCACCAAATCCTATACTTAAAAGCTTATTTAATATTATACGGTGGGAAAGTTTATCAAAAGCTTTACTGAAATCACTAAAGATACCGTCACCATCAGCAATCTGAGATTAAAATTATCAAACCAAACCGACAAAAAATCCAATAAATTTATTGTTTTCCATCTACCACGGACAAAACCATGTTGTTCCATTTTATTCATTTATTAAGCTCACAGGAATCCCATTAAAAAATCACTTTTTAATATTGAATTATACACATCATCATAACTGACATTGAAACATATATTATGCAAATAATCAAATGAAAGATCAAAATCAAAATCAAATCATGTTTCACAAAAATACGTAAATAAATTATATGAATCTTTTACCCGGTTGAAAGTTTTTTTACCCGGTAGTAATTGAAAATAATGAAGAAATTGGAAATTTTTCCTTAATAAACCCCAAAAATCCTTAGGATTTCGAGACAGGGGTGTTTCTATTTTGACAATATAACGGGAATATTTTACAAGCATAAGGTCGTTAAAACAAAAACATGTATCATGATAATTAAGGAAATACAGTTGTTCATTGAATGCATCAATAAATAAATACGGGACAATTTATTTTTCTAATTACGACATTTTTTGAGTTTATTATCGCACGAAAGATGCCCATCAAATTTATTTATTTTAGATTTCAAACGGATGAATTCAGGCAAACATTTAAACAATAGATTATAAAATTAATTCACTTCATAATGCATGGATTTACAATTATATAGGTAATTGAAGTCAATTGAAGCTAGTTTAATATTCAACTTAATAAAATCGGCATTCTTGAAATCAAAATACTATGCATTCTGTCAAATAAGTACCCGGAAATTCTCATTTTAAAATTTTCCCGCTGAGAATATTTTAAATATTTTTTTTCCCAGGTTGGCACAACTGTCAGCAACTACTCTGTCAATTGCTATTGCTGTGTGTCATTTAGTTTGTTTACGGCGTTAGGAACAAGTCTTTAGGAACAAGTCAACCTTTTGTGTGCGTTGCGATTTTCATTATGGATAAAAATATCGAACAAAGAGTTTGTGTGAAATTTTGTGTTTCAAACGAAATTTCTTGTGCCAAAACGTTGGAAATGTTGAAAAAAACATTTGGTGATTCAACCATGTCGAAAACTCAAGTTTAAGATTGGTATAAATCGTTCAAAGAGGGGCGAGAAGAAGTGAACGATTTGCCACGTTCAGGACGGCCTTCGACCTTTTCAACTGAAGAAAACGTCGACAAAATAAAGGAAATGGTGCTCGAAAATCGTCATTATAGTTTGCGAGAGATAGCCCAAGAAATGAACATGTCTCATGAGCTCGTCATATTTTGGTTGATGTTTTGGGTATGCGGAAAGTCGCAGCGCGATTGGTGCCAAAAGATCTGAATTTTACTCAAAAAGTGAATCGCAGTAAGGTGGCTGAAGACATGCTTGAACGCGTAAATTCCGATCCAACGTTCATCGAACGCATCATAACTGGTGACGAGACTTTTTCCTGTTTCCGAAACTCAAATTACCACTTCGTGGAACCCGTTTTGAGAGCGTTTTTGAAGACATCAAAACTAATTCGCACCAAGAACTGAAGGCCATCCCGGAATATAGCTTTAAAAAGTGTTTCGGTGATTGGATTGTTCGTTGGAAGAAGTGTATTGCCTCAGAAGGGGCCTATTTTGAAGGGGATATAATAAATTTAGATGATTGATAAGTTGTTTGTGTTTAATTTCAAATTTCCGGGTACTTATTTGAGAGAATGTATACAACTTCAATAATGGAAGACGTAATAACAGCAAATTTTTGAAATTTTTTTTACTTCTGTCTTCGCAATTATTTAACTAAAACCGTTATTTTATGGAATAAAATTATTAGGATTAGAAGAATTTTTGTTTAAATACTTTCTCGGAATCTCAAAATCGGGCATGCGGATAAAATATCAAGTGTCCGAAATATATATGGTTATAGTATTATAGACAATGTCACCGCGTGTAAATATTTCACATTTTTTATTAAGCAATGTGATTATTTTATTATTATATTTTTAGTTGTCTTTTTGTCATTTATTTATTCATTGTTGTATTTATTTATAAAAATGAAATATATGGTGAATTATATACATTTTAAGAAAAAATGATTTTATTACAAAAGTTAATTTCTCACGTGGCTAAAATTTTGTGCATATTTTTAAATATATAAAAAAGTAACCTATAGTATTGTTTTGTTTTTCTAATCATATATTCAAATATAATATAATTTTATTCAAATTTGAAGTATTTATAAAATGAAATAAATTTTATTATATTATTTTTATTTCTTCTATTTTATTGTTTTATGTATTTTGTAAGTATTCCAACTATAATAAATAGTATTAGTTATATTATTATTATTATTATTTGTAAATACGCGAATTTTTTTTTATTTTAATACTCTTATTCTTATATCAACAATAATAATAATAATAATAATAATAATAATAACTATGAGAAAATTTTCAAAAATAAATCATGATCTTGAAATTTCATTCGACATATATAGTTTTTCCATATTATATACTAATATTATAAAAATGATAAGGATTTGACGTTTACGATATTTTATGAGGTGAAAGTCATGAGGCAAAACCAATAAGACAAATAAGAATATTGATGAAGATAAAATGCGTGCAATATTCTATGTAGTAATTCAGTACTTTCACTATCTTATAAAATAATAAAAGTTAAAATCTATATATAAAAAAACCTAAATCACAATATACCATAATATACTATATTAGCATCAGCGTCAGAAGAACTGAAAAATATACTCTATCGTATAGAAATTTTTAAATTCTAATAAATATTTAAAGGCATATGTAAATATATACTATCAATACTATATAGTATATAGAAAACAAAATTACTTAATTATTTATTTCCACATTAAACCTTAATATTTGATATAAAATTTTATTTTGATATAAGAAACGTGTAAAACACGTTATATATAATGTATACGAAAATTAATTAAATCTCTATGTAACCTGTTATTTTATACCCGTACGTACCCAAATATCTTTTTTTTTAAAGTCTTGTTTTAAGTCAAGTTAAAAAAAAAACAAATTAAATAGAAATACACCAAAAAGAAATAAAAAAAATTATCGAAAAATATTTAAAAGTACCACATAATGTTCAAAACGATCAAAATATAAAAACAATAATTTTGAAAATTTTCACTTATGTCATTAATTTGTATATATTCTATTTGTATAAAATAATATAAAATTAACCAAAATATAAAACCGGAATTTCATGATTTAACCAAATAGCTATGATTTAAGTCACTTCAAAGTATACAGGGTGTCCCAGTACAGGGTGCCAACCCGAAACAGGCAGGTTCTACACCTCATTTCCAATCAAAAAATGTATGGCGACCCCATGTCTATCTGCCTTGGTTTTCGAGCTAGCGTTTGAAGGTTTAAAAATAATCCGAATCAAATTCGATCGGCTACTAGGGCAGTATTAAAACGTTGTCGAAAACGTCGATCACATAATGGACACCATTTTTTAAAGATTTAAATTTAATTTAATAAATGTGTTTTAAATTTTTGAAAAATTTGTATTATTTTCGTCATATTTCATTATTATTTTCGTCATATCTCTAAGACGACTTGACATATTTTAAAAGTTTGTACACAAAGCTAAACATAAAAGTTCTATAGTTCTCGGCTTGCAAAATAACAAAAATATTTGAGGCCTTTGAAATTTCTTGTGTTTGACCAGCTATAGCATGAAAACGGATTGTCGCCGATGCTTGTGTAATTCGAAAGAGTTAAAGATAGTTAAAATACCTTTCCATTTTCCAACAAGGTTATAATTATTGGATTCCGATAAGTGGTTGCTGAGATATGGTAAATAACATCTACGTACTACCTTGAACTTCAACGAAATCGTTTTTTCGGGCTAGCTCGAAAACCAAGGCAGATAGACATGGGGTCGCCATACATTTTTCGACTGGAAATGAGGTGTAGAACCTGCCTGTTTCGGGTTGGCACCCTGTACTGGGACACCCTGTATATACATATATATTTATAAATATAATTTAAAACATAATCCAAAAAAATTTGATCATTTTGTATATGATTATTAATATTTTTTATTTCATAAAGTTAAAAAAAATGGATAATAATTTTGTAAAACGAAAAAAATATATAAATGTACAGTGACCGGCGGTGTGCACTATTGCCAAATTAAAAAAAAATGTATAATTCCGTTTGGTATCTTATATCTTATATGGATCTTGTATTCTGCCTCATATCACCTATATTTATAATTATAATACGATATTAACCTCATCTGTCTTCCCCATTGATTGCAAGACTTCTAAAATTGTTCCCATCACCAAAAACCATTCCACATCTCATGACGTTTCCGACTTCCGTTCGATTAGCTTATTATCGTGTTGTTCTAAGCCGTTGGAGCGCCTTATGAAAATTCAAATTTGTTCATTTATTCACGCCAAATTGCTTCTCTCTGAATCTCAATCCGTATTTTGCCGGGGTCATAGCACTTCAACGGCCCTTCTTAAAATTACTAATGATATGCGTCGTGCAATGGATGATAATCTCTTGTCGGCTTTTCAAAGATTTCTCGATTTTTCAAAGGCATTTGATTCCATTGATCACGCTATCTTATGTAAAATGTTTTTCGACCTGTTCGGTATCTCATCCGAACCTCATCCGAAATTTTTCTCGCTTTTATTTCACTGAAATTGTTTATAAATAAATATTTTGCATCAGTTCGTTTTCATTTTGATAAAATAGACAGTCTATTTTCAGGGCGGTTTTACAAGTGATGGGAAAGTGCTTTATATGAAAAATAAAAGGTTCGCACCGCGCGACCCCGCACTTGTAAAGTCGCCTTGATTCATTGTGAACCGAAAAAATGTTTTTATCAATAAGAGTTTACTAAAACAGCGCTTACTACTGACTAGTAAACGGGTTTGTTAGAAAGGGATGGTAAAAGGGGTGGTTTGAAATATTTTTAAACATATCCAAATTATAATTTTTTATATATGGTAGAACTTCAATCTTCGGAGTAAAGCAAACTATGAATTAACAAATTGTACCCGAATGTTTTGTAATTCGTGAAACAAATCATGTATTCAATATCTATTTCACCCCGTGATGATGTAAGTGATTTTTTAATTGTAAACATAATTTATGTAATACATTTCCAGATCAGTTAATACTTTATTTGAGATACTCCTCAAATATCCTTATGTCGATTTAATTGAATGAAATATACTATTTATTGCACTTAACTCATGATCTATGACGATGTAAAATACTTTTAAAGCAATTTTTTGGGTTTGCGGTTGTGTTATATCATCACATTCATAATCGAACCTTCGAACCTTTTGATTCTTAATCTTTTCTCAACAAACCTTACACTTAACTTCAATTTGTTGAGAAATATCTTTCGCTTTTAATTTAGCTTTCCTAAATCCTCGGTTTCTCTGTAATCTTTTAAAAATTGCATACATTTTCCAAAGATAACTACCATAACCTCAATTTACTACAATTAAATTGACTTGAAAAAAGTGTTCCACTAAACTGTTAAAGAAATGATAGAATTTGAAAAATCAGAAAAATTAACGTAAAATACTTTTGCTTCGGAGCTGGTCTTCGGATTTTCAGATTATTCTGGCAATATAGATTTACAAATAATTAGATGTCTTTGGTGCCCCGCTACAAAATTGATGTGAGGCTCTTGGCTCTGGCCCAATCTAGTGACGAAATGAGACAGACAATCTAGCAAAGACGTGAACTCGAAAGATTGTTCCGTTCGAGAGTAATCACGTGCTGACAACCTCGATCCATACATCCGCCGGGCGGTATTTGTTTTCGCATATATTTTGGGCTCGCGGAAATTGGAAACTTCGAAAAAAGTGATAAAATATTACTTATTGTATGAACTGTTATGAAACTGATTGGAATTTTGCAGTCCGTTTTAATGATAAAAATTAGACTTATTTAATACGACATCTTTATTTTTAATTTCATTTATATAAATACACTTTGAAAACTAAATAGAATTCTAAATATTAATATAAAATTACAATTCTTTTCTATATTTTTTACAGTCCAACATCATTGAAAAAATTAAAATTCCACAAATCGACATTGCCAACGAATTATTGAAATAATCGAACAATAAGCAATAAACTTATAATTCGAGAACCTAGCGAGTTTTACATATGTATATAGCAATAATACTATATGTACAATGTCGATGACTTATCTTATGCGGTGATAAATGCAACTTATTAGACAAAAAATCAGCTATTGCGAGGTAAGTAAATATATAAAAAATGGATTATTTATATTTATATTTTATTACTTTAATTATTATATTTGTATGATTATATACCTATATAACATATATATATATACAATTATACATATCTAAAAATGATTAATTACATTATTTAAATATTATTAAATAAAAAAAAATGTGATGACTTTTGTTAATTTTTTTTTTATTTTAATATCATGTAAACTATAAAAATTGTATGTGATGAATGAGATAATATTCATAATAAATAAAAACGTGCAACAATTAACGATATAAATTATAATTCTGTTCATTTTTTATTTAAGACGCCAATTGTTATACGATAAGATTTATATAGGAAAATGTAATTTTTTTTAATTCAAAACAATAATAATTATTATTATTTTCTAAAATCTGACTTCTATATATTTATTTAAATTTACCTGTTTCTTTTTTTTTTATGGTATATAATAAAATATTTAATCATATGATGTAAATGTAATGTAATTATTGTGATTGTTGAGATGTGATAAGAAATTTAATTTCCATATATAGCATCTTAAAATTCATCAACTTCGCTAAATAAAAATATTCATATTAATTTAAAAACGCTGCCAGACAAACACCTGTAACAAGAAGTACGTATTGGTGGCCAGGTGGTAAGGGGGGCTTAAATATATCATCATTAAACTCTTCGTAAGATTTTAACATAAAATGATGTTCTAATTCATTCCCAAGAACACGATTGGATTTGTATGGGAGCTCCTCGGTGGGATGGGATTAGAAAAAATGTAATGATGCAATTTTGTAGAGCATACCTTGTAGAATAAATTTTTGGCTTAACTATAACCATGTCCGAGTAAATCCCATCGGAATTTATGGGAATGGATGAGGTGGGATCAGAAAAAAATGATTGATGCAGTTTTGGAGAGAATAAAAATGAAGCATACCTTGTAGAATGTAATTTTTTGGCCCCTAAATCCAGATGGATTTTTGCTTGAAATCCAAAATTTCAAGCAAAAATCTTCAAAACTCATTGAGATACGCAAAAACAAAAAAATTAAATATGAGATATATCTATTCAAATATTATTTCAATGAGTTACGGTATCTGGATTTATCAATTTTGTAACAAAAGTATTAATTTAATTGTTTAAATGTTAACATTCATGACATATTATAAATTAAATGACATATTAATTAATTAAAATGATTAAATTAATTTTTGTTTTGACTAAATTCAAATCCAATTTACGGCCAAAGTTGGGGTCTAATCCAAAAATATTCATAGACAAAATAGTCTTATTTTTTGATGTAGAATAAGAATCCGTATCGATAAATAGGGGGTTCCATTTAAAAAAAAGTATGTTTTACGTCATATCTCATATGTGACTATGGCCCAAGGTCAAAGCACACCACCATCTTATGTCCCCCTAGCCACTGAACAACTTTTGCCTGAAACATTTTTCTTAAAAACACATAGTTTCCGAGATTTTCCATTGTCTCACGTTAAAAAATTCACCCTGTATACTGGCCCGCGCCAGCAGAAAGAAAGCGGAGGGCTTAAAGCTTAAAGGTTTAAAGGAAGGAAAAACACCATAGTTTGGGAACTCGTTGAGTTAGAATAACGTCCAGGGATGCATTCGATAGATAATTAAACACTCTAAATCCTTCCCCTATACTAAGCCAATGAAGTTGTAGAACAAATTCTATAGTCAAATTTTATAAATGTGAAATATTTTCAATTTATTAATATTGTTTTGATTGTCAAATGATGGCTAATTAATGTAGCAAGTATTTTATTGCATGTTGGATGAGGAGTTTTACTCTTTTCGAGATATGATACCTCAAACTTTAGAGAACAAACACATAATTTGTATATATTCTACACACGGCTACATGTTACATCATAATAATTATCTCGAAAAATCGGCAATTTTTCGTTAATTGCGTGACAGTGACGATTCGACTGTCGACTGTGGTTTTGAAAATGTGTTCGATTCCAAATGAACCACAGAACCGACATATTGTGGTGGGTATCCGGAACACCCCATATAATATAATAAATACATTTTTAATCACGGGTATAATTATATCGAGGAAATGCAAATCCGCGGTGTCTTGTAAAAACAAAAATGGCCGTTATTCTGAACACTTTGTTTGCAAGTCACTTGCAGATTTATAGATATAATTGAATATTCGAAAATGCCAAGAAAGGACATCGAGATAAGTAAAAAAATAAAATTTGTACAGCACTTTTAAATACAAATGTATCCATCCTAGGGTTAAGAACATTGATTTTGAAAAATATAGAATATGATTAGATCAAATCTATGTATATTCAAATCAATTGCGTTTATTTATTACAATTACTCATTTTGAATGTATTCATTCATTGTGTTTGTTGTTGTTGTTTTTGAATACAATTTTTTATTTTATTAACAATATTTCAATATTTTAATAAATTATAATTCTAACATTTTAATAAATAATCAACTATATTATAATTATAATTGTAATTAAAAATTGCATATAAATCGCATAGAAAAATTGCATTCATAATATAAAAACATGCAAGCAAAATGTGTGTATCTCTGTGTATATAGTTAATAGTGCCTATCGATTGGATTTTTAAATAAAAAATATAATTTTATGATAAAAATCATTTATAATTTTTCTATATAATAGAAAAAAAACATTAAAAACCTATATTTCATTCATTATAATCGAAGGTCGATAATAATATTTATAATTATAAATACATATATATTTAATATAAATAATATTTTTCTTTTTCATATATATTTTTTTGAATCAATCTAATGTTAATTATATGATCCTCACAATTTGCTTAGTCTGATGGTCGGTTTTCATTCGTTCGAATGACATATGACAGCGACAGCGTTCATGAATGACAGCGTTCTCAATATGTGTAAAATTTTTGGGCAATTTGCTTTGTTAAAAATGGGAAAAATTGAATATTTTTGTTTAATTACTAAAACATATGGCGGCATTTATGGCCGACATATTGCCGTGGTAAATGATATTTAGATTTTTAGCATACATTTCAACATTTTTAAATCTAATCTGTCATCAAGATATCTATATAATGGGTTAAGGAAAAAGTTTTGTAAATGTTTTTTTATCAATTGTTGCTGTAAATTTGTCTTTATTGAAAATCAACTCCAATTAATTTGCATATTGCCCATAATTATCTATGACATCTTTGACCATTTTTCGGATAATATAATAATTCCATCGGTGTAGAACGTTATGAGGTTTAGTGGTAAAGGCTTGACCAAGGTGGTTTCGACTGCTGTTTTGTTGACCAATTTTTGTCTATCAATGCAGTTTCGTAAAGACTGAAACAAATGGTAATCGAACGGCGTAATGTCTGGACTATACGGTGGATGCATCAAAATTGCGCCAACGCCGATGCGCCAACGTAGTTCAGTCAGTTTTTGCCGATTCATCTAAAATTTGTGCATATACTGGAGTTATCATGATCGAACATAATGCCCTTTCTATTGTTCAATTCTGTTCTGGTTGGTTGTGATTGCTTTCATAAACCTGGTTAATTGTTGACAATATAAAATAAAATCAATATTTTGTACAGGTTTTAGCATAACTTCATGATGTTACAATTCGCTTCCATTCCCACCATACATACACAGATTATTCTGTCTATTCAGGAGAAGTTAATTACCAGCAAAATTTTTTTAATGAATATCTTCCGAAATTTCACTCATATTCACACGTTTATAACTTCCGATACCAACAACTAATACAAAAATGTTCAACAACACAAATATAGTTTCAAAGGGCAGCCAGCCAGCGCTATTACATTTGATATTTTGACAATATTTTATACAATATATGAATATTTTTCCTTAATAAAACTTTCGTTTGGAGAAAAATTACATGTAAGCATTTATTGCTAAATTATTATTAAATTGATACGTTTTGTGAAACTTGTGGTGGTAAACAATTCGTGTTTTATCCTTTGGGTGTAATACAGACGTTTAGTTATTTTTCCTTAACACAATATAAAATAAAAATAAAAAAGTGCATCATAGAAAAAATACAAACAATTATTTATATTATTATATTACTATTATTATAATTTTCATAAATAAACGAATAAACATGATCCGAGCTAAAGATAATATACACATATCATATGTATACATAATAGTACATATATCGGAATTTATAATTTCAAAAAATGTGCGTTGCGTAATACGTTGTTTTTTGCGTAATATATATATATATATATATATATATTATATATCGTCTTTTATTAATAAAGTAAAATATAATAATGGTGTATAGGCTATTGATATTTGCGCGAATATAAACGCGATTTCAATGGAATGTTTACATAATTAAAAGTTCAATAGTTCTGCACTTCATATATATTTGAATTTAACAACCAAGAACCAGTATGACCATCCCAATAAACCAAACGAAATATTTTTAAAAAATTTATAAAAAATGCATTAAAAATTGCACGAAATTAGTAAAGGTTTTGGTATTGATCGATACCATCATACTTTATATTAGATGTAGGAATTAATAATGCAGATTTTGTCTTTGTCTTCCAATTCAAAATCACCATTTCGGAAGCGTACAAACCATCGTTAACAAGTTGCTTGAGCTGGAGCATGTCCACCATAAGCTTCAACCAACAAACGATAACTTTCAGCAGCGGTTTTCTTCAAATTAAAGAAAGTTATTAAACTTCCCCCCAAAACAACTTTTTCAGGCATGTGTTTCGACATATTCGAAGCAAAAACAAAAGTTTGTTGTTTACACTTCAATGAAATGACGTATACTGAAATTTATAGCCTAATGACAGACAATAAAAAGAAAATGGCCGCGGTGTGTCACTCAACGCTAGTTGCGCCATCTGTTATCTAAATTTTTAATTCCTACACGTAATATGTAGTTAACAATAAAGTAATAACAATGGACATGACTTTATTAAAAGTTATAAAAACGATTGCTAAATAGTTGTTAACTATTAAATTAAAAAAATATGAATATTTATTTAAAAAAAAGTACAACTCGATATCAAAGTACAAGACGTAACCAGAATCAACTATAGTTGTATAGTTGTCATAGGTCATATTACTATGACGTATCATTAGACGTATGCTATACGTCATACGTCTAACTTGGTTTATTGGGATAGACACATGTATTATGTGCACTTCAAATCGAAATCGTCTTTAAATGAATGTATATGCATATTTTTTTAATACGTTCTTGAGTTGTTCAACATAAACAAAATCAATATATATATACATACATGAATATTAATAATTGTTTTGAAATTGTAAAAATATATTTATTATATTAAAAAATCGCGAAAATTTCGTTTGCCTGTTTTTTATATTTATGTTATACGAATATAAAAAAATGTGTATTGTTTATTCATCTTTCTACCATTATCTAAATCTGTTTGAATATCATCGGCAGGTGGTTTTCTGTTCAATGATTTAAAAATATATATTTATGTATAGGAGTTTTTATAACAAATATTAAAATATTCACTTTGAGAACTTGCACATATAATTATACAAATCAAGTAATTGCTTGCATTTTTCTCAAAAAGAATACTCATTTTAATTAATACTCATTTAAATTTAAATTTAAAGTAATAATCATTTAGTTCAAAATATGTTCATGACGTATTTTGTACTTTAAATTGATCACTATATAATTATCAGTAGATTCGCGTTATGCATTCAATTTTAACTTGTGAATTAATCGCATCTTCAATATTTAATGTAAAAACGTTAATAAATGAAGTATATGAATAATGAATGTACATTTAATCCTCAAGACGAGGGTTGAAAATATTTCGTCAAATTGTTCAAATAATATAGGATATTTCAAAAGTCTTTTGAACCAATTGTGCAATTTTAAAATTTTCTTCTATGAAAAATCAGAAATCGATTGAATTTTAAATTTATTCGTAAAAAATAAACATTTAATAAAACTAGGGCCGGTATTCAAAAAATAAAAAATTTAGAAAAATCGGGTTTCCGGAATATTTAGTTTGTTGAACGCCCAGATATTTATAAATTATAAATAAATTTGCTAACTCTACATGTGCCTTTTGGAATATCCTATTATTTGAACAAAAGTGGACGAAATATTTTCACCCTTCGCCCATGGAGTAAATGTATATTCATTATTCATATACTTCACAACCAATTTTTTCCATAAATCAACTAATTACACATATGCCTATCGTAATGACCTATTGTTTGGAGAATTTGATGAACTTTTTTCTTCGGCTTCGATTTAATCTATTAAATGAAATACTTCACAAATACTATATAAATTAATTCCATTTTTGGAAACATTGAAAAGGTTTATTTTTTAACAATTTCCCAAAGAATTTCTATTTTTAAAAGTAAATATTATTGTAAATGTCAAAATGCAGATTTCATTCAAGATAACCACCAAAAAACATGTATGTTCAAAGAAAATATCGAAATTAATATAATAATTTCTTCATTTTTAGTCACGCACATCGATTAGCATCGATTCATCGAATATTTTGTTGTGCTCACGAAAGCGAACAAGAATTATTTTAAAAAACCGATTTCGATATGACGTCGACAATACAAATTGGTCGATTGTTTTTATTGTTTTTTTGACAATTTTTATTAAATTTTTTTTTAGATTTTTTATCTAATCAAAATTTTATTTATTGAAACTAAAACTAACATATAAATAAATCTAAAACATCTCTAATGGATTGTATATAAATAAATGTTATCAGTCCCAGCTAACATACTTAGTGTCGGGTACTTTAATCATTGGGAAGGGAACTTTATTTCGGTGTATTTCGGCTTTAAATTGGAACTATAAAGTATTTGGTAATTTAAAGTATCGACCAATAATAGCTAGAACCATTGAGTTTATATATATAGAGGTTCCAAACACATGAAACATTTTCATCCATAAAATAAAATAATTTCGTACCGTGTAGAAGCTCAATTTATTTTTAAAAGTGTTAAAATATAAAATTTGAAATACTTAGAGCTTTTGTGACAGTGTATCCTTTCTTGTCATATTTTTTATACAAAAAGATATTTTTATATATTGTAGTGAAAATATCAAAACACATAAAATCATAAGCATCACACAATAGTAATATAATTTTTATTTGTGAATATCGAATCTGTATATAAGAAACCTGTTTTTTTTGTTATAGATTCCTTATACCAAATGTTATATATACGATATCACGATATATATATTATAAATATTTAAAAATATGATAACGAAAGACCACAGTGTATCTTTCGTTATCATATTTTATTAACGAAAGATGCACTGTCACAAAAGCTCTAAGTATTTCAAATTTTATATTTTAACACTTTTAAAAATAAATTGAGCTTCTACACGGTACGAAATTATTTTATTTTATGGATGAAAATGTTTCATGTGTTTGGAACCTCTATATATATATAAACTCAATGCTAGAACGTAACAGGAACGTTTTCCAAAACGTTTAGGTGTTAGTCACCTCAGAATGAAATGTGTTAGTGGTGCGAATGTGATGGGAACCTTTGCAAACACTTTAAGGTGACAACATTTAAAAATTCCATACATAAGTACCGGAAACGTCCCTTATACTATTGCTGGGATGTACGCAGGTGGCGGAAACCAATGAATATTCTCTCAACTCTCACTAAATATATTTGGAACTTTATGGTGTGTTTTGACACCATAAGTTTGATACATAAGTGTTTACTTATGTGTGACACCCAACGGATAATACTTTTCTGAAAAACTACATAACATAATTTTTAGCAAATAAATCTATATGAGGTGGTGGCTGAATAGCAAAATCAAAGGTTGAAATTAAAACAAATACGTAGGTCGCTGGTTCGATTCCCGAGGTGGAGACGGATTACAAGTACAAGTATTTGATTATTCAATTATTAAAAATTATAAATAAATTTACTAGAAAAGAAAATCAAAAATCAAAAATATGCTATAAAATAAATCAATATTAAAAAAAAGTAATAAAAGACATTTATATGGGGTTTTTTGGAATAATTTTTTTAGGTTATATTTCTTATATGTATTTGTAAAGATTATTTTGATCTTTATATGATAATATATTGAGGGGACGGCCAAATACGTGTTTGGAAGTAAAACTGCCACTTATAAAATGAAAATTCCCTTCACGAGTCGGGAACCTGCTACTTAAAAATCATTCGCTACTTAAAAATCATTCGCCATTTTGGTGTATGGAACTATATTTTCACCACATATTCACTACCTAGTCACTTAAAATAAACAGTTCCCGGAACCTCCAGATGGAAATATGAGGTGGCCAACTCGTTATTGACACTTTAAAAGCTAGCTGGGTATATATAATTGTTTAATATATACAGAAATTAAAACGTGTCTGCATATACAATACAATATAGGAAATAAATTTAAATATCTTTTATAACAAATTTTCTTATATTATCTATATATAAAACATGGATGTAAAAATATAAATTAGTAAAATGATCAACAGAATTAAATTATGAAAAGATCAACACAATTAATGTGTATTTTATTTTACATTATTAGTTTACAAATAAAAAGGTAAATAAAACCATAAATATACATACATACAGGCCCGTTTTAGGCCATGTATGCGCCTGGGAATTTTATTTAGAACGGAAGTCTTATACTATTACTGCAATCACTGCCGTTTTAATCACTTACTGCCGTTTTAATCAATTACTGCTGTTTTAATCAATTACTGCCGTTTTAATCCCATTGATGTCTTACTTTCATCTTATAACTCTTATAGTGATTTTTTAATTAATAATAACGTAAATTCCAATGAATTTACATTAATATTTTATTGTAATTCTAACTAACATTCATACTTCCGGCTTCCATTGCTTTGTACATTATTGAATTTTATATATTTTTGTTTTTGTATCATTAGTATTTAATGGTTTTTGAAATAAATAAATAAAAATATAGCCTTTTCATCACTAATTCACTGAATCGGGTTTTTTAAAAACTGTGTTTTAATTGGTTAAAAAATCTCAATCATTGGATATGCGTTCATTACTACAAAATAAAACTTCTTCAGGTTTTAAGAAATTAAACATGTTTTTCAAAAAATGAAAAAAAATCTCCCCATTGGAATATATTTTCAGAAGAAACACAAACATTCACAAATCAAGTAATCTTTATTTTTTATTTCGTGTGATTTTTTCAAAATAAATATTATTTTGTGTACTTTTATTTTGTGTCAATTAATTGTATTAAAATAAAAAATTAAACATATGTTTCACCTTCATCTTTCATCTTTATCAGATGAAGAATGTGTGTTTTATGTTTGTTAATTTCCTTTTTGTTATTGTTTTGGAAACAATATCCATACAAAAATACAACTGAAACCGTAGAATTGCTTTAATTACAAAAAAACTCGAAAAGTTTAATTTTCAAAACAAAACTAGTTTATTGAGTAATTAAAGGACTATTAGAATATCTAATCGTTCTCAGCGTCCCCAGATAATGGCGCCGGTTCGTTCGCACCAATATCTTTTTTGTAGTGACCGCCCTGCATACGTAATATATATGTATATAAATATTAAATTATTTAAATTATATATATATATATATATAAATATATATATATATATATATATATAGAATAATAGAATAGATAAGATAAAATAAATTCAAAAAAAAATTAATGTTTATTCTTGTCTATGACAACTAAAAAAAAAAATGCATGTAAACATTCTATAATGTAAAAATGTAAATATTTAACAGAAAAAATAATTGTCGCTAATTTTCTATCATCTTTTGTTATTATTTTATGATAATGATTATTTTTTTTATCATTTTTTTTTATTAAAATATAAACATATTTTGTTATTTTAAGGTAAAGTAAATTTTTTAGTCATAATTATAACATGTTTATTTTACAATTTTCTACAAAGTCATCATCGCAGACAATATATTTGTTATTATTATTATGTAGGATGCATAATCATAATATTCAGACAGTACAAGTAAAATATATATTGTTGTTTATAAAATAAAAATTTATTTACCGATATGGTTATTTTAGAATTAATTGTTATTTTTAGAAGGATGCCCCCCCCCCTTCAGGAAGTTTACGAAAATTAATTCTCATATATAAATAATTGTCAAATTAACCATAAAAAATTTATAATAAATTAAAGAGAACATTTACCAAATCCATAACCAGGTTTTATGATAAATTCTAATAACTTTTTTGTTTATCATCGTTTAGCATTTATATAACAGATTATATATCCTTAATCGTCAGTTTATTTGAAGTATGTTCTAATCTCTAATCAACTGATTTTGATCAACTGTATAACACGAGTATTTCAATGTCTGTTTATAATAAATATTTATAATATGATTGTGATAATTTAATGATATTTATTCTGCTTATCTTACCCATCTTACCTTCTGTTATCATCATCATATGCAAATAAATTGTGAATATGAAGCATTACTTGTCAAATTAAATCACATCAAGGGGTATAAAAAAAAATAAATTTATACAACTCAACGGATTTTAATTTTTAATTTATTATAAAAATATATCATAATTTGGCAAATAAGACAGATTTTGTAAATCTGTTCTCTGGTTAAAAATCGAATTGGATAGAAAATATTTCATAAAGAAATTTATCATATAGCATCCATGAATTTCATTTCAGAATTTCAATTTTCTATAGATTTTATATTGAAACCATTATTTAATTAATATTTATGTTGAAATTTTCAACTTTGCAAAGATATCGATACACTTAATAAAGCGTTGTAAAAATAACATGCTTTTCATTCTTTAAAAATTTCGAAATAATATCTGTATATTTGTTTTTTTTTTTTGCAAAAACATTGCATTTATTTATTTAACAAACTTGTGTTAACATTTAACAATAACCAATTCCCATTATGATTTCCCTCTTTCTTCGATCTCAATCCAATCCATTTTCTACGTACCGCACTTAAAATAGGACATTCCCCAAAAAATTTCTTCCCACTTTTCAGAATTCCCCAATTGCAAAAACAGCCCCTTCCGTGTACCACCGACCACCCCTTATACACAATATCACTCCCATCGAATTGAATAGCATCGCGTAGAGTGTTTATATGAATATGAATATAAAACAAACATATAATATTTCCTATATAAACATTTCCGTCTTCCAATATTCTATATCATTTGATTCTACTCCCAAATCCTATCCATTTCACATTCTTTCACTTTCACTTTCACACATCAATCCATTCAACAAATTTTCCTTACCATATCCCATAATATTTTTACTCCTAAGTAAGCTTCACCCCTTTCCTAACATACCAATACAATAAATTTCTCTAAAATATAATCATTTTCTATTTATTATAATAAAGTGATTTTTGAAGAAAAAAAATTAGAATAATTTTTGTGCTAATCTATAACAATATATCAGGTATAACAGGTATAAAGTGAGCGATTTTGGGTGAAAATAAAACACTAATTTTAAATGGGAAAGTAAAAAAACGTTTTATTCGTTTTATTTAATCGTTAATCAATTTGACTGTATCCTGAACCGGTTCTGCATTATGTGCAGGTGCATTATCATTGAGCAAAATTACCTTGCCGTGTCTTCTGCCACTTCTGGCTGTTTTTCGATCCCTGCAAGATTCAAATTAATCATTTGTTGTCGGTAGCGATCAGTATCAACCAGATTTCACCGGGTTTTAGGAGCTCGTGGTACACCACACCTTTCTGATCCCACCAGACACACAGCATTGTATTCTTGCCGAAACGATCAGTCTTTGCAGTCGATGTTGATGGTTGTCCTGGATTAACCCATGATGCTTTCGGTTTAAGATTCTTAAAATCAATCCAATTGTTCATCGCCAGTAACAATTCGTTGAAAAACTTTTTTTCTTTCGTGTCTTTGAATTAAAATTTCACAAATGTGTTTTCGGTTTTCCATCTATCTTATTTCAATTTATGTAGCATTATAGGTATATTATAGGTTTCATTTGGCGCCCTTTTAGATATTTTAATAGCTTTTAAACAGGTAGAAATTGGAGGTTTTGCAAAATTTAACATTTCTTTCATTGCTTTTTGATTCAAAGTGTCACCTTCATCCAATATTGCGTGCAATCCGGCGTCTTCAAAGTTGTTTGATGTTTTACACGTTCTTTATTTCTCACATCAAAATCATTACCTTTGAATCGTTGAAACCATCTTTTACTTGTTGCTTGTTACGTGTTGCTTGTTGCAGGGCATGATCGTCATATTCGTCGACAAGCATTCCATACAACTCTATACAGCGTTTTTCTTCAAATGACAAACAAATAATTAATGTTTACAAATCATAATTTTCTGGTACAAAATTCAAGCGTTTAGTATGATGAAAAAATATGATATTGAGTGTACAATGCATACTATGGTAAATATGTTTGGCAGATATCCTAGCAACCAAACGAAACCAGGCTCGTCTACAACAAAGATTCTCTCCATCGAGACATATGTATCTTGACGCTCATTTCAAACGGGTATACCTGATGCCGATAGATGTTTTAAGTGAAAAATTGTATTTATAGTGAAAATATTATATATTTGGGTTTATTCAGGCCTCAGCGTGGTTAAATATCTACGGAGATATTTCGTTTAACCACGCTTTTCGTATTCAGAGCCCATAAATTATCTACGATAATGAATAAATTAACATCACCTTTTCGATGCGAAGTAAATTATCCACGCTTAGGTTTCTATGGAGATATTATTATTCTATATCTATATCAATGCACGATATTTTCATTTGATTTATTTTATACAGTACAGACTATTACAATTTTCCAGTTGCTCAATAAAACGAAACTAAATTTAGCGAAAATACCGAACACATTAAAAAAAGACAGTCGATATTTATATGTGGAAAGAAAAAGAAAAAAAAAATTTTTGTGTTCGTTTTATTTTTATTCTGTGTAGCCAAATATAAATGATTGTTTTTTTTTCCTTATAAAAAAAAGTAAACAAAAGCGCTATTATAGTAATAGATTATTTTAAATTGTGCTCTGAATACCAAATATCTTCAATATTTTTCTTCGTAGGTATTTCACCGTGGATAAATTTATATTTAACCACGTTAATTTTAGTACGTAAGAATTGATACAATTATATATTTCATATTTTCATTAATCCACCACATATGCGTTAATAATAAATTCACATGAAAATCATTTGTTGAACAATTTATATGGACATTATTATAATAAATTAAAGTTAAAATGAATTTTATATATTGATTTTATTTGTATACCTCCTATATGTATAGTGCATGATGCATTTATTATAGGTTCAATTTTCTATAAATGTACTTAGACAAGCAATTGACATGTTTTATGTATTGTATTATTATTATTTTATTATTACGTAAATCGATATTTATATTTATTTTTATTTGGTTGAAAATATTCACTTGTTATTTCTGTGTGTCCGTGAAATATTTAAATAAATTTAAATAAAAGAAAAAAAAATTGCACAATAATGCGGCATTTATATCTACAAAAAATGCTATATAAATATACATATTTTTGTATATTTATATAATATTAACTAATTCAATCAAAGCCATGGTCAATTTTTATATAAATATACAATAAATTTAATCAATACACCTTTCATTTAAATTGATCAATTGAAATCGATAGTATACATAATTTTAATGCATATACAAATTAATATACATATGTATAGTTGTAGATATAATAAAATAAATTGTTATATTTCTTTTAATAACAGTATTTATATACATTTCAATAAATAGATATTGAAGAATCAAATTTCAGTTGTGCGAATTCATTTGATTAAACTCATTTTAAGAATATATATTATTCATGGGAAATATATACAGAACATTCCTAAAAATTATCATAAATTAAAAGAAACATTATTAGTGGGTTCACAATGAAAAGACTTAACACCTGAGATCTGAGACCTAAGACGAAAAATAATTTTTATCGTTCACAATGAATGTTTTTGAACAATGAAAATGATTTAATAAACAGAATCACAACCAAATTCATTTGTGTGATAATAGTATTACAAAGAATTTAATTTCACTTTTGTAATTTTTTCAATATTGATATTTTAATTTTTTTCTTTGCCGTTTTTTTTTATTTTGTATATCAACCAAATTTTGTATACTATTTTCTTCAAAACTTTTGTTTTCATCATCATCATCATCAATGAATATTTTTTTCTTTATTTAATTAAAAAAAATACGTTGCAAACTTCAAGTTATTTCGTTGCCAACTTCAAGTTATAAAACATAATAAAACATGGAAAATACGTTAATCGTGTACAATGTGGTATGGTTTTTGTTTTGTTTGACCAAAGACAAAGGTAAAGCTAGATCAACTTTTATAAAGTACAAGAGACATAAGCTCTCACTGTGACCAAACTTATGTATTTCCATGTATTTAACTTTGTTTTAGGTCTTAGGGCTTAGGACAAAGTCTTAAGTCTTTGTATTGTAAACCCACTGTAAAGTTCTCAATATTTTTTTCTCCAGTTGCTTTTCGATTTCATTTTGGCCGTGCGTAAAAGATTCACGTTTTATAAGTAAACATTCAATATATTATATGACATTAGATTTTCTGTCATAAATTTATATAATTCATCTGTTTATTTTATGTTTTTTATAAAAATGAATTTTAACCACTTTTATGTCAATTATATTATAATAAATTTAAACAAACAACAATTAAAAATGGGTAAATAAATAAATACAAAAAAAAATAATTGAAAGTAAATTATAACTATATAATATTAAATAAACCTATATAGCAAAAAAAAAATTTTTACTATTTTTATCTGTCGTCGTGTTAATAAAATTTATTGTCCGTAATATACAATTAATACAGTCTGACTGAACTACTTGTTAGTTTAATATATGACGATAAATATCAGGTATACCGAGAGGAAGTGAGTGTTTTTTGTGAAAATAAAACATAAAATATAATTTTAAATTTGAAAGCAACAAACATTTTATTCAAAGTATTGACCATTGATTTCTAAATCCTACACATTTTAACCAGCCTTATGACAATTTGTGAATATCCCGCCAATAGAATTGCTCGTCTTTTGCAGCAAACCAATCAAACATCCCATTTTCGTCTTTTTCTTAACAATCGAAGTGCTGCTCAGTCACTACTCACTACGTGCCCCATCGATGATAGTCTGAAGGAGCTTAGCCTGGTGAATACGGCGGTGGGTTAGCCCTCCCAGCCAAGTGCTTTGATTGCCTCCGGCATGAATAATTCAATGAATAATTCAAATTTATCATTTGTTGTTGGTAGCGATCAGCCTTTGCAGTCAAGGTTGTCATGGATTAATCCATGATTTTTTTCGTTTAGGATGCTTAAAATAAATTCATTTTTTAAAAACAAAATTAAGACTGGATCACAGCAAAGGTTTAATATCGAGACATCTGTATCTTTACGCTCACTTCAAACCGGTATACCTGGTATATAATAATGTTTATATAAATATTTGAACCGTAAACAATTTCTAAAATAATCGAAAAATTACGTTTTGCTAAAATATTTTTCTATCTATATAATTATTATTGTTTATTTTATTTTTAATTATATTTATTTTTTCTGAAAATCTGTACTATATTGCATATTTATATATGTGGCTTTATAAATATTTTTAAAATACCTATCTTTGTATATAACGAGATATTTTTCGAAAAAAAAATGTGTGTACCAACAAATATCTATATCAACAAACAAATGTTATGTGAATAAATTATGCTGATACATATTTATAGATATACAATATTATTATATACATTACATATATTGGGTAAAGTGGGCAGGTTTGGTCGTGGGGTACCTTCGGACCATCCATCTTATAACGAATAGATTCATATTTGTCTAATAATAACTGATATACGTGTGCAAAAATTAAACAATTGTAGGTAAACCGATAAAAGCATATTAGAAATTGATCATAATTTTTTTCTTTCTATTCCTTTTTGAATTTATATTTTGTTTTTCTTGTGAATTATTTAATTAATAACATTAGCGATTAATTTCTTAATTTAATTTCAATTGGTTTCCATATTATGTTTAATTAAAAAGTGAGTATAGGGCGGATTCGGCCCACTAAATTTGCCATGTGCGAAGGTACTTGAATTAAGTTATCAAGTAAGAATAATGTGGTTTAATTGTCCAATTGTCTTTTAGAAATGGTACGAAATTATCAAAAGCAAATCAAATTGGCAACCAGTTATTGAAAAGCCTTTATTTGTAAATTGGAAGCGCCTAG
The DNA here is from genome assembly GCA_958336335.1 of Dilophus febrilis. NCBI lineage: Eukaryota > Metazoa > Arthropoda > Insecta > Diptera > Bibionidae > Dilophus > Dilophus febrilis. The sequence goes on from OY284470.1 coordinate 36,573,543, forward strand.
ATCTGCTGTTACGACATATGTGGTGTGAAACGAAGCACAATTCAAAATTTAATTAATTTTGTCTGCCGAACATACCCTATACGAATGTATCTCATTCTATATAATTTCATTTAGTTGTTCAACATGGCTGCATTTTCATCAATTTTTTTTTATATTATATTATATGATTTTACTACCATAAATATGCGTAACAATATAATAATAATAATACCACTAAATATGTTCACTATATGTTAAGATTTGGAATACCTTATTGGGAAAACATGAACAAAAATATAATAATTATATCTTTTTAATAATGCCTCATCATTTACACATGCTTTAAAAATGACAGTTTATCATTAACTGGAAAATTATTGACTATACTTTTTCATTTATTTAATTTTCACTTTGTATATCTATAGTTAATAATTGGATTTAAGCACACATCCATCAACAGATTATCACTTGTAATTTGTAAATATAGAAATATTTTATGATCACGTTTTTTTTGAATCATATTATAAAACAATTTAATGAACCGAATTTCCATTTGCGAAACGCTGTTTAAAAGAAACGAAATCGAGTCATTTTTAAAGCGAATGATTACAGGTGATGAAAAATGGATCACATATGATAATAATGTACGAAACAGATCGTGGTCCAAGAAGGGTGAAGCTCCTAAAACAGTAGCAAAACCTGGATTAACACCAAGAAAGGTAATGCTATCTGTTTGGTGGGATTGGAAAGGAATCGTTCATTATAAATTACTAGCACCTGGTCAAACCATTGATACCGATCTCTATTGTCAACAATTAACAAGATTGAAGCACGAGATTAAAAAAAAACGTCCAGAATTAATCAATCGAAAGGGTGTTGTGTTCCATCATGACAACGCCAGACCACACCACACATCTTTGATGACTCGGCAGAAACTGAGAGAGTTTGGCTGGGAAGTTTTAATGCATCCACCATATAGCCCGAACCTTGCACCTTCAGATTATCATTTGTTCCGGTCTCTGCCTCCCTTAATGGTTTAAAATTAAATTCCGCAGAGGACTGCAAAATGCACTTGGATCAGTTTTTTGCCCGGAAAACCCAGAAGTTCTACAGTGATGGGATAATGTCTTTACCAGAAAAATGGCAAAGGGTCATCGATCAAAACGGCGCATATTTGGTTTAATAAAGTTCATTTGAAATATATAAAAAAATCGTTTGAATTTTGTAAAAAAAATTATCAATACTTTTTAGACAACCTAATATACAAGCCAATTCTAAGACCGTATTTACAATGAATTACAAATATATTCAATTCACTTCGTATTTATATTTAATTTTTGTTTATTTAAACTAACCACAATTTTATTAAAGAAAAAAAAGCAAAAAGCTTCGCCGTAACCATTTGTGTCAAATTGACGGCGTTTTAACGGCGTCTCATTTTGAGACTAAAAAAATTGAAAACTAATTAATATAGGCGAATTGCTAGACACGTAGCCATGCATACACCGAAACATATTAAGCAACGTTTATAATTTACGCATAAGGTAATGGCATTAAAAAATGGCGATAAACTGTTTTGCGCTGAGGAAACCAAAATTAATTTGGAAAAGTTACATTTACTCGGCACAGACTCCAAACTCAATTTTGAGTGTATATATTTGAAGGGGGCCCTATCCTGACCAACTGCTGTTCTGGACTTAGTAGCGGAATCTTCCCCTATGGGCAGGGAAGAGGTTCAAGTTTGTATGGGAAAATTTAGTGCGGACGTTCTTAAGGGGCATGGGAATAAAAACTTTTTTTCTCCTTTCCAAAAGGTGCATTTTTAGGGGATGGGTGGATGATTAATGGTCATTCCTACACAAACTTTCCTCCTCTGTCCAGGGGAATACTGTACTTCAGCCACTCATTTAAATGTATCTCGTGGTAAATTGCATGTTAGACGAAGGCCAAACACTGAATTATTACCGCGATACACGAAAAGAACCGTCAAATTGGGATTTATTAATTTGATAATATGGGTATGCGTTTCATGGTATGGCGTTCCGAAACAACGATCCGAAACGCACTCCCAAGAAAGTGAAAGGTATAGAAAGTTGGTGCATTTCAAATTACTGTGAGGCATTAATTAAAAATAAGGGCCAAGCAACAAAATATTAAGTTATCGATATTCGATTTTATTTAATATTGGGGAGTATTAACACTGTTTTACTCCAGCAAATTATATCTCACCTATTTCATCGAACAATGATTTAAAAGTAACTATAAATGATTTGATTTATATTTTCGGTACAAATTGATAATAAATTCCATTTGAAATGAGATGAAAATTCGTCCTTTTTTATACGAGTTTATGTAATTTTTTAAGCATACCTATTTTAGCGAACATCACTGTATATAAATTGTTCGGACTATATTACCAATATCAATACAATATATTGCAGTATAGCACCGTTAATATGAACTGCATTCATTCATTTATAATATATTAATTATACATGTAATATATCAATATATAGATAATAATTACATTCAAACACAATAAAACTTCACAAGGCAACGAAATAGATGGCCTATTTCGGGACGTGTCTCAATGGGCCAATAGGTCTGGGGCCATGATTTCGTTTCCAAAGTGCAAACATCTTCATATCTGCCGTAAAAGAAATTGTGTTGTGGACAGTATCAACATTAACAACACTCAAATTCTACTATGTGACAATTTGAGCCTGTTGGGTATAACAATAACTAGTAGATATTATTGGAATCTACATATCGAAGTATTACGGCGTTCACTTTCTAAGAGGTTAAATATCTTAAAATGCTTGACACCCCGCAACAGTGGTTCCAATACTAAAACGCTACTGCAGGTATCGAGGGCTATAATACTGGCAAAAATCGATTACGGGCTGCCGTTGTACGGCAGGTGCGCTAATTCCACCCTGAACATCCTATCACCAATTTACCATGCTGCCGCCCGTATATGCGTCGGTGCTTTCCGCACAACTCCAACGATGCATCTCCTGGTGGAGGCGGGATTTCCGCCTTTGGGCGAGCGTATAAAATTCGCCACAGCAAAAACAATTACTAGAATATCATACGGTAATATCACCCCCCTCAAAAACGATCTACGATGGATTCGTCGAAAAGGCCGTGTGGCTCGTACACCATCAGTCTTGGAGGTCGCGCAACGCATATTGAATGACATGAACATCAGCGCCAATATACAAAAACGTTTCTTTCCACCACATCCCCCTTGGAATCTCCCTATACACAACATCGACCTCTCATTGTCTGAATACACCAGGGCAAATACCAACCCACGGCAATACCAGGCTCTATTCTCAAACACCATTTCTTTCCATCGGTTGGATGGTTTTCAACCTATCTTTTGTGATGGATCAAGGAGACATGAAGTGACCGGGTTCTCGGTGGTCGATTTCACGGGGCGAGTGTTGGTGACGCAAAATTTGCCATTTGGCGCTTCATCACTAACGGCCGAGGTTGCGGCAATCATCTGGGCTATCGAACATATAGATCGGACCGGGGGAAAATTTTGTATTTGTTCGGATAGTTTGTCCGCCATTAAAAAAATTACAAACATCAACAGACCCGACCACTTGTTCGACAAAATCCGTAATACGTTGACCACATGCCGAAACAAAATTAGGCTCCTTTGGCTTCCTGGCCACGTGGGTATAGGGGGAAATGACCGGGCGGATGAATTGGCAAAATTCACCACCATCGCTCCATTAACGACCTACCCAATAATCACACCTGGTGATATAAACCGCTTAATGCGGGATCATATACACGAGATATTTATTGCAAAATGGAGGACTAGGCCTCAACCATATAGCGGAATCATCAACAGCCACGCTAAAATCGCCCCGCATATTTCCACCCTAACAAGACGTGACTCAACGACCCTCACCCGTTTGAGATTGGGGCATACATATTTCACCCACCACCATCTCCTGCACACCAATATGGAGCCGCCAATATGTAATATTTGCAATACCAGCAACTCCGTAAAACATATTCTGGATGAATGCTCATTATACGCCAATCTACGCAAAACCATCATACCCACTGGTAGCATCACAACCCTACTCAGCAACGACTCCATAATGAACTCTCATACACTAATTCTAGACTTCTTAAAACAAACCATACTGCATAAACAATTATAACAACCCAATGTACCTGCTTAACAAAAGTAAATTCTATCATTTTCCATCTCATTAAGCAACTTCCCAATCTAACAAACCGAGCCGAAGGCACTGGTAGCCAGTGCTTGATATACATACTGCATCCGTATTTTATATACCATGTTAGTAGTCTTAATAATAATAAATAATAATATAGATAATAATTATTTTCCAGTCTTATATCTAATAGGGTTTTCATATATACTTTCATAGCTGTACATCAATGTTTTTATTTTCTTATATATGTTAAATCTTATCTCTCTATATATATTATTATAGCAAAAAATAAAAGTACAAATACATATATAACTGAAATAATTGTTATAAACAATTCAAATATAGTTATTTACTATATAATAAATGTTATTATAAAAGAATAAAAATCAAACATAGATTGTTTATTATTATTAAAAGATAACGCTTGAGTAAATCCAATTTTATTATATTTAATTATATATTATATTTGTTTTTGTTTAAATTCCATACTACAAAAAAAATGTATGATTTTTTGTTAGTACATAGATATAGAGGAAAAGGCAATTTTATTATGTGGTTATAATCAGGAAAAAATTTGTGTCTATCATTTGCATATGCGGTTTAAAACAAAAACAAAATAAAATAATAAAATCTAACTATCCTTATGTCATTTGGAATTTTATATAATAATCACAGTACAAGTTTCAAAAAACAAAACTAATATAAACACATTTTTGGCATTCTAAAACATATTTGTAAATATTATTCTTTATCGAATATATATATAATTTTTCTCAAAATCAAGTAATCAATTTTGATGACATGTTATTTGTTTTTATTAGTTATTATTTTAGGTTTACGTTCGTTTACATACGTTTTATATACCGAAAAATATACACAAGTATGTCCGTAAGTGTAATCAATATATAATACTACTCTAACCATATATAATTCGGACACCTCCTATTTTATTCGTATACTCGATTTAGATAAGCCGAGAAAGGACTTTAAACATTAATTTTTTTTTTTAGATCTTACTAATGTTAATTTATAAAATGATGGTTTTAGTTAAATAATTCGTGGAGACAGAAGTTAAAACAATTTTAATTTAATAAATTCTAGAATTTATTTCAAAATACCATTATGTTGACTGAAATATGACCAGTATAAGTGCTGTTCTGAAACTCATACTATACGTCAGTTACCGATTTTATACCGCAAACAAAAACTTAACTTCAAGTGTCAAATAAAAAATTTGAGTTAGTGTATTATTATGCAAATTGCACCTAACTAAACCAAATTAGTTGATCATTTGCGTGCAACAGCGGTGTTGCGTGAGAAAATTTCGTCATATCGGCTAGATCTTTTGAATCAATAAGGTGATTTACAAATTTTCCTCGATGACATATCAGAAATTGATTGAACTTTCCAACTATTTGAAGAAAATTATATTTTTAAAATAACAAGGGTCGTAAGTCAAAAAATGGAAAATTTCCGATAACTACCATGATTAAAAAATTAATAATAATGTATTCATTTGTTAATTACTTTTTGATCTATATTCAATTGAATTGAACTTATTTGATATTTTATAAAAAAAAAATCAAGATTAGCAATGAGAACTCACATTTAAACGCAAATTGCGCTGTAAATAGAAACTATATTTGGTATTTTTGTGGTGTAAAAACGAGAAAATCTAAACTTATTTTGACAATTTCAGTTACTTTTTGGTTGTGGTGTAAAATCAGTAAATAATATTGATTACCGTCGCCTTTGACCTTTATGACAGCCTCCATTCTCTTATAGGCATGGTATTTATTAAATTTTTGCATTCATCCGGTGTTATTGAGTTCCACGTTTCAATAATTTTTCCTTCCAATCCTTCAATGGTAATTTGCGGATCATTTCTTAACTTTCGTTTTATTACAAGACCAACAATGATTCTAAAAATTAGATATCAAATTAGTAGGATAACAAAATTATTGTGTAAAATTCTTTCTCGGCATCTCAAAATCTAGCGTACGAATAAAATAGTAGGTGTTCGAATTATATATGGTTAGAGTAGTTATATATGGAGATGGACATATGTTAATAACTATTTTATATCATATAAATACTCAACATTTATTTATATTATTAATGATATGGACATTATAATATACCATTAAAATAATTTTGTTTTTGTCCACAATTGGTTTTATTCGATTTTTTCGAGGTTATAATACCTGTATAATAATTATTTATAGTAATAATAATATTATACTTTTGTTTTATTCATTAATTATTTTTTATTTTCATATATACAATGAGAAAAATTTAGTTCACATATGTATGTGATAAATGATTTAATATACTATTGTATATTATATATCTGTCTATTGGAATTTTTTTTCTTATATATATTATATATATCATTTTTAAAGCTATTAAAATACCTATATAATTTTCAATTCATTATAATTACATGTCTATTTATAATTATTTGAATGTATTGATTTTATTATTTTGAACACATTGATTACCATAATGTCGCATATATTTAATATACGTAAATGTATTGTGGGTTATCTCAATACTCAATAAAGGTAAATTACACGTGCATACCACCATCCATAATATAATGATTAAAAAACCACAGTTGTTTCAATTCACTTATGAGGACACATTTATATGGTAGCCGTATATAGATAAATGGTAATGTACCTATATAATGAAATTTGTATATATATATACGAAAATTCTATATAAAATTCTATATAATCTGCAAATTAGAAGTATACATATTTATGTTGAAACTAGTTTTAAAAGCAGTCCATATTGTTTACCTCGAATTTCGTTTTATTATACCCCCATATTGTATTATACAAATTTAAATAAGATAGACGCATTGGTTTATATTGATTCTTAAAAGTTGAAAAAAAAAACAAAAAAGTTTTCTTAATTTTTCATTTATGATTTTGCTTTTTATTTTACTTTCTTTCATATTTCTATGCTTTGACTCCTGCGCGCTGGATATATTAATTTTAATTATAAATTATGGCAAATGGCACGCAATGTGTTAATTATATAAGTTTATGGTGATTATTTTAGAATGTATCATCATTACGTTTATAAAAATAAAAGATAAATATACCTTCTGGATTTGTATACCTTCTGGAAAAAATGATTGATTTGTTATAAAATCATCTACATTCCATTTACTAACTTTTTTTTATTCTTAAATGTCAATGCGCATTTAATCATGATAATTAATTGTATTGTAATTAAATTTTAATTTATTTAACATTATTCAATTCAAATTTCTTAAACTTGATATACTACTCTAACCATATATAATTCGGAGCCATATATAATCCGGAGACCTGTTAATCGTATGCTCGATTTTGAGATGCAGAGAAAGGACTTTAAACAATAATTTAGTCATCCTACTAATTTCATATGAAAGAGTGAAAGACCCTTTTAATATACATCAAGTCATTGAACAAACAACATCATATTTTTTCATCGTGTTATAAAGGTAGAATTTCGTATACCAAAAAATGATGATCTGTGGAAGGAATTTATTTTGGGTTTTAATTTGAAGAAAGATGCTGACGAGTCGCATGGGATGATTGAATGTGTATGGTGATCATGCTCCATCAGAAGCAACATGTAAACGAGGGTTTCAAGGTTTCAGGTATGATAATTTTGATGTGAGAAATAAAGAACGTTGAAGACCACCAAAAAAGTTTGAAGACGTCGAATTGCAAAAGCAAAATTGAATGAAGCTGCCACTTTAAATCAAAAAGCAATGAAAGAAATTTTAAATTTTGCACAACACACAATTTCTGACCGTATAAAATCTAGTGGAAAGATCCCTTTAGGAACAAAAAATCATAAATATGTTTATTGTAAAATTGCTAATTTCGCGTAGTGTTTTTTTCCTTTGCTGATCGAACCTTTGAAAATTCCTTTGCTGATGAATTTTAAAATGCATATTGAAAATAATAATAATATGTACTATAGAAAAAATGTTCCAATATTATTTATATGTATAAGTATATGATATCATCCTTTTTTTGTTTTTCAAAATAATGTCTCTGCGTTAAATATATATTTCTATAAAGAAGGAATTTTATTTCCTATATTTATATAAATAATATTGAATTGCAAGGATCCAAAAAAAAAACTAAATCATCGATTTTATAACATTTTATTACAAAAATACATTTGAATATCAAGGTGTTAAGATAATGATGATTAGCGTTTTTTTTTCTCTAACTTTAGATGTAATAAGTTTTAAAGATATCAAGGTGTGAAAGATAAATTTTGAATAATATTATATTTTGTTTGAATTTTTTATATATGGTAGATAATTAAAGTATAATATAAAATTGCAATATTTTTGATGAAATCAAGTTTTACGGTTCATCGCAGAACAATATCAATATATGCTTATTTTTTTTTCTAAATCAAGTTCATTATGAAATGGAAGTGTGTGGAAATGGCGGCGACGTCGACGGTTATACGAAATAGTTGCATAAAATATATATGAATTATTAAAATTTTATATGTAAATAAACACAAATGAAAAAAAAATTATAGAGCAAAAAATATGTATATATTTAAAAATATATTATTCAATAGCAATGCAAATTTTTCTGGTATATAGAAATATAAATAGCACATATCTAAACAAAAAGATTAATTTAATTTTTATAATTGTTAATATATTTATTATTCATAATTTTCAAGGATATAACGTAGATATAATATCCACTTTTAAAAGCTTAACTAATATTTGTTTCTATTTTTATTTTTTTGTTTAGATTTTATTTCTTTTTTTTGCCATACAAGTAATCAATAGTTTGTTTATTTTTTTTATTGTTTCACTATACTAATGCTTCGATAGAGTTTCTATAAATGAATTTACATATTCAAATTATTATCGTCATTTTATATGATAGATGAATGATTATAATATTATTAACTATATATGATTATCATAGTTATATATAGAAAATTGAACATTATAAAAAGCAAAAAAAGCGTATATGAATACCAAATACCTAATTATATTATTAAGATTTAATTGATAATATATAAAATAAATTAATTATAAAAATAATTACAAGTTGTGAGTGCAAAAATAATTAATAGTTATATGTATATAGAAAATAAAATTAAAAGTGTATATAGTAATTTTAAGAGATATTTGTTTGTAAATATTATTATTATTATTATAGCTAATCATTTTAAAATCACTAAATTATACTATTTGTACATGCGATTAAAATGACGATCTACAGGATTTCCGATATTCCGACCACAATACGTTGTTTTTTTTTGCGTTATGTCGTTATGTGCATAACCATCATGTGACTTTTTTGTGGATAACTATTTTGTCTAATAGGATGTATAGTTTCTTTATATATCTATAGAACCGTTTTGTCCCAGTTAGATCATTTTAATTTTAATTTAAAGGTATTTAATTCTAATGCTAATAGTGTATCTGCGATAGTAATGTTTCAATTACAACAACGCAGTTATGGATATAAATGGTTCAGAGTAGTGATAAACATGATAATCTAAAAAAGTCTAAAAAAATCTAGTTTTTCGATTAACTCCGTAACGAATCGAACTAAATTTTTATTGAAAATGTTTTCGACTGTGAATGCGATGTCACATATCATAAATCCGTCGGTTTGTGGTAGGGATCTCGAACACCCCATATAAGATGAACTAGTATACTTAAATTAATTTATAAAAAACATACACACATACAGGATATGTTTATATTTTGACAAAATGAAACATGAATCATCAGCAACATATCAATTACTTACTTTCTTAGCAATGCTGAAGCAACGTAACCGCATTTGAAAATTTGTTATTTGTTGCCTTCAAGTGCTTCAAAAGATAAAATAGCAATCATAAGAAATTTAGTTTCTCTTCTATATGACAAAATAAGGCGCATTTTTCCTCCACAAGATCATTAAAATATTAACATACGACTCCTTTACATACGCCAATATTTTATATGGATCGATTAAATAAATGATAATTTCCCTTGAACATTGGAGCATGAATATTCGCTTGTAAAGTCATCGATCTAGTAAATAACACAATTTAAATTGCAAAATTTTTGCGCAATAAAGATAATATTAAAATAATATTATTTCCCCATAAAACGTTTCAAGTATAGCATTTCGTGCCCAGGCATATATGAAACGGGCACAATTCCAAATATATATTTCCAAATCGTATTTTAGAGGGTGCATCGTGTTCAGCACGTATTCGTAATTTCACTGCGGTCAATGGCGGTCGGTAGAAATTGTGTCAAGGTGCTTATCGACCATGTCCAGACTTATTTCCTGTACCTCCTGGGGTACAGACCGTCACCGGACATTTGAAACATTTCGGTCTTTTTTTGATCGCAAAGCTTCAAATTGTTTTACGGGTTTAGTAAAATAAAAATATAATATTTAAATATTTTTAATAAATAATTATTATTAAGCAATAATTTCATATAAGAAAAAATGGAAATAATATAACATGCGATTTGTTAATCATAACATATGCTGAATTTGATTTAAGGTATTCAAGTGGTTCCTTAATATTTTATACGGATGGATCAAAAACCAACTTATGTTCGGGATCTGGGGTACGTGAAGCCAATCTTATGGTGGAATTCTGGATTGTTACATCACAGTTTTTCTAAAATTTTTTCTGTTTTTCTGACTGAAATGCATGCTATAGAATTTTGCGTCAGATGGCTATGTGATAAGTGATATAAATACCAACAGATCCAACAGATATCCTATCAGAGCGCAAGGCAGCATTTATCGACATCAACTCACGTCGAAATGGATTCAAATCTAGTACTCGACTGTCCAGAGATACTGAAGACTGCATCAGAGGTAAACCAAGTCACTTTAATGTGGATACCTGGACCTATTGGAATGTAGGACAACGAGAGAGCAGAACCTATCGCAAGAAATATCCACCCCAAACCATTTTTTGGGTTAATGCAGTGATTCCGGCAATATTAAGAGAACGGCGGCTACAAGAGTCCCAGAAGCACTGTAATGACATCGTTGGCTGTAGACATACCAAAATCTGTATTCCTGCGTATTTAGACGGGTGCTGACGAAACCCATTTCTTAACCTAAACAAAACAAACCCTAGACTAGTGGTCGGATATTTAACCGGGGAAAACGTACTATAATCTAATAAGAGCGCATCTGCATAGGATGAAAATGCTAAAAGATACTTGTTGGTTGTGCCACATTGATGTGAAAACTGCAGAACACCTTCTATGTGAATGTGAAGCAATAGAAGATAGAAAACTCGGAACCATTGGCAAATTATTTCTATGTTTGAAAAAGTTATGTACATATCCCATCATTCAATGGGCTAGGTTTCCAGGAGCAGGACCAATGAATGTATGAATATGGTATAGATTGAGGGTGTAGCACAATGACCTCGAGGGTTCAAGTGTTTCTGGGACATAAAACCCAACATATTATAATCTATAGATACTAATAATATATACTAATCAATTAATGTGATTTTGATAGAAAATTACGTCTATTGTTTTAACAGCTCTATATGATAGTTTATACAGAACATATATTTAAAACAGTTAAAATTATATAATTAAAACAAACACACAAAATTTCTCTTTTTTATCACATAAATGTAAAATTTTGATGTATATAAATCATATATTATTAAGCTTTCTTTTACAATGTATTTAATATGATAAATATATATTATTATTTTTATTTTCATTTTTGTGTCATGAACAGAACACTAATTTTTTTTTTTTTTAATGAAATTTACTACGTGAATACAAAATTAAGTTATACCCCATGTATAAAAACAATAACATAATAATGCCAAGTGACATTTTGTATAAGTGATGAGTATATTACATATATGTTAGATAGATAGAAAAAAGACAATATTATAGAAATAATTACAGAAAAAAAATAAAACAAACACACACAATTTCCGCTTATAATTTAGCTTTATGGATAATAAATTAAATGACTTGAATATTAATTAAAAAAAAATATAATTTTTTAAAACACAAATGATGTTGGGTTTATTCCAACCAATATATATATATATATATATATAATTATAAAATTAACATTAAATATTATGAAAAATATTTAAAATGAAAATATTTTCTCAAAAATAAAATTCTGTTTCATTTATGGTATTTATTCGTACATTTCAAAATAAATATTTTAAAGATTTATTACAACACATTTGTCAACACAAAAAATCGATTTCTTAATCAAAATGTGCATCTATAATATATAATTGACATTATTGTTATCATAATATATTATATATAAAAACAATTTTATTTTTATAGATAACAAAATATAATTTACGAAATTGCTACTAAAAATACATATAAAACACCCAACTTTTTTTCTTTTTGTATCTACTTAAATGTCTGTCGGATGAATTTTTATATATACCATATAAATGTATTTATCCTTACTTAATTATTGTTTAACCTATATGTGTGTGCATTCTTACATACTATAATTTCATTTTACATAGAATGTTTAATTCATTCCAATTCCAATATTGATATTATCTCATCAACACAATAAAAATCAACAGATTATAAATACATACTGCATGTATTTATGTATATGTGTATATTATATTTGCGATAACAATTCAAACACAAAAAAAAATTTTATATACACTTACCTGTATACAGAGTAAATTTATTTTATGAGATGTTTTTCATATTATATATTATTTATTATCAATCAAAACACAAAAATATAAAAAAAAACAACAACATGGATTTACAATTATACTTTTTATTATGATTATAATATTATTATTACGCTGTGTAACTTCATAAACAGTATTTGCGCAATCGCATTTACATCAATAAATATAAATATTTTTATTGGAAGAATTACAGAATTTCAACAGAATGCATATTTACAATCGTCTGACATATAAATAAATAATAAAAAAAATTTTAATTCCGATTACAACATAGAATCTTTTATTTTACAACGAGTACAGGTACACTGTAATATAATTAAGATTTAATATACTACTTTAACCATTATAATATCGGTCCGATATCTAAAGACATCAGATGATTGTATACTAGGTGTAGCAATAAGAAATTTCCGGTTTTTTTTTACAAAGAAAAGACGTTATTTACCATGTGTAGTTTTTTCAATGTTTTATTCAAAATATTGTCAATTTGATTCTATACATCTTGCTCATCTTCCGGGAAATTTATGAATAATATCGCAATCAAATTATTCGTCCTTTGAGCGAAACCATTCAAACAGTAATTTTTGAATTTGTTCTAAATTAGCATGCGCACCAAGTACGTGTTTCATTAATGTAAAAAGGTGATAGTGGGATGGAACAAGATCCGGAAAGCACGGTGATAATCATACTTTTTAACGTTTTGGATTTTCAAAATATATCCATTTTTCCATTTTCCCGTTACGAATCGATGAAGAAATTACTTCCTTTCGTCTCGTTGAAGTAGCATTTCATAAGTGACTTTTCCATTTGTCTTTCGTTCCATCAAATCATGTGATATCCATTTTCCCATCTTCTTAATATTTTCCATTGCTTTTAAGCGAATGTCAATACGTTTTTGAAACCTATTTAACACTGCTTGCCAATTTGGGTTGTGTTTGGGATGGGTCTTCACCCAATTAACTCCTGCAGCGTGCCGCGTCTTTAAATTTTTGTTTTGTTTACCAGAGCGTTCATTGTCTTTCAAGTCGTAATTGCTATTTTTTAATTGTCGAAACCATGTCTCACATGTTTTTAATTGATGGAGCGTGTTCAGCATAAGTTTATACCGACGGACTCGCTGATTTGCACTCGCTTTTTTTGGTTGATTAAAGAACAACAGCAATGCATACAGCAAACATTATTTTTCTGATACATATTTTGGTATCTTCAATTAGCTAGAAGACGCTATTAATTTCACAAAATTTAACGTGTGAGCTTTTACTTATTATTGAATATATAAAAATATATGTCAAATCATAAATATATTTATATTTCGATAGCGACGCTAACTTCAAAACCGATAATTACTTATTTATTACACCTAGTATTTCACCCACGAATGATTATAGATCGTCGGTGTTTGGGATAATTAACTCCATTAAAACTTGTGTTTTATACAGGGTGTCCCAGTACAGGGTGCCAACCCGAAACAGACGGGTTCTACACCTCATTTCCAATCAAAAATGTATGGCGACCCCATGTCCATTTCGCTTGGGTTTCGAGCTAGTCAGAAAAAACGATTTCGTTGAAGTTCAAGGCAGTACGTAGATGGTATTTACCATATCTCAGCAACATGTTATCGGAATCCATTAATTATAACGTTGTTGGAAAGGTATTTTAAAAATCCACAATTAACTGCAACTCCTTGAACTTATGTTACCTAGATAAGACGACAACAATAGAACATTGAACTTTGCAATGTAATAGATGTGTTTTAGAGATATGACAAAATTTGCATTTCGATGTTATTATTGTCATATCTCTAAAACGAGTTGACACATTTTAAAAGTTTGTACATCAAATTAAAGCTAAAACATCCAAGAAGTTTTCCTAAAAACCGACCACTAATAAACCTAAAAGTCCTACAGTTCTAGGCTTGCAAAATAACAAAAATATTTGAAGACGTTGAAATTTCTTGTGTTCCAGCTATTTCATGAAAACCGGTTGTTGCCGATGTTTATGTTATCAGAAAGAGTTAAATATAGTTAAAATACCTTTCCAACAAGGTTATAATTATTGGATTCTGATTACTGATTGCTGATATATGGTAAATAACATCTACGTTCTACCTTGAACTTCAACGAAATGGTTTTTTCTGGCTAGCTCGAAACCCAAGCGAGATAGACATGGGGTCGCCATACATTTTTTGATAGGAAATGAGGTGTAGAACCTGCCTGTTTCGGGTTGGCACCCTGTACTGGGACACCCTGTATATATATATATTTGGTTGTCACTATATTCTATTATGAGCTGAAAAAACATTTTTAATATCCGAACGAAACAAAACCAATAGGGTGATATTCCATCACAGAGGAATCCGATTGTCCAATATTCTATTTAAATACTATTTGGATTGTGGTATTATTTATACTGTTAGAATAATTTTTCTGAATACAGATTGGTCAGATCTAATCATTATCAATCATTTTTTAGGTTTGGTTCAAATTACCTTAAAAATTCGCAAAATATTTCAAATTATTTAACATATTTTATAAATATGATATATATATAACTCGTTTGCTGTATATACGGTGATAATTCAACTATAACCAGCCGATATAGTATGCAGGCTGGTTATAACCTACGATTCCATATTTAAAACAATACATTCGACATATAATTTTCAATATTAAACAAACCAAATTAATGTGAAAATTACGCGGATATATTTTCCATCATATAAAATAATATAATAATTTCTTTATATTATTAAAAATAATATTTCCTGCTGTTGTTAAACGAAACATAACAAGATAATATATATAGAATATAGATATAATTATATATACACATACCTAATTACCTATATATAGAGTAAATAAATAATTTTAATTATTCTAATAACTTGTATATATATTTATTATTATAAAATTTCTATGGGATGATAAATAAAAATTATGTGAAATTATAACGATAACATAACTTGGTTAAATATTTAAGAGTAGAAAAAAATACTTTGAATGTAATCGTACATTATACGCCATTCAAAAAGATAACGCTTTTTTATATATTGCATTTGGGGTATATATAATATGTGTATATGATCAAATTCAATCTATGGTATATAACTACATTCGATTCTAAAAAAAAAACTAAATAGGTATTATATCATTTGAAAATTATCTCAATATTTTTGAAATTCCATATTTAACACTTCGTTCAATAATGTGTGTGACTAATTAATTAAAACACATTTTTTTGCCAAAATTCGTTTTTATTCATCAAGATAGTCCCCTTTTAGGGAGATACAATCATTCCAACGCTTTTCCAATCTTTCGATACCGCCTTTGTAAAACGATTTTTCTTTGCCTTCAAAATAGGCGTTAGTTTCGGCGATTACTTCATCATTTGAGCCAAATCTCTTACCACGGAGCATCCTTTTGAGGTCTGCGAAGAGCCAGTAATCGCTGGGGGCTAAATCTGGAGAATACGGTGGATGGGGAAGCAATTCAAAGCCCAATTCGTTCAATTTTGCCATCGTTTTCATTGATTTGTGACACGGTGCATTGTCTTGGTGGAACAACACTTTTTTCTTCGCCATATGAGGCCGTTTCTTTGCGATTTCGACTTTCAAACGCTCCAATAACGCTATATAATAGTCGCTGTTGATGGTCTGCCCCTTCTGGAGATAGTCGATGAATATTATTCCATGCGCATCCCAAAATACAGACGCCATAACCTTGCCAGCCAACTGCTGCGTCTTTGGTCGCTTTGGGCTGCTTTCGCCGGCTGCATGCCACTCAGCAGACTGCCGATTTGACTCTGGAGTGAAATGGTGGATCCATGTTTCATCCATTGTGATGTACCGTCGCAAAAACTCCGACTTATTGCGCGTAAACATGTCCAAACAGCTCTTTGAATCATCGGTTCGTTGTTGTTTTTGCTCCGGTGTGAGCAAACGCGGCACCCATTTGGAACACACCTTTTTCATACCCAAATGTTCGTGTATTATGGTTTGTACACTGCCTGCTGATATCTTCAGAATGTCAGCAATCTCCCTCACTTTCACTTTACGGTTGGACATAATGATTTTCAGTGTTTTTTCAACGTTTTCCGGAATAACAGCGTCATTTGGCCTTCCAGTAGATGGAATGTCATCGGTGTCTGTACGACCACGTTTGAATTCGGCATACCAATAACAAATGCTTCTTTTTGATGGAGCAGAGTCCGAGTAATGTTTTTCAAGCCATTCCTGGCATTGAACAGTATTTTTTTTCATTAAAAAACAATGATAAATCAGCACACGGAATTGCTTTGAATTCATTTTTTTTTTAAAACACAAAAATAGCGTCACTTATAGCACTGTAACTTGTAAACAAATGATCTGATTAACATATGATGTTGACAGTAAGCCTAAAAAGGTTGCCAAATGCGAAAAAAAATATTGATTTAGTTCTAGGGACGCCATCTATGTGTCAGCCACACACATTATTGAACGAAGTGTTATTATATATGAAACCAAACAGAAATAATATATCTATATCATAAATAATAAAATTATATTGTTTCATTCAACCAACATGTTCATAAGCATTTCATACTGAACTCAATGATATTATTATATACATATACTATATACACAAATACACATTTTAATCAAAAACATCAAATATTCTATATATTTTAAGTATAAAAAAACTCATTCTATGATTAAAACATTTTTGTAATGAATTATTGATAATAAAATAATATCCTTTTGTTTATATAAACCTTGACCGTTGTTTGTGAAAAATCAATAAATACAATATATAAATATATACATATGGTATACAGTAAAACCTGCTGAGTTGACCGATTTTGAATGATCGCGGCCGAATTATTAGACCGTCATACTTATCCTACTTACCTTGACTATGACAACAATGTGTATAATCATTCATTTATCCTGTGTATGTGTTGCACAAAATTATGACAAAATTGCAAAAATAATTATCAAAAAATGTATAAAATGTTAAATTTTGTTAGCTTTATTAATGCAATTTTATTATTAGTTGTTATAATTCATATATTTCTCTCTTTATCTTGGAACTGACATTATAATAATAATAATAATTAATTTTTTTTGCAATTTTTTTTTTGGGTGAGGCATATTATTATTGATATTGATCTCGTAGGTATAATACTGCTGGACTAGGCCTTTTTACGCTTAAAGATATTTCTGTGATAGGCTTCAATTGTTGACTGAAAGTCCCCAGAATCAGAATCAGAAACCAACAGAATCAAAACCTATATAGGGGTTCATAATTTTGTTGCTTTTAACGGTGTCGGTAATTAGCCGGCATGCGACCAATTGCAACTCATTGTCAGTGTAAACATTTAGATTTATTAGTAAATGAATTCATGAAAATAAATTCCATTAAATTTTTAATCCCAAAACTTTTTTTTTCCCTTTATAACCTGCTAACCGGTCTAAATTGACCAGTTTTGGTCGGTCTCGCAATTGGTTAAATTAGACATGTTTTATTGAATGTATATATAAAATATTTAAAAAAAAAACATGTACCGCATAATTACCAGGACCGGTCCTTTTAAACATGCAAACATTGTACTTGCCTGGGCGTTTATTTTAGCAGGGCGCTTTTTTAACTAGGAGGACGTATTACTTTTTTAATTTAATTTACTTTTTTAATTGACTTGAAAAATTGTTGGTTAAGCTGCTATCAGAAATATATATTCTAATATTTTGTGCTTACATTTTAATATAAGATTTTCAACAAGTAAGAGCGAAATGGGTTTAAGTAAAAATGAGGAGGATTCCAGATTAAATAATTTTTGCACTTAAAATTATAAATTCTTAAATTTAGAAAACCATTATAAGAACAAATTTCATCAATACAAAATTTTTAGTTTCAAAATTGGCTGCTCATTTTTATTGCAGCTGGTAAGAAAAAAAAAATAGTATTAAATAACAAAAGAACCTTTTATTGTAATTTTTACTTTCTGTAGTTCTGTTGTTTAAATTGTTTGTTACGATATAAAATGTTTGAAAATAAAAAAATCAAATGCATAGAGGAAAAAAATCTCTATATTATTAACGTTGTTTGAAATTTGTTTGCGCTTAAAAGTGAAATAACTTCTAAAATATGCGTCGGACGAAAAAAGTGCAAGAGACAACTTTTGTGGGACATAAAAAATACAATCGAAATATTTTATAAAAAATTTTTTTTACTGGGTGAAATTTCGAGGAAAATCGACTTTTTTTAATTTTCTTACTTTGAGTGTTAATATCTCCAAACGGATGGCAGATATCAAAAATTTTCACTAAAACGAAATTAAAGGTAATTCAATTACCTATATCAATCTAATGCTATTACCATTATAATCTAATGTTGGCAGGTTATATATTGAATGTACAGCTAATATATTGAATGTATTCAATAAACGTTTTTTCAAAACCCTGTAACTCGGATGGGGTTGAAGTTAGACCCCCCCCCCCTCCCGTTCCAGAACGATTTTTTTTTGCTAAAAAAGGTCTCAGGATTACGTGGTTTGCGGATTGTAGGGGGTCAAGCGGGACACCCTGTATATCTTATATAGGGCGCAAATATTTAGACTGCGCAGGGAGTAAGAAAATAAAGGACCGTTACTGATAATTACATATAGAATATATATGCAAGTTTTATTTATTTATTTGGTTATATTATTGTATATAAGGAAAATTTGAAATTAAATTTTCTATTTCTATTGACCTTAACATCAATTTATGTCATTATTATTATTATGTGATTATATAGAATTTATTTGTCGATTTAATATTACTTATTTTTTATTGGTTATTTTTTGTATATGTCCTTTTTTTTTAATAATTAATTTAATTGCTCGAATTTTTTCTTTACTTTTCTTATTAAAAAATGTCCTTATCGTGTTTTTTTTCTTTTCGTGTGTTATTTGAAATATGATTGTAGTACATCTACATTTAATAATTATTTAATACAATCCATTTCATTATATTATACAAACAATTATATATATAAATATAGCTATAGGACTTTCCACATTTTTAATGATATTATTGAATATATACTCGGGCGGGAATTTGTTAGCAAATTGATTATAATTTTTTTAATACAATATTAATTTTATAAATATATTTTTTTAATCTATTTAATATTTATATATAGTGTATATAAATAAATATAATAATAATAATAAAAAAATTAACAATATTTCTTTTATTATCTTCTTTCAGATATTAAATTGTATGTTAATTTCATCAAGAAAGAGCAACTCTACATCGTATTATTGTTAAATTATAAACTACGCGATAATTTATAATTTATTTGTTTATTGAATAGTGCATAAATAAATGCATATGAAATTATAGTGTGGCGTCAACTAGTGTTCCGTAAATATACACACACAAACACATATATAAATATATATATATATATATATATATATAGATAAAGTAAATATACATTAACAATCGATTATTTATATTCGAAGAAAAAAAAAATTTTGTTGTTTTATTATAGGAAAAAGTGGGCAATTGGTAGTAGTGGTAATGGTAGTAGGAGTAATTGAAAATATTTTTTTTTTATCATTTCGTTTTTAACCATACATCGCGTATGACATATTATATTGTGTATGAAAAAAGTGTATTTATTTTATATACATATATTTTGTTTTTATAATGTTTAGTTTATTATCAACTACTACAATATGTACACTGTAGTGTAATAAGTGAGATATCAGTGCGCGTATAACGAATTTTTATTGTTTTTTTTCTTATAAATTAAATTAAAAAAATCCCTTTATATATTTTAACAAATAATTTATCGGGGAAAAATGGTTTAAAATTATTGTGATTAAAAGTTTTTGTTTGTTTGTTTTATTTTCTTGTTATAATTGTTGATATTTTAAACGCAATTAAAATGAATTCATCAACGAATTTAATAAATTATACAGCAAGTAGTGAAGTCAATAATAACGATATGGATAACAACATAAATAATAATGCTAGTATTGATGTTGTCGATTATATAAAAACGGATGTTTATTTATCATCATCGTCAACCGACAAAAATAGTAATTCTAAAAATTTGAATACAATAAGAACAGCATCAATATCGAATCAGCAACAATCAGCAACACCTACAACAATCAGCACAACCACAACGAATATAAATAATTTTATAAAAAATAATAATAATGTAAAAGATGTTGAACAAAAATCAAATGGTAAATTTATTGCGAATCATAATGAATCCATTAATAAACATACCTTATCTGTAGTATCAACAACACAAACCCAATCAACACAAACACAATCTCCAGCTTTACCACCACAGCCACCAGCATCACCACAATCCTATATAAAAAAATCATTTTCAACAATTGAAAAAAAATTACCCATATTTTATTTTCGTAAAAAAAGTGATCCAACATGTAACGAAACGGAAGCGATAAAAGAACGTCCGAAATTTATTAAATCATCATCAATTGCCCGATTATTAGGTAATACATATAGTACAAAAAAAGCAAATAGTTTAATGCAAAAAATGACAAATCAACAAAATGGATGTAATGGTGATGGTAGTGATTTATTAAACAAGGATCATTCTAAATCAAGAACTGGAAATGGTTCAATAACATCATCATCATCATCATCATTATCGGCATCATCGTCTATACCAAAAATTGAACGTTTTCAAAAATGTTCATTCGAAAATCAATATGATAGTCAATGTTCAAATACAACATCTAATTCTAATACACAACAACAATTAAATCGTGTGTCCAGCAGTGAAGAGTGTAATAGTAATAATAATTTTAATCATAATAATCATAAAGTTAATAATAGTAATATGCAAATTAGTAGTAGTGATGGTTTAAGTGTTCGAACAATTCGTTCAATATCAAGAGGTTTAAGTAAATTTTTATGGAAAAAATCACAAAGCATTGAAATTAGTCCACCAGATCCAGAATATAAAGTATCATATTTAGGAAATGTACTTACAGGATGGGCTAAGGGTGAGTACTTTTGTTATTTATAATTTTTTTTTTATTTTTGCTCAATTTTCTTATACTATATATAATATATAATTAACTTTTTGATAATGTGTCCAGATTCTTTTGAGAAAAAATACCTAATTTAATTGCTATCACCCAAAGCCGTAAAGCGAGTTTTAATTAATTGCAATTATAAATTTAGATTAAATATTAATTTATATTTATTTACCCAATTAATTCTTAATTGGTACATATCCATTTGTTGTTTACCTTATTTACGCAATTATTTGTCTTATAAATTATTTTCTGTGTATATTTCGAAAGATAGTTTTTAATTGAATTGAAGATAGAGTTTTTTTAATTTCTATTAAATTAAATTGTGCTACTCTTCTGAAATAAAACCAAAAATTTCAGAATATATATATATAAAGGTTATCATATCGTCATATAAGTCGCGTCTTCGTCTGTTTTTATTGTGACGTTTCTTATAAGACACCCAAAAAGACAAAACATTTTCAACTCATTCTAATAAGGCATGTCTAAAACAAAAGCAAACCAAATGCATACAAAATAAATTATTTGTATATTATTTGAATTTTCTCAAACATGGCCGCTCAATCCTCGGCTGTGTCTTAAACAAGTCACATGCAATCCTAGTCACGACTTATAAGACTCTCTTATAAAATATTCCATTTCTATTGGGCAAAAAAAAAAAGACCGCGGTCGTCGCGGCTGTAAGACGAGACTGTAAATTCTTCACCTTTATCACAGAATTTTTAACTCTACAATTCTGGAGTAAAATCGTTTAAATTTTAACAGCTATTGATTTTGAACAAATTCCTATACTTTTTAGAAGCTTTTATAAATGTCAAAATGATGATTTCATTCAAGATGGTCGCTAACCCTTTGTGCATCCATGCAATATCGAAATTAATCTCTAATTTCCACAATTTTGGTCCTACTTCGATGAGCTTCGGATATTTTGTAGTGCTAATGAATGGAAACAATACGTTTCTTCAATGTTTTGAAACTTCAAAAGGGCGTCGAAAACGCAATTTACTCATACGTATGACATTTTTTACACCAAATTTTGTTAGTAACTTTATGGAACTTTCCTAAAAAATGTTTTTAAAAAATGAATGAAAATGAAACTTTTACCTCTACTTTGACGATTTGTATCAAATTTTACAATGAGTTTTAAATTTACATTTATAAAATAAAAATTTTAATTAATATTATTTATAATTCATGCTTGATTTAAACATATGTATGTATACTATGACTCCGCAATGCATAAAAGAAATATTAATATATTTTACTTAATTCTTTTATATCGTTGCTGTTTAATTGATATATTAGTTCTTTTCAGTCTATATTATTTATGTAATGATTCCTTAATTATTTTACTATTGGACAATTTATTGCTAAATGTTCTATTGTATCTCGTTCGTGTGTGTTATTGCGCCTTGACTCACACTGGTTTGTAACTTTATTGAACTTTTTAAAACATATTTAGAAAAGAAATGAGTTTTTGAGGAAAAATTCAATAAAATTCAAATTAAAAGAAATATTTCCATATTAAATTTTTTAATCGGCGTCGGACACGGAAAAAAGTTCCATGGTAAGAGAATGACGACGGTCATAAAGGCCAAAGATGTCGTTACGTTTTTTTTTTGCGTTAAACTGTATCATTTTGAAATAAATTCCAGTAGTAATTGAATTTAAAAGTTTTTTTTTAATTCTGTCTCCACAATTATTTAACCAACACCATCAATTTATGAAATAAAATTAGTAGAATGACAAAATTATTAATTTAAGTCCTTTATAAGCATCTCAAAATCGAGCATACGGATAAAATAGTTGGTTTCCGAATTATATATGGTTAGAGTAGTATATATAAAATTGGATGATAGTTGAGCTTATTTGGCCGTATATTAAATTATGTTAATATATATAAAAATTATATAGAACATCAACATTGTTAATGTTCGAGGAATAATTAAAAATACGTTATTTTCTTTTATGTGTTTAAATTAAAATATCGAATCAATTAATTTTATAAATCAAAGATCAGTAAATATAACAATAAAATTGATTTATAAATTGATACTATATATATTTATACACATTAATTTTTCGACCCAATATTTCAACAAAGATTTTCATTAATAATCATCCGCGATATCGAAATAAATCAAATAATATATGTTAATGAAAATCGATTTTTGTTTTGTTTATTTAACAAAAAAAAACAACTTATCTAAATTTAAATATATAGATTTGAATTTGCTTATATTGACTGCGTAATAATAGATTAAAACATTTACAATTTATTTGCCGCAATGAAATACGATTTCGAAACGTTTTGGTCTTCATCATACATAAATATATTATTATCATGCGTTTTTTTTAAACATTCATATGTGATTAATTTTCATTTTAAATTCATTTGGATCTTTTATAATGTAAATGCAAAACATTCACCATATCATTAATTACACCTTTCATTATTATAATCTTTCACTTTAAAATACACACTTCTTTTTTTTTGTTATTGTTATTGTTATTGTTATACAGTCATGGGAAATTGTAATATAATATACATAAGTGTGAAAGTGAAAATTTATTGTCTAACAAAAAAAAAATAAATAAATTGCAATTGATGCATTTTTCTTATTTTATAATATCCACATATCTATCTATATTATTTTAAAATTGAAAAAAAAATATAATCGCAATATTTAATTGAAAAAAAATAAATATCAATTCAATATATAATAATATAAAAAAGCTAAAAATATAACATGTTTTAATACATTTGCCTTCTCTAATCGACAATTTTAATCGACAAATGTTATAAAAATAAATACATAATTTTTCTTATCATCCATAAGTAAAAATGTACTGTAACAACCCTATTGACCAAAACGTTGGAATTTTAGATGAAATTTTAAGGTTTTTTTTTTGCGGAAATGTTTTCCATTCCAATTGGAATTTCGTGTTGGAAGTTCCGATAGAATATCCATTAACATTTTCGACATTAAGGGCCCCCCTTTCTTCCAATGTGCCAATGTGAATTTTTATTCCATAAATCCGATTGGAAAAAATGCCGATGTTCCGATAGGTATTCCTAAGGAATTTAGGCCGATCAATTTTTCTTTAGTTGGAAGGTTTATAGGATTTATGGAAAAATATCCACATTAGGAAAAAAATTAACCCACGTAAGTAGACAATTTTAATGGAATTTCCGACGTAACTGCTAACATGAAATTCCAATTGAAATATACAAATTTCGGTAAAAATCCTTGGAATGCCAGTCAAAGTTCCAATATTTCGGTCGTTTTCATTTGCGCACTAGAAGTATATAAATAAATAAACAAATATTTAGTATAATTCAATGAAACTTTAATTAACAAAAATTAATTTTCAGATATTTGTTTACCGTTTTCTTTAACTATACCAAATTATGTACTACTTCCAATTATACCCTCAAAAGGTTTCCAAAAAAATTGGTGTATCAACATATCGATAAACCACGCATTCGTAGTTTAAACAACCGACATTTTTATGAAGATATCCCGATATTTTCTTATCCAACTTGGAGCATGTCTGATAATATTCCATTTTTTTTTCCAAAATATTTCTTGGATTAAAGTGTCGACCATTTCGGAGAATATTCCATTTGATTTGCCAAACTCAATTTCAGGATCATCTGATATAACTTTGGGAATATTTTCTAATAGACTTAATATCAAATATTCCAAAAGTTTTTTCGGTAATGTCAACATCGTCCGAAGATATTGGAGTTCCAAAGTATTCCATAGATTTTTCCCTCATGTGGTCAATAGGGAAAGTTTTAGTTTTTGTTGGCGTTGTTGTTGTTTTTGTTGTAAATAACAAGCATATTATTTTACATATATAGCTTATTTAGATAATAAATTGAAAGTATATATAATGAACAAAAATTATTAATATTTAATATATATAAATAAACAAAGATATGAATGTATATAGAGTAAAACATTTTTAAAAATAAAAAGTAGAGATTGTACGAAATTTTCGAACGAGAAAAAACTATATACAGTAGAATCTCGGTAATTGCACATCTCCGCCGGAATTGCAAAATTCAATGATTGCACTGTCGATAATTTGCGAATTTCAAAAAAATTCAAATTATTTTAAAATCTAACTAAAACTATAATTAAACTTAAATTCCCAAACAAAAATATT
The DNA here is from genome assembly GCA_958336335.1 of Dilophus febrilis. Lineage (NCBI taxonomy): Eukaryota > Metazoa > Arthropoda > Insecta > Diptera > Bibionidae > Dilophus > Dilophus febrilis. The sequence continues at coordinate 36,599,672 of OY284470.1, forward strand.
TATGGATTTCTATAATTTAATAATGCGAATGTGTTGTTATTATTCCAATAAAATAATTGGTATTAAAATAAAAAGTATGGTAGTTTTGTATTTATTTCGATAATTGCGAAATACGTGGTATTTGCACGATTACAGGTTGCAAGGTATACAAAAGGGGCTTTGCATGCAATGAGGACGCCAAAATGTATACCACATTTTAAGTTATTTTATTGGTTTTTAGCTTAAAAACTGTAAATAATTAATTTTTTTATTACGCTTATTAAAAGGATTATACTTCCTTTCCATTATCCATCAACTGAAAACGTTTCCTAGTCTTTTATTAACAAATTTGTCTTTATCACGTACAAAAACTAAAATCCGTGTATGTACGAATTGTGTACCATAGAACCCGTCCATATTTTCACATGCGGCTTACGGTTTTATATCAGTGCAATTTCTGAGATTGTACTGTATAGCATTAAATCATCATTAAAAAATCAAAAACTTTTGATTTTTCGGGTTTATTATTTTATTTTTTTATGTCTTTTAATGCTTTTTTTTATTGAAATAATCGGGTTGTACTTTTCGCGTATATGGATTGAATTGTAATTTTTTTTATACATATTTTTATATAAATTCATATAAAATATAATATTAATATAGCGAGATGAGATATATTGTGTTTCAGTTGACAGAATTAAAAAATTATGATGATCCAATTTTGTTTGTTTTGTTATTCATTTTGGTTTAATTTTTTTTTTGTTTTTGACAATTATTTTGTTTTATATATTCAGAGATTAATTTTATATGATAATTTGTGCTCGCTTTCAATTTGAAATATTTGATTATTTTATATAGTGATTTAATTCACATATACATAATAATATTCAATAGAATGGTTATTTTTTTTTCTTATTATATTTGCTGAAATGTGTTTAATTATATACTAATGCATTGTATTATTTATGATGAAGAATTAAGATATATTGACAAAATTATAATAATCTTTTACATTTTTTATATATATAATTATTTTTTTAACTCTTTCTATTGGAAAGTAGATTGAAATGGAAAAAAAAAATGAAATCGAATAAAGAATATATGACTTGGTTTTATTTTGACTGTATTACATTAATTATGATTAAATCTAATATCTAAATTGTAATTGCTCTTATATAATTGTATTTGCTGAATGTTTTTGAAAAATCTCACTCAGATTAATACCGCAATGATTATGGGGACGATGGGATTCGATCGATTGCTTTCCATATAATCATAACCATGCTTTTTGGGTTTTTAAAAATTTATACACTTTTCATATCCCGCTACGATTCGATGAAGTAATGACTGCCTTTCGTGTCGTCGTTCTTGGAAGCAGCATTTCTTCACAAGTGACTTTTCGCTTTTCCATTTGTCTTTCAATCAATTCATGTGGTACCCATTTACCCATCTTCTGAATCTTTCCCATTGCTTTTCAGCTAATACATTCTTGAGACACATTTAACACTTCTGCCAATGTGTGTTGAATTTGGGTTATGTTTTCATCCAATAAGTCTCCTGTAGTTCCGCGTCTTCACATTTATTTTGTCTACCAGCACGTTCATCGCCTTTCAAATCGTGATTGCTATTTTTAAATAAATTTTCGAAATCATGTCTCACATGTTTTAATTGATGGAGAGTGGTCAGCATACGTTTCTATCAATAGACAATGACTTTCACTAGGTTTTATTTGTTGATTAAAGAACAACAGCCAAATTCTCTTTTTCTGGTAGGTATTTTGGCATTTCAGTGGGTCGACTCACATAACAATCAGCTCATATTATGATTTTAAAATGAGAACGATATACAAATGTATTAATAATTCAACAATATATAAGTATATACATAACGGATTTAATGAAATTGATAAAATTCATTTGAAAAAAAAAAGCAAACAAAAACAAAAATCCTTTAAATATGTTATTATGGTTATTATAACATAATCTGTTCAACAAAAGTCCCGCAAAGAGTTATTTATTTTATAATTGATTTTTCCATAATTAATGATATAAAATAAACATAAAAAATCAGTATATTTGTTTTATAATATAAAAACCAATTCATAATAATTATTGAATTGCCGATACATTTATTTTTGTTTTTTTTATATAAAAGAAGTCAATATAAGTAATTTTTTGATTTTGTCATTGAATTCATTTTTAATATTTCAATGTGTATAAAATAAACACAAAAATAGGTAATTGTCTTCCGATTTTAAAAAACACTATCTATATGTATATTATTACATTGTATAAATATATAACCACTCATTCGTTAGTTTACCTACGCACATAAACTTTGCATTGTATTATTGATGAGGATACTAATTGTAGAGCATGTTTCAATATACTTTTCCTTATATGTATCTTTGTGTCTGTATTGGTATATATTTAAGAAATTGTTGAATGATTTTTATCCGAAAACAAATTATATTAATTCATTAATTTAATTATATATTTCTTTTATATATATATATATATTCAATGTTAATGATGAATATATTTTTATTTGGAATAAAGTCAATGGCTGCGTATATGCGCACATATAGTCCGAGCTTCTAGTCCGAGCTGAATATCGCATATAAACAGGACATTGAGAGAACCGGAGCAATTGTTCTACTGCAGCTCGGTTAGATAGCCCAAGCTAAATCCATTGATCGAGCTAACGACACACATTTTACAACCCAGTCCGCCTAAACCAGTGGCTTATTGAGATCCATGCTTGAGCGAACTGGTTCGCATATGCTTAACCATAATGACTGTGTATCAAAAGCCTATATTATTGATTTACCTAGAAAAATAATAGATAAATAAAAGATAAATAGATAATAGATAAATAAAAGAAAGATGTGTATACATAACACATGAATACCTATAGTAGAGAGTATAAGATTTCATGAATTAAAAAGTCGTACATTATTAATTTATTCACACAACAAATAAACAAAATTATTCAACTGATACGTCTGCATATCATAATATCCCCTGCATGTCTGATAAAAAATAAAATAACATTGCCTATTTACTTACTATAATATGTATATATCATAGATTTATATTCCAATAGTCAAATAGAATTGAACCTTTCTTCATATGTAATTTGATATAATGATCATGTACAGAGTGTTTGCTTTTCTTTTTTTGTTTCAATATCGCATTGTACTGGGTCCATGACCACACCACAGGAACATTAAGTTAAATCTTAATAAAAAAAACAATAATCGCATTTTTTGGTACAGACTTTCCTCTTCAAATATTCCAACACAAAAAAATTTAAAAATGTTTTATAGATCATGCAGTTTTGAAGGTTGCCAACATGTCTTTCAATGAAAAATCAATATCAACTTTACGGGTTTCCTGCAATGATTTAATCAGTATCCCATAATGCGGACTCACTCAATGTATAATGGACCGTTAGTTCTTGAATCTTGGTGCATATAATTCCGCGAAACTATATTTCATTCGAATTCACAAATATCTAAATCTTAAGTTGTTATCTACACGTTTTTGGATCCTGTTTTACACTTGCGCCATTGTAGCAGCAACAATATTTTCTTTTGTACGAGTGCGTATAAACTTTTTGTAACGGTAGTTTCTTAAAATTTTTAAGATTAACCCTAATTTCAACAAAGTATTGTAGTATGAGAATCAAGAGATTTTTTTTTATTTAACTCTAAATATTATCTTTATCATCTACTATAATTTTAAAACACCCTGTAATACATTCGTTTACGATGTGATTGCAGTATATAGATATTTAATAAATTCCACTGTCTATATATAAAACACTCACTGTTCCGTTGTAATGATATTTTGATAAATTAAATATGTTTTAAATCACTATAATATGTATACAATATTACATATTTGAAAACAACAACAACAACAATAATAACAACAAGTGGTATTATATACAGTAAAATAAGAAACGATCGGTTCATATTAAAAAGCAAAACAAAGATTTTTTATATGTACCTAATAGATGGTATTTACAGCCGTGGTCATCACTCTATTCTATTTCACAGTTTTCAAGAAACAATCAAGTTTTTAATGGACTATCCTTTTTAATTTAGTGTTTTGTGCCCGCCTTTGATTTTATGCTGCTTTTTTTTTTTTTCAGGCATACATTTCACTATAAAATTTTTTTACGTTTTTTTCCGTTTTTTTCAATCGTCTCATTGGTTCAAAAGATATAGCCGAATTTTTCCAAAAAATGTTCTTAAATCCTTTTGTCCGATTTTTGTTCACTGTATATTTTTGCTTATTAGTTATAAAATCGGCTATATATTTTGAACCAATGGGGAGATTTTCTAATTTTCTTCTATGAAGTATCACAAATTGATTTAATTTTCAAATGACATTGGAAAAATCAAAATTGAAATAAAACCAGGTCCGCAATTAAAAAAATTCAAAATTCGGAACAATCGATTTCCCAAAAATCGGCAAAACGAAAGGAAATTTTGATTTTGATTTTATAATTTGCTAAATATACCACAATCTGAAATTGTAAATTTAAAAAAATAGTGCTTACTAAACTTAATATTGCATTCACAGTAGCTTATTAAACCAATCTTTGGATGTCTAATTTTTAATTTTTTTACTCCATTTCATAATTATTTTTCTGCTAGCCTAACTCGCAGTAATGTCCTTTTCTTGACTGTTCATGCTTTCAAGTCGGCTGATAGGGTCGTCGCCTTACTTTTTTGTTTGAACTTCAGCAGCTATGTCGATCGACGTTTTTTTTAAGTTTTAGATTGATACCACCCAAAACTACCGGATTTTATGTATTTTTTCTCTTTCTCCCCGTTTTATTTTCATTTGTATTGTATATGGTATTATAATTAATTTATTTGATGTTGTGGTTTATTTTTTAATTGTATTAATTAAATTTGGGTGTCTATTCATTTTGAACATGTCTGTATGTTCTCATATAAATATATTACATATGTGTATGTATACATCAGATGAAAAGCGGTATATCCAAGTGTATCTTATATATTTAGTATATACTATGTTACAATCAAATCCACATAAATATCATGTTTATATTCATGTACATATATATTATTAATATACACTCCACAACAAACCATTTTAATATAAATAAAAAACAAAATTAACTGTTTCTTTTAAACATTTTTTATAATATACGTTATATCATCGTATATATGTTTTGTATGTCACAATTGATTAAAATTAATATATGATATATAAAAAAAAGACCTAATATTTTTTTTTGTTTTTCAATGAATATATTTGTTTTTTTTTATTTTTTTTTTTTTTTTGATGAATGTATATGCATTTTCATATTAATATTTTATTGATTCCGTATATCGAATCGTATTCCGCATTCCACAATCGATTATTTATGTATATATGGTATACATTGAGATTCGAAATTCGAAAGGGAAATCTTTATAAATGATAATTGTAAAAAGTGCATCCAAAATATATATCTAAAATGAAATTCCTTAGTCGAGATAAACGACCGGATATAACACAACAAATAAATAATTTTATATCAATGTAACTAATGTAGGTGATACATATGTAGACGTATTTTTTATTTTTGCTTTATTTGCAATGTACGTGATTGGTTGATATGACGACAACATTTTTTGCTTCTATTTCATATATACATGTCGGAGGTTTTTTTAAAGTCAAAATCTATCAATTTTTCAAATAAAAAAATAAAAAATTTTGTTTTTATGTTTTGTGATTTGTGATTCTGTTTTTTTGTAATAAGGTAATGTGAAATTTTTTATATAAACAAAATATAAAATCAAAAAACTAAACACAAACGCACACATAATTAGTTTTGTCGGGGAACCAAAAAAAAACTGCATCATTTTTGGAAATTTTTTAATGGCCGTCGGCGATAAAATAAACACCAATCAACTACATTGTAAATAAAGCAAACATAAAAAAACATGTAGACATATCACCTACATAATCATAATAACAAATTAAATCACACTTTTCTTATTTTATTTTCTCATTATTTTCTGTATATAAACCGTAAAACAATTTTACAAGCTTTGTGTTCAATGAAAAACCGAAATGTGTCAAGTCGAACCTATCGCCCATAAGATGTCCAATAACAAGTTCATCTCAAATAAAACATTTAAAGCGTCATTAGTACAACTATTAGACCCATTATTTTAGAACTATTATTCAAAGTTAATCAGAGAAAATATTGAGAGTGAGTTATCATGTGTCCGTAAAAATGGTGTCAAGGCGTTTACCGACCGCCCGTGTTCAAACTCATTACCTACATGACTCGGATGCACACCGGCAAGGGGCACTTAGTGGACACACATTTCCGTGACGTAAACTTTAGATTGTTTTACCCGAAAGGTACATGCAAAACATTATATGTTAAATAATTTAAAGAAAATCAACTTAAAAAATGCACACAAGAATCTTTTACTTTTAGAACATTTTTTTATAGAAAAACACACACTTTAAAAGCACTTTTTTATAATGAACGTTTGTTATATATTACGTCGAACGACGCTGAAGGTAACGATGAACTGAATTAACTATAATTATTAATGATCATACCAGATTTAAAATATGTTTTACAATATTTTCTCGCTCGACTCTTTTCACATTATAGTGCCTTTACTTATCCGGACTATATCTGAACGTTGGATAAACGGGTAAAACAATAAATATTTATTGCTTTGAAAGTGGTCTCTTTTAACAGAACGCTATCAGATGCATAAATGCTTATAGGCAGAAATGCTACACGGGTATAGGTATATTTTATTTGCTAATATACCCATACTTTTTTTTTGATCCAATGAAAAATATGTATACTACTCAATATGTTTATCAATATTTTAATTCACATACGTTATGAATTTATGAATAAGCTAAAATAATTCCGATTTAAAGGATTTGCCCATCATCACGTGTGTGCGATTATATCATTATTTTACAAAATATATTCATATCTGATTTTGTGTTTAAAAGTTCAAATAAACGTAAATATCTATATTTCTAAAATATTTGCATCACGGTTATTGCAATGGTTACCGCGCATTAATTTAGAGTTGTGTTTTTTATGTTTATAGAAATATACGGAATGAAACATCATTCATCTGCGTAACGTCTCAATAATTTGTATATTAATTTGATTATAGATTTAGATATACCTTTCCTAAATTTTGCATTTCTACAAACCCCTTCGTTAAAATACCAAATTGGATGAGGACACACAAAATATTTAAATTTTTATAATGACATAATTATATCGTCACGAAAAAATCATACGATATTGTATTTATACAAAAAAAAAATATATTACCTACGGAAATATCTTGCGGATCATCATTAAGCATACAAATTATATTTATATAATTAAAATGCGATTTCAAATTATTAAATATAGCTTTTAGTGCGATTAGAATATGATATATAAATACGTTTTGTTTTTAACAACCAGGTCAATCAATCACTATGTTAATTTATAATTTATTATATATTCATATATATAAATCTTTTTTTTTGTATTATTTTTATTATGTGAATGACTCATTATCAAAATTATATACCTAAAATGTTATATTGATAAGAATATTTATAAATTGGAAAGCTTTGTGCGGTATAGATGCAATCATCGATTATGCGTCTGCGACAGAAATATTTACTAAATTTTAATAATTTTATTGATAAGAAAAAAAAATTAACAAAAAAAAAACTTATTTAAAAAAAAATTGAAATTAGGTTTTTTTTCCCAAATTTGTTATGAATGAATATTGAATCGCATTTAATCAACATCACGTGATTTAATAACAGATATTTTTTATATTAGATACGTAAAATTATCTAAATTTTCTAAATATGTATATCCATTAAAACCGATACAAAATAGAACAGGAACGTGCGGTGAAAAAATTTTACGATATTGTCAAAACGAGGTACATGTTCGGAAGGCATGTGCGTAATTAGTTAATTTATTGATCAAATTTGGGTGTGCAGCTGATAAAATTTTTCGGGAAAATCAATTACTCCGAAGTTTTAATTTACAGTCATAGTTTTTATTTAATTTTCATTTTCTTTACATTATTTGAAAATTCGATCAATTTCTGGTATTTCATAAAAGAATGGTTTGAAATCGGCCCATTTGATTCAAGAGATATAACCGATTTTCCAAAAAGTGTAGTGTATAAATTTCGTCCCATTTTTGCGAACTGTGTATTTTTTCTGATTAAATTTACAGTCTGTGAAAAATGGGACAACATTTTAGGTACACTTTTCTTTTAATTTTAAATTCACTTTATCTTTTGAACCAATAGAGCGATTTCCAAATTATCTTTTATAAAATATTAGAAATTTTGATTGCATTTTAAATTGGGGAAAAACTATGGATATAATTTGAAAAATTTAAAATTCGGAAAAATCGAATATTCGGCAAATTTATTGTGGCGCCTCACTAATTTTTTTTCCATAAATTAACTAATTACACATGCGCCTTTCAGAATATCACCTCGTTTTTTTCAATATCGTGAAATTTTTTCACTCATCGGCCCTTTCATTTTATTAACTCTGGATGACCCTTTAGATTTCCTTCCATAAAGTTCATCTCTTCATGTATAATGCTATAAATTCTATTATGGCTACTTTTTTGATGGCAATGTGAATATTGTGCAGATTAATTATACTCTTCAGAATAGAATTATAAATACTCAAGCTTTAATATAATTAATTCAATACATTAACGATATTTTAATTAACTATTGTACATCTACAGACAATTCTTTTCAATTTTACAACTATAAATTGTTAAGAACATTTTTCCAATGTATATAATTTATATGTATACGCCGTCCCATATATACCATATGTGCTTGTCATATGTTAGAATATTTTTTTTTATAAAATGTACCTGTATGTATTGATTGATTACTTTTTCTCTGATCTATTTATTTAATGGAAAAAAAATTATGGTACAGAGCATTTTTTTTAAATATCCATCTGCGTGAAGATCAATTGGTTTTACCGACAAAATCGCTTATTGATTGTAAAACATATATAATTCAAACTGTTTTTAGTATGGTAAACAAAATTGTGAATGTGAATATTTTAAATGGAAAAATGAAGGTAATATATACAAAAATAGAACTAAATATCCAACTTGACTAGTATATAAGATATTATTCAGATATACATTATAATATTAATATTAAAATAAGATTTTATAAAATATATAATAACATTCATAAAGTTAAATAAATCATCAATTAAATGTTTATTTCTTAAATTGAATTTTGTTTTTTTACATTCATTCCTTTTATTTTTTATTCATAAATTACTATACTGTATATAAAATTATTTTATGTTTATAAGTATACATAAAATAAATTATTATTATGTATTTTAAAATACTGCATATGCACATAATATACATTAAAAGTGTATCTCTATATGTATAAGTCAAACCAAAAATATGTAATATAATTTATATGTATATCAATTTTATTAAGTGCAACAAGTGATAAGTTGAATGAACTCTCACTATTATTTGAAAATATTTTACTATTTCCATATATTATATTTAAATAGTTTATTATATAATGTATAGCGTTATCTATATAGTAGCAGGTGTAACGTTATGAATGAGCATTTTTTTTTGTGAAAATAAACACTAATTTTGAAAGGGAAAGTTAAAAACATTTTATTCAAAATATCGCCCATTACTTTCTACACACTTTGACCACCTTTCTGGCAATTTGTGGATACAACGTCAACAAAACTGTTTGTCTTTCAAAGCAAACCAATCAGACACCTATTTTTCGACTTCTTCGTATTGGAATCGAACTGCCAGCCAATGCGTGTCCCATCGATACAAAAAAAACGGTATTCAGGAGCAGTCAATTCTGGTGACGGCGGGTGAAATCGATTATCTTTAGTGTCTTTGAATAAAAATTCCACAAGTGTTTTTCGGTGTTCCATCTGTGGCACTAATTTTTCACATTTTTTGATTTTTATCATAACTTTTAAACGGTCAGAAATTGTTTGTTGTGCAGCATTTACTATTTTTGTCATTTGTTTTTGATTCAAAGTGTCATCCATCCAATAATGCTTTCAATTTGGCGTCTTCAAAATTTTTTGATGGTCTTACCCTTTCTCACATCAAAATAAATCATTATCGCTAAAGTAATGCTTTTTATGAAATGCCGACGGCAGACGACGGCAAATGTCAAATTGAAAATACATGCATTTCAATGTAGGTGCTTTTTATGAATATTGGACGGCGGACTGACGGCGGACATTGATATTTTTTCTTCTATTGCCGTCGGCTGACCGTCGTCCAAACTTCAGTTTTCATTTTATTTACATTTTATTTAATTTTTATGATTTAATTTCATAATAATAAAATATCCAGTTAATTTACAAACTAATAAAAAATGGAATTATTTAACAGCAATTGGTATGTATTATTAAATTTCGGTTTTTTTATCCAGGCAAAATAAATTTCAGAAAAAGCACATTTTTTTATATATCACATATGTGATATAAATCATATATTCATAGAAATCGAGGCTTAAACCGTTGAAACCATTTTTTACTTGTTACTTCTGATAGAGCATGATCACCATATGCACCGACAAGAATGCCATGCGTCTCTTTCCTTCAAGTGAAAACAACAAATTTATGCGTTCCGTAAATCATCATTTTCTGGTGCAAAGTTCGACATTTTTAACACCACGAAAAAATATGATATTGTTGGTACAATGACTTGAGGTTTATTAAATATGTTTGAATTCTTGGCGCTCACTACATACCCGTATACCAGGTATAAAATTCATATATGTAATAATTATATAAAAATTAGTTTTTAGATAATGTTTGTGCATTGTTCTTACGTCTGTAATATATATAAAGAACGATTATTTTAAAAATTTTTGTTTTACCACCAATTTACCAATTTTCGATCGCGATTACAATTTGCATTTCAACATAATGCTTCGTTCAATATTTTGTACAATGATATGATTTACAAAACATATACAGTAATACGAAATAAAGTTTTCTATATATTCATAGAAATCTAGTAAATACAATAATATGTTCATCTGAAAGATATTCATTTGCGCATATAGAAAAAGATCTACATACAATATCAAATATTTAACGATGTATAAGAAAATTCATTAAATATATATACAAAAATAATGAACAAACAAATTTTATATATCGAATAATGATAATATTTATTTTATTACCCAACTCTTAACCTTTTTTTTTTTTGGAAGGCGGTCGCGATTTAAAAAATACCCCTTTAGCCTCCTATAATCGTTAGCAAACAAAGTAAAAAAAACATCTTTTCTTATACAAATATATGTATTTGCATTTAAATGTGTGTGTTAAAAAAAGATTATTTAAATTTAATTAAATTAAAGTGAAACAGAGTTGACGCCTCGCACTTTTCTATATAAATATACATAAAAGAAAATAATTCCATAACATATTGTTTATATGCGTATTACCATCAAATCGGTAAATCAAAAAAAAAAAAACCCGCAAATTACAAATCGATACACATTTCCACTTTACAGATATAATATTTGATATATTTACTATTTAAATTATAAGTGTGATCTTTATTATGTTAAAATGTACTTCACTTTATTTTATTATATTTATATTTATACAATTCATTAGACCCTGTGTTATAAATGCTTGCTTTTTCGCAATACTTATAATAAATATTATGAAAAAATATTGGAAACTTTTTTTAGTTTTGACACGAAACGAAACGAAACGCGACACACGATTCGCAACAATTTGTTAATTTTTATTTTATACATTTTAACAAAATCTATATCTATTTTTAGATAAAAAAAAATAATAAAATATTAATTCTATACTTATATTGTGACAATTTTTTTAATAATATTAAATAAATTCATATTTAAAAAATAAAGTCTAAATTTACCATATAATTAAATTATCATGATTTAATTTAAAAATATCTATACGTACGTACGAGCTCTTTGTTAATGGTGAAAAAAATCGCAAATTCCTTTTCACATTTTATCATAATTTAAAAATATTAGTTGTAGGAATTAAAAATGCGGATTTAGATAACAGATGGCGCAACTAGCGTTGAGTGTATCGCAACACACCGCGGCTATTTTCTTTTTTTCTGTCTGTCATTAGGCTATAAATTTCAGGATATGTCATTTCATTGAGGGGTAATCAACAAAGCTTTTTTTTGCTTCGAATATGTCGAAACATATGCATGAAAAAGTTGTTTTGGGGGGAAGTTTAATAACTTTCTTTAATTTGAAGAGAACCGCTGCTGAAAGTTATCGTTTGTTGGTTGAAGCATATGGTGGACATGCTCCAGCTCAAGCAACTTGTGAACGATGGTTTGTACGCTTCCGAAATGGTGATTTTGACTTGGAAGACAAAGAACGGCCAGGTCAGCCAAACAAATTTGAAGACGAAGAGTTGCAAGCGTTATTGGATGAAAATTCGTGTAGAACGCAACATGAACTTGCAATGGCGTTGAATATTGACCAAATAACCATTGGCAAACGTTTACATTTTGTTATACAAGTAAATGCCATTTTCAAGCCAAAAATCCGCATTATTAATTCCTACACCTAATAAATAAATTGATTTTTAAGTTTAATAAATTAAATAAAGTGATTACTATAAAGATTCAAGTTTTTGATCGTTATATAGATTTTTTCTGTTTGTCTGTATTACAAACAATTGTATTATGGTCAAACGATTATTTAAAGTAATAAAAACTTGTACTTCTAGATCAAAAAAATGTCGAACGAATTCTTCTTATTGGTCTGTATTGGAAGAATTACTATAATATCGTTTTTTTACACCAATCCCACCCATAATGCGAATGCTGTTAAAAAGCGATTCGTTTCATCCATCGTCCCCACCGTGTGTTGAAGGTGTAGCTGTTTTTTCATCATACTATTTATACACGTTCACCCCCATTCACCACCAATCACCACCGACTACACTCTCGGTTGTTGACTGTGTCGATGGTGTAATCATATCCATGCTTACGAGTTCATTTGTTTTTTTGTATTTGGTAATATTTTTACAATTACATATATAGCCAACACTATTTTCTCTATATTTTTTGTTCGTTTTATACACTCGCGCTCACTACACACACGCGTGACCTTGACAAAACCGACGATACTTTAAAGGTGTGATTGATTGATACCATAGAACCAAAGTATTTCAAGGTCAACCAAAGTCACCTTTAGACACCCCCTTCCAATGCCTACAATTTTTATACAGAGAGTTTTTTCCCATCTCTTACGGTTTCCGAGATAAAGGCACTGTATTTATTATAAAACTCACCTATATACTCATGGAAATTTCAAGACCGATTCTTCTCATAATGATTGCATAAAACAATTAATAATTGTTATTAAACAATATGTTTAATACGCACTCTTTCAACATTGTCTGCACGGTTTTAAATGTATCTACACTGATAGACTAAAAACGTTCAAAGATCAAAGATCACTTAATGTTTTTCATTCAATAAACATTGTTCTGCTAATTCAATATCCTTTTAGAATCCTTCCTGCGAACAATTTTCTTTTCAATAGATTTGTAGTAAATGTTGATCTTATGTAAACAAAAAATATAATATCTTAAATGGAAACAAAACCACATTTAAATAAAAGAATCTTTGTTTGAATTAAAAATTAGGCCAAATTTTGGAAAAATTATCCCACAAAAGGGCAATTATTCGCCAAATTAAATATGTTTATTTTGGTATATAAAATTTAAAATTCAAACAAAAGAAAAAAAATTCTATAATATTACAATCAATAAATAAAAATCGCATATTACAAATGTAAAAATAAACTATATACATATATGTATAATAATTTTGACCTCATTACTAGATTACTTTCATGATTACAAAATGCCAATTTTATGTTATATAAATATATACAGACTATAAAAATATAGATATATAGATTATATTATATTATTGATCTACAGAAAATAAAAAGATTTAATATAGAATCTAATTGAGATTTTTATCATTGATATTATATTGGGAGTATACAGTAAAAGCTGCTAAAAGTTGAACACCTGTATAAGTTGACCATCTCAATATGTTAAACGATTTTGAATGGACCTGGCCGAACATACACACTTTCTCTGTATATATTAACTCCATGATTACCTTTACCATACCCACAATGTCTAAGTGTAATCATTCAATAGAACTTAACTCACAATCAGTCAGTATATATTGAAATTTAAAACTATCCCCGTTAGATTTATTCACAATCTATCACATTTGAACATTTGTATCATGTTATCTGATCCATATTTCACTAATTACCTTTGTCATCTAGACATCATTCATTTTCTCATACATTTTTCAAGTATAGGAAAAAATATAAAATAAGATAAATCAATTTATAATTTGGGTGAAACAAACCGATTTAAAAAAAATCTTATTAAAAGAGTTTGTTAAATTACTTTATTTTCATGATTTGTATTACTTAATTAAAAACCAATTAAAATTAAACCATAGTTGCATTCAGAAAAAAAAATCAATTTTCATATATTATTCTTATAAAAAAGAGGATCAGAAACAATTAATCAATTAATTAATTAATCATATAAACAAAACATCTCTATATAACCTGACCATTTACCTAACTCGACCTGTGGTGGTCGGTTTTGCGATGGGTAAACTCATTATTCGACAGGCTTCACTACATATATATACAACAAGTGGTGGATCAATATATATATTAATATTGAATTTTAATAAACTCACAATAGGTAGGAGAGCAATCAAAATATTAACAAAGTATATATAATCCATTTAAGCTATCAAAATATATACTTGTGATAATATATGAATATGTTACATATTAATATTACTTTGTTCTACATATATAAGTATATAATAATAGCAGAAGTACCTATATATGTATTTATTGAATACCCTACCCTATTTTTTATTTTTCTTATTAACTCTATAAAAATGAATTAATAAATTCCATCCGTTGTCATACAGTATATATGATATAGATATTTAGATATAGATATATTATAGATACAAATATGATCAGTATACTTAAAAATAACTGTAATATTATATGAATAAGCGATATATATATTTAAATGTATCACGATTTTAAGTACCTATTTTATATATAGATATATATTACATATTAAAAATATTTGTTTGTACACAAAATTATAAGTCAAGTTTCAAGTGTTCAAAGTACATGCTCTCTATATAATATAAAATATAATATAAAAATAAAAGTATTAAAATACACCATCGCCGTCAACAAATACTAATATAATATATATTTATATATATATATATATATATATATATATAATTAAGAATGTCAGGGATTACATATTAGGTTCGAATTGGAAATCAATCGTTAACTCTTAATTTAAATTAAATTAGATTAAAATATAAAACGATATTAATAAAAATTGAACTAGAAATTTGAAATTTAAATATACGATCATTTTGTCGTATACCAAAATTTATTGTAATGAAAATTTACAATATATACGTTTAGAAGCCCTGTGAACCTACAAATGAAAATCAATTTTAAATTGTATTATTTTAGATATATGCATATCGTATCATTGTATATCTAGATATACAGTAAACAAATATAATAATCTTATATACTACTCTAACCATATATAATTCGGACACCTGCTATTTTATACGTGTATGATCGATTTTGAGATGCCGAGAAAGGACTTTAAACAATAATTTTTCTAATCGTACAGATTTTCAGTACTTTTTAGTTCTAATCGTATTTCATAAAATGATGTTTTCAATTAAATAATTGCTGAGACAGAAGTAAAAAATAACTTTTAAATTCAATTAGTTATGGAATTTATTTCAAAATGACACAGTTCAACACACAAAATAATTTGACGATTATTAGTTCGGACACTTATATTATATGGCGATAATATTGAGTAACATCATATTTGGCCTTCATGATAGTCGCCATACTCTTAGATGTGGTATTTACTAAATTCTCCATACCCTCATCGGGTGCTCCACGTTTCAATGATTTTTCTTTTCAATTCGTAAATGTTAGCTTGCGAATCTATTATTATCTTTCGTTTTATTTATGGCCAAAATAATGAATTAAATCAGAACTGTGTTGTTCTTTTTAATCATTTTAAATAAAAGGCCTTATTATTAATAAGAACAATACGAAATGTCCCTAAAGAATTAATGTGGCTAATTGTAAGTCGATCGTACCTGCTGATATTTAAAACAAATATCGTTTCATGTGAATAACGGGTTCATTTTAGTGCGAGTATTTAACCATTTTGGGTTCAGCATCAATGGATTAAGATTATATTTAGTGATTAATGTAATTTCACGTTACGGTTAGTGGTTCCGATAATCGAGTAATTCACACGAAAAATGAAGCATTCCATCGGGATTATTTTAAAGGCGCTGTGAAATTTCCAGCCAACGCCATTGTGTGGGGTTGTAAATCGATGAAGGCTTTAGGAATTTATATTTCATTGGGGGTATGGTGAACTACCAAAAATACATCAATGTATTGATTAGTACCTTTTGCCACCCACTACTAAATTATGTTTAAACAACGAATACACAACATCTCAATAAAGTGTTCCACTACAAACCGTATAAGAACTGGTTGGAAGCTAAAGAAATCGACTTTTAGAAATGGACATCTTCAAGTTCCGATATAAGTACAATTGTAGGTATTAATAAAACGAAAGTTAAAAATTAATCCGAAAGTTACAATTGTAGGTGTGAAGAATTGAAAGGAAAAATCATTGAAATGAGGAACTCAAAAACACCGGATGAATGCATAATTTAGAAAATACTACATCTAAAAGGAAGGTGGCTGTCATAAAGGCCACAGGAGACGTTACAAAGGAGCTTAGTGACGTATAATATAAAGTACCCGAAATTATACATCACATTTTTTAATTCTTAAACCGCATCACTTTGAAATAAATTCCATCACAAATTGAATTTAAAACTTTTTTTAGTTCTGCCTTCGCAATTATTTAACTAAAATTAAACATTTTTTGATATAAAACTACTCCGATGACAAAATTATGGTTTAAAGTCCTTTCTTGGCATCTCAAAATGGATCATACGGCTAAAATAGCAGGTGTCCGAATTATATATGGTTAGAGTAGTATATATACCAAACCAAATAAATATTAATAAAATTATATATTAAATTAAAAAGAAAATAAAATAATTTTCTATTTTGTAGTTAAAAATGGTAAAAATCAATACGTGAACGAAATAATAAATATAAAATTATATAAATTTTATTATAAAAATGAGTTCGATTTTATATTATTTAGTATAGTATATCTGTATATCAAAATATAATATAAAATCTTTATTATTTATTCATATTGTTAATGATTTTATATACGAATTGTATGTATTTATTTGTCAAGACATAAATCTATAATATGACATTAAAAACGAAAAGGTATGAAGAATTTTTACAATTAATATCAGGTCGCAAATTTTTGTTTTGTTTTCTTCATAACAAATACAATAATATATACCTAATTAAATATTTACACATTATAGTTTATAAAAATATACGAAATTGGATAAAAGAATGCGTAATTTATAGTATTTACCTGTTACTGTTGATAAATTGATGTGCTTAAATTTAGGCCAATATGTGATTTTACAAAAATTAATTAATGCGTATATATAAATAATAATATGAATTGATAAAAGTTTTCATTGTTTCATTAATTCAAACAACCAAAAAATCAAACAAATATTCAACAAATATTTTTAAATGAATGACATGACCAAAGAATAAATTAGTTTTTTTTTGTTTATATAGTATAATAAAATAGTATATACATTTATTTGATGCCCTCAAAAGTCTCACATATATAATAAAATAATAATAATGTTAATTCATTCAATAAAGGTATAGTATATCGAAATTAAACAAAATAAAATATATGATCGATAATTATGTCAATAATTTGATTAATTTGTATTCAATAAAATCAATAAATTAATTTTTATTTTAAAAACCATAAAATAATCATTATATTCGTATTATAAAAACATGTTGGCTTCTAAATTATATTACCCATTATTTTATATATGGTATTAAATCATTCGTATACAAAAATGTAATTCTCATGCAATGAAATTTTTAATAATTTTCTTTGTCACCAATCAAACAGCCTCGGCAAAAAACGGCCGTTTTTTGTCCGTCGATTTCAAAAAATTTTATTATGACAAATGGGCGTTTATGATTACCCAATAATCACTACAAAATTTTAAGTTGAGCATATGACTGATTTAAGTGATATCCGCGGTAATCAAAGTTGACCATTTTCAAACAAAACAAAACACCAGTAGATTCACATTTACACTAAAATAATACTACAATAATAATATCTGAAAAATCCAACCGATATGGTTTTTTAAAGTTTTTTTTTGCAGCTGATTACGTATTTGGTGTCAGTTTTGCAAAATTCAAAAAGACGGATCCAACATGGCCGACGAATTTTAAAAATTGCATCGGATTCACTTAAAATTTGTCATTCAGGGAGTTTTTGGGTTTATGTGTATGAATATGATGTCCCCCGATATCTCTTAAACCGCATTCCTATGCTGAACTTGAAATTTTGCAGGGATTTGTGTGTCATCTTAACTTACCATTTGGTATAATAAAATCGTTTGAAGAAGCGAGGTACAGAATACGGGCGATTTTTTTGATTTTTTTTGAATTGGGTTTTTCGGGGGTCTTTATCAGATCAATTATTTAAATTATATGTATATATGTTCTATAAAACACCTGCCAAAACATTAATCATTATATAATGAATTATATACGTATAGTTGTAGTATTATTAGTAATTATTTTTCTTTAGTAACCGATTATTTTTAAATTATGATTTATCAAAATTTAATTATAACATAATTAGTATTTATTTTTTTTTAATATTATTCTCAATCACATAAAATATCGCACAACTTGTTGTATTTTTAACAAAAAAAAGGTGATCAGAAATATTGATATTAACCATTTTAATCGATATACTTAAAATGACTGCGAAGAATATATGTATTTTTGAGATATATGTATATTAACTAAATTTTATTGTTCACCGTGAATTGAAGAAACCATATAAATTAGTATAGCATGTGGTAAAAGAGATTAATAAATGTATTTTAACGAATTATTTGTATTTTAAAAATGTATTTCATTTCTGAAAATAAAATTTGTTAATAAAAACTTGTTCATTACTATCATTCGGAAATTACCTTGACGTGGTGCGAGAGCTTACGTTGCAATAAACGAAGCGCTAAACTGATAGGGACACCCATGTCAGAAAATTCTCCGGCGAGCAATGCACAAAGATCTTCCAGTTTTTCAGGCACCAGGGCCCTCGGGGAGTGTTAGCCTTGTCATAGCAAGAGACTCTGCTATGGCTGACCAACCACCAATCCTCAGTTAAAAGTCAACCAGTATATGGAATCCAACAAAATAAAAAGTCGAAGACAGTGATGCGAATCTTAACGCATCAAAGTCCGGAGGTCTGTTATCTAAGAAACCAATTCAAAATTATTAAATACGATATTCAAGGATTACAATAGATCTTATGGGTCGCAGTAAATGGAGTGGTATACCACGTATATATACCTGCCTTCAAAACTTGGGGTGAGTTTTTAGTCGTTAGACCGTTGCCTTCCGGTAACGAGAGTCCAAAACTATATCCGCAAAAAAGATTTTCTAACCCACAAGTATATATATTTATTAAATTAATAATTTATTTTTGTGTTAAAATTTAATGAAGTATTTCATTGATCATTTTCATTGAAATGTATACAATTTATAGGTTGGTCAGCAGATTATCTATTTTGTATAATTAATTCGTTTTCACTTATTATGATAATATATTTAATAATAATAAGTGCTCTCTAAAATATCAGGTCACAAAACCAATATATATTCTTTAATTATATAAATATGAAAAACAATTATATTATCTTAAGTAATCACGACAATTCATCATTTTGTCATTATTATATAATTTAAAAAAAAAAATACAAAGAAATAATAAACTATTTTTTATGAGTTCCATTAATATTTTATGGTCAATCATTATTTTAATTTTATTATTTATTATAGAATTGTTAATTAGAGCGACGCTTTAATTGTAGGCTTAATTTTATTACACAATTGCATAAACACTTACATTTATATAGGTATATATAATTTTATTGTTTAAATATATAATTGAAATTTTTATATTGTATAAAAATGTAGATTATTATTTTGAATTATTAAATATTATATTGAAATAATAAACTTACCATATCACGAATAAGTTATGTGATAATATAATTAGAATTTTACGAATTATATGTATATAAAATTTATTAACAATGTCGATTGATATAATTTTATATAAATTAATATGGACAATCGTTTATAATGAAAATGAAATTCAGCATATATATCACAAAAATCTTCGTATAATGTTTAGAAGAACTTCACCTCAGATACAGGTTGTTAAGCAGGAGAAATATTCTGTTGTTTTCTGTAAAGATTATTTGTCATAGCAAAGTGAATCTGTTCAATACTCCATATTGTATGCTAATTTAGAACAAATGGTAATGATAAGAACTTCAGCTGAATAGACAGAATATCATCTCCTATATATAAAGAAATTTTATCAGAAGTTTGTTTAAAACAAAAAAATCTTTCTGCTATTCCATTAATGTGCTAATGGATGTATAATATAATAACTGTATAATCACATAATCATACAAACTTCTGCTGATATAAAAAAGAACCCTGTGCTCAAATATGATAGATTAATATCGAAAATTTTACTAATAATATAAGAATTCTGTTATATATTGATAAATGCAAAATTCACCTTTCACAGAAATCAAAGAAGTGAACACAATGAATCCTGCGTCCGCCCTTTAAATAACTTTTTATTTATAATTCAGAAAAAAAATTTCGGAAAAAGCTAAGAAATTAAGGAAATTAGACAATATTGGTCAACTTCAGTGTGCGTTCACGGCACCTGCGTTGTGTTCAATTACATATGAATTGTATAATTGAAGTTCTACGTGCGCACACCTACTTAGGCGTAAATCTGTTTGGCACTTTAAAAAATAGGTTTACCATAATACGCAAGTATGAATTGTACTAGCGAAACGTATATATGTAACACCGAACAATCTACGACGTTTGTAAGAAGACTTTTTACTTTTTTTTTTAGAAAAAGTTGCAAATGTTTAGATATTCTGCTGTTAATGCAAACTTTCTTCTTGATTATTGCAGATATTCTGTATATAATAGTTATGTTAATATGTTACTTTTTATTATTTTATTATTTTTATTATTAAAACGAAGTACATTATTAAAATATATTAGTAAATATAAGGTGTATTTTATAAACCCATTCTGTTAATTATATTTTGCCGAGTTTAATGATAATTTGAACAATTGTATTTTCATATATAAATAACAAAAAAAAAATCATATAAATTTAATACCTCCTCTTGACAATTGAAAGATAATGCTTGTATTATATATAAGAATAAAACTCTTTAGAGAATCTAAACAAATATAATAAATAATAAATGATAAATAAAAATTATGAATGAGACTAAAAACATATACATTTCGCAATGAAAATGTTTATTTAGTAAATATAATATACAAATAAATTAAAAAATAATGACAAATTGTAAATCACAATTGAAAAAATTTAAATTAATTTAAACGTGCGTATTATTACAGCAATTAAGATAAACCATACAATTTTATAATGTAATCAATATATATAGAATATTTAAAACGAATCTTAAGATAATTAGAGTGGGCTAGTTATGTTTTGTGGCTATTTCTTATATCTTTCAAGTGCTGTACATTTGGTAATCCTATCCCAAAACGTTTTCAAGTTATTCCCAAATAATACATTTTTGAATCCCAGAAATATGTCTTTCAAGGAATTTTTTTTATAGTCATACTTTAAACCACAAGTTTAGAAATTCCAAATGATGATAAATCGATTGGTAGTTTAAAATTTTACGCCGATTTAAGTATCTAAATGGACGTCGTCTGGCATTTCTGTTTCACATGTTTCTTCACAACAAGCACCCTTAAAGTATCGTCGGTGTTTTGTCAAGGCCACGCGTATTTGTAGTGTTTGGGGGAATGTGAAAAGAATACAATTTAGGGAAAATAGTGTAAATGATTACACAATCGACACAGCCAACAACCGAGAGTGTAGTCGGTCGGTGGTGAATTGTGGTGAACGTGTGTAAACGGTGTGATGAAAATAACAGTTACACTTTCAACACACGATGGAGACGGTGGATAAAACACACAGTTTATTAACAACACTGACTTTAGGTGGGATTTTAGGTGTCATTGGTGCAATATGACAAAAATACGACAATATACTTGATATCGATTTAAAAATATATGTTTGTATACCAATACCTACCGCACAGACTTTCTTTTATTTATATTTTCTATAATTTGTGTATTGATAATTATATCAAGATATTTTGTCGCCTTTTTTTTTTGTCTTTCAAAAAACCTAACCATTTTCATATGTTAATTATATATACCGACATCTAAATTTATATTGTTATTTAAACAAGCAAACCAAAAATCGGAAATAAATAATTTAATTTTATTTAATTCAATGTATATAATCGTTATACCAATTAACAAAATTACTAAAGTATGCATGCATGCATATATATATAGAATAACAAGACAAATACGTACTTTAACTTAACTACCAAATATATAATTTTGTTGTTTTTTATTTTTAAATATCAAATATTTTAATTTATATTATTTATTCATTATACAATATTGTAATTAATATTTTTAACAAGTAATCAAAATATATAAAAAAAAAATTTATTTAAAACGTAAATTTTTTTTTTATTTCTATATTATTGTTCATCGTCGTCAAATACAATAATAATAAATTATTTTCTTTTTACTTCTTCTATATACTTACATATATGAATATTATTATTTAAATAAATATTTTATTTGTTTTTTTATATTCGTATGGTGGTTGAAAAATATTTTATTTATTCAATAAAATTAAAGATCAGACACAATCTTATAATAAAAAAATAATAATTGTTTTTTGACAGCCGAATTTCAAAACTAAAAGAATTGTTTTTTTGCAAAAAAACTAATAAACAAAAAAAAAAGTTATAAATAATTCTTATACAAATATGGAATTCTGCATGACGTTTTATAAAATTGAAAATAAATAAAAGAATAAGTCGTCAAACAAACTTGAAAAAAATTTTCAAATTATTTTTAATTTGCATATTTATTTATTTTATTTGTTTTTATTTGCCAATAAGAATAATTCTTTAGGTTTAATGTACTTTGTAAATAAAAATTTTAAATACTATCATATACTATATATATATATCACATGCGTCTCCCCTGGGTCTGCAAAGGTGCGTTACACCCGATGCAACCTTGTTTAATAATGCCTTTTTTATTCCCTTAGGAAATAACTTAGGCTGGTGAATTTTTCTACTCCGAACTACTCTTAGCTACAATATGGCGTAGTTCGGCGAAGAAAAATCTGTTCTTTTCTATTCTTATCTGCTCTTACCTACTCCTGGTAATCGAATGGAACGCAAGTATTGTATAGTTATTGTAAAATTTCACTATATCATATATACATATAATAAATAAACATCATGTATAAAGAGAACATTAATTTTGTATATCATCTTTTTTTTTTATTTAAACCCAGGTTTATCCTTTATTATTATTTGAATTTTTTTTTATTCATTTATTTTCTTATATTGCATGATCAATTTTATTTTTTCTTCTTCTTTTCTTTTTGCGTTAAACAATTTATTTTTTAATAAAAATTCAATTAATTTTAATAACTTTGTTAATATTATTTGCTTGATGCACTTTCTGGATTTAATGTTGAAAATAAATATCATCATACAACATATTCAGACCTACGTGTTGAGGTCATGAACTTTAAAAAAAATTAAACGTTTCATAAAGTCCATACATATTGAAATTATATGAATGATTAAATGATAAACAACGGGGTATAAAAATGTAAACTTCAGGAATTATGTCTCTTGTTTGTCTCAAAAATCAGATATTTTATACAATAAATAATGGATATGCGCTGTCTAAAATATGAATAACTACTTTTTATTTGTTATATATCGAAATTTCGAAAACCCGTACGAAGTAAAACCGATCAACGTTTTGATGGAGTAAATTTTTTGACCATAACTCCCGAACTATACTGAAGTCGGCTTTTCGATTATCTTTCAGAAAAAAAATCATGGTTAATGTATTTTACAAGACCGATTTGGGTTACCTTTAAACTTAAACTCACTTTTTCGATTGCCTTTTATAGGAAAAAAAGTTTTTGAAGATAGCTTAAGAAATACTAAAGTTATCCGACTGACAGACAGACTTCATTTCAAGACCCTGTTAGCCATACACTCGTTCTACTTTCCCAACTAACATTCTTCTAAATGGATCCTGTAATATATTATCCGCATTTATCCACGCAATTTTTCTTCTATATGCGGAACAAAATTCTTTATATCAATCTCAAAGGTTTTTGAAGTTTGAATCTTGGTCCATTGACATAAACAATTTTTTATCCGGGTTGGAATTCAAAATGCAGAACCGGGTTTTGGCGTGACTGGAATGACAATGTTAAAACCAAACCGAACGATTAAATATAGCGGTTTCAAGTTA
Organism: Dilophus febrilis; assembly: GCA_958336335.1. NCBI lineage: Eukaryota > Metazoa > Arthropoda > Insecta > Diptera > Bibionidae > Dilophus > Dilophus febrilis. The sequence continues at coordinate 36,624,495 of OY284470.1, forward strand.
TCTATACTATTGATCCACAATGGTTCCGATAATAAAAGATGTTGTGGTATCAAGAGGCCGAGGGGTTTTATCAATAATCATCGATAAAGTCACCATGGTAGGTTTTGCACAATGGTAGATCACGGACAGTCATATGTCGCTTTGTCGAGATACCGAACGACTTATTTTTTATTAAAGAATGTACAACCCAAAGCAGATTATTATATAGAAAGTTTTTAAAAACAAATACAAATGCGCAAGTCACAACCTATACCACCCTATATAGGTCTCGTACAACTATCTTAAATTGTATTTTAATTACATTATTTATCTAAATATTTATTTTTTAACTATTAATCTTATATTATTCAATTAAATATCTATCAATATATAGAAATTAAGAAAACTTGTATGTGACAGACAATATATAATTTAAATAATTTATTTTGTTGGTTGTTTTTAAAAAAGACAACAAAATTTAAATGTTATACAAAAAATAAAATGTATGATTAAGTACCTACGTAAAATGTAATTAAAAAAAAATGTCTATATATTTCAGATGACCTTTAATTAAATTATTATTGATTGGAAATCTAATTACTATAAAAAATTATTATTTATAACAAAATATATAATTATTAATTATTATTTATTATTGTATATAAAAATAAAGATAATCGTATTGTATATATACATTTAAAAACATTTTTTAATGCGATATTCACAATTGTATTTATGTTTATTTTTCTAATTTATTGGTAATCACTTGAATATTTAATAATAATAATTTAAAATCAATGTAAATAATCGCTCAACGATAAACATTTTTTTCCATAACTTTATGTCGTATGGTCTTTTAAAATTATATGCAAAAAAATTAATAAATAAATACACAACTATATAATATGTTAAGTGAGTCCGCATTTTATGTTAATTTACTTTAAAAAATACTTACTATATTTAATTTATAATAATTTCTTATTTAAATATATGTATATGGTATATTTATTTTTACACGATTAAATTTGAATATATACATACGTATATGCGTAGAGAAAAATCAAGTAGATTCCTTTCGGACAAGGTTATGCATTGAACCAAAACAAAAATAGAAATACCAAGGTGTTGTGTTATTTGACTTCCTTTTAATTTAATTATATATATATAATAAAGTTATATACATTAATTTATTATTATATAGTTCCGGTGAAACAGATAAAATAATATTACAAACATCAATTTTATTTAAATACGATATTGGACAGTACGACGATTCTTGGAATTGAATATCACACGTTTAGTTTGGTTTCGTTCTGATATTAAAAATATTTTGCCAATTCATCAGGCTTGTGTTATTTTTACCCATATGTATTCATTGAGTATAATTTTAGTGTCGATTCGTCCAAGATTATAATCATACCGCAAAAAGCGATTTATGAATCATTCATAAGGAAATAAATATCTCACGTTTGAATTTATATATGCAATCCAACAATTTGCTTAAACCAATATACTGACCATAAAATGGTTCAATGTTCAGTTTTATATGTTCAGTTCAGTTTTTTATTTATATTTCGCTCGTACAATATTGTGCTTGTCATTAACCTTTTCCCATTTTTTTGACGGTCTATGTATACCATATCAATATAAAATATTTTTCATCTTTGGATCGAGCAAATTTTGAACGTCTGTAAAATGTTGGAAGCGCTTTGTATAGACTCTGCGTGCCACCGATTTGAACAAGTGGTAATATGATAGACGAACATTTAGTTAATAGTGAATTCCATCCCGTCTCATCCATCTGGTCCAAGTGATTCCAATGTTTCTTTTATCGGTTTTTCGATATAAGAATGATTTCCTGTCGTGCAAAATTATAGCACCTTTACATGTCTGTTGTTGTTGTTCTTTCAATGCCCGATTAAATTCAAGCAATTGTTATTGTTAGCATTCGCCAGTAATAGTTTGACCAGGTTTCAATAATTCATAATATACTACGCCCTTCTGTTCACACCAAATACACAGTAAAGCCTTCTTTCCATGGATATGGCGTTTTGGCGTCAATTTTCCTGGTTGACCTGGATCAGTCCACTTTCATGCAAATCTTCAACCATAAGCTTCAAGACAAGAATTTGAGCCGTAGTTTTCTTCAAATGAAACAATAACAAAAATCTCCCCGCAAATTAGACTTTTCTGGTACAAAACTCGACATTTTCAACAAACGAAAAAAATGTGTTGATCCCTCCTTTAGCTCGTAACACAAATGGAACTATAAAGATATAAAGTGCGAATACGTTCATCCGAAACCGCCACCGTTTAAGGCGACTCCATCGCATAATCCGTGTGCGATCCAATCATATTACAATATCTATTACAGTACAATCTCGAAAATTGCAATGATATAAAACGAAGCCATTGTGCAAACACCGCATTTGTGTAATTATCGAAATCAATACAATAAATCTATCATACTTTTTATTTTAATACCGATTTTTTATTAAGAAAAATAAGAACATATTTATTATTAAATAATAGAAATCCATAAATATTTTTGTTTGTGAATTTAAGTATCAATATAGTTTTAGTTAGATATAACATAAATTTGAAATTTATTTAACACTGTAATCATCGAATTTTACCGGGATTGTACGAGTACGGTTCACCACCTCCACGGATTCCACATCGACGTACACGGATTCCATACTTTTATCGACATTTTCCACACTTTTATATGCTAAACGCCAAAATTTATACTATATTTAATATAATTTCATGGCTTTTTTTCGGTTTTATGCTTAAAATATTTAATTAATTAATTGATTTAAGATGCTTATTAAAATGATTATACGTCCTCTCCATTATCCATCAAGAAAATATCTACCCCAGCCTTTTATTAACAAATTAGTAATATTACGTACAAAAACCAAAACCTTGTGGAATCCGTGGATGTGGTGACCCGTGGATGTAATGAACCGTCTCGGGATTGTACTGTATATGTTAAAATTGTTAATAGACATTTCAAATATTTAAAATATTATATTGATGTTTAATCGCCATAAATTATATTTATATAAATATGCGTTTTTAAAATTATAATTATCCATTCCGTTAAAGCAAAACACGAATTAATACTTTTTATATGATATATCGTCATGTAATATATATAACGTATCTGTATATAGGGTATATTATCATATATGTAAATGCAGTATTAATCGAATGTATTTGTTTAAAATTGATATATAAAATAAAGTATACACATTTTTATTGATCTTAAACATTTTTTTTTATTCTATATATACCAAATCGCAGTTTATCTATAAAATACACAAACAATTTATTACAAACACGTACATATATCTATTTAAATAATGTTTTTTGCCAATTGTCTGTTTCTACTTCATGCATGTACATTCTTAAAAAATACATAAGATGGGTGTTGTTTTCAACAACAATACAAACACCTACCTAAATAAATAGTAATGAACTAAATATAAAAAATATATGTAAGAATATAATTAACAATAAGATATAAAAAAATATATGTATTTAAGATCTGACATTAAATTAAAATCATAATTTCGTAATGCTCGCATATTTCTAAAAAAATATTAAATATGTGAAGGCATGTTATTAATAAATTAATCGTATTTTAAATATACAATATGACTTATTAATTCAAACGGACCGTTTTAATTATATTTATTTAATTAATTATAATTTAAACAAAAATAATTATGTATTAATATTTTTTTTGTTTATTGTTGATATAAATGTATAATAGATAATCTTTATCTTTAGATCTTTAGTACACATTTATATGAAAATATTATTCTATATATATCAATGTCAATTTAGAAAACTTATAGATTAATAGTTTAATACATTTATTCTTATAGATATATTATATAGGTATATCATACGTATGGTTCAGGTTGTATAATTAAATTATTATACATTTTATGTTTCTCTTCTGATATAGATTTCAATATTATAACAGTAACGATAATATAAAAAAGGTTACAATTTTGGTTACGTAATAAGTAATACATAATCTGATACAAAATATCAATTAAAACTTTTAACAATGGATAGATTTTAATGTTTTTAAAAAACATTAATATTTATATACGAAGTCTTTGTTTTGATTTTACCTTAAAGTATTTTTGAAATATACAGTGGACTCGCGATATAAGGAACCCCTGAATAAGGATTCCTCAAAATAGAGAATGCTTCCAAAAACTTGTAAGGATATATCCTTTAAATAAAGAACGCTAAATCAATCAAAACCTCGATATAAGGAACGATTGGTGTATTTTATCCTCACGTGTTGGTATTCGAATTTATTTGAATTATCTATTTGAAAGTATTTTAAAGAAATTATGTTACATCTCTCACAATCACTTGCTTCACATATATGAATTGTTTTTTTTATTGGCTATAAATTGAATATATATCATTTCAATTTGACTTTAACCTCTTTTCCGACATTTGATAGATATGGCTATATATAGCTATAAATTTTAATATTTTTTACCGAATCTTCCATTTGAAGAAACTTCGAAATAGGGAACGATCTTCTTGCAAACAATGGTTCATCATATCGCGAACATATCGTAACTGTTTATTTATGTATATAATTATAAACCAAATAAAATTTAAATACCTTTAAGGGAAAAATTCAAAATCATTAAAAATCAAATCGTTTATTAATTTTATTATTATAAGAACTTTGTAATTTCTGTCATTCACATATATAATAGTATACATTTGAATAAATTAAGTTGTTATTTTAAATTAAATGATAATTTTTTTCTAAATATCATTTATTTATTGATGGTATAATTTACATACTATAGCGATTATAGTCGTGTATATATCTATATATATGCTAATATCTCTCGCTGTTCGCGCTGTAATTTTTTCTATTCACAATTGTTTTTCCATCACTTTTTTTTCAATTGCGATGCGATTTGAGATAAACAAAAAATCTTTCTGATATATCATAAAAGAAAAAAACATTAATTAAATAATCTATAATTTGTTTACTATAAAAGTTAACGCAATATATAATAAAAATTGAATTTTGCAAACCGGTTCTGAGTGTTATTATCGTATTGTTAACATTTAAATTAATATTCAAATATTTTTTTATAGTTATTTTGTAAACATTTGTTAATTTTTTTTTTTATGAGATAAAATGGGTAATTTTTTCTACCTCATTCATTTCTTTTTTTTTCACATTTTTCAAGGTGGTGTAATTGATAAAAAATGCCAACCTAAGTTTCTTACAAAATATTGGAGTCGTGGGTTCGAATCCTACTGAAAACATGTTCTGAGTGTTCGATGATTTTCGAATCTGAATTTTAACACAGAGTTGCATATTTTCGCTTGCGGTTGGTCGTACTGCTAATTACCGATACTGTAAAAGCTACAAATTAGGAAACTAACAACACGGGGGACTGTTGTTGGACGCTAAAACCGAAATCTTGGTTGTAATGCGATAATTTATTTATTTTATTCATTCATATCTTATATATAATTTCTTCAGAAATATAAAATAGAGAGTAACTTGTATATAGTTTTTGTCGTCACAAAATACTTTTTATATTTGATCATTATTCAATAGATATGTTATAATAATAATTTTTTTTTGTTTTTATTTTTACTTACAGGTGATAATTGTTTTGAAAAACCATTAGCAACACTATGGCGTAATTATACACAAAATAATAAACCTGATGTTATAATGCGAATAAAAGTGTGTCCATCGGGTCTGAAGGCAACCACAAGACAACATGGTTTAACTGAATATTGGTCACATCGCATTACACATTGTAATGCACCAAAAAATTATCCACGTATATTCTGTTGGATATATCGTCATGAGGGTCGTAAATTAAAACATGAATTAAGATGTCATGCTGTTTTATGTTCCAAAGAATCAATTGCTATTGACATATCGAAAACGTTAAGGGTAAGTTAAAATCATTTTATAATACATGTTAATTACTTTGATATTTTCTGATTCATTCAGTATACGGTACTTTTCAGCATTATAAGTACTTGGTAAAGGTTTCTTTCCCCATTTATCAATAATTATTTTACATGTTCGCTATTATTGAAATTTATATTTGTAATTTTACCGTCTAAAAGAGATAGCTTCTAAAGAAATTTATTTCAATTAATTCCAAATTTATCGATAACACGTTTTATAAACCGAAAAAAAAAGTCAATCTTTAAAATCAAGAATTAAGAATAGCTAATAAATTGGGTTGGGTTCTAAGTCTCCAAAACACTAGACACCTCGAGGTCGTTGTGCTATACCTTCAATCTATTCCATATTCTCACACTGCTTGGCTCTGCTCAGGAACCTGTTCAATTGAATGATAGGTATGGACATAACTTCCTCAGCTATTGGAAATAATTTTCCAATATTCCCCAGTCTTATACCTGCCATTGCTTCACATTCACACAGATTGTGCTTCACAGTTTCCCACTCCAAGAGACATAGCCCTTTTACGATTTTCGTCCTTTTTTAGATGAGCTCTTAGATTATAGTTTCTGGTTAAATGTCCGATCACTGGTCTAGTACTTGTTTTGTTTAGGTTGAGAATTTGATTTGTCAGCCCTTTTAAATACGCAGGAATAAATTTTTTCGAGTGCTACATCCAATGGTGTCAATCCAGTGCTTCTTGGACTCTTGCATCACTAGTTCTCTTAATGCCTTGCCTTGCCTTAATCACTGCGTTTGCCAAATCACAAAATGGTCTGAGTTGAATGTTTGTGCGAGCAGGGCCTTTTTTGCGATTGCCTCTGCTCTCTCGTTGCCCTACATTCCGCTATGTCCAGGTATCCCTGTTAATATGACTTTGTTTACCTGTGCCACAGTGTTCAGTATCCCTAGACAGTCGGGTACTAGATTCGAATCTATTTCTCTAGATACACCTTCTCTAACTTTAGTTTCGTGTACAGGTTTCCTAGCCTCATTTTAGTAAACTCATTTAGTGGCAAAAGATTCAGTATTACGTTCAGATCGGCTGTGGGGGTTATGCTCATTACTCCTTACTCTCCACTCCTTACTCTCCACTTACTCCACAAACACACCATAGTCTATGAAATTTATTTAGTTTGCTCTCTGCCATCTTTTGTTGATACTGCCCCAGACTGCTTATGCATTGGTCAAAATCGGACTTGTTATAACTTTGTATAGCTAGAACCCCATATTCGGATTAAGACCCCAATTTCTTTCTAGAATTCACACTGAATTCACACTTTAGGCTTCTAGAATTCACACTGAATTTCAATAAACTTATATGAATATCAATTTTTTGATTGAATAATTCGCAAAATCAATGTTGTTTTTTTTCCATTTGTACTGATAACAAGCAAACGCGATTTAACAAAAAATTATTTAATGGATTATTCAATTAACAAATAGTTTTTTTTTAATTAGAAACATATATATATATGTAATTAATTAATTAATTAATTGATTTCTTTTAATTTGCAGGAAAATTTAGCCCGAGCATTACGTGAATTTAAAAGAGATAAAATTAATCGACAAAACGCCCGTTTAAGTTTGGTAAATTCAGTATATGAAAATCCAAGTATGCCACGTCGTAAAATACTGTTGAGTATTGGCGGTAATAATTATCGGCCGCCATTAGAACGTTCAAAATCGGCACCAAAACTGATGTCCATCGAAGAGGCCATCGGTGAGGATGATGAGAATAGCAATTCAGAGAATGACGATGAAACCCGAATGAATACAAAGCATAATAAACATCTTAATGAAAAACCTTCATGTTGTGCAATCGATCCAATATATCCATCGATGACATTAGGACGACGAAGATGTCGTCGGGGGCATTCAATTCGACGTACCGGTACAAATAATCGTTCATTTTTAAGAGCATCTACAACCATTGGAACATCATCTACAATACCAACGACTACCACAACGGCAACAACATCGACACCGACAACTCCTGTACCTACAATATCATTAAAAACGGCATTTATTGATTCAAATCATAAACGAAGTGTTAGTTTTACCGAGGATCTTTCTTCCATTACAAGGAATACAAATCAAAATCACAATGAAATTCAAAATCAAAATACAATGAATACAAATTGTAATGAAAATGATATACAAATTTCTAATGATCCACATCCTGTCACAACCGATCGTTCAACCAACCAACAGCAGCAGCAGCACTGTGAATATGATGATGATTTTGATAGTTTATTAATGTGTAATAATTATGATACAGAATCACCATTATCGGTAGAATTAATGTCATATTTTGATAAAAAATTTAATGTAAAAATTATGGGAAGTTTAAATGATCTTAATATATATGATAATACGGATGTTATTATTGATTGCGATAAGATTAGTTCTAATGAACATCAATCATTACCACCGATGATAATGTCGAATAACCAAAGTGGTAAATGTAAATTATTAACTTCGTTAAGTTTAGATAATTTAGATAGTTATGAATCTGATATTGAACTTGATGATCTGCAACCGCATAATCATCATCATCATCATAACGATCATGATTTATTTTTAGATGACGATGAAGTATTTTTCACACAAGATAAAATATTAAAATCATTATCAATGAATAATCGTAATAATGATGATAAACAAATGAATAAGGAAAATATTGGATCAATAGGAAATTTTGATAATGATTTAAAATCAGATTTATTAAATGAAATATTAGCTAATGTAAACCATTTAGAAAATGATAATGGAAATAATAATAAAATCGATAATCATAACACTAATAATAGTCAAATTAATAATTTATCACCAATACCATTATCAATATTACCATTAGACAGTGATGAAGGTTCAATATCAAGTGGGTGTGAAACTGCGAGTACGGTTACTACAAATTTAGAGGAATCCCAACTGAATTCAATGAAACATCAAAATGATGAACACATCGATTCAATTACTCAACATCAAAATTCAATGAATTTAATGGAAGACATAACAAATACAGTATTAATAGCATCCACCAATTTACGCGGCGATCCACCAACCCATTCAACTCATTTAAATAGTGACATAAAAACTACAACATTAATAACGAATTTAAAACCATCTTCATATAATAAGTATAAATATTTTAATAGAAACACAACTTCATCAACAACAACGAATGATGATGAAGAAACAAAAGATGATGAATTAATATTAGGTGAAGGAATACATAATAAAGATATCGCTAATATTAATTTAATTAATAGTAATTTAGATAATATTAAAATTGAAACCATTGTGAATACTTGTGATGATACTACAACGACGATTAATAATACTACCAGTACTAATACTACAAATACCAACAATGATTCTGAATCAGAATTAAGTGATGAATCTGGTTATGTAGAATACAATAGACGTAAAAATAATAATAATAATAGTTTTAAAATTGAAAAAATTATATGTTAAATAATACTCTCTATATACAGGGTGTCCCACGTAAGTCTATCCAGCCAATATGTTCGAAACTTAGAAGATATAGCCTTGATAGACTTATGTGGGACACACTCTGTGTACTATATACATGATTCTGCAATTATTATTTATTAAAAAATCAATAATTTTTATTATGGAAGAAATAATTGTGAATCAGGGTTTGCCACATTATACCAAAAGGATAGGATAGGGATATTGCGAAAGGCAGGTTCTTAAAAACAAATTAATTATTCTCCAAAGAAAAAAAAATTTTTCAAAAAACTTTTTCGGGAAATTCAATTTTTCTTTTCTTCAATTTTCAATTTTTCAATTTTTCTTTTCTTCAATTTTCATTTTCATCAAATAATTTTAATTCAATTTTGGATATTTGATAGAAAAAAAATTTTTAAAATCGCCCGATTGGGCAATCAAAATACATAATCGAATTTGTTTAATTTTAGATGTACTGTTATAAAATGTTTAATGTTTATAAAATATTTTACCGAATCGCAAACTTTGTTTGAAAATTTTCACTTAACTCTAACACAAAAATCGGCCATATCTTTTGAACCAAATCGGTCGATTTTCAAATTTTCTTTTATCAGAAAGATCGGAAATTGATTGCACTTTAATTATGCAAAGAAAAACGAGAATTTAAGACAAAAAATCGTGGTTTAATTAAGAAAATAAAAAGATTTAGAAAAGTCGATTTTCCGTAAAATTTAGTTCGGTGCACAACCAAATTTTTTTTAAGATAAATCAACGAATTAAACATGTGCAGTTCAGAGTGTCCTATCCTATCTTAGAAATATGGTTGACGATTTTCCATTTCCACCTATGTTGTGAATTAAATAATTGAAAATAAATTGAGGTGATATTTAGAATTTGTATAATTATTTCTATATAATATAGCTTTATTTTTCTATATTAGTGTATTATATTTAAAATATTATTTTAAACCCAAAACACAATTGATATAAAAACAAAAATGGGTGTTAGTGTTAGTGGTTTTTTGTATATTTTAACTTTTCTTTTTTCAATATTATTTTATTATTATAAAAATGGTTAAAATAGTTGCGGTCCATTCAATTACCAGGAGTAGTTAAGAGTAGGTAGAAAACAGTAGATCTACTTCGAAATGCTCTTTTGCTATAGCACGGAGTAGTTCGGCGTAGAAAAATCTTTTCTACTTTTATTTACGTTTACCTACACCCGGTAATCGAATGTAACGTTGAGTTTTAAATTCATATTATTAAATAAATTTTAAACAAACAGAATACATACCAAAAACAAAGAAGAACAAAAAACGAATAAATAAAACGAACTCTAATATTATATTAATTAATAATTAGGGGTAAAAATTATGGAAAGAGTAAAATATTAATTTTTATTTATTTATTTAAATAAATTAATTTTTATACTCAATATTCAAAGTCACAAAATCTTTAATATTAAACCATATTATAGATATGCATATTTCCAATAAGAATCAATGCGAAAATAACTTCTTCTAATATTTCTATATATTATTACTTAACGTATATTTTAAGTTGTAAAATTGAAAATGATTCAGAGCATCATAATTTTAAAATTGATATTAGATAAAAAAATAAAAAATTAAATCCCTTATTTCATATACGAAATAAATTATAATTTTTTTTTTTGTTATTTCATAAAAAAAAGAAATTATTTTAAAAATTAATATTTAATTTTAGCGAGTATACGGGAATGTGTGTTTTGGATGGATTCCGCATGTACTATATATAATAAGTTCTAACATTCTAACGCAGTTTAAGAGTAATAAATCTTACCCGTCAATAATTTAAGTCTGTCTAAAACATATATAAAGATAGCAAGGTCAATCCGTTAAAAAATTGTCAAATGCCAAGTGATATTCCGAAAGGCGCACGTCTAATTAGCTAATTTATGAAAAAAATATGAAAATAAATCAAGAGACCTACTAAATTTAAATCGATTTTTCCGAACTTTGAAAATCCCGAATTAAAGCCATTGTTTTTCTTCCATTTGTATTTTCTTTGCATTATATGAAAATTTAATCCATTTCTAAGATTTCATAGAAGAAAATGTGAAAATCGCCCAATTGGTTCAAACTATATAGCCGATTTTCCAAAAAAGTGTACCTAAAATTTTGCCCGATTTTTGACTGACTGTAAAAAAAAATTATACATCCCATTGGTTCTTATGGAACCAATGGGGAGATTTTCAAAATTTAATAAAATCCCGTTCTGGAATTAAAAAAAGTCGACTTTCCGGCTAATTTAGTACAAATCCGCCTTCGAGTTATTCCATAAATTAGCTAATTAGACGTGTGCACTTGGGGTTTGACAATATAGTGAAATTTTTTCACGGACCGCCTTGAAATACAGACTTATTCAAGAAAAAACAAAAGTATCGAACAAAATTAATTTATGATAAAAAATAATAAAGCAATTTAATAATAAAAATAATAAAATGATTAAATTTTTAGTACAAAGCATAAAACCGTAAAATAAAATATGTATACCAATTTGAGCTTGCATTCGCAATTAAAGAAAAATATATAGGAATGCGCGGCGATATATTTTTTTTACTTAACAAATTTTTATTCAAAATGTAAACCAAATATATTCAAATTTTTGTTTTAATAACTAAAAATACAGATTTTTATACTATTTTATAGGTAAAATATAAAATTTTAATTTATACACTAAGAAAAAAAATTTGTCATATTATCAAAAATATAATATGTCTGTGTAGTGTAAATAATAATTATATTTAGAATATTTTCATATCATATTGTTTGAATATATATATAGATATTATTGTATGTAATTGTAAAATGAATCAAATTTATAGAAAAATAATAAAATGATTATATATTTAATTAAAATTAAACAAAAATTGTGTACCATACATTTTTTATCTTCTCTGTATATTTAACACTATCTTTTAAACTAATGATTCAAATACATTAAAAGATGTCCCGTAAGTTTGTTGATGCTGTTTTGGATCTATGAGGAGGAAATCCAGTTATGCAATATCTACTGCTATTACTTAATTAAAATTAACTTTTCATTTTATTATTACTGCCATTGGAATGGTTTTTCAATATTGTGGCATTTTAAATCAATTTAAAATCTTTTAACCAAATCTGATGGTATGTACCGTTTTAGTCTCCCAGTTGACTCGCAATCCAGCAATCTTTTTACCAACATGTTTGAATGTTCAGCTATTGGTTGGAAATATTTCCTACTGAATGATTCAATTTCCCCTTCAACAGATCGTATTTTTAGGTATTTACGTATATATTCGCAATTCTGATATACGATATGGTGCATTAACAATTGCCATAAGAAATTTGTATTCAAATCTTTCTATTATTTCAATATTGGATGTGCATGTTGTCCCCCACAGCTCTATACCATAGGTCCAAATTGATTTTGTTATCGATGTATACAATAAAATTTTAATTACCAATGATAATTGTGACTTTCGACCCATCAGCTAGCACATTAAACTTTAATCTTAGATGTTTATTTTTGACAACGATATGTTTTCGCCAGGTTATCTTTTGGTCCAGGTAAAGTAAATATTTTACCCAATTCACGTTTACCAATACCGCAACATTTAATGTTACATCAGGACATGTACCTCTTTTATTGGTGAATGCTAATTTCGGAACCAACATATGAGGAACTAATTTCGGAACCAACATATGAGGAAACCAGAGAAGCCATTCTGAAGCTCAAGAATGAAAAGGCGGCTGGATCTGACGGCGTACCTGATGAACTCTTAAAATGTGGTGGGGATGTATTGTGGAATAGTATACACGAGCTAATTGTGCATGTTTGGAACTATGAGGTTATACCACAGGAGTGGAAGCTTGCTGTAATTGTGCCAATACACAAGAAGGGAGACAGGATGGAGTGTTCCAACTATCGGGGAATATCTTTGCTGAATGCAACATATAAGGTACTCGCTTATGTGTTGCATAAGCGCCTATTACCATATGCGGAGGAAGTCATTGGTGAATAGCAATGTGGATTCCGTAATGATCGCTCAACAACTGATCAACTGTTCGTCATACGACAGATAATGGAAAAGTGTAGGGAGTTCAACGTAGTAACACACCATCTATTTGTTGATTTTAAGGCCGCATACGATAGTGTTATTAGGGAAAAATTATGGCGCACGATGGAGGAATTTGGATTCCCACAAAAATTGATAGCCATGTCAAAACTAACACTGACGCAAGTTACATCTCAGGTACAAATAAGGGGGATCAAATCGGATGCATTTGAAACCATTGACGGAGTACGGCAAGGGGACCCTTTGGCTACATTGTTTTTCAATGTTATATTGGAAAAATGTATAAGGAGGACGACCATTAACACCAGCAGCACTATTTTTACGTCATCTGTTCAATTACTCGGCTATGCCGATGACATTGACGTGGTGGGTAGAAGTATGGGTGCCGTTAAAGAAGCGTTCTTACTGTTGGAACATGAAGCTTCGGAAATGGGAAGGGTAAACGAGGAGAAAACCAAGTATATGATCGCACCAACGAACAGTAGGTTTATGGCACAACATCAAAGCGTATCAATTGATCAGAACAAATATGAAACTGCGGACAGGTTTAGCTACCTTGGAAGCAGCATAAACAGCGAAAACGATATAGCGGAGGAAGTTCAATCCCGGATTGCTTCGGGAAACAAGGCCTTTTACGGTTTGCGAAAGATGTTCTTCTCGAAGACATTGAGTAAAACATTGAAACTAAAGCTATATCAAACACTGATTCGACCAATTATGACCTACGGTTCTGAAACGTGGTGCATGACACAGGCCACCGAACGGCGACTTGGAGGGTTCGAAAAGAAAATACTACGCCTCATCTTTGGACCGACAAAGGAAAGGGGATGGTGGCGTAGGCGGTTCGATTTCGAGCTATATAAATTATATACGGAACCCGACATCGTTCGGTTCATTAAGATCGGTCGCCTGAGGTGGTTTGGTCATGTGGTACGAATGGATGGCGATCGTATACCATCAAAAAAGCTGGACAGTAAGCCGGGCGGATCTAGGAGTGTAGGAAGACCGCGGGGTAGGTGGAAAGACGAAGTAGAAGTGGACCTTCGGGCCCTCGGCGTTTCCGGCTGGCGGACGTTGGCGGTAAATAGGTCCGGTTGGAGAAGGCTGTTAATGGACGCCAAAACCAATTGTAGGTTATAGGCGCGCAGAAGTAAGAAGTAAGAAACACAATGCAGCGTCAACGTTGCCTTTGCAGAGAATATAAAATGTCTTTTTTTATTATGTTATTTGGTTTTTGTTAACATTAAGTAGAAAATAGATCTACTCGAGCGTTGCTTCAACCTCAGCGTAGGTTTCAAATTTTGATTGTGTTTGGTTGTATACAGGGTGTCCCAGCTAACGCTATCCAGCCAATAGCTTCGAAAACAGTGGAGCTATCACTAATATGATGTTAGTGGACCCCCACTGGATTCCATTTGGCTAAATTTTTATGTTAACCCCTTCCTGCAAAAATGTAGCCAAATGGAATCCAGTGGGGGTCCACTAACATCATATTAGTGATAACTCCTGGTTTCGAAGCTATTGACTGGATAGCGTTAGCTGGGACACACTGTATACGCTTCATATGTTTTACTATGCTGTCACTTTGAAGTCGGCTGAAGCTGAGGCTCTTGTTATGTTTTCCGCATAACTTTATGAAATAATACCATATTGTTCCTTGGAAAAAATACGTCCTTAATATGACAGTAAAATTTCAGTAAATTGACTACCGCTGTGAATTTATAGTAAAATAATTACTTAGGGAATAAAAATACTCGACAAAACCCGTCGTGGCCACGTTTCTAGACGGTTGTGTTAACGTCATGGGGCGACAATAAAAATGTTTGTATGAAAGTTATCAACATCAAAATAACCGTCATATAACCGATTTTACACTAAATCTTTTTACGCTATGGTTGGGTTACTGAATAATTTTCATTGATTTTTTAGACTTCAGGGATAAAAAATTATTTTGAATCAGCAATAAAATAATTAACTATATATGAAATATTACCAAAAAAATTACTTTAATAATTGTCATAACATATGACACATTTATAATATCTATACAATTTTACAAAATTTATATTATGATGAGTTTGCGTTGGACACGAAATTAATTTTAAATCTCATATACAACCTCTAATGATTTCAAAAATTGCTATTTATATAAATAAAAAAAATAAAATCCACACTATTCAAACCTATATAAATATATATATAAATAATATTAACAACATTTAACCGTACTTATATTTATATATATATGCAATTAAATTAAATTATAACCAATAACAATCTATTTTTATATTAAATATAAAAATTAATTTAGATCTATATATAATCCGTTTTTTTTTGTGTTTTTAAATTTTTTTCTTTTGGAATTTAAAAACGTATTTCACCCTTACAAATTCGCTCATAAATGTGTTTATCTAAAATTTCATAATTACCCTTTGAACTCATATAATATAATCGATCTGTTATGGTGTTTGGATTAAATCCATCCATTTGTAAATCCACTTTTTTCAATTTAAATGTACCGGTTAAATCAACCGAATTTAATAAACGTATAAATAATGGTCTAGCATACGGTGGTAAAATGCCTTTTAATTCACGTGCCAATTCGGTTAAATCTAATGTCTGATCAACGTCTAATATGGCCGACATACCAGCCCGGCCTTCCATATCGGGTATTTCAACACCGTAAACAATTGAATCACGATAGCCGGCCACATTACTAACTTGTGCCTCAACTTCACTAGTTGACACATTTTCACCTTTCCATCGAAATGTATCACCGGTACGATCTTTAAAATATAAATTTCCACGTGCATCCGTTACGATAATGTCACCGGATAAAAATGCTGAATCCCCTTTGGAAAATACATCATGGACAACTTTTTTATCGGATGCCTTTTGATCGACGTAACCGAGAAAAGCACGTGATGGATTGCCCGGTATAATTTTACCAATAAATACACCTGGTTCATCAGCTGCACATTTCTGCATATGGATAAATATTACAAAATCAAATTATTAAATGGTAAAAATATTTCTGAGGCCAACACGAATACATACTTGACATAATCCATCAGGACCACGTATTGGTTCACCCGTTATTGGATCGGCTCGTATTATTGATATTGGATAAACACTTGGTATAATTCGAGATATAAAACCAATGGCACCAATGGTGTTATCAATGTTAACTGAGTAAAATAAATTTAGAATAAAATTTACTAATGCCTTAAGATTTCCTGTAATTCATTATTTCATTTATTATTCTTACCAATATTTGCATTTCCTTCGGTAGCTCCATAAAATTCACAAACTGATGGTATATTAAAACGTTTAACAAATTGAGGCCATATTTGTGGTCGTAAACCATTTCCAAAGATTAAACGTAATTTATGAGACGTATCTGCAATGGACTCTTTTGTTGATAAAATATAACGACACATTTCGCCGATATATTGAGCCACCTATTTGTATATAATTGAAATGAATTATTTGGATTATTATGGTCAATCACATAATACATAATACATCGTCCACATCAACTGCCATGAATGACTACCGAACCAAAAGATCCATTGATCGCATTTTATTCCGAAATAAAAAAATACCTGCTTTATAAGAATATACCAACTGCGAGATTGCGGCGGATGAAAAAGGGCCATTGTGAGATGGGTTGAGTATTTTAAAGATCTACTTACATATGCATAAGAGCCTGTATATACTATATGCGGAAGAAGTCATTGCTGTGGGTACCAATGTAGATTCCGTAATTATCGTAACAACAACTGATCAACTGTTCGTCATACGATAGATAATAGAAAAGTTTAGGGTTTGTTGATATTAAAACCGCACAAACGACAGTGCTTTTAGGCGCACAGTGGAGGAATTTGGTTTCCCACAAAAATTGATAGTCATGTTAGAATTAACGCAACTTACATCTCACGTACGAATAAGGGGCGTCAAATCGGTTGCGTTTGAAGGGATTAACGGAGTTCGGTTTGAGGATCTTTTGGCTACATTATTTTTAAACGTAATATTGGAAAAATGTATAAGGAGGACGACCATTAACATCTCAATTTTTACCTCATTTGCTCAATTATTCGGCTATGCCGATGAAATTGACATATATTAGGTAGAAATATGGGTGCCGTTAAAGAAGCGTTTTTACTGTTGGCTCACGTGAAAGTTCGGAATTGAAAGTAAAGTTATATCAAACACTTGTTTGACCAATTGTCTCCTAGACGGTTCTGCAACATGGTACATGACACAGCTTAACAAACGGCGTCTTGGGGAGGTTCCAAAAGAAAGTTTGACCGACAAAGGAAAAGGAGCGGTGGCGCAGGCGATACGACCATGATAAAAAATATGCGAACCCGACATTGTTCGGTTTATCAAGATTGCTCGCTTGAGGTGGTTTGATCATGTGGTAAGTATGAATGATGATCGTATACCGTCAAAAATGCTGGACGGCAAACTGCAGGTGGATCAAGGAGCGTTGGCAGAGCGGGTTAGTGGGAAAGAAGGATTTGCATTGGGCCAACGGGCTCTTAGAGTTTCTGGCTGGCGAACGTTGGGGCTGAATAGGTCAGGTTGGAGCAAGCTGTTGATGGGCGCCAAAACTAATTGTAGGTTGTAGGTGCGTGAAAGCCAAGTAATTCAATAATGTAAATAAAACTTTTGGTTGGTTGAAACTTAAAAAAAAATAATTATACAATATTGTTCGTGTCATCAGTAAGTTAATGGTTTCGCTTTCTTACTGATAATGTCAAAAAACATATAATAATTCAAATAACATTTATATTATTAATTTTGACATCTTTGTTGGTAAAATATCTGAACCGAGATAGGCGCGGAAGAACAACTTTTAAGGTAATGAAATTTATTATATAGATCATTATTTTTAATGATAATCCCAAGATTAAGAGTTTATGGAAATGGATTTGTTTGTTGTTAAACAAATTTAATTTCTTAGAATTATTTCGAACAATTGAAATTATTTTATCTAAAAATTTGTGTTTCTAAAATGAAACTTCTCAAAGTCAATTGGTTATATATAGACTATTATATCTGTTATTCCGATTATTATAATAAATTGCGTTAATTCGAGTATAATTGTAAAAATAAATAAAACAAACAACGTACCGTACAATTATTTTGTTGACAATCCTGGAAATAATTTGAAGCGGAGAATTTTTTACGTATAACAACGGTTGAACCGAAAATCAATGCCTGGCCAACGCTCATAACACCGGCCGCTGTATGATACAATGGCATTGGTGTATAAAATACATCTTCATCCTTAAAATTACATAAATAATGTATAGCGGCTGCCATAAATAAATATCTTGCACTTGTTATAACAGCTGCCTTTGGTAATCCCGTTGTTCCCGATGTATAAATGTATAACAATTTATTATGATGCTTATTATCAGATGAATAATTAATTTCATCAATATCACTGTCGACCATCATTAATTGTAAATCCTGTATATTTGTATTCGATTTAATTGTACCCGAAATTTCATTCAATTGATAAAGTTTTAATGTTGATGGTAATACATCAGAGATTTCATTTATTCCTAGATACAGTTGTTATAAGCATATAGATATAGATAACATTTGAAAATACTAATTTTATGTTTAATCGTACCTGATTCTAACGATTCTCCATAAACGATTGCATTACAGTGGGCCACCTCTATACTGTGCACAAGTGATTTTTGTCGTAAATTTGTATTTATCAATGGTATGATAATACCAATTTTCGAAAGTCCCAACCAAATGCATACAAATTCAGGTCGATTTTCCATATATAATGCCACAATATCACCAGATTTATAGCCATCATTTTGAAATATATGAGCTATACGATTAGCAAATTCATTAACCTAAAAATTTGAAATGTATTTAATCAGTTGCATTTAAATATTAATATTATTATTCTTACTTCACGAAATGTCCATGATTTTCCTTCGAATATAAAACAAATTTTTTCCGGATGTTTTTGCACATTCATATAGAACATATCGGATATAGATAAATTTTTCCTTTGATAACTACGGCTCAATAGCAATAATTTTATGTAACGATGTAAAGCTCTATACATAGAAGAGAATATATATTATAAATAAAATAATGTTATTAAAAAATTTCTATTAAAAGTTCATGTTTATGTAAAAACAATATCCAATTATTAATTAATTGTTTTATTCTAAATTTACAATTTTATATAAAATATTATCTGTATTGATGAATATTCTATCATGGTTAAATTTGGAATGGAAAATATTAGAAACGGAAATATACGAAGATGACGAATTAGAAATTATTAAGAAATGTTTAGATTAATTCTATTTTTAAACATTTTAATTTGCATATGTTTTAAATGTGTAAAAACGTTTTAAATAAAAAATAACGCTACCAGTCTGACAACTGTACCAGAATGCACGTGCTGGTGACCAAAAGAGTAAAATTTGAGGCTTAAATTTATCACCAATCA
Source organism: Dilophus febrilis (assembly GCA_958336335.1). Taxonomy (NCBI): domain Eukaryota; kingdom Metazoa; phylum Arthropoda; class Insecta; order Diptera; family Bibionidae; genus Dilophus; species Dilophus febrilis. Next base: position 36,644,537 of record OY284470.1, read on the forward strand.
ACTCCTTATGAAATCTTAATATACAATGATGTGCCACACTAATTTATTCAAATTCATTCCCAAGAACACCATTGGATTTGTATGGGACTGGGATGGATCCTATCTTCGATGGGTTGGGATTAGAAAAAAATTCCCAATATAGGGTATGGTGGGGGGCAGGTTCGGACAATTTTATTTCAAAAGCTCTAGGATGCGCATTTTTTGTTATTGTTTTAGGAAACCTCATTAAAATGATTCACCAATCGTTAATTTTACAAATGATTGTCGGCTTATTTCATTCTTTGTTTGAAAAATAGTGATATTGTAAAAAAGTACTGCATCGGTCCGAAGTTTCCCAATGCCTGGGTACCTTCGGCCATGCCATGGGTGACTTTATCCATGCACTGCATCTTTGTCTTTTACGCGTTTTTTTGCAACAGCGGTTTTAACGTGGTTCCACGTGTTATTGATGGGTTTAAATTCGAGTGATTGCAAACGCCTTTCTAATTTGTTCACCTTATTTTATGAATACCAATCGAATACTTTCAAGGGGAAGTGTGTTTCGGATCGTTGTTTTTTTCTGATATGAAAAATTACGTTTAAAAGGATCTTTATGTAATTATGTTAGCCGATGGGATATTTTTTAACCAAAAATATGGGGCTAATGCCGTACCATGAAAAACATATTCATACCATATAAAATTATTGCTTCTGATTTTCACGGATCTTTTCGTATAATGCCGTAAGAATTCAGTGTTTGGTCTTCGTCTAACATGCAATTTATCATGAGATATATTTAAATTAATGGTGGTTTTTGATCAAATCAAAAAATATTTCGTCACCTTTTAAAGCCATTATCACCATTATGATGTGTGAATGCTAAACGGGGCTTAATATGTTCCGGTATGTCTGCATGGCTACCAGCGAAGTAACTCGCCCGTATAACTTGGTTTCAATTCATCTCGTGTTTGGTAAAAAATCATAGATACATCTCTCTTACAAGTGCCCTAAACGATCAAAACTGATCCTTTTATTCCACAACAATTCAGTTATTTCTTCATGTGCGACTCAGAATTAAGCATCGGAGTAGCATACAACAGAAACAGAAACAGAACCAGAATTCAATACATATTTGACATTTAATTCTGTTGGTGTTTCTGCTACAGAAATTTCAGAAACAGAATGAACAACAGAAAAATTTCATTCTATTCCGTTGCTATTCTGTTTTGGTGTGTATCCACATATAACAGAAACAGAAACAGAATTTTCCTTTTTTCTGTTTCTGTTACGTTTCTGTTGTATGCGACTCCGATGCTTTACATTACAAAAATATCAGAATTGGTACGAAAATCGAATTTGGAATACCGCACTTAAACTTAATTTTTTCTCAGAATTCTCAAACTAATCATAGACTGATTTGATTATTATTGCAAAGAATAGATAAACCACAATTAACGTAGTACATATATTATATTATACCGAACATCATACGTATAATTGCCCCGAAATATGAATGACAACATCTCTTTCGCACTTTCTTTTAGGGACGTAAAAATAAAGGTAACAAGTGTACTAAATTGTTCCATAGATGGCATAATTCACAAACACAAATTGGTATTTAAAATTATTGAAAAACCATTAGGATCGTTTCACACCTATTTTATCGAACATCACTGTATACCATATAGAACGTAGATCATGTGACAGTTTATTTTTGACAATTCGCATATATAAAATGATAAACCTCTTTTTTGTAATTATCGGTTAAGCTTTAATTGACTGAATGAATTATTAATTATAATGAAATAGTGATTATACAATACACATAGTTCTAACGGGAGAAGGCCCTAACACGGATTTAATAATGAACCGAAAGTGCAAAATATGTGCGAAATAATGAATCGAATGAGCGGTCGCTGGAAAACACATCGTGGATATGTATTTGAAAAGAAATTTTTGAACGTGGAATTTACAATGAATATAATGTGTGCTCGACGGAAACTATATTTCAATTTGAAGGTTTAACCAGGGGATTTAGTCGTTAAAATATATTTTTAAGATAATTCATTTTTTAAATTAAATAAAAACATACAAAATTTATTTCCGAAATAAAAATTGTCTTATATGAGAATATTTTAATAATTTTATTAAAATTTATATAAAATGTTTTTACTGATAATTATTATCCAATACATCATGGACATTTTAAATTAATTCAAATATATAATTGTATAATTTTATACAAAAAAAATATAATTAATTTTGGTATTTAATTTGGTAAAACACAAAATTTTGCTATTTGAAAATTTTCGATTCGAATTATATAGTATAATTAAAACAATAATAATTTTCATAAATTAAAAAAAAAAAAACCCGAGAAATTATCAAATAATCCATTCAATTTGGTATTTTTCATATATTCGATTGACAAAGTTGTTAATTTATATATGAAGTTTTATTTTTATATACCTTGGTATTTTCAATCATATTTTTAAAATTCTTTAAGTTTATAATTTAATTTATAATACAATCATAAACAAATTTCCATATATCAGGTAAAGTGTTGACCATGAAAACTTATAAAGATACACAAAACAAATAGAAATTCAAATATTTATCTCTATACATAACTAAACCAATCATAAATATTTCCATTCTTATTTTTTTTGTCTTTAAAGTATTATTAAAAAGAAATCTATGGATATTATAGATAGTTAGTTCTCTTCGCGAATTACCTTGAACTATGATTGAAATTTTAACATTTCTCAATAGTGAATATGTATTTATAGACATACCCGGTAACGTAATCGTTCTGGTGTCCGGTTGAAAATGTATATTTTGAAAACCGGTTAATTTTCATAGTCCCTCTTTAGAAACGTTTTTTTTTTTTAATTATATTGTATGGAAAATTTATATGAATTTCTAAAGAAAATTCTGGTTTGTTTTCTAACCATTTTGCATAATATTTTACAGATAATTATGTATAATATCCTAACGGAAATTCTATATAATCTTTGAAGGATAACCATATATTTTTCTCTGAAGGCGGATGTCTCAATTTCCCAATTAAACGTTTTTAAATTATATTATAATACTAAATGTTTCAAATGTTAAGGAGTCCGATTTTTTGGGTCATTACAACTTCGCGATGACCGCCGTTGTCCATATGTATAGACTATATACATTATACACACATAAAATTAATATTTTACGCATGTGATTAAGACAACAAAATAATTATATTATTATCTTTTAGTTTGTATAATAATATATATGTATAATATATATTTAAAAATAATATTTAAAAACAAAATATTTATTTATTACAACATTTATAAATATATATATGCAGTGTGAGTGATCATGCATATAAAACTGACTATACTACTCAAACCCTATTTTTTTCGTATTCTGGCTGTTTTATCCTTATGTTTGATTTTTGATGCCGAGAAAGGGCATCAAAACCTACTTAACCTACTTAATCCTACTTAATTGTAATTGATAAAATGATGATTTTAGTTAAATAATTTCGTAAATTATGAAGTAAATAACTTTTAAATTCAATTAGGTATGGAATTTATTTCAAAATTATGAAGTTTAACAAAACAAAAATTTTACCATTATAATTTCGGACACTTATATTATACCCCACTAATATTGGGTAAACTTTGACCTTTATCTCTTAGACATGGTATTTACTAAATTTTTGCATTCAATGAGGGTTATTTCGTCCAACTTTTAAATGAGTTTACCTTTCAACCCTTCAATTGTAACTTGTAATTTATTTATTTATGTATCTATCGGTTTGCACATATGAGCCCAGGTTCCTTACAAATTATGTAGGTTGTAATGATAAGTTATTGTATTATTTAAGATAATAATTCATAGAAAAAAGGTTTAGAGTTCATAACTTATAAAATATTGAATATTAAACGGTAAAACAGGATGTAAAGATGTTTAGATTTGAATTGAGGTAGTTATTTCGAATGGAAAAAAGCGGAAAGGAAGGCAAACCAAAGCCAAAAAGGGTCAAGTTGCCAATGATTTAAAGAGAAGAGATCAATAGAAAATAGAATATTTTAAAAATAACCATACATTGTCCTTAAAGCATTAATGTTCATAGCTGATTTAGCCGACGTATTTTGGGATGGATTCCATAGTTCAATACTATACGCATATATAACCAGAGATATTGAGCCATGTCGTGATGTATTTCTGTGTATGATGAGATTACTGGTTCCAGATACAGCAAAAGATTAAAAGATTAAATAAATAACCCGGTCTACGCCCTTATCAATTTAAAAATATATAATACACTCCGGTAATATCTGAGCAAGGACAACCAAAGTTGCAATCGGTATATTGCATCCATGACTATATATAATACACGCATTAATCATTATGTTTAGTTTAGTGCGACATGCGAAATCAAACGCATTCATAACCATGTCACAATATAAAAAATGAGGAATAACTAGGGATCTAATCCCGAATTTCGAGAGTATACTCCCTATCTTCCATAAATTGCACTTGGAATGGTACTAATATGATCAGAGCATGTACGGTCTTTATTGAATAGCATACCAAGGTCGTTCAGTGTTGAGGAAAATGGGATAGGTACGAGAATGAGAGTAGGAAATTAGATTAGTAGGATTAGATTAACCGCTGCCATAGAAAAATCAAACAATTTGCCCAATTTACAATACAGAATGTCATGATTAATTGTATCAAATGCCTTGGAAAAATCAAGCAATACAAATCATCGACAGGCAATTTTCTTTGGGAAAGGTCTTTAGGAATATTGCGTATTGCGCTTTATAATAATAGGATTAAAAAGAACGACACATTCCAGATTTAACTACAATAGAATCATTGTACTAATTAATAAAACGAAAGTTAAGAAATTATCCGAAACGTGGAACTCAATAACACAGGAGGAATGCAAAAATGTAGTAAATACTATTTCTAAGAGAATGGAATTTGTCATAAAGGCCAAATGTGACGTTATCCAATATTAGTTGCGTATAATATAAGTGTTGAATTTAAAGGTTTTTTACTTCTGTCTACGAAATTATTTAACTAAAACCATCATTTTATGAGAGTTAAAAGTGCGCTATCGGCATCTCAATATCGAGCATACGAATTATATATGGTTAGAGTAGTATATACAGTGTGAGTTATCATGCATATAAAACTGACTATATACACGAAAAAAAAAATTATATTATATAAATAAAAGAAGTGTTCATATACTTTATTATGAATGGATTTTGCAATTTTAAACAACTGCATTTATTTCATTTAATGACATGACAAATACCAATGAATTGATTTTTTATACTTTTTTCAATGTATGTATTTATTAATAATTGTATAATATATACATATATAGGTATAAATAAAATCCCCCCAATAGATTCAATTATTTATAAAAAAAATAATAATAATAATAAAAACTTTCACAACATGCAAAATTACTAAACAATAACAATAATAATAAAATATATAAAAATAATGTATATAATGTATAAATAAAAATCTTAAATATTTTGAATATATCGGTCAGGTTTTATTATTATTAAACATTTTATGCGGAAAAGAAAATTCAAAAAAAAATATGCATTGTACTACAGAAAATCATACGATATTATCGTATTTAATGATAGAATAATAGTAAATAAATAAAATTAATGATAACATATATTAAAATGTATTCAAATGAAAATTATTTATGCGATTAGCACTTTGAACATACACTATACATTATGTGTACGACATAAATAATCCAAAATATTATATTTAAACACTTGGCAACAAAATAAATATATATATATATATAATTTAATTTGAATTTCCTAATGAATTTGTAATTTCATTCTTAATATTTGTAGTTTTTTTTCAGTCAATTGTATTTATTAAAGCTTGTTTTTTTTCTTCAATTGTATATACGCGCTCGTATATATTAAATAAATTACATACGCGCGATACCAAAACTATACACAGTATACATAAAATAAAATGAAAATAAAAATGAGTCCATCAGACAATTTTTTTATTTTAATAAATATCATTTATATATAGAAAATGATGATAATATAAATAAAATATTACATACACCGCATCTCTTGGAACTGTTACTGCTGCAATATAAAACCAATGCCATCCTCCAGTTGAAATTAATAATAAAATTAATCCAATTAAAATGGTGGGAAAGTTAAAATAATCCCAAAGCATATTATTATTATATGTTTTTATCAATTTTTATATGTGAAATTTAAAATTATTATTTAGAATTTTAGAGACACTTTATGCAATATGCAAAAAAAAAAACAATTAATTAATTTTATTTAATAACACAATCACCGTAAAAATTCATTCATTCACAAATAAATATATATATCGAGTCACTTAACCATCAGAAACAACTAACTTTTAAGTTTTAACTTATATTTTTGATTAATATATTATTATTTAGGTTTATTTATTAAATTTACTCATATTTTTGTTTTCTTTTAATTTAATATAATTAACAAATTGTATATATGTAGGTATAGGTATATTTTATATTTATATACTATATATAAACAATTCAATTCATCTGCGTCCAAAGTGATGATTACTGGTTTTTATTTTATATTTTTTTGGTATATATTTTTAAATATATGTATTTTCATGTATATATACTTTAGTTTATGTATATATATATATATATATTGGTTTATAAAGTGGGGACTTTCTAAAAAAAAATTGTATATTGTATCAGTTTTGGTGTGAGAGACAATATAAAATGTTAATAAAATATTTTAATGAACGTTTACTGTGTGTATGTATTCAAAAAAAAAAACATTTACAATGGAACCACCTTGGGTGTATCCTTCCGATTTGGCTGAAATTATGGTGTAGTACTCGCGAAATAAAAAGACCCATATTTTTCTTTTTGTTCCTCAATTTCATTTTAGCTAGACGGTAGCAAGATGACGGTAAAAATTAAAATTCTTCATAACTGCCATCCATTCTGCATCAAATTCTACACTCCATTTTAAACAAACATCAATTTTGGACTAATCCTGACATTCCATAGAAGAATTTTTTTTTCCCATGGCCATGTCACCCAAGATGTATTGAAATGAATGTATACTTTCTACATTTCTTTGTCGGATTTGAATGAACGAATGAACACACAATCAACGTATCTACACGAAGATATAATAATTTGTTTAAATGTTCGTGATTCAAAAGTGGATACGTTAGCGACGGCCCACCAGCATTTAAAACCCCTATAGAATTTGCTTTTAAGGAATCATCTTCACCCCAATCTGCAAGGTTGACCGATGTACGAACGTAACTATTATCAAATGTTCATGGTATGAAAAATCTTTGTGTGTTCAACACTGTTCAACAGAATATCATTTTCATCATTTTCAAAACTGTGAATTAAATTTCGATAAAATAAAATAATTGGGACAGCCCAATGTATTTCCACCATTTGGATAATCGCAATTGCCAAAGTGATATAATTTTTGGATTCTTCTTACTTTTATAGTACACCAGTTTGAAAATATTATATTTTTAAATTATTTTCAGAAGCACTATCTGTTCATATAACAATTGACCATCCTACATTAAAAAGCTGAACATCAAATTAAATGTTAAGAATTTCTTTATAGATTATATTTAACGTACTTTTTAAAAAAAAAAAACGTCATTTGTAAAATTTTACATTCGATTTTAGATGATATTTTAAAATTCTTCAAATCTGGGCCGCTATTTTGAAATGTTTAAGAGAAAGTAAAAGTCAAAGTTGAATAATGTTACAAACGAAAACTGAAATAAATCTCCGATGAAAATTTAATAAAAGTTATTAGCAAATTTCATTTACGATGCCGTCTTGAATTCAACCCCAAAAACTGTTTTTTTTTTTTGAAAAATTGAAAATAAGTATTTTTCAGCTTCATCAGCACTACGAAATATCAAAAGCTCAATAAAATCGGATGATAAATGTGGGGATTATTTATCAATTTCGATATTGTATGCAAACATGTAGCGGAAATCTTGAATAAAATTGCCATTTTGGCATATGCGGATTAGTCCAAAATTGATGTTTATACAATGAATTTGGTGCTGAATGGTAGAATTTATAGAGAATTTTCATTTTCGACGTCATCTTGGATTTCACTCGCTAAAAATGCAATTGAGGAAAGAAAGAAAAATATGAGTATTTTTATTCTGTGGGTACTATAGCATATCCAAATTTCAGCCAATTCGAGGAGGATGCACCAGATGGTTCCATTATCATTTTATAATCAGTTATTTATTTATACAGTTAAACCTGCTTTGTTTTGACCATTCAAAATGGAGCTTTGTCAAAATTGGTTGCAACTTATAAGCAGAAGTGATAGCATTATTCGAAATTGTAAGAAAAATCATTCAATGTATATATAATATACAAACACATTGTAATCACAACAAAATACTGTGCTCGGCAACACATAATATGTTATATTCAAGTGTATATTGTTGTTGTCCTGTATTATAAAAAATCGGTCAACAGTAACAGGTGGTCTCTAACTTTTATGGAGGTTGTCAACTTATAGAACATTTTACTGTATATAAACATTTAACTTTAATTTTACGCTATCTGTAATACACACACACACACACACGCACGTTGACAGTTTGATAATAAAATAGAAATTTTAATAAAAATAATGTGGATTTTTATGTTTCATATATATGCATTTGTCAACACACAATCGTTTATATACATATTAAAAAATAATATGTTTTTATTTAAATATATATAGAGGTATTGACTTTATTAAGATAAACTGCGGTATGTGATTAAAATTTTGTATGTGGTATTATGGTGAGTGTGTATATTTATGTTTATGAAAAATAAACGCTTTATACAATAATCCACTGCCATATTACAAGAAATGTATGCAGAGCTTTCAAACCTTTTTCAAAGTTAATCATTTAAATTGTTGATTTAAAACCAATTCATATCTATTTGATTTTGAAAAAAAATTGACTTTTACACTACCTGATTATGTTGCAAATTTATTTATCGCAAATCTGAAAGCTGAGGGATCTGTTTAAAACCTCTAATTAAGAAAGGTACCACCGTAAGAAAATTCATTTTCAAATTATCTGAAAAGTAAATTTGTTATCCGCAGATTTGCTTCCATGAATTAGCAAATTATATACAGTGACTCAAAGTATTGGTTCAATGTTTGAAAATTTTCGTTTGAACTTGAATATACAAGTGAAATATCAAAAATTTTTTTAAATCATATTTTTTTTTTAATTTCTTAATTATTTGTGAATAAGAATACAAAAATAAAAATTTCGAAAATTATAAACTCTCTTTTTTATTAACATTTTTGCGAAATTGCTACATTGGCTCAGTACTTTTGCTGATATTAAATGTATGTTATACGGCCCCATAAAATACGTTATATATGCTCTATTTTTATATTTTCTATATCCTCCCTTTGCATAATACAAAGACTTGATTCTTTGGGGAACTGAATCAAATATACTTTCAATATCTTTCTCCAATATGTCGTTCAAAACTTCCAGAATTTTTCTCTAAAGTTCGTCCTTGTTGATAGGAGCATTAAGATAATCCTGCAGTTTTTGTTTAACACATTCCACGCGTGATCGATTATATTGATGTCAAGATTTGATGGAAACCACCTTAATCCCAATGGAATAGGGAATGGTGTGGGGCAAGGATATTGGGGTCGGTGAACACGACGTAAAATATTTTGAAGTCATTCTAATGCATATTTTTTTATCGAAGCCACATTTATATAAAGAAGAAAATTAAAAAAATTATCTAAATCCTGAAAAATTCTTTGAAAATATTATAATAATGATTTAAAAACTAAATAAATATTTTATGAATTAAAAGCGATATTTTTTCATTTATTTCATGTGTTTTATATTTTTTGTTTGTCATTTACAAATACATTTATATTTTAATTTTTTTTTTTAAATATATATATAATTGAATTATAATTAATATAAAAAATGGCAATTTATGATTAATATAAATAACTATAAATTATTTTTATTCATTTATTTTTTACAACATTCATATTTATTAAGTATATTTAGTGTATTCATTTTTCTTTCCTTTTTGTTGTTTAATATCGTTAAGGCTTTAATAAAATTAAGTACTTTGTTTATAAAAAAAATTAAAATTAATTTATATTTTAATTAATATACACACAGTATTAAATGACTATTTTGTATTCATATACAAAGATTTAATAAACTAATAAACGTGACAAAAGAAATTGAAAGGATTTTGAATAACATCACACCATTTCAGTGGTTACGTATATGCGAGCCAGTCAGTTGGATCGAGCTAAACTCGAGCTAAAATTTTTCCCGGATTTTAATATAAAAATATAAAAGTATGTATTTTAGAAAGTAAATTCATCGAAATTTGTATTTATTAACCAGTAAATAAAAAAAAAATAAATAAAAAATTAGTGCCGTTAGCTGGGGCAAACGATTTATTGGAAATAGCTCCATCTATGTGCGCGCAAATACTTAGCCAATTCTTGATCAACACGATCCTAATAATATGGGCGGAATATTATAGATGATGGCCAAATACGTATGTATATTTCAAATATTATATTTTTATAATTCCCTATCGAGATATTTGTATCTTCATGCCGGTATACCTTATATTATTTACTTTACTTATAGAAATACAAAAATTGATAGATAAAGTTTATATCATTGCACCCTTTTTTTAATTAAGCATAGACAGTCCTGGAGAAAAGTTTAAGAACGATGCATAATTCTCCACATTGTCTGTATTCGTTCACCGTTTTTAATTATTTTCCTAAATTTATATATTACATTTTAAAAACAAATGTTTATTATTGTTGTCCCGAAAATCCCGATCTTTTACCTCTTTCTAAATACTTATGCCCACGTGCACCGGAAAAACTCTTAAACGACCGGTAACTAAAAGCCCATTTACTGTAAATGAACTTTTTAAAAAAATGGTTATGCTCGAAAAAATTTAGCAACTCTTTTATTAAGATGTAGATTTACGGTTATTTTTGTATAAAATATATGAAACGCCAAGTCCACACTAATTTTTCTAATTATATGAATTTGATTGTGTATTTTTATTTGATTTATTTAATAGAATACATTTTTTATTTGATTTATTTTATATTGAAAATTTAAATTTGTTCATAGTTGCTTCGTTACAAAATATTAAATGCGTAGATAATAAGTCTTAAATTCGTGAAAAGTCCCATTTAACGTAAAAGTAGATTTTACGCTAAAAATTGTTTCGTGCATATCAATTTTGGTTAAAAGTACTTTTAAATAAAATGTTTTCCTTAAAATAGCATCTAATTTTTTCGTGCATACGGCCATCAAAGTTTTAATTTACAAAAATATTTGTCGTAAAATTGATGGCATACAGTTATATGAACGATATGATTCATCTATGATGATGTATCATATGATGTATGCATTTTCGTTAATAAGTATTATTTAATTTGTTTTAATTCGACTCATGCCGTACGTTCAGAGCAACACATCGTTGTAATGCAATGTGTAATCTGTGGAATGTATTGTAATGCGTTGTGTACGTCATGTGGTTTAAGAGTGTTTATATTTTACATTTTATTTTTTACTACGAACACTACGGTTAAGACCGTAGTACAAAAATGTGCACATCGATAGCATCACACCGGTACAACTGAATGTCAAAGTGTGTTGGGGAAATTACTACGCACCATCAACATGAACGGTCGAATGCGTAAAAATGTCACATTTTGTAACTTTGTGCGATGCTCTGAACGCACGGATTGTTCCTTTTTCTTTCTTTGGTATTTATTATTATTCATCTTTATCAAAATGAATTTAATATTTCAAAAAATAGTTCTAAACAGTCGTTGTTTTAAATAGTTTTTAGTGGAATAACCAATAAACAATTGAAAAACTGATAGAAAAGATGGTAAACGGTTTGGGTGAGATTTCAAAGAAATACAAAATATCAAAAACATGTGTGTTTCAAGTATGAAAAGAATATGAAAAAATCTATAACCAACAAATAAACTAAGGTCTGGGCGCCCCAGGAAAACAACGATTAGGGAAGACAAATTAATAATAAAGAAAGTTCAAATGAATAATCGGAAAACATCATCTGAGATCAAAAAGACATTCAAACTATCTATAAGCGAAAGAACCATAAGGCAAAGAATTATGGATCATAAGGTCTATTTAGATGGTGTAAAAAAAACCTGGTTTATTTGAAAACGTTTTCGAAAAAAACCGATCTAAACGCAAAAAAATTGTTTTTAAAAAATTTTTTTTAAGTAGATTTTTTTTTTAGTTTTCAAAAAAAGTCTGGTTTTTTTTATAACCTAAAAATATATTATATATCTGAAATAAATTTGTGTTTATAGTTTTTCTCATGGCTACGGTTTTAAAATAGGTTTTTAATAACCGCTTTTTGTCCATAATTAATTAATTTATTAATTTTTGGTTAATTTTTGCAAATGCTTATTGCAGAATGAAAACTAGTTTTTTTTAGTTCTATTTTTATTGTCCATCTAAACTCATAGAAAACTAGATTTTTTTTAGATCGTTTTTAAATAAAACTGCGGTCTAAATACACCCATAGTCATCGTAAATGTGCTATGAAGCGTAAACCATTCATTTCGAAAAACAACTTTCACTTTCAAAATTTCGAGAATAAATTCAATATACAATATGTAAAATAACCCATTTCATTTTGGAATAATATTGTTTCATCTAATGAAAGTAAATTTGAATCCAAAATAAGACCAAGGGTATCGAGAAAATAATCAGAAGAAGCTTTAATTGAAAAAAATATATTGAAGAACGTTAAATGCGGTGGTGGTAACATTATGGTGCGGGGGGAAATAGGGTTGGGAATTTAATTCAAATGCATGAACGTATGACTGGCGCAATTTACGTTGATAAAATTAAAGGAAATTTTGAAGCATATGTAACGAAAATGTGTCTAGAAAAGGAATAGATTTTTCAACAGAACGATTGCCCTAAACCCACAAGCAATATTGCGAAACATTTTTCAAATATTTTAATATTCATTTGTTGGAACGGCCACCACAATCACCTGACTTAAATCCGATAGAGAATTTGTGGTCAGAATTAAACAGATGGATCGAGAAATTGATCACGACCAACAAAAAACAAAGATCGTTCTTAAACTTATCGCCAGGAATGTATATCTTTGATGTATTCAACTGGCTTATGAAATTGAAATTACAAGAATTAATGTGATTTTTATCAATGAAATAAAGGAATGAAATATATAATTTTATTTAATTCATCTAATCATCGCAATCGCAATATAAAACATAACTATTTAAAAAAATGATTTAAAAAAATCCAAAAACGATGCTTGTGCGATTTATTTTAAAGATTGTGCATTTAATATTATATATAACAAATTAAATTAAATTAATTATAAATTGCAACAATTATAATAGAGTGTAGGGGATTAATAAATATATTATTGCTTTGAATAATATTATTGTAAGCATTTATGTATATCTGAAATAGAAAATATGGAGTACATTTTTAATTTAACATAATATTTTTATTATACGGTATATGTAATACATACCAAATTCTGATTGAATTTTATTGTTTTTTTAATATACATATTGTCAAAATTTACATTGTTGATGCGCTTCTGTTATTTTTTTTATTATTATTATTAATATAAATGGATTTAATAATATATAAAGATTATTGTAAAAATGTATACATTAATTATATATAATATGTTTATTTAATTTTAATTGTCTATATTGAATTTAGTATAATTATTATTATTATTAATATTTGTTGCAAAAAAAAAAAACAAAGGAAAAAAAAATTTGTAAAAATGTATCCTTTACAAAAGTTGACAATGAATTCGTTTTTTATTTATTTTATTGTATGTGTTTTCTTATAAAAATAATTATAGTTATTGCTAAATAAATCAAAATGATTTAATATAAATACAGGGATGATAACAACAAAAATAAAAAATAGAATAGAAATTATATAGTTTAATATATGTAATAGAAAAAAATTAATATCACATTTTATTTATATGGAGCCTTTTTTTTATTTCTGTTTTTTTGCTTTTTTTTTATATATATTGAATATACAATAGACTGGCGATATAAGGAACCCTTGAATAAGGAAACCTACAAATAGGGAACGCTTCCAAATTATGTATAATATCCATTAAATAAGGACCGCTAAATCAATCAAAACCGCGATATAAGGAACGATTGTTGTATTGTATCCGCAAGTGTTGGTATTCGAAATAATTTAAATTATATGCATTTTGAAAGTATTTTAATGAAATTATGTTATACCTCTCTCACTCGCTTCACATATGTATTGTTTTTTTTTTATTGGCAAACAATTAACATTTGGTTTTCCATTGTTTTTCAAAATAATTGATCAAATTGAATATATTATCATATGATTTTAACCTCTTTTCCGACGTTTAACAGATATTCAAGCTTAATAAGGCTATTTTAACATTTTTTACGGCACACTCCATATAAGGAAACTTCGAAATAGTTAACGACCCACCTTCAATCAATTGTTTGTGCCTTATATCGCGTGTCTACTGTATTATTTAATTTTTTTTATTATTATTATTATTATTATTATTATGTGTATATTTATTTGTCTTTTAATTTTTATTATTTTCTTATAATATATGGGATATTACAATTTTTTATTTATATTATATATTAATAATAATAATTATTATTATTTATTTTCTACTGCTTTTTTAATTATACAGATAATAAAATACATTTTTATTTTAAGGTTGTAAAGGCATATAAAAAAAAATTGTTTCTTTCTGTTACTTATTATTGTGCTTTTTTTTATTTATTATTATATAGTAAAATTTCGATATGATACATTTTCCTTATTTATTGTGATGAGATATGCAAAAATTGTAATATATTTTTTTTTGGTTTTTATTCCTTTTCTGATTTATTTTTCTTATTTTTTTTTTTTATTTTTAATTATTACTAAACCAATTTTTGTATATTCATTTTATTTTATTTTTATTTTAACAAAAATAGAAGCATTTTTTTCTGTATGTTGTATTTTATTAATGATTTTAATTTCAAATTTTACATTTTACCATAAACATTTTTTTTTTGTTTCTTTGAAATTAATTATGAGGAATTTCCTATATGGAAATAAAAATGTATATGGCAGATAGATCTAAAAAGTATCTAAACTAAAACCTCAAAAAATCATTTTGGTTATTTAGGGTACTTATTCCCGGCGTTATTTTAAAAAAAATTGTTAAAAAATTTCAAACCACGAAAAAATTAAAATAATCGATTTTTAATTTTGATAAAATATTAAAATAATAACTAAAACGGATGCGATTCCAAAAATTTAAGGATTATTAATTTAACAATCAGAAATGATTTTCTAAATATCTTTAAATTAATATTATCACGCATATCCTACTCTAACCATATATATTTCGCACACTTGCAATTTTATCCGTATGCTTGAGTTGCAGAGAAAGAATGTTTTTACCCATTTAAGAACCTTTTTTGAAAGCATAAAACCAATTAACATTGTCTCAGAATTATTGTATACTATAATTATACAATTACTTCAATGCCTTAAGTTGGTTTGGACTGCGATGAATAGGGTATGTACTGATCCATCTCTGACACAGTGGTACTGATCAAGTTCATACTTTACCTCCAAATGGCAACCAACGGTAACTGAAAGGTTTACTTTGATTCATTCAGGCTAAAATTGTAAGTGCAAGCATAACCCGAAATCCAATGTGTAATGCGAACCGTGCTGAGGGATTAGTTGGCAATCTGGGGTAACTGAGTGTTTTCCCGGGGCCATTAAGATACCCAACACCCTTCGAAAGTATGTAGCCTTGCGGCAATAACGGGCACTGTTGGCGACTCTATAATCCCGAATATTAATCTAGGCCCTGAACGCAATTTATGAACATGAATACAAAACAAAAAACAAAAACAAACCCAGCTAAATATACTGATGACGAACTGTCGAATTGAATAGGATATGAATATCATAAATATGGATAAGGGCAGGCAACGGCGGACGAGGCTATAATACATAGAAGCAATCTAAGAAGTGAAACGAAGAATACTTAATAGGCCGAAAGGGCCCGATACACCAAATTTAAAGTTTAGCAGCCGGAACGGTGATATATAATTCCGTGAAAGCGTCCATGCCTAGATTGTAGTACACCACAAAACGCTACCAACGCTAACGCTAACAATCGGCATGTGCTGAACGGGGAATATTCAGGGAACATACCGTAGCTCAACCGAAAGTGGACGTACTACACGACAAGCGTCCTGAGATAGGTTTCGGTGATAAAGAGATCGGTAGGATTAGGGGATCTATGCATTGAATAAAGAGCCACGCAAAGGTCAGATCATTCAATTCGGTACGAACAATAATAAAAAGTTGGGGATTTGGCTCACCTGCAATATTCAAGCGACGCTTGATTGGATTCCAAAATGTGGTGAATCCAAATGTGGTGAAAGTCAATTAATGCGGTTGTGGTTATTGGTGATTTAATCCCAAAGCAGTATATCTGTATTACACATGTCAACTCTGGGGATAAACTGGCGAAGTCTCAGTTTCTTGAGCGCTTTAACAAGCAAAACCCAGATATTGAATCTAAGAAAGTCCTTAGAGTTGATGTAGATAAAAACAGGAGGACAGACCTTCACCTTCCCCGCGGACGAATGGTCAAATTAATTTTTTTTTTGTTAGACTGTATCATTTTGAAATAAATTCCATGACTAATTGAATTTAAAAGTTTTTATGCTTCTGCCTCCGCAATTATTTAACTAAAACCATTATAAAATCCCTTCTAGTCATCTCAAAATCGAGCATACGAATAAAATTGCAGGTGTTCGAAATTTATATATTTAGAGTAGTATAACATATATGGGCAATTATATTTCACATTTAAACTATAATTAACATCGCGTTAGATGGGTAATACCAGAGATAAAAGAATTATCTCTGGTAATACTCTTTCAAAAAATATTCCCTGTTATTATTAAAAAATTATTAAAATCCCTGCGTTCGTATTACCCCAATCTAATTTAGATTGTCATAAAATTTTACCTTTCTATGTAATAATTATATTTGTATAATTGCCCTAATCTATTGATAACATTAATTTAGTGAAAAGCTCTCCGTGTGCGAATTTCAATGTAATTTTTGTAATGATATTTCGTATTACATTATTATTGCTATAAAATAAACTATATTAATAATTTACTTTTATAATCAACGAATTCATTTAATCATAACACAATCATATGGTTCACATATGATCATTATTATTTTATAATCCATATTAGGGCGTAAAGGTAGGTTTACATACGCGAATTTTCGACCGCGGATTTGCATTTGTGATTTCAAATTATTTTTATTTTAAACCACCACAAATAAATTAAATTTATCATTGAGAGAAAAGAAAGAGAGTAAACGCGACGGTTAAAAATGAAAGTTAAATATTTATTAACTTTTTGTTAAATTTGTAAAATATTTAGTATATAAAAATCCGCGTAACAGAAATCCATATAAGTAAATGAACAAAATTCGCATAAGTAAATGGATCTTTAATCGAAATTTAATTTTTAATATTTATGGTAAAATGTAACAGTTCCTAAAAAATTTTTATTTTAATGATCTCTTTTTTCTATAATATATGAATTTTTTTAATGGTTTTTCTTTTACAAATCATTAAATACACAAATATATATAGTTAATATTTTTCTCTATACTATTATATTATCGTACAAAACATCAAATATGCATATAAATATTAATTAAATATATATTCTTAATTAATTATTAATTCTATATGTGTACGTTTATATAAAGTTATATGATAAAAAAAAAGCTTATATAATAAATTGTTCCACAGAATTGCCTGAATTATTCTTGAATATTATTCTGAATATGTTTATTTATATTTTGTTTGTTTTTGTTTTAATTTATTTATTAATTTCCTTTTTAATGTTTGTATTACATTTTTACATTTAAATATGTATATAATAACAAAAAAAAAATCAAACAAAAAACACTTAAAAAATATATAATATAGTATACGGTTTTTTATTTCTCTTTTTCGAATTACATAATACTCTAACAATATATAATTCGGACACCTACTATTTTATCCGAATACTTGATTTTGAGAAGCTGCTCATTTTATTTCATAAAATTATTATTATGGTTTTAGTTAAATAATTACGGAGACAGAAGTAAAAATAACTTTTAAATTCAATTAGATATGGAATTTATTTCAAAACAATGCAGCTTCACAAAACTAAAATTTGACCATTATAATTTCGGACACTTATATTATACGTCAACAATATTGGATAGCGTCACCTTTGGCCTTTTTTGTAGCCTCCATTCTCCATTAGATGTAGTATTTATTACATTTTTGCATTGATACTTTGTTTTTGAGCAGTGCATTCTCGTAAAACCGTAGTAAAAATAGTGTAGTTTATTGAAAATGATATTGGAAATGGAATATTTTAGAAGATAATTACATATAATTTGAAAATATATATGATTTGTGACTAAGCTTCAACAATATCCCCCAAACTGATCATTATAATTTTTTTTAAAGTTGAAGATTCTGTTACACCACCGACAATTTTCTTCATTTTACTCGAATTAGATCAACAAGATGACTTTGATGAAAGTTTTAAATAACAATCGATTTACTTACAATTACTAGGAAAGAAATTGACTTTGATTTTGTACAGATGGAGCAAGTGTCATGCTAGGTAGAAATTCTGAAGTCAGTACGAGAATTTCAAATGAATTTCCAAATTTTATAATATGGCATTGTTTAAATCACCGCCTCCAATTTGTTTTGGATGATTCCATAAATGAAATAAAGCAAATAAATCATTGAAAAATTTTTATTGACAAAATATACACTATTTTTCATCAATCCAATAAAAATCCAATCGAGCTTTCCGAGATATCAAAGGAATTGGAAATCGATATATTATAAAGATTGGCAGAGTTTTCGGACCAAGATGGACAGCATGCAGTTTAAGATCAACCATAGCTGTTTGGCGTGCCTATTTTATTTTACATAATTATTTTTCATCAAATGAAAATGAATGGGTACTGTTTTTAAGTGATTTGTCTTTAATGAAAAAAACAAATTTATAGAAAATAGTAAATTCATTGCACTTCCCCGCTCTAAATTTTTAGAAAATATAATAATGTATGTATTTTTGAAATTCCAATTGAATGTATGTCTTAAAAAAGGTCAAAATTTCCGAGAGCGCGGGAAAGGGTTAAAGTTAATTTAACTTTCAGGTTAATTTCCCCAAGCCGAAAAATATGTCGGGGAAAAACGTCGGGCAGCTTACACTAGGAAATTCACCTTTAGTGGCTATATTAGGTTTAGAAATTAACAATGCGGATTTAGATAACAGATGGCACAACTAGCGTTGAGTGCATCGCAACACACCACTGCCATTTTCTTTTTTTTGTCTGTCATTAGGCTATAAATTTCAGTATATTTTATTTCGTTGAAGTGTAAACAACAAAGCTTTTTTTGCTTCGAATATGTCAAAACGCATGCCTGAAAAAGTTGTTTTGGGGGAAGTTTAATAGCTTTCTTTAATATGAAGAAAACCGCTGCTGAAAGTTATCGTTTGTTGGTTGAAGCTTATGGTGGACATGCTCCAGCTCAAGCAACTTGTGAACGATGGTTAGTACGCTTCGGAAATGGTGATTTTGACTTGGAAGACAAATAACGGTCAGGTCAGCCAAAAAAATTTGAAGACGAAGAATTGCAAGCGTTATTGGATGAAAATTCGTGTAGAACGCAACATGAACTTGCAATGGCGTTGAATGTCGACCAAACAACCATTGGCAAACGTTTACATTTTGTTATACAAATAAATGCCATTTTCAAGCCAAAAAATCCGCATCATTAATTCCTACACCTAATAATATAAGTGTCCGAATATGTATTGCTCAATTTTTTTTTGTTAAACTGTATCCATTTGAAATAAATCCCATAACTAATTAAATTTAAAAGTTTATTTTACTTCTGTCTCCGCAATTATTTAACTAAAACTATAATTTTATTAAATAATGTTAGTATGATGACAAAATTATTGTTTAAATCTTAAAATCGAGCATATGGATCAAATCGCAGGTGTCCGAAATATATATGTGGTTAGGGTAGTATGATAAACGAATATTTTTAACTATTAATTTTTCATGTTTGCTATTTTGTGTTGCGGTGGCATCGATTATATATAAAGATTATGTAACCTATGTATATAAATTATCTGTTGAAATACTTTATACTCACATAATACTTGTTATAATTCTCCGTTCGGGTTTTCGTATTATAAAAACTATTATTACCTTTTTTTCGTATTCTAAATCTGTGCGTACTGAATAATATTTGGTGGTAATTTTTGTCTTTATAATAAAAAAACATAAATATAATTTTAACTTACAATAATATATATATGTATGTATAAAACTATAAAATAAATGTATACAAAAAAAAATATTTACAACAAAATATAATATAAAATGAAAATTAAAATTTTTTTTTTTATAATTTTATCTATAAATTACTAGTACATAATTTTTTTATCATATCATAAAATTATTCTTTTATATTTTAAAATAATATTATATTTAAATAAAATAAATATATTTGTTTTTGTTTTATATAAAATGAATTAGAAAATAGTATATTAATAAAAATAATCATCATTGTAATAAATAATATATATAATTTTAATTATAGTAAATTAATTTAATTAACATTTCCAGCCGTTGAATTTATATAAATTTCTCTATCATGATCGGATATCATTGAATAGTTAGCTGAATCTCGATCTTCGGGAATCGAACAATTAGCCATATTATGACATAATGGATCTTGTAATAATTTCGAAAATGTATGATGACCGGCACCCAATCCTAATATTCCATATGGTGATTCGGCATTTTTTACGTGAGCAATACGCCGTAAAAAATGTTGATTTGTATAACGAATACCATTTGGTAATGTTGTATGTAATTGGGTTTTGGAAACGGTCGGTGTAAATATTTGTGGTTTTACATGATGTTGTAACATTTGATTTTGATGACAATTAAATGGTAATGGCATTGTATTACAATGCGTTGAGTATTCCGAATGTTCTTCACCATTTATTGTGTTACGTGTTAATGGTAATGTTGCACTGCTGATCGATTGATGATTTCCTCCAACAACTGTATCTTTGTTAAAACTTGACATTTTCATGTTTGTCGAACGTCCAAATGGTTCTTCTTGTATAACGGATGGTGGTGATTTTAAAATTGGTTTATTGGCAGGACGTGGACGGATTAATACCTCTTCTTTTTCTTCACCCGAATGTACACCGCTCGATGTTTCGGATGGCGCACGTTCCGGTGGCGATGTTGAACTTTCCGTTGATGTTGTTTCCGAACGTGGTGTTAGCGCTTCATTTGGTACCCCCGAATCAGCTCGACGAAGACAACGTGGCGTTGAACTTGATGAAATCTGTTGTCAATAAATTTTACACAAAAATTAATAAAAAAATGCAAAATCAATATAAATCAAAAGTACTATAGGGCGCTTCACATCGATAAAAAATACCCTATGTAAAATTAATTTGCGTATTTTTTTACAGTTTGTATTTACTTATGAAGGTTTGCGATGTGAGCCCACAGTTTATTATTAATATAAATAAAACGATAGAAATTAATGTAAGTAACTATGACGTATATTATATATTCATTTAATATGAATGACATACTGGATGCATGATGTTTTCTTATTATTTTCCCCTTATTTATGTATTGGGTCTATGGCTAAGTTTTAGGGATATTTTGGTAAGAAAAACATATTTATTTGAAAGTAACGGTGCATTATATTTTATTGAAAGTGTTTGCCATCTGAAGCTACAACAACTTTTTCTTGAAGCTTCAAAGGGTTTGAAGCATTGAATGATGCAATTTTTTCTTATCTTCGTATGAATTGAACCGCTGTGAAGAAAGGGCTGACTGCATGTACCGAAACAAATGGTTATCTGATGGAGGAATGTCAAGTGAATGTGGCGGGTAAGGTAGGACTTCCCAGCCAAGTGCTTCTAAGGTTTCTGTGATCGGTCTTGAAACGTGTGGTCTAGCATTATCATGTTTCAGAATCACCCGGTCATGCCTTTTTGCATATTTTGGTCGTTTTTGATGCAATGTTCTGCTCAATTGGATTAACTGCTCTAGGTAATGTTCAGTAGAAGATACACAGCATAACCTTAGAACCATGAATATAGCATTTTGGTGTCGATGAACCTGGCTATGGTAATAGATCCACTTTTCATAATCAGTCACAATTCGATGCAAAATTGAAGCAAAATTTCACACATCGTTTTTCGATTTCCTTGTTGTCTTTCCGTCTATTAATGTGGTACCCAATACGATAGCTTTTGAACCATTCACATCTTCTTTAAACGTTTGAAAACACTTGCATGGGTAACATCTAATGCCAATGCTAATTCTTCTTCCTTTTGACATGGACCTTCACTGTGTTGGTGCTCCAACGAGTTCTTTGTCAGTAACATCAAAATCCTTATTTTTAAACCGTCTAAACTAATACTCACAAGTGTTTTGTGATGGGGTGTGTTTACCATAAATTTGTATCAAAAAGCGATAAGTTTCTACTGCTATTTTTTTCTGAATAAAATTATTTAACATAACTTCCCACAAATGCCGTTTTGTTGGTAAAAAATTCTTCATTTTTTATCTCCTAAAAAATACGTGGTGGTGGATTAAACTACTACAATAGCGAATTATTGCCACGTCACACTGCGTACAAGTACAAATACTACTTACGACACCATCAGAATATCCCTAACATTCAGTTATAGACCCAATATAAATATAAAGTTGTTCGTTATTGTCATTCGATTATTTTTTACCGTCATAGACCTTATAATTAGATATTGGATTTCACTAAATCTGTCCTTGTGGCTACATTTCTGAATGATTTTTATGTTCTAAATTTCTTTAGATTGGTTGAATTTTTCTGATATTTTTGTCCAAAATTATTTTAACATTTTCTATAATATCACATAGTACATGTTGCAATTATATCATTTTTTGGGTCATGAAAATCGGACAACTCTAAAAATTCACTGTATCACCATTTATTATTGTATTTTCATGCACAAAACTATTGTCTCTAAGACATCAAGAATGTTTTTATCTATTCTTAAGACAAAGAGTTATTGTATCCTAAAATGTTTTATACTAATCGGTCGCTGGTGTGTTACAAATGCACATTTTTTGTGCTTTTTTTGTACTATTTGAATTGATTCTGCCGTTCTTCATTTTCACATAATTTCA
This sequence comes from Dilophus febrilis, assembly GCA_958336335.1. Taxonomy (NCBI): domain Eukaryota; kingdom Metazoa; phylum Arthropoda; class Insecta; order Diptera; family Bibionidae; genus Dilophus; species Dilophus febrilis. Next base: position 36,668,006 of record OY284470.1, read on the forward strand.
CAGAATTTTCACACAGAAACATTATTGTAATTTTTCGAGATCTTTAATGTTATGGAATATAATTTTGGTCTATTTAAAGCGTTTTGTCAGTGGAAAATTTTTTATATTTCAAAATTCCTGTAACTTAAGACTCCTCATATTACCCCCACCACCCCCTCAAGTGATACAATATTACTTCAAATGGATGGATTTTTCACCTATGGAATATCTAAAATAATATCGTTTTCGCTTGCTTGACTGTTTTGTGACAAATGTTGACTTTTTTGTGACAATTTGCAATTTTTTTAAATTATCTGTTCGTGTTCGATTGGTAAAACAAAGGCAATTCCTATCATTTTTTCATGTTCGTTTGGGACTTTCTTTTGCAATTAATGGTTGACTTTTATATTCTTTTTTGCCTCATGAATTTTTTAGATGCAAGAATTTCTACAACCAATTTTGACAATTTTGTAACATCTAAAGAAAAATATTGAAAAGTTTTTCATGTTCGTGTTCGTTTGGTAATCAAAGTCATGAGTTTGCAAAACGAATAAAAATGTAAAACAGTTTGCCGGTTCAGAAGGCAAAATGTTTTATTCCCAAACGAAAACGACATAAGTTTCCAGCGTCCCCATGGATCACTAGTTTTTATATATGGTTTACAAAAGCTTCGTGTCGTGCGTATATGTGTACAAAAAAAACAACAATACGAAAATGCGAAGCCTTCAGTTACAAAAAAATACAAGCTCATGGCCATGTTTTTATTTACGAAGGTTTCGTATTTTATTTTCTGTCACAAAAAATACAAAAATTACATTTACGAATAAGCTATTTCGTATCGAAGCGAACGGACAAATACTAAATAAATTTGAAAACCACTTACATGGGCTTCATTTGTATGTACGGTAACCGTGACCGGTGCAAGTGGACTTATTAATTTTTCCGTTATTCCTAAATACGAAGTAGTTGGTGATGTTATATTGATTATATTTGTTTTCGATTGTTGAATGGGTGGTTCTAAATCACGTGTGGATGCATACGTAACACTATCATCTCTTACACATGCCAATAGTTTTCCTTCTTCGGATGTATCATCTGCTAAATCACAATTCGATGCCATTTGATTGAGATGGAGAAAATCGCCGGACGGTCCCCTTAAGGTTGCATAGTCCCCGTCATCCGCCTCGCCTGGATGACCGGACAAACATAACGAGGCTCTACGGCCCGGATTGCTATTAAATTGGCCATTAGGATTTTTTATAATAAAAAATATTTATCTTTAAATTTAAATGTTTAAAAAAATAATAATAATATTAAAATTGTACTAATAATAATACAAAATAATAAAATCAAAAACACAAACAGGCAGCAACATTTTGACAAGCGTATAAAAATATAATTTGAAAATAAAATAAAAATTATAATTAATTAATAAAAAAACACACACATGTAAATATAATATTTAAGATTAAAAATAAACAACAACAACAACAACATAAAATGTGGTGCAAAAATATGCATTCTAAAATATTATAAATTTTAAACGAATTTTGTTTAATTTCTATATAATTAAACGAAACTACTAATGTTGAATTTTACTACGATTTATTGATATACATAGGTAATAAATAAATTATCGTTCTAAAGATTTGTCTTAAATTTTCCCGAAATTAATATCCACAACAGGCTTATTTTTTACGGATTTGAATTAAAAGGTTAAGTTTATCAAATACAATATAATACCATTAAATTAAAACTGCCGCTAAAAATTTATTGTATAGGGGTAAGGCTTCATATTTTTTTTTGTGTATTCAACGGCGGCGTTCGTCACAGAGAATTGATGCGGAGTAAATTGGATCAGCGAGGAGTATCGATGAATATGGTGAATATGTTTAGAAGGTTGTATAAGGATAATAGAGTGTGTATATATGGGGAAGAATGGTTGTTCGGAGTATTTTGGGTGCGATTGCTTTTAAATCAAGGGTGTGTACTCAGTCCCACATTCCGATAGTGGAGGGGAGTGTATGGATCGCTGGGAAGAATTTTAGAGAGTTGATGTACGCAGAGGAAATTGAAAATGGCGCTGTTTTAAACCTGGGGTAGTTTGAGGGGGAAAGGGGAGGAACAATATAGAATGCAGATAACAAAAGGCGGATAAACGGTAGGAAGGGTAGGATATATTCGCAGTTGCAATGGGGTATTGGCAGGCAAGAATAATTTGGTAGAAATTTGGTGCATGGGGAAATGCGGGCGATATTGCGATCGATGGGATATTGTATATGTTTGAATGCAAGAGGAATGAGAGGGATGTTGTATGGCGTTTTATAGGGAGTTAAGCGATGTTGAGGGCGGTTAGAAAGAAATGATTGGAGTGTGTCAGACACAAGGAAGGCGGAGATTCAGGAGTTATTATTAGAAATGGAGGGGTATAGAAGAGACTGACTAATGCTATACAATGGATAAGGGAAGGTATTGTGATTTATACACGTCCCAAAATTTGTTGTCGGATTTGAGAGAGTTAATTGACGATCGCAAGTGTTTTATGGCCTTTAAGACCGAGTTGTTTTCGCGTTAGGCGAAATTAGATACCGTTGAAGTTACAGAATATATTACCGATAGATTAAAGGCGATTTTAGGTGAGAAAAACGGGGTCATTGAGAAAGTGTGTCTTGATCAATCACAACGAATCAAGCATTTAGTAAAAAATATTTCGGATCTTGAGCATATCCAAATCTTGGCGGAAACACGAGCGGAGGATCTGACAAATTAGTTACCTGTTTGGAAGGAAAAATTTAAGAGTTCGGGTTTAGAGATAAGACTTTAAAGAGTAACGCCGAAGCTGGTTGCCAGGAAGTTGAGAATTTACAGGATTTATTGGCAGAATCAGAGGACCGGCAGACACGGATAAGTTCTGAATCCCAATCAAAGTTGGAAAGGTTGTCAACTATAAGTCGGTTTGCCCATCGGACATATCGCAGATACCGGAGTTAGATGAAGGGGTTTTGTAAAATAAAACGTTAAACGATATAATGACATCCAAAGACAACGCGAATCAATTGGGATCAACTTATGATAACATTTAGTTGGAAAATTGCAACGGGAAGTAGTGCGGTCCACGAGTTCATTAACTCATGTAATAAAAAATCAGGTGAGCGTAACGAAATTGGGTTATCGAACTTTAACGGAATCGATCAAAAAGTTGCTAGATGATCAAATACAAATTCAAAAATTTATTAACGCTTTATCAGTGAATGTTTCGGCAAAAATGAATTACATTGAAAATTGAATATTTAATCCAGAAATATCAATAAACATCAAGAGGCGGGTAAATCAAATTAATGAAAATTTAATTGCGCTATTTGTACAACAAGCAATGGAAATTACGGTAGTCGATGATTTATTCCAGCGCAAAGTACATCCATTATTTTTTAAACCAAAAACATTGGATGCCTTGAACGCAATCACCGTAATAACAAATAGACTCGATTCTTTCAAAAATTTCTTCTACCTGTATCACAATAGTTCCATAGATGTTACATTATTGGGTAATGGAATTACGATTAAATTTATTATACCGTTTCCAGAATACACGCAATATATGCCACAAAAAATTTATTTGGACTAAATTCTACAGCAATTGTTCAAATAGCACGCCGGAGAGCAGTTCTTGCGGTTTTATTATTAGTTTTTATTAATTGTATTATATTATATATTATAATTTTGATTTAAAAAAAACAGAAATAAAACTCAATAAAAAAAATTAATTTAAAACAAAATAACTATATCTATAATCAAATGCGATTTAATCAAAAATAATGCGGCGAAAACGTGCGTGCGAATTTTTTATTGAATTTAATTTATTTCATTTTGAAATTGTTACCGCTTGCCGTCATGTTCAACCACCATATCGTGATCGTTCAACGTACTTGGCACTTCATTAAATGTAACTTTTAATTTCGGTGAATTAGGTGTTAATTTGGGCCAATAAATTGTTTCTTCACCGTTTGTTGATTGTTCGGCCGCGGATGTATTTAAAGCTGAACTACATCGCTGATGTTGTCCGGATCGTGAATGCTGATGTACCAAAAGTGGTTGACTAGCCGCTGAAATACCAATTGGCATTTCAAGTGGTGGCAATTTAAAATGCCATCGATGTTTAGCGGTTAAGCCCAACCATAACACAATCCATAAAAATATATGTATAACCGATCCTAATGCTGTATTTTAATATTATAATGTTCAAATATTTAACGATATATATAATTATTTTTGTCATATAACTACTTACCAGATGCTAGTACAGCACCATCTAAACTGCCACGATAGACTGCACTTAAATCATGCATTAATGGTGCTTTAACAACGGCTAATGCAATAACAAAACAAAGGGATGCACAATGGGCAAAATAGGCCCAAGTTTCACCAGATTTTGATGAAATTATACAACGATCACGTATTTTTGCTGATAATCGACCATGTCCATAAAGATACAAAATTAACGATGATGAAATTATTAATATGAATGACAATATAAATAATGCCAATGTTACAACAGCATTTAAAAGTAACTGCGTTGACTGTAAAAGAAATAATTAAATTTATGAAAGACAATTATATATTTTATTTCAAATTCTTATCTTTTTTTTTTTTTTTCATTATCTCTATATCATTACCTGAAGTGGTAATTGTTGACCGGCAATTTGTAATTTATATAAAACAGAAATACCAGCATAACCCAATAAAATATCAATACTATTTGCAATCATTTGAAAACTAAATGCCATTGCAAATGATTTTGATGTATTCCAAAATACGGATGGATAACGTGCTGACCAAACAATTAGTGCCATTATAAAATTTAAAAATTCTAAACTCGGCGGTCCAGACCAATTTTTTATATCTGCATATGCGCATTTGAACAAATATTAGTTTTTTTTCTATTATACAACTACTTAACATAATAAAATATATAATTCTATACAAACCCATTTCCTTATAGACACCCAACCAATGTTGTAATAAACCTGTAATACCTTTAAATGTTACGGGTTCAGTAATATTACCGGGAACTGTTCCAACTAATGCTGCCGGTTGTATTGTTAGAAGTGAATTTTCTTTTCCATTTGGATTTAATTCTGAAAACCTTTTAGTCTTTTTACCAACTCCACCACCACCATCAGATTTTCCCATATTGGAAATATTCTTTTTTGTCGGTTTAATTTCAATAATTTTTGAATCAGTCGATGAAATTTGGGTTGATGGTATAATGAGATCATTTGTTTTTTCCGTTTTAACTATATGAATTTCGCTGTCTTTTAAAAGTTTTTTGGTAAATGGTTGTACAGACGATTCCGTCGTTGGTTTTTGTTGGGTTAGATGTGTTGTTGCTGTTAATGTTACAAAAATATTCGGTATATGAGTTGATGTTATAGCAATATTCGATTGAACATCAGTATTTAGTATTCTATCTTTGTTATTATTATTGTTATTATTATTTTTGGTTGTTTCAAAAAGTACATCAAAATTTCCAATTTTATCAAAATTAAATTCACGATTTGGTGGTAATTCTAATTTTTCATCAATATCATCATCGATTTTGATATTCATATTATTTTTACGTTTTTCACCATATGAATTTTCTTGATTATTATCATTCAAATCATAGGCGGTCGTTGTTGTTGTTTTACTAATTCTACTACTACTGGTACTACCACCCGTTGATTGATTATGTTGTTTTTTTCCATGTCTATTATTTTGTCGATGATTTGATTTTGTATTTTGACCACCACCACCACCTCGTTCATGCTTTTTACTATTTATTGTATCATATATTTTTGTTGTCGAATGGTATTTACCCGTTGTTGATGTTGACGTTTCTTCTATTACAGGATCATAATTAATGGGGGATCCAGTAAATGTTGATGGAGTTTTAAAGGTTGTACTTTTTAACATTTCTTTCCTAATGATTTTATCTAACCGCGTTGTTGTGGTTGTTGTTGTTGTTAATGGTAATTGTTGTTCCATTTCTATACGTTGATGTGTATCAAAGAAATCTTCAATGTTTGTTGGTGAATTAAATTTTTCAATTAAATGTGTTTTTTCATAACCATTAGAAAAACTATAGTCATCTTCATCATCATTATTATTATTATTATTATTATTATATTGTAAATTGACTAGACTATTTTCATTATGATGATTATTGGTGATATTATTATTAAAATTAGGATTAGTATTATTTTGATATGGTGAGGTCATAAATGAAAGTACAACTAAACGATCTCGATGTGTAACCATAAAATCTAATTCAGTTCGCCAAATATTTTCTGTAAATAATAAATTGTAAATGAAATCAAAATTATTTATTACTAGAGGGTTACGACAATGTATATAAATATAAAAATGATATAAAATCAGTTCAAAATATTTTAATGTAACGCTCTACATAATATTTATTAAATGAATGATTGTCATGGGTATGAGCAAAAGATCATTTGCGGCTTGCATTGTTGCACTGTTGTTCCTTAATCAAAAAGTGTCAGGCATCGTCTGTCTGTTGCTAGAAACTTATCCTGAACACGTTCCATCAATTTCAACGGGTGAGACATGGTTTCACAATTTAAAAATAGCAATTACGATTTGGCAGACAATGAACGTTCTGAACAACGGATGGCATGAAAACAGGGAGGCACAGCGAATACTGGACAATACTACAATTTAAATAGCCTATGAGCCAGTTTAATTGTAAATAAATAAATAAATACTTTTAGTCACTTAAGTATTTATGTAATTTAACTATAGGAATGAAAGGGAGGGGATTTTGATGCGCATGCACTATTTTTAAAAATTAAATCAAACATTTAATTGCTTTTTGCGGTCTTTCGGAACAAATGGTAATAATTTAAAGTACCGTAAAATGGGGTGGTGAAGTGAATCGAAAATTTGACATTTTTTTTAGTTGGGCATTTTAATGGCTGCGGAAAATTTCAGGAAAAACAACTTAAGTTGTGTCCTAAGTTGTAAATTCAAAGAAAAAAAATTAAAATTATGATACCAGCTATAAGAGCACTAAAACACCGACCCATTTCACCCCGGATGGTGGGGTGAAGTATATATGCTTACTGCTTAGGTTTTAGAACGATTTATTGCTGGAGGATTGAATAGTAATTTTTTAGATTACATTATCGATAAACAATAAGAACTTAATGAAATGCGCTAGATGTGTTACATTTCTAGAATATAGAATTTGAAATAAAAATGAATCGGGTTTTTACAAATATGGACATATAATTGATAATTAGGTTTTTTTGAAATGCGATTGAAATTATTTTAAAGAAACAACATTTGTATATGAAATACCAAACTGTTCGGGTGCTTTTTTAATGCTAAATTATCCTCCTTTTATTGATTTCACTGCGCTTTTTTAATATTTGGCATCGTAGTTGCGCTTTCTACACGCCCCTTTATTTTGTATATATACACGCGGCATTATCCACTTCGCCAAATGAGTCGCTTAATCCGAGCATTTCTTTTTTTCACTCATTCAGTAAACCATTTTATGATTAAAATAAATGTAATTTACTTTATATTATTAAAAAAGTAATGGATTATAATGGCAGACTTAAACGTCTTCCATTAAACATTATAAAGGATAAAACTATATAGTACATGATAGATATCGAATTAATAACAGAGATTGATTTTAACCATATGAATTGATAAATATGATTTGCATTTGTTTATTTGCTATATTGAATTTATCAGATTTTATAAATGCCGTAATTGCATATTAAAATTTGAAAATATTCATGTGAAAATGGAATTTTACAAAAAACAAATGTTCTATATATATTGAAATGTATTGTTTCATCTACTCCACGTATATAGTATATAAAAAATTAATTAATAAATACAGTTGAACTTCGATTAACCATGGTGCGCGGGGATAACCTCATCCTGGATAATTCAAAAATCCCGGATAATAGAAAGTACAATCGCAATGGAATACTAGGTATATTAAATGTATTCATGTATATAAATTACGGCATAGTCAACGCCATTGATTGTTCAGATTGATATATGTATTTGACTAGTGTACGCTTGCGAATACATACAGCAAGCAGTTTTGTAATGGAGTGAATTATCACTTGGTTTTGTCGCTATTACCTGATGAGTTGACCAAACAATTTTAATCAGATTGAAACAAAACCAAGGGTGATTTTATCCATTCCAAGACCAATCCCAATCAATATAAAAATTCATACGTATATTGTAAATTTAAAAAATACTAACAAAAAATGTATACTAACAATAGGTAAAATTTAACTTCATACATTTAACTTTGAATATATTTTGCAAGGACAGATCGAATCAGGAATGATTTTTTTGTTTGCATGATCATCAATCAACAATCGACAATCGAAGTTCAACTGTACGTTATGTTTTATACCATATATATTTTTAGATGTATGTATAAATGTAAAACTCCACATACACAAATCATAAATATTATTCAATTACAAAAATGACAAAATTAAATTATATCAAATGTTGAAATTTACAATTTATTTTATACATTATTCATATTTTCCTGAATGAATATGTATATATACATACATATTTGGTTTTATATGTATATCATAAAAAGAGTATATAGACCGATATAAATAAATTTGGTATATACCAGTTATACCGGTATGAAGTGAGCGCAAATTACAAATGTCTCAATAGGAACATCAATAGGAACATTTATTGTGAATGAGCCTTAATCTTTTTATTTTTTTTTTGATTGATTGCTATGACATCTGTTAACTGTCAAACATATTTAGTATACATCAAAGTCATTGTAAAACAACATCTTATTTTTTCATCGCGTTAAAAATGTAGGATTTTGTACCAGAACCTGATGCTTTGCGGGAAAGCATTAATTTTCGGGTTTCATTGGAAGCAAAGTGCTACAGAGTCGCTTCGAATGCTTGTCGATACATATGGTGATCATGATTTATCAGAAGGAATATGAAAAAAATCGTTTCACGGGTTCACGGGGTCAGAGATTATGATTTCGATTTGAGATATAAAGAATGTTGAAGACCTCCTAAAAGTTCTATTGCCTGAGATATCCACAAATTCCAATATAGGTGGTCAAAATAATGTTTAGAAATCAATGATCATTATTTTGAATAAAACCTTTTTTTCTCTTTCCCATTTAAAATTAGTGTTTAATTTTCAACGCCGCTCACTACATACCAGTATACCGGATAGATATTTATATATTATCAAACTGTATATAACTATTGCATATATGTTATACATAAATTTATTTCTGTATGAATACATCAATATATGGAAAAAGTAATTTCCATTTTCATTGAAATAAATATATCCTATAGCAAATAAATAATTAAAAGCGCATTTTTCACATCGTTCATATATCTGTAATTTCAATAGTATAACCGTTTTTCCATATCTCATCAAACCAAAATTATGTTTTGTTATTTATAAAATGATGAAAATAAAAAAGATTTTTATATTAAGCATTATTATAATATATTAACCCAATGATGTGTGCCCATTCCTGTTTTTAAAAGACAATGCGGATTTGCATTTTCTGGGTATAAATATACCCAGGATTAAAAATGAATAATATTATACAGGGGCGATAGGTTCATTTCTGTCGCTCATTTGGAGTTGGAAACATTCACAAAAATTTTCGTCGATTCAGCTCCGTTACGGAATTAAACGAAAAACCCGATTTTTCGAGATTTTCATGTTTGCGCTATTCTGAAGCATTTATCTCCATAACTGGTTATTGTAATTGAGAGGACAAATATATTATTTGCATTAGCATTAAATTACCTTTAAATTAAATTTAAAATGATGGACATCAAACAAACAGTTCTCTATATAGATATTTTAAGACACGTATTTAGGTTATACATCTTATTTTTTGTTCTCGAAAGTTTGATGTATTATATCTAGAACCCTGTAAAACTTTCCGTCAAACATGCTTAAAAACTTGGTATATACATTAATAGCTTTCGTTTGACAAACATTTCGATACGCTATCTCTAATAGTGTTTCGAAGTCATTCACCATTAAATAATACAGAACATTTTTAATGGTCAATTTGCATTTGAATTTTATTTTGATTATGATTGATTAAATGGATTTTGATTATTTTATTTAAGGTAATGCTCATCATCGATTTGTCATCATTTGGAAATTTTAAACTTCTGATTTAAAGTGATTATCTATGAAAACCCAACTGGAAGATATATTTTTGTGATTCAAAAATAGGTTATTTGGAAATATTTTGAAAACGGTTCGGAATAGAATTACCAAATGTACGACACTTGAAAGATGTAAGAAATATACCGAAAAGGTAACTAGTCTGGTATAAGGATCTAAAGTATTAAGGCAGTTAGTTAGAGAGTTCATCGCTGTGTATAAATATACCTGGTTTATGCCAAAATGTAGAATTTTTGGTTACGCATTCTAGGGTTAAATTAAAATATAAACTTTATATTCAGTTAAACAACAAAATAAGTTCTAATTTAATTTATTTCGTATTGTAATTATTTTTCATTTTTAGTATAATATTATTTTATATTTTAATATAAAATATAACACATAACTTCATGTATTTCCTTTTTTAAAAATAAAAAAAACTTATAAATGTTTTGGGTTTTAATTATTTACCAAAAAATTCCAATATATACATATTTTGTGATATATAAAGTCACGTATAATATGAATATATTTATTTCATTATATGTGGTGTATGCTTTATTATCCGAATTCATGTATATACTATAGCATCGTATATATTGTACAGGAAATTCTTTGTCAAACTTTGTTGTTAATTAAATTTATATGAATTTTCTTATATAGTATTAATTCATACGAGCATAAACGAAAATGTACATCCATATACTATACAAAATATACTAAATTAGTTTGTACAGCATTATCATGCTTTATATATATAGATGCGGATATTTTGAACATCACATATATCCTTTTTAAATCGTCATTCAGCGTGTTAAAACATTCAACACACAAAACCTATTCTCTTATAACGCAAAAATTCATATCTCTGTCTGTTTATCATTAAATTAAAATGTACATATAATTAAAAGTATGGTATATATGCATTATATGTGGAGCAGAAAGATACCGCGTGTGAATTATAAAGGACCATTAAAAATATTTTGAATAGACATCATAAATATTTTGTTTTTTTTGTGTGTAAATGCTCAAACTATAATATAGAATAGCAATTATATGAGTGTAGAAAAATGAATATTATGAGCAGTTATATATGAATTTATGAATACAATTATATTTATGAGACGTAATAGGTTAAATTAAAATGTATGCATTATCCATATGCAACTATCACAAATTATTCGTTTATGGATTGACGTAATCTAGAAATAATAATAATAAATAAATTTTTCACTATACAACCAACAATCCGGTTTTAGCGTCCAACAACAACCTTCTGTTGTTAATTTCTTAATTTGTGGCTTTTACGATGTCGGTAATTAGCTGTACGACCAACCGCAAGCGGAAAATACAATTCTGTGTTAAAATTCAGATTCGAAAAATAACCGAAAACGCAGAACATATTTTATGTCTTCAGTAGGATTCGAACCCACGACCCCAAAATTTCGTTAGAATTTTAGGTTGGCATTTTTATCATTTACACCACAGAGTCATATAAATACTAAATGTAAATTGAATAAATGTAATATTTATAAAAATTCCGATTTAAATGCACTAGGGAACATTTACTATATAGAAGTCTATACATAAATTCTGTTCAAGTAGGTTTAGATTAAAAAATTATCTCTATACATAGAGGAAAGAATATTATTACCAAACCATATTTTTAGATAATTTTTTTTAATAATCTAATTTATTTATTTCATAATTTTCTTTTCTTTTTTTCCCGATTACATTATACATTAAACAAAAAATAAACAACATAAACAAACTAAAATCATTCTTCCCGACAATCCTTCCTTCATACTTTCCATACTTTCACCTGCCGTTTATCCATTTCCCTTACTCTCATATCACACAACGTACATATCCGGCTTTCCTCACAACCCCATCTCATTGCGTTGAGTCCCATCACATCTCCCCTTAAAAACATTACCACTCTCATCTCATATAACTTCCGATTTCACTTCATATTATCCTGTAGTCCCACACCCCATTGCGGGTCCGTATACACCCACTTCTCCTTCTCTCTCCTTCCCTCCATTACCATCTCTTTTACACAATTTTATTTGACCTTTCTTAGTAAAATCTCGGCTCTCAATCTCCAACATTCCATATCCCTTGACTCACAATTCCATTACAATTCACATTCCACTACCTTCTTCTTCCACTCATTTATCCATCCTATATATTCTTTTTCATCATTTCCCATAATTTCGCGAACTTATAGCCTCCCCTTTACCTAACATCCCAATAATATAATCCACCCATTCTCACTAACTCAGTAATTTTATTTTATAATAATAAATAAATATAACCATATTTATTTATTAGTGTATATAAAATAATCTACTTTTCCTTATTTCTTTTCCAAACTTTTATAACAATTAAATTTTATTTGTAATAATAATAAATTTATCTTTGCGTGTTGTTTGGAAATTCATCTTAAAGAAATTGTTTGACACAATTTTAATATTAAATTAAATCACCGCAAATATTCAAATAAGTTTTCGTATTTCCTATTCATGATTTAATTGTATATTTATATAACATATATATAATATTTCAAATTTAAACAAAATGCACAAATCTTGTTTCAAAGTATTCTATTGTTAGACATATTTTCATACTCATATTTTTATTATACATATAAATGAATATCTATCTGTAAATATAAAATATAATTCAAAACTTAATATATACCTTTTGGCAATAGACTAACATAAAATTTTATTTGAACATTTATTATGAATTTTGTAATATATGGTATATAATATCGTTTGGCAAAATTAATATGTACATTGCGAATAATGAAAATGCATTTTTTTTTTAAATTCGTAATCTTATATTTTAATCTACTTATTAAATTATTAGCATCTTATATGAGTAAATTAAATTTGATACTGAAAATTATATTGTATATGAATAGTATAATGTATAATAAAGTGTTATATTGTATTCATCGCTATCATGGCATTGTATCACTATTAATTTATTAATGATTAATGAACGATTATGCATTAATGATGTTTCATATGGTATATATAATACAAAATCTTTATATTGTTCGAAATATTGTTCGTTAAATAAATATTTTTATAGTGATAGAAAATTCATCAAGAATGGTGTTGTTTCACTATATATTTTGATGATTAACATTTCTTTCACCAATCATAAATTCGGAATGTTTTTGTCAATTGAAAGTCCTTCGATAATCCCTCCCAAATATTTTTTAGTGAATGTTTTTCATTTACAAAATATTCCAAGAAGTCAACTGAATATTTGTACTTCAATTAAAAAAACTCTTGGGATAAAAGATCTTTCAAAAATTAAAAAAATTTACATTTTTTACATGCTGTACATTTTTCATTCGAAGACAATTTCTTCGTGAGGATACACTAAAATGAATGCCGATTACATAAATTTTATTTGTTATATTTTAAGACTTATTTAATTTCATGTTCATCAATTAATTCCATATACGTTTATTATATGAACGTACTAAAATATGGATTAATTCGCTCGTAAGTCACCTTGACGTGTTGTGAGAGCTTAGGTTGCAATGAACGGAGGGGCTGTGATGATAGTGACACCCATATATACAATGCAAATAGAACTTCCAGCTTTCCAGACTCCGGGCGCCCTCTGGGAGTATTAGCCTTGCCATAGCAAGGGGCTCTGCTATTGCTTACCACCCAATCCTCAGTTTCAAGTCTAATAGTATATGAACTTCAACAAAACAAAAAACCGTAGAAAACGATGCATATCTTAACGCATCAAATGAAATAACGGTAATTTACCGTTCCATCCAAGACAGGGCGTCTGGTATTTCAGATACCGAAATGCTTGTCCTTAATTCGAAGGGCTTTCAATCAACGATTGCTGAGCCTGTTGAATCAGAAATAACGCCAAGCGTTAAAAGCCCTAGGCAGACGGTCTCATATCTTTTAGACCTATTCAAGTTTTTTAAATACGATATAATGATATTTGATTAGTACAATAGATACTATGAGTCGTAAAACATTGGGTGGTAACGAGAGTCCCTAGAAAGAATTTCCTCACTAAAAAAAATATGACTTACAATTGATTTATAAAAAATAGGTTTGAAATAGGTTTGGAATGAAATTCAAATCCGAATCCCAGGTGATTCACCCAAACCAAGTTTCAAGTTGATTGGAAAATACTATCAATATATTATATAAAGGATGAACTCATTATACCATTGGCTTAGTGCCTTTAAATGAGTAATTTTCTAACAACAAAAATTCCAATTATGTATGTATTTTAACATATATTATCCTTTGAAAAAAAAATCACAATTCGGAATTATCTAATAAAATAATAAACAAATTCTATAAATGAGTAGCTTTAAATAGTTTTTCCTAGTATGAAATATTTTTTTTAAAATTTAGTCGTCGGAGGCTTATTTTTCAAGTTTTATTGCTAATTATTCGGATAAAGAGATGTCAAGATCTCTAACCAACGATGGAAATTTATATTTTTCCATTCATATGAAACGGTATCTAGGTGTGCGTACTGTAGCGTCACTTTTCTCTACATTTGGGAAGGATGAGTGATTCACAATTCACAATAATGCGGGCGTGACATCACATTCGATACCTCACGGTCATTACACGAAGCATAATTTATAGGTGACCTGGTACAATGGGTAATTCAGAGTGGTTATAGATGTTTCTTAATTAACACTATAGGCAAAAATGTAATACTAATATAAAAATTGTAATAGATCATTAGAATATAGAAAAAGTGAAAACCCTACTGCTACAGTAGAAAAGGAATCCTGGAACGCACATATGTTTCTAAAATTTTATATATAAAGAAAGATAGAACAAAAATAACAGAGTGAGTGATCAAAAAGATCATAACAAAGAAGAAGAAAACATGTTCTCTTTAAAAGCGATGTGTTGGAACCCCTATACCATATAGGATCACCTGTTACCATTAACAAATAATTTTCTGGTAACTTAGGGATAACATGGTCGTTTTATAAGTTTATATTTTGTTGACGTATATCTCCATTTAGGATTAATATAGTTATCTTAAATTTCTTAAATTATGAAAATTTACCGGGGATTTATATATTATTTTATGTAATATATCAAAATTAAAACTACCTATATTATATATGCTTAGAAAAGAGCCTGAAAAGAACAACCATGAATTGTAAAATAAACTAATTTGTTTTGATTTAATTTTATGTGTTTTAAATAGACTGTTATTATTATCAATAAATAATTTTTAAAGTCAATTAAAGCTTTATAAATAAAAATCTTAAAGAAATATAGTATCATTAAATTTACATTTACATTGTATTAGCTTAAAAGCAAAAAAAATTTACAAAAAAAAACTTTCAAGTACAAGTACAATATATAAAGTACCTATTATTAAATAAAGATATACCATATATTTGTAAAAACTTATGTAAATCAAGCAAAAATATAAAAAAAAATTATGCTTATGTTAATACTAATAAAAAATAATATCTCATTGAATGTGAATTAAAATTCAAGTTAAAAGGAAAACATTCAATTCATATTATATATGTACTTGTGCAATCAAAAGCTTAATTAACTGAAAAATATGTATTTTTGTAAATCAGTACATATACAATAAACATAAAATATACCCCTGTGGCTAAATCTCTTACTATATATACATAACATAATAATAAATAATAATAATATGTATCAGTAACGGAGCTGGACAGAGCTCGAACGGAGTTTTTTGGCCACATTACCAAAAGGATATCGCATATTTTAAAAGCCAAAAGGCCTATCAAATTAATTATTCCACAAAAAAAAATTTTTTTCAAACAAAACTTACCGGAAAACTCAATTTTCAAAATTTTTTATTTTTCGAATTGCAACCTTAATTTTACTACAACTTTCATTTTCCTTGAATAATTTGAAAATTCAATCAATTTCTGATATTTCATAGAAGAAAATTTGAAAATCGCCCTATTTCGTCAAAAGATATAGTCGAATTTAAAAAAAAAGTGTTCGTAAAATTTGTCCCATTTATGATGTACAACGAAAACTACTAAAATGTTTGTAAAATTTGATCGTTCACTTTTACAGTATCGCTATTTTCTTTGATTTTTCACTGAAAATGGAAAATCGGCTATAAATTTTGAATAAATATGGCGATTTTCAAGATAAAACGATAATTTAAAAAAAACCCCCCGGGTGGTAATTTAAAAAAAATAGAAAAATTATAAAAGTCGCTTTTCTGGAAAATTCTGTTCGGTGCACGACAAAATTTTTCTTTATAAATCAGCTAATTAAACATGTATTGTGTCAGAATATCTATCCTCTTGGAAATATGGCTAACAATTTCCCAGCTCCGCCTATGATATGTATAAGTGGTATAAGTATACCATATATACAGAAATTGTTAAGCAAACAAATGCATACATAAATGGATATAAAAGGAATATTTTGCAATCAATATAAAGGCATGTTCATCAGAATATATTCATCTATATATGTATATATAAATAGCGTATTGAGAGATGATGAAAAGCATATATTGAATGAAAATCTATATGTTCAGTGCATTATAAAACATATCTTTAATATATAATATATATATATATTAATAGTAACCACTCAAAAGAAATTAAACCGTCTGCATCAGCTATATCAACTTAATGTTTTGATAGGGTTTAATTGAAATGAATTAAGCATACATACATTTACGTATATACTATTTATACCATCATAAATCTATATTTATGTATACATTATTTATATGTACCGATAGAATAAGAAAAACTCTATGTATTCATTATAAAATGTTATGTAACTTATAATTCATATATAAATAAGTATCGACTGTGTACTTTTTTGTAAAATTTAACTTTTCTTTTCAATGGTAATATGTATACAGAATACAGATGTTATTCTATATTGAATGTATTGTATACATGATGAATAAATAAAGGTGATGGATATAAATATAAAATAATCAAAAAATTTTACGTATTGTATGTGTATAAAATATCCATTTAAATGCTATAAGGATTCAGTTTTATTATAGATACTTTGTTCTATATCCCTATATATAGATTTTTTATGGTGTGGTATCATTGAATTTAATCAATTTAATGCATCAGATTAATTCGCTTATGGTTTCGAATAAAAATTTCTAATTATTGATATATTGATTCAATATGAATGAATGAAATTATATAATGATGTGGAAAAGAAAATTGTATATTGTACTTGTGTATGCATATATACAGTTATTAGTTTAAGTAAATTTACAGTATATATGAAGATACATTTTCTACCTATACGCGAAGTTCGACTACGAATGTGTGAGAAGCGGGGAGTGTTATTTCTATATTTTTTTGAGTATCAATTTCTGTATTGTTTTGAAGTGTTGGGTTATTAGAAGGGTTCATTAAATACACATTCTATTTTATGAACAGGATAAATGGCACAAACTCATGCAAGGAATAAGAACAATGATTTAAAACTGGCACCATGGAACGTGAGAACAATACTTCACGTGGGCGGTTTAAAAACTCGTCCCGACTCCTTTCTGACCAATTTATAAAGTTAAACTGGACATAATAGCGATCCAGCAAACACGGTGGTCTGGAAAGAACATCTTATTCAGTAAGGAATACAAATTGCACTACATTGGTAGAAATAAAACAGTTTTATTCGGCATTGGCTTTATTATAATTGGTAAAGCGAAACAATCGGCCATGGGTTACAACAAATAGATGGTTCGATGATGAATTCAAAATAGCTCATGAAGAGAAGAACCAACCATTGAATGCAAATTATTCCAAAATAAGAAAATGCGTAATGACCAGGCATTTTTGCGGGATATAGATATGACGGTAAAAATGTGTACAGGAGAATAAGATCTGTAATAAACGAATTTATACAACAACCCCTTCCTTGTAAGAATATTAACGGCGAGATTGTGGCGGATGAAGAAAGGGCCAATGCGAGATAGGCTTTGTATTTTAAAGATCTACTTACAGCAAGCAACACAAGTGGTGGGAGTAAACGAGCACAACGAGTAATTTCGGAACCATAATATTTAGAAATCACTCTGAAGCATAAGAACGGAAAGGCCGCAGGGTCGAACTAGGTATGGTGGTGAACTATTAAAATATAGTGGGGATGTATTGTGGAATCTTATACACGAGCTAATGGTGCATGTTTGGAAGTATGTACTTATACCAGATGGGTGGAAGATTGATGTAATTGTGCTAATACAGAAGAAGAGAGATAGGATGGAGTGTTCCAACTATCGGATGATTTCGTTACTGAATGCAACATATAAGGTACTGGCTTACGGGTTGTATAAGCGCATTTTACCAAATGGGAAGGAAGTCATTGGTGAATACTGAATACCAATGTGAATTCCGTAATGATCAACTTTTGGTCATACGCCAGATAATAGAAAAGTGTACGGATTTCACTGTGGCACTGGAATGCGTTTGAAACCATCGACGAGGAGTTCGGAATTATGTTGGAAAATGTATAAGAAGGACGACCATTAACACCAACTGCAAAATGTTTACCTCATCTGCTCAATTACTCGGTTATGTCGGGTAGAATATTGACGTAGCGGTAGAAATATGGGTAGAATCCATAAATTTGTTTCGGAATAATCAGTAAAATATGATTTTACTTTCGTATCATTTTCTTATACTGTATTTTCTTATACGTAATCTTAATGTTTAGTTATAAGTATATATGAATTCCCACATAAATGTTATACAAAATTTAAGGTAAATTCTCAATTTCAAAATAAATAAATTGTATATTCGATTTAAATTTTAATCAATTATATCAAAATTAAATGAACCTGATTAAATTATATTCATTCATATCTATAAATTTTGAAATTTTAATCAAAAATAGCATTTCTGATGACAATTTAAAAAATCTTTCTCTAAGATATGGCGATTAACTGCAATATTGCAATATAGCTAATTGAATGCTTACATTATTATATGCATGATATAAGTAGGCTTATATTAACATATATCTCACAGGATTATATATTTCGTATAAGAATTTTTAATTTACAATTGCATACAATATATACAGTACAAACAAAATTGTACTGCTATTTTCAGGATTTAGCATTATTTTTAAAACGTTCATATATACAAAAAGAGAAAAGTGAAAAATGTTAAATATTTTCACCCCAGCGTTATATATTTTTTCTAAATTTTTTAAATCAAAAGAATTTTTCACACCAAAACATAAAAAGAATTTACACAACATAAATTTAAAATATGTACCATATATACGAAATATAATAATAAAAAAATGTCACTATACGTGCAGAATTTTTTATAACTATAGACAACATAAAAAAAGCGTCCCATGTAGACGAGATACAATATAAATATATGTTATATCTTTAATAATTGCGTTACATTTTCATACATATACCAAACCAATTTAATGTATAAAATTGTTTAGGCAATCTTATTAGGTATTTATACGCATGTATATATAAGAATCATATAAATAAATCTATAAAATTTCGAGGTATCCTCAAAATGAATGTTGGATGGTGCGTGCGTATATTTCTTTTCCTTCATGTAAATCATTTTATGTTTTCTTATATTACATTTATACATTTTATATTTATTGCATTGTAGACATACATTCAAATGGCATTCATATATAAAATAAGGATATAAATAAAAAAGAATGTACGCACTCTCAATTGCGCATATATATGAAATAAAACGATTTTTCTTTAAATCCTTTCATTTAACAATCGTACAGTCTACGGTGACTCTATATGATGATGGGCTTTAATTATAAATTAGTCTACAATGTATTTTGATTTATTAGGTATTTTATTCCGAGATATTACAGATATATTTCTGGAATATTTCAAAAGCATAATTTATTTTGCTTATCGTTTAAAATGTTGTAAATAAATAAATAAAATTTGAGTTCAACTAAGAAAATTTGGGAAAAAAACATTTTGTTCAAAATTGCGGTCCACGAACTATGGCAAAGGTAATCATTAAATTAAAAATCATTTTTTTACATACATGACTGATAAATGAAAAATGTTATTATCTGTATAGAAAAACGTGTTTTTTTATTTCTTCACACTACAAATTAATACAGTAATTTTTCTGGTTTTTTTGGTTTCCGGCTCTCGCTCGCAAGTCACATTGATGTGATGTAAGAGTTTAGGTTGCACTGACCCGAAGGGCTATACGGATAGGGGCACCCATGTCAGACAGGCCTCCGGGGAGCAATGCACTAAGAACTGCCAGCTTACCAGATACCGGGCGGCTCTAGGTGTATTAGCCGTTTCCCATAGCAAGAGGCTCGGCTATGACTGACCAACCAATCCTCAGTTATAAGTCTAACAGTATATGGACTCCAACAAAACAAAAAGCCGAAGAAAGTGATGGGTGTGAAACAACGGTACCGCCTACTGTTCCGTGCAAGACCTGGCGCCTGATGTTTCAGTTACCGAAATGCTTGGCCTTGCTTCTGCGGGCTCTCAGTCAACGATTTCTGAGCCTGTTGAATCAGAATTAACGTCAAGCGTAAAAAGCCCTAATCATAGATAGTTAATGCGGTCTCATATGTAGTTAATGTAGGTTATTTGGACCTTGCATTAATAATGTCGATTTTGGCTTGAAAATGCCATTTATATGTAACAAAATGATTGAGTACATTAACCAATATATTGGCCATCGTTAGCTATGACTTACTCCTATCTTTTAGGAGGTTTGTTGATTCCTCGTTTGAAGAACTCCTCATCTTTTGTCCCAATCCATTCGTCGACCCATTTTCGCACTTTTTCAGCATTTCGAAAGCGTACATCTGTCAGGCTGACCTGCATTGATTTGAACAAATGGTAATCAGAAGGAGCAAGGTCTGGAGAGTACGGGGTGTGATCAATATGATCCCAACCGAGCCTCTTTATTTTTTCCTTAACGATGTATGCACGATGTGGTCTGGCATTGTCATCGTGCATTAAAATTTTGTGGTGTTTTCGAGCTATCAATGGTCGTTTTTAGTTCAATTTCTTTGCCAATTCGCCCAGTTGTCGTCGGTAGGGATCAGATGTAACCGTTTCATTCGGTTTTAACAGCTCATAATACACGACACTCTTCCGATCCTACCAAATGCACAGCATAAGGTTCTGGCAACGAATATCGCGTTTTGATTGTGAAGTTGATAGTTGGCCGGGTTCAACATACGATGCTTTACGTTTAGGATTGTCGTAATACACCCATTTTTCTACGCCAGTGACAATTCGACTCGAAAAACTATGTTTTTTGTGCTCGGCAAGATGTTTATGGCATGCATCGATTCGTGCTTTGAGTTGATTTTCATTCAGTTGATGTGGAACCCATTTTCCTAGCTTTCTGATCTCCCCTATTGAATGGAAACGTCTAGAAATGATATAGACATCTATATTCAACTCTAATGCAAGTTCTTGTTGCGTTCGACACGAATTTTCATCCAAAAATGCCTGCAATTCCTCGAATTCAAATTTTTTTGGCTGACCTGGCCGTTCTTTGTCTTCCACTTCAAAAGCACCACTTCCGAAGCGCGCAAACCACCGTCCACAAGTTTTTTGATTAGGAGCATGTTCACCGTAGGCTTCTACCAACAATCGATAACTATCAGCAGCGGTTTTCTTCAAATTAAAGAAAGTTATTAAACTTCCAGAACAGAAACTATTTTTTTACAAAGAAATTATTTATTTTAAAGATTTCTGCATGCAATCTTACCTTCATTCAAATTCACATGACACATTGCCATGTGAAAAAAAAATTCATTCTTTCGCACAAAACATCAGTCGATTATACATTTTTTTAATTAATTGTAATAATATTAATTAATATTTATGATAAAGAGGTAATTTAATGATGAAATTGAATATGAATAAAATACTATAAGTTTCTATTTAACAGTTATGCCCCGTGTAGTTTTGATGTATTTTTTGGTATAGTTTTGCTTCATTTTGAAAACTTCACCAAAACAACATAAATTACCTGTTAAAATCGCTGTACTGTTTACCAACCACAAGTACTTAACAACCCTTAGTACAATAAATGATATAGGTCGCATTACAATAGGCAGTATGAGGGTGAGGTTGTGGTTGGTAGGACATTCCATTCGGTGACGAGAGTCCGATACTAGAATCTATTGAGATTATAAATCATGGAGTAATTTTGTCTTTGTTATAATTATCATAATCAGCTGCGGTAGCTTTTATCGGTCACCTTACTTACATAAGCAAGGATGTATAAACAAATAAGTATTACCGTGTATTATGTATATTGTATTTTATATGATATTTGCAATATAATGAAATATGTTTAGTATTGGGGATAGGCTCCCAAATCCTATCCCCAATATATACATTTTTATAAAACGCATTATATAAATTTATATTATATATATATAATTGTTGGTATTTTACCGATTTTCTCTAGAGAATCATAAAATTCATGCACTATACGTAAATTCTTCATAAATTGATATGGTCAAATTTAATAACATAAATCTTATTTATATGCTCTTTCATATTATACACGATTATATAATATACAGAAATAATAAAATAAATTAGTTACAGGTATAAAATTGTATTTTTTTTTATGTTTGTCCAACAATTTTTGAGTGATTTATTTCGATAATGATTTCCCCAATCAAATACGTAGTACGAAATAACTCTGGCCACCGCATGCATGCATATGAATATTTTTTATTTATTGAAAATGCCACAAAAATGAAAATAAAAAATATGCCTAAAAATAAGTTAAAATGAAATTAAAATACCATATTATCTTGTTCTTAATTTATTTTTTGCACAGCTTGATATCGTCATTCTGCATGGATATTTTATATAAAATTGCAAAATTATTTGTTTGTAAATAATTTTCCTAAATCATATGGTATAATAATGTATATAATGAAACAAATTATGATTATTTCAAATACGTTAAATTGTCTATATAATACAATGTATATTTTACATATATATTTATTTTGAAGTGCCGCCGTTATTATTTACATAAAAAGTTCAAGAATATACGCGGGAAATGTAAACATAAACGGTGATATGAAAAACTAAAAATATCCCTTGGGAAATTCAAGTTTTTTGACGCTATTATATATTTTCATGCATTCATATACAAAAATGTTACGGAGTGTGTTTAAATGACGTACGATAAAATACCGCATTCAGTTTTTGCATATGTATGTATTTTACACACATATCATTCGAATGCACGTAAATATATAATAAAATGTATATGATCCCTACAAACCATTTCAATGGCGAATGATTCGCTTTAGAATTGCTTTAACAATTAGTTCGAAATCGAATTCAAAATTGAATCATTTTTAAATCATCTTGTGGACCAAAATGTTCCCCGCAAAACAAATCATAAAATTGAATCATACATTTTTATGTATGATAACATCAATTGACGTCTTATGTTGCAAAGATAAAATAACCGTTATCTGTCTGCCGGAAACAGTGGAGGTAAAAGTTTAATTTTGTTCGAAAAAACCGATTTGTGAAGCTAGAACTGGTGGTCGATTTTTAAAAGTAGATACTCAAAATGAAGGTTTAAATAAACTATTATAGCTAAAAATAACAGGTAACCAACCCTTTTGTTTATTAGCCCATATGTGACATATGACGTGAGTCGTTTCGCATCAAGCATGTGGTTTGTTATAACAAAAAGCAGTTTCTACATCACCCAACTGTTATGCTTATCAGTGCTGCTTTTTTTTACATGTTATCTCACGTTGCCCTATTTCATGGAAACCAATTTATATTTATTCTGGTATATCATCGCATCATATCTGTCATCATTAGGAAATCTTTCATTTACACAAAAGGGCACTAATTTCTGTTGTTTGTTTAAATAAAAACGGAAAAAAAATGTTCTTTCCTCTCTTGCATATTTTTTGATTTATGCATTCCATAAGTAATTGATATGATAAGAACCTGAAATTCAAACAAAGTAAAAATTGATGGACGTGTTTGATAAAAATATTTGGATACAAAACACGCATATACTTGTATGGAAATACATAGGGGTCTGGTCAGACCCCATGTGCCATACCGAAGGTATTAAAATATGTGCCAAACGAAGGGTTAAAAGGAGTATACCTCCATATTTCCATTACCCATCAACGTTTTCCAGTCTTTTATTACCCATATTTTGTCTTTACACGTACAAAAATCAAAATCTGTGGAATTCATGGATGTAGTGATCGTCCGTGTGGATCGTCTCGAATCTGGGAATTTTCTCGAACCGTTTCGAATCTGTGGATATTATTGTGGAATCCGCGGATGTGGTGAACGTTTGTAGGGTTTATTAAAAATATTCGTATACTATATATGTAGAATATAAATATATAATAATATATATATAAGTAAGGTATTATTATGCGATTCAAAAAAATTTTTCCTAGATGAGGTATATGGTAACATACATACCGAAAAATAAGCATCTAATACATTAAATAACATATATATATGTGGCATATACAGATTACGTTGGAATATGCACATCTTATACACAAAAAATCTTTAGAATTTTGAATGTATTTAAACATTACCGTATCCCATGTAATAAGAATATATATAAATATATTGTATATACCTATATATATTTATAGTATATACAATATATATTCATATAATATTACCACTATAATATTACCTTCCTTATTCTTATCATTTATATGTACATATAATATATATTATAGAAGTATTTACTTTAGATATACTTTTTAAGATATACATATATACTATATGTAGTGATGCAATGATATGCAAATGAAAATTCCATATAAGTATATATTTATATTTATGGATATATGCATATTTAAAAGTATATATATAACTGAAAAGTGACAATTTTCACAATTGCAAATATATGTATATTATAGATACGTTTTCCTTATATGGCTAAAAACTTGAAAAATATTTGTCATCAAGTGTGTTGTTTGTGACATTTTATATACAAATATTTTTTTTTATATTTTCTATACCTCTTATATCTTCCTGCGTGTGTATATTTGAAACTAATAATATAAATACTTATTCGTATATTTACAATATTATATAATATTTTTCATATGTCACGGTTAAATACTCAACAGAAATTTTTATATATTGATATACTAAAATTGCAACATATGTTATTTAATATTTAATATAAGAAATTATATGTATATATACATACCGACATTATATATGTATGATGTATATGCATCAGGTAAATATGCAATTTTCTTATACATAATAAACGGTATATACATACCAGAAAAATTCATTTGAATAATAAGAGCATTTGTATTCATTAGAATATGTGTTACAGTGTTTTTTTTTTTTTGCTTCAAACTAACTATACTTTTAATAAATTATGAATATATATAGATATAAAATGAAAAACGAAAAATGCTTATAGATAAAAAATAAGATGCATGATATTTTTTATTATCAACCTTTTGCATTAATAAATCGTAATATCTCTCCGTATATAAACAGTTTTTTTTTATTAAACTTTATCTAAAATATATTCTAGTCTGTGCGCTTAAAACTGTTTGGATGTTAATCTTCTTATATATGTATATTGTGATAGCACTCATTTTGTCTGTAATCTGTATAAAAATATTAAAATGAATATTGCGTTTTTTTTGCGATTTATGATATTCTTATAACACGTACCAGGTACCGGGTACCGGCCTATTCCTAGCTATTTTTATGCCCTGTTCAAGTTACAAAAATATAGCCCCGTTCTAATAAAAAAAAATTTCTTAAAATTAATTGGTATGAAAATCAAACTCTAATCATTTCAATTTTTACGGATGAACTTACCATATAATGGTATTGATTTTAATGGAGAAACTTAAGTAAAATAAACTGCCTTTTCCGAATTTACTGTAATATTTAGGCTTTAGGGGTTTCCATACAAAAAGTATAAATAAATTGACAATTTTTTCCCCCCTTTTAGATTTTTACTATAGAATTGGTGCTATAACATTTGCTCAGGAAGGGTAGGTTTTCAGAGAATTTAATTACCTATCGAATGCATTCCTGAACGTTATTCTAACTCAACGGGTTCCCAAGTTATGGTATTTTTGCTACAACCCTGATATACCTGATATACTGAAAATGATTTATACTGAACCGAATCAATCTCGAATCATTTCAATTTTTAAGGGTGAAATTTGAATAAAGTGGTATTTATTATAATGGTGAAACTTAATAAACTAAATTTTCCGAATTTACAATTATCAAGTTTTTAGGTCGAATTCATCCAAGAAATGTGTCCTAACTCAAGAAATGTGTCCTAACTCAAGGTTTCTATAGGTTATGGTGTTTTCACTACAACCCTTACATAATAAAAAAAAATTTTAGATGTTCTTATATTGATTATTTTACCAATTTTGGCGCCTCTTTCTTTAATCGCCCTGTGGAAATGTGAAGTCTGTTAATAATTGCAATAATTAAAAAATCACATGTTTGACGCATGCAAATCGACTGCAATAATGCCACCTCTGATTTACATATAAACAGCTAACTCTTCAAGTCTACATTGAAGGAGCTCTGAATTCAACGAGCCGCTTTTTATTTGTTGGACCTAAGAGTTTTATGAAGCAGAAATAAGCTTTATAATTAAAAAAAACTTCAACCTCAACGATTCAACGATTTTCAATATTCAATAAGGTTGTTTTCAGTACCTTGAATAATTGTTGAATGAATAATCATAGAATAACTAGTTAACTGTACACTTGTTAACACTCAATAGTTAAAGCGATGTGACGATGACAAATTCATGGTCATTAACAATAAGGTATATGAAACTCATTACAACTAATTACAATGAATCAGCACAATTTAAAAATAATATTGAAAATTTAAATATATGAACCTATTTTGTAGGATTAAAAAGCCTACTATATCATGTTGGTAACATAAGAAAATACACAACCAGATATGTAAGCTTCCGCGACGACATCTTGTGGCGATGAATATTCTCAAGGATGACACGTGCAAGATCTGTCTTGAGGATGAAGAAACGGCTGGGCACATTTAGTGCATATGTCCGGAAGAAGAGTTCGGCCGGATTTCCAAATCAAAGGGATGCTTGAGATAACGAGAGACACTATATTCAAAGACCTGAGCGACAAGGCGAGTAGGTGTCAATCGAAAGGTACGAAAAAGAGCCCCCATATGCCTTGATACCGCAATCGAAGGGTTGGTTTTAGTCAGTAAGAATCTCTGACACAAACCTTCGGGTAGTCTTTTGAAGATTGCCCCTCCTTTAAAAAAAAACATAAGAAAAAGATATAAAATAGTATTATGGAAATCAAATAATCTTTAAAATAAACAAAAAATTATAAAACACAAGATAAAAATAAGTAATGTAATAAAAATAATTCAATTCAAAGTCGATTTTATATAGAGTAGAGATACTAAAATTTAATTGTTTCACTTGAATATAAATAAAAATACATAATTTATTTTACAAAACCGTTTCAAATATATATAATCATTTTCATTTACTATACTAAATAATACACAAGGTCTACCAGAAAAATATCTCGAGTGCGGTGTGTTCGACAAAAACTTTGTATGCAAAAGAAGTTTCAACAAAATATCTATCTAATGAGTAGGTTATTAATATTTTTGTTATCACAGGTTTATTAAGAATTTTGATGACTCAAATTTCGCAAAGTATCGAAAATCTAAAAATCATTTTGCCAACGTTTTGGAAAGGTCTCAATATTACCTGAATGAATATGCTATCAAAAATAAGGATTACCACTTAAAAAACTCATTAGAAATAGTTTTTTGATCTTTAAAACTTGTCCAGACTTTTGGTATAGGTCTTGTATTTTTGTATATATCTATAAAATTTATATATATAGTATACCTATATATATATTTAATGTGCATATAAAAATGAAATAAAAGTGTATTTTGTAGCAAATTTCTTAAGCACATAATAAAATGTACATATATATGGATATAAGAATATAATTCTTTGTATACCTATTATATATATTATGTGTACATACATAATAAATTTTTCTATTGTTCTTATAAATTTCCTTTATTTATTTCATGATTATTATAATATTATATATAGACATAAATGATTATATAGAGCAAATAAGAGCTATAGTCGTTGCTTTGATACAAATCCAAATAAAAACAATAAAGAAATGTCTGTCTCTGATAAATAAATATATAAATAAATACTAACAAATTGTCAATCCATCTCTATATAATATACATAATAGTATAACAGACGATAATACATGATGTTGCATAGAGGAAATTATCTATAGATTGCATCCATATATATAATAAATACACATTATATAGTATATTATTACATAATGTGTATATCATTAAGTTTTATGTAAAGCACTTAGCAAGATTATTTATCAATTTGTCTGATAAATTTTAACGAATCAAAATATAAATAAAGTTGTAAATACTTTGATAAATATTGTATAGTTGTAATTGTGTACATATAAAATATTTTGAAATCTCTGTAACGCGAGTATAGCCTATTTTTTATGGCATTGTAGATAGAAATGCAATACTAATAATGTGTGAATTTTGTATAAGATGAAAAATGGAAATTGTGGATATTGGGAATTTTGAAAAGCACTTTTAAAAATTTATAAAATATTTGTGTATACACTTATAATATATGCACTTATGAGAAATAGCTTTTGATATAGTGTCATGTGTATATATAGTCATAATAATATTTATTAAGTATATCCTTTTTTGATATGTTCTCGTATATCTAATACACTTAAAATGTTGGGAAAATTTCAATTGGAAATGTATATATTTTATTTAAAAAAAAATTATAAACATGTATACAAACAACAAAGGTGTTATTGTATATATGTTAAATGAAATTTTCAGCAATCAATAATCACCATAGTTGAATTGATGATCAAATTAAAACCAATATATTGATTACATCTGAGATATTGTAATGAATATATAAGTACATATGTACAAATAAGTAAATTATTCCATAAAAAATTCAATTTATTGCATTTACGAAATTCAATTTAAACAATTATTTCTGTATTTTTATAAAATAATGGATTTGTTATGTTTTCCAAAATAACAGAGTAAATGAGATTGTAAAAAACACTGGTTTTCAAATTTATAGATACTAAGTGTATAAATAAGTATTTATTGGGTATAGGAATTAAAAATGCGGATTTAGATAACAGATGGCGCAACTGGCGTTGAGTGCATCGCAACACACCGCGGCCATTTTCTTTTGTTTGTCTGTCATTAGGCTATGAATTGCAGTATGTGTTATTTCGTTGAAGTGTAAACAACAAAGTTTTTATTGCATCAACATGTCGAATTTCGTGCCTGAAAAAGTGGTTTTGGGGGGAAGTTTAATAACTTTCTTTAATTTGAAGAAAACCCCTGCTGAAAGTTATCGTTTGTTGGTTGAAGCCTATGGTGGACATGCTCCAGCTCAAGAAACTTGTGAACAATGATTTGTACGCTTCCGAAATGGTGATTTTGACTTGGAAGACAAAGAACGGCCAGGTCAGCCAAAAAAATTTGAAGACGAAGAATTGCAAACGTTATTGGATGAAAATTCGTGTAGAACGCAACATGAACTTGCAATGGCGTTGAATGTCGACCAAACAACCATTGGCAAACGTTTACATGCAATGGGAAAGATTCGAAAACTTGGAAAATGGGTACCACATCAACTGAATGAAAATCAACTCAAAGCACGAACCGAAACATGCTAAAAACATCTTGCAGAACACAAAAAAAATAGTTTATTGATTCGAATTGTAACTGGCGATGAAAAGTGGGTCTATTGCGACAACCCCAAACGTAAAGCATCATATGTGGATCCCGGCCAACCATCAACTTCACAATCAAAACGCGATATTCATTGCCAGAAGCTTATGCTGTGTATTTGGTGGGATCAGAAGGGTGTGGTATATTACGAGCTGTTAAAACCGAATGAAACGATTACAGCTGAACGCTACCGACGCCAATTGAACGAACTGGCGAAGAAATTGGTTAATGTACTCATTCATTTTGTTATACAAATAACTGCCATTTTCAAGCCAAAAAATCCGCATTATTAATTCCTACACTTAATACCTGTATTCTTATTATGATTTGATATATATTTTTATTTTTTCTACATTCAATAATAAGTATTTTAGCCTGTGGGCAAATTTCGTGAATTGATAGTGCAATAGTTTTATAATCCATTGAAATGCGTACCTACCAGAAAAAGAGCATTTGTGGCATGTATGTTGTTCTTTAATCAATAAAGAAAAAGACAACGAGAATTGAATGAAAGACAAATGGAAAAGTGAAAAGTCACTTGAGAATTGTTGCTTCAACGACATGAAAGTAAGTCATATCTTCATCGAATCGCAACGGGACATGCGATAAGTAGATATATTTTAAAATACAAATGGCAAAAATATATGATTATCGCCTGGGAAAACTGTCCCAACAACCGCAAAACAAAATCGCTTATGTCGTAAGACAATACATTTTGTTTGGTACGAACAGATTTGCATCGTATATCATGAGCCGTTAAAACCTGATAAAACGGTTAACAGTGAACGCTACCGGCAACAAATCTTTAATTTGAATCATGGGTTGATCGAAAAACGTCAAGAATGGGCCCGAAGGCACGGTAAAGTGATATTACACTACGATAACGTACACCGTCTCATTCATCTAAGCCAGCCAAATACGCTAACTTGAAATAACTTGCGACTTGGGATAATTTGACGCATTATCACTCTCGCCCGTATCGGACCTTGCCCGTCTGACTATCACCTTTTTACATCAATCGACACGCACTTTTAGCGCAGCACTTCGCTAATTCAAAAACGTTTCTGTGCTTTTTCTGTTTTGAATTCATGAGCAAATTTATAAATAAAGAATTATTAATTGAGATCAAATTTATGAATATCTTTGGTATATTGTGTCGGACATGTCCAAAGATTATCAAAGTATACACGCAATTATATATGAAATAATAAACCTCAGTACCATTGGCAAATTATTTCCATTGCCTGAGGAATTAAATAAATTATAATCTAATAAATTCAAATCTATTTATATTTGACAATTGACATATTTGTCTATATAAATTTTGGATTTTTTTTGTATATTCAAAATGCAACGTTAAATCGTATTACTCAAAACATCCCATTTAATCCATATCGAATTGATTAATATATGTCATTTCATATGTTTGTGACAATATCTACTAATGTATTGTAAAGCATGGTTTTTTTTAAAATATACTTTTTTTTATATATCCTTTGTATATTTGATGTAATAAAAAGTAAATCGGTGATTATATTAGCAAAATAAAAACTTACCCCTTGATAAATTACCATTCTCAATCATTCGGGCTTCTAACAATAATCTTGGCAATAAAAGACATAATGCTGTAATGATATGTATAAATGCTGAAGTAGGCCCACCGTGTGTCCACAAAGCTCTGTAGAACACAAATGATGAAATTAAAAGAAATGAAAATGTTTTATTATAAAATTATAAAAATATGAATATATTAAATCAAATAACTATATAGTTTATTTTTTTTTGTGTTATAAATTTACAATTTTTTTATATTTAAGTGTGGAATGAGAATATACAGGGTGTCTCATATGAGTCTATCCAGCCAATATTTTCGAAACTAGTGTAGTTATCA
Source organism: Dilophus febrilis (assembly GCA_958336335.1). NCBI lineage: Eukaryota > Metazoa > Arthropoda > Insecta > Diptera > Bibionidae > Dilophus > Dilophus febrilis. The sequence continues at coordinate 36,699,984 of OY284470.1, forward strand.
ATAAAATGACGTTAGAGGGCCTTCCCTGGATTCAATTTGTGTAAATTTTGAGGGTTACCCTTTTCTCCCGACCCCTTAGGTGCTTAATGTCTATCAAATTTGAAATGTTGATAATGTAAAACTATATTTTTTCGCTTATTTTGTAGAGATGGATGAGAAATTAAAAACAAATAAAAATTAGGGGTATTCCATGAGGAATTTTTTCACAAATAGGGATTTTCCACCCGGTGCAAAATGTACGAAAACTCGCTAAATGTCAATGGAAACACGGTTTGTGACGTATGAGAAAGCAATTCTACGTTGAAAATTAAGGTGAGTTTACAATTACTCTAAGCCCACACTCCCCCAACTCAATTTCCAACGTAAAAAAACATTCTAATGCATCACAACCCATATGATGCCGTGGAGATTTAGCGAATTTTCGGACCCTTTGCAACTGATGAAAAATCCAAATCGGTAGAAAAATTTTCCTGATCGCCCCATGTTTTTATGATAGTATAGGGCAAAAAATTAGATTTACACTTGATTTTTCAAAGTTGATAGTCATTAGGCATATAAGGGGTAAACCCTAAAATGTAGCTAAATGGAATCCAGGGGGGTGTTTGAACATCATTTTAGTGATAACTCCACTGGTTTGAAAGATTTTGGCTGGATAGACTCATGTGGGACACACTGTATATAACTTTTCTACATTATACAGAATTTTATGTATATTCATATTTAAATTTAAAATTATTATGTTTTTTTTTCCAATAAATAAAATAATAATACATAAATGTTTATAAACTACTCTATTAAGTATATTTGAACGAAAAAAAAATATAATGAGAAATCTATTACTTAGAAAAAAGGTATTCTAATACAATAAATTATTTAAAAAAGAAATCTTTACCTAATTGTACCTCCTTTGGCTTCATGTTCTAAGCCGTCATCGGGTGTTGCCGAACATTTTTTTGAATCTGTAGCTAATTTTACACCATCATTAGCAATATTTCCAACCTAGATATATACATTATAAAGTGAAATAAAGTTTTATTGTTTTATCCTTTATTTATACATTTAAAAAATGTATTAACAATTTAGGTTTACCTTAAATATAGATGATATAAAAAATAATGGCAATAAAATTGATGCAATACAACAAAATATAAATTGTATATTTAATTCTAAGTATGGTTCATGTCCGGCTTTCCATTGAATTAATGAACATCCTTTACGATTGGGAAAAATAATGATATTTATTTATTAATTTTTGTGAATTAATGTATTATATACAAAATAATTTTACCTAAATATCTATTAAGACCGTGTAATATTAATATTCCTTGTAATAGTGCCGTTAAAATTCCATACCATATTGACCACAATGAATTCCAATGGAATCTTCGTTTTCTATTGGTATTTTTAGTTTTACATTGTTGTTGTGTCATTTCATTATTATTATTTTGATGTTTTGTATTTACAGAACTATAAAAATAATCGTATAAAAATTCAAAATTAATAAATTAATTACAATTATAAGAATACATATATAGGGTAGAGTGGGCCATTTTAGGCCATGGGCGAAAGTACTCAAATTAAGTAAGAATAAATTTAAAAATTTTAATTTAAATGAAGACCAATTAAAATTATTGTCTATAATAAAATGGCATTACAAGAGTTGTAAATCATCCATAAAACATTAAATGAAAATAAATGACCGTCCTATGGTAATCCAAGTGAAACAAACTCAATCTTATTAACAATTTTTAATTTCAATTTGAAATATAAACGATTTAATATTGAAGGACAATCAATAGCCAAAATTTAACAATTTACAATTAAAAAACAAACCTATAAATTCCCTATGTCTTTCTAAAGCTGGCGTATTTAACAATGCCAATCTTTATGATAGTTTGGAAGCATTAATGAATTTGAAAATGGAAGCAAGCTTTAAGCAAATCTTTGAAATCTGCGTTGAATCAAGACCAACTAAAATTTGTTAACTAAATAAAATGTAGACCATATCGGGCATGCATACTCTAAAACGGAACGAACAAACGAATAAAAAATAGCACGTAAACCATATGGATCCGACAGTTCACGATACATGCAAAAAAAACCCCATAATATAGTTAGATTTGTTGACAATATAATCAATATGTGGTTTAAATTTGAATCCGCCTTTCAAATAGACTCCATGATCCAATCTTATCAACATGAATCAATTGGACACCACCAATATGGTAATAAAAATTAAAAGTTAAAGTTTTTTTCGAGTGTTCGTAAAAACCGACGGTAAATCATTAATATTAATAAAATAAAAAGCAAGAGACCCAAATGACTTCCCTGCGGAACACCCGCCGTATCATTAAAAACATCCGATAAAGTTCCGAAAAATATCATAAACCAATGTTAGACAACTTCAAAGGCAAAATATCATGACATAATTTATCAAAAGCGTTGGAAAAACAGCAAAAACGCAATACAACCTAGAACCGTACTCAAACTGATCAAAACAAAAGTAATAAATTCAAGCAAATTCGTTGTAGATGACCTATCACTTTTTTAAACCGGAATTTTTTTTTTTTTGCTGCGAGAGGAAATCCATTTGCGGGCAGATTGTCGGACCGGAATAATAAAGGATTTCTTCCAAAAATTCGGAAAGCATTCAGAGGTGCGCGATTTATTAAATAAAATTGTAAGAGGTTGTGCATTAGATTCAACACATTTATGTAAAACAACCGATGGTACCCCATCCGAACTGTAAGTAAATTGTTCGTTGCAATTCTTCATTACATTCATAATTTCAAGTTGCGTTAAAGTGAAGTTTATGCCCCATAAATTAGCGGAAAGACCGAATACCATTCGTCATCAAAACCAGAAATATCAACTGGCCCCTGAAAAGATTTTTTAAAATATTTCGTAAACAAGATACAAATGCTGATTTAATGCAATGTCTTTTAGAAATGGTACGAAATAATAAAAGCAAATTAAACAACCAGTTGATGAAAAACCTTTATAAAACACTAAAAAAAGATGTTATTAACAAATTGGAATCGAGTATATCTGCTTATATGAGGAAACGAGGTGTAATATACTCAAAAATCATTTTTTTTATATTGGATTTATTATTAATTGAATAAAGTTTTATTATATTATATTAATAATACAATTAAAATATATGGCAGAATGAGATACCTTCTAAAATCGTAATTTTTTATTCACGTCATTCACATTTTCTGTGAATTAATCGCATATAAATTTAATAAGGTTTGAAATAATTTTTACTTACCAAATATTACCACTTTCTGTTGTTATTATACTGTTACTTATACTAGAATTCAGACTTGTACATTGCATTGATGTATCATTTGTATTACTGTTATTATTGCCAATATTGAGCAATGAACGATTTTTTTTATTACCCCCATTTATATTATTATTTTTTTCATATCCCACCAATGAACCGTTTATTGACATCATTAAAATTAATTTTTTTCTTTAATATTAATCAATTGATGCAAAAATATTAAAATTTTTATATGTGCGTTGGTATTGTGCGCGATTAGTTATTACATAAATTTCTTAAAAATTAATTTTTTTCTATTTAAAATTATATTATTTATTAATATTTTACTACGACAGTCTCTATCATTGCATAATAAATCACATTCTTCGTGTCCTTTGGATATTACAACTTTCATAATGCGGTATTGTATTGAGTTGTTGTAAAATTATTAATAATTTGATTAATCCTTGTGGTAGGCTATTATAAGAAATACGTTCATGTTTTACGTTACGATCGTGTACAGTTATATTTATAGAAAAATTTCCAATAATCTATCTTCATTTTTACATATCCAAATGGTGTAAAATTAAAATTCAGTTTTTTATTCTTCAATCGCAATCATTCTGAAAAGAAATAATAAAAAGAAAAATTTCTAATAATTATTTTATTTAGTCGTAAAAAATTCTTTAAAAATTTCTATAAATTATTATATTTTAGAAAATTATTAATTTAGGGTTAGGCACGCTGTCATCATTTAAAAGGGATGACGAAAAAATTTTTCATATTGGTCGTAAGTTAGTCTGGAATATTTCTATGCTGAAGCAGCCCTCCAAACTCTTTCATCTCAAGTACATCAAGTGTTTTGTGATGATACTCTAAGTATTTATTTGTGTCAACCCTGTTTGCGATTTAGTGCTATTTAAACCCTCGTTAAGGTCTGTCATTTTGCATATGTACAATTTATAAAATTATAATACAAATATTTTTTAGACCCAATTCGTATTCTGCCAACAAAATTTTGTGATTTTTCTTATCTATATTCTACTTTGATATTTTAAATAGAAAACGTTCGGTTGCGGTGGTTTTGTATTGCGGTGCGTATATGGATTACGTATGGCGTCCATAAAAAATCCTCGCCATGTATTTTTATTTTTTTTAAATATATTAATCTTATCAAAGGTTCTTCAATCTTCATTTTGCTCTATATTTAGTGACGGAGTGGTGCTTGTCAACGGGGTTAAATATAAACCTCAAGAAATGTACTATAATACCCTTCACTATAAGTGGAGGAGTAACAGTTTAAAATGTCCCATGCTATTTCGGGAAATGATTGCGTTCTCGAGGGAAGTCAAATCTTGGGGGTCATATTGAATGATAAACTCAACTGAAAGTCCCAATTAATATGGTAGAAACCTATAATACGAATAACTTGGTTGTTGAAGAACTTCTTGGTTGTTTTTCCTACTAAGGAAGAGTGGGCGGCAAACAAAGTTTAAGTTCACTAGTAGTTCCCTATAATCGAGGCAGTTATGTCCATACCCTCATTCAACTGACAAGGTCCCTGTGGAGGGCCAATGAATGTATGAATATGGAATAGACTATGATAGTGTAGCACAATGACCTCGAGAGGCCATGTGTTTTGTGGACTTAGCACGCATTTACAACTTATATATTATAATCAATCACCAATAATCAATACGTATTGAAGCCGCATTTTACAAAATGTAAACAATCAATTTGTTTTTTAAACTATAAATTACTTACAAGAAAGTTTTTTACAAATGAATATAGATTACACAAATTTTTTCAATATATATGCATAATTTATAAAAAATATATTTATTAGATGAATAAGCACAAATTATATTTTTTTTTTCATTGTCATCATAAAATATACATCATCACCGTATTCAATTGTGTCTATCTCTATATCGCATATTTATTTTATTTTGTTAGTTGGTGGAATGAAATATATGAAGATTGAATATATTTATTGGGATTTATTTTGGTTGCGTGCCGAAAAGTTATTTGATTTGTATTTTTGGCAAAAATAATAGAATAACTTGTATATATTTATATCTATGAATATTTATATAGGAAACTAAATGGGGGGTAAATAATATATTAAATATATAAAATAAACAGCTTATAAAGAAAAATCAATGTATAGAATTTTTTTTATCTATTTATACATAATATAATACAAATTGAACATTTGACATTATAGTATATGTGCTATAAATATAACATATGTATAAAATCATAAAGTAAAATCATAAAGTTAATATGTATATACCGAAAGTATACATTCGTATACATTTATGTAACAATTTTACTATGTGTATAAAACGAAAGGACTATCAAGAGATGATGCATAAATCTCTAAAATAAACAATTTGTAATATACGTAAAAAATTATATACATTTTCTACATACATATTGAACGATTCTCCATATCCAGAATATTTACTTAAAATCCCGTATATTTTTGCATATTTGTTTACATATTTACATATAACACATTCAAATTATATGCAAATTAAGTTTTCTAAAAATTTTTTATTGTTTATTTATATACTATAGAAGATTGGAGAGCAAATATTGCTTTTATACTTTAATTAAAAAGGATTTTCAATTAAAATTTGAAGTTTATAAAGTACACTGCTTTATACTATAGTATTTACGCTACTATAGTCAAATATTCAGTTAAAAAGCTATGCAATAATAACCATATCGGAATTGACTTTTGGAACCAGTAAACTCATCAATAATATCGCATCAACGTCTGACGTCATCCTACAAACACCGTTCAAACAAGATCTTCAAAAATCGAACAAACCTTGCCATTCATTCAGAACCAGGGGGCAGGTATATCAAAATCACCAATAGAAATCGGCATGGGTAAAAACAATAACACTCTTAAACTCTCATAGTAATGCTCATCGACTCCATATGAGCTCATGCAAATCTCTGGAAAATACATTTAAAAAAAAAATTATAAAAAAATAAACATTATGAAAACCTTACAAGCACGAGTTTTAAATACATTTTAAAGACATTTAAAAATCGAAAATTATAACTATACAGTATACAAATAATCGAATTCCTTAAAGAAATAAAAATAGATATATGCAAGATCTTCCAACACATACTATATACAGTTCAAAACTTCAAATACCAATCCACAAAAATCACAATAGCGATACAGAACTTTAATAAACTCTCAGCTCTATATGGTGCCACCTTACTAGTAGTGTATAGAAAAATTTGAACGATAGCAAATGAATAAGATTTTTTTATAATGGATTTTTAAATAATTTTTTTGTTTTCCACACATTATATATCCATAACACCGGCGAATGTTGAAACTATTTAGCCAAATGGCTCAAACAATGGGTTATCGAAAAAATTCTGGGCATTTTGGACTTTTTGGAACATTGTCTCTTTTGAATAAATAGGGCTATTTTCAAATTTTCTTCTATGAAATATCACAAAGTAATTGAATTTTCAATTTATTTGTAGAAAATTAATATTAAAAAAAATAAAGGACCGTAATCCAAAAATTCAAAGAATTAGAAAAATTTGTCTGAAAAATTTAATCATCAACAGCTACACAACTCTTTTTTTTTCATAAATCCACTAATTACACATGTGTCTTTTGTAATAGTCCACTGTTTAGAGAATTTGACGAACTTTTATCACGTTTCGCCCCTAATCCATAACCATACATAAATTTGAATATACACATCATAAATTTTTCCTGACTAACACATTTGGAAATTCATGTTTTCTAAGAGCATCCAGACTATGGAACAGTTTCACAGAACTGGATTTCGTAGTATCAGTTTGTACTATATCAACTGGAACACCGTGCATAGACATAAAAATACCTTAAACCTATAAAAATTACTATTTACCTCATTAATTTTTTTAAATATTTCACGAATTACATCTTTCATTTTACTTTTTTTCCCCTTCATTAGAATTATAAGGTATTAAATGCGCGATTCTGGATATTTATATTATAAAATATATTGTACTTTTAAATATAATTCTTTAGTCTATGTATCAAAAATCATTAAAATATACTTGCAATATTGCTATTTGTATACCATAGTAACTATATATGATATATATATATTTATATTTGCTTAATAACCACAGCGCTGCTTTAATACCTTTAAGACATAAAATATAAATATACCTTTGCAATTTACTAAACGATGTTTTAGTGGTACGCAAATAAACATAATAATTCCTGATATATATATATAAAATTATATAGTGATATAGTACTTTTATAGATATACATTCATTTTATTAGAATAAGCATTTTAACCACATGGGAATAACATTTTAATTTTATTTTATTTTTGAAACCATTTCTTGTGTTGAAATTACACACATACAAACAGTATAAAACATTGTTATTATACTATTTTTTGTACTTTCAACACTCATCTATATATGTATATAATTATTTACACCGTGAGCATTGCGAAATGTCGCATCAAAAACCTTTTTTATTTTTTTTAGTCGGGAAAGGCACTTTCATGTCGAACTTCTTCAAATGAAAATACCGACTAAAATCCATCTCATTTTTCGGCCTCTTCGGTCCGTCACGGAATCGCTATATATGGCATTACCTTGCAACCATCAGGGCCTATCCCACAATCACCGCCGTACTCCAACACTAGGCGCCACGCCTTTTACTATATTCATCCCTTATTTTTCAGTATTGTCCTGGCACGTTATCCCGCTGATACCCAAAACTCCTGCATGTGGGACCTCGGCTATGTGATATTTTTTTTAAATATTCACGATACATCAAAAACATCAAAAACTTAGTTGTTCGCTAGTTATACATATTTATTTGTATTTGTTAGAGCATTTCTATATTCCGTTAGTAACTATATCAGTTTGTAATCTCACATTAAACATATTTATAGATTTATACGCACCTATTCCACGATCTCATTCGACAATTTGTTTTAAAAATCACTAAAACGATCTTTTGAATAAACTTTGAATTTTTGAATCAAAAATAAGCGGTGCGATAGTTCCCAATGCCCACAGTGTAGATATACATCTGGTATATAACATAATAAAAGACATTTGTGAATAAATATAATAATGTGTACAATTAAATCTATAATATGATAATATATATAGTATATAGTATTTACATTCGTATACAAAGATGTATATTTATTTTTACATATAGAACAATGAAAAGAAAAAAGGGTAAACATGGGAATTATGTAGGTACCTTAGCATATACAACATATATACAATTATACATATGATACATACATATATATATACTACATAGGTGGATATTTAAGGAAATTGTTGGATTGCATATAAATTCAAATGTGCGATATTTTTTTCCTCACGAATGATTATAGAGATCGCTTTTTGCCATATGATTATAATCTTCGAGGATCGACACTATATTTATATTAACCGACATTACTCTCGGTGAAAACATCTGGGTAAAATACCACAAATTGGATTTAAATAGGATACTTGACAGTCGGATTCTTGGTATAGGTGCATATATTCAATTTTTTTTTTTTTTGTTAAAAGTTGTATCGCTATTGACAAGGGCTTTGAACAAATCTATGTAGCATTGGATTCCAATGCGTTCCGAAGGATATAAAAAATTACATTATCAGAAAACAATTAAAATATAATAATAAATTGAAAGAATAGGAAAATATTCCTATTGGAAAATTTCAAAATGTTGCAATTGTTTTTCCAATGCAGATCAAATAGACTATTGAATCGAACCGGCCATTCACCATTCACATGAATTGCAATTCATGGAAACATTGGTATTTTATTAATTGGAATTGACTATCGATAAATTGGATAAAATAGACAAAAAAAATTAATAATGACTCCAGTTAGATTAGGAATATCTTCCTTAAAGTACCAAATCAATGCTAAATTTGAATGTTTTAAAATACAATAGGTTATAGGATTTACGGTCGAATGAAACCTTTTCCACACCAAACGAATCCTTTTCCAAACCAAGCGAAACCTTTTCCAGACCAAACGAACCCTTAGCTTTATCAAATGAAACCTTATGTTTTTGAGAAATTAATTTCTTTAGAATAATATTTAATTTTAAATCCAAAGGGGGAGTTTATTTTATCAGAAAATAACTCCTCATACCATTTAAATATTATGATTTTATGTGCCAAAAAGGTTGGAATATTTGGAAAATTTGGGGACCAAGGGGTGGTTTGACAGGCCCTATTTTTGAACTTAACCAGCTCACGAAGTAAAAAGCTTATTGTTTTGTGTGTGCGTGCGTGCGATCAATCGATCATTCGGTGTTGTAGGAATTTATTCCATTATAATAAATTTTTCATGTTATGCGTGCTTAATTCATGTTAAGAAATTTAGTTGTGACCGTATGTATGTGAATGTGTGCGGGCGATCATTCAGGGTCATCGGAAAATTAATCAGAAGTTTTTTCAATTAAAATCGTTTTTCATTTTGTGTTGTGCATCAATCTTGAATGGCTTTCCAAGGTTTTATTGATCGGGAGATTTATATATTTCAATTGGAATTTCCAGTTAGACTACGAAAATTCATTAAAATATTCTACATGCGTGGGTCAATTTTCTTCCAAGAAGGGGGATATTTTACAATACATCCGATAAAATTTCCAAAATTGAAAAATTGCAGTCAACATCGGAATAAATTCCATAGGAAAAACTAGCGGACACATCGGAGTTTTTGCCAATCGGAAAATATATCGGATTTATGGAAAAAAATCCGCATTGGAAATTGAAAGAAAGGGGACCCCTTTATGTAGGAAATGTAAATGGATGTTCCGTCGGAAATTCCAACATAACATTCCTATTGGAATGGAAAACTTTTCTTTCTTTAAAAACCTTGGAATTCCATCTAAAATTCCAACAGTTTGGTCAATAAGGCATAATTTGTATAAAAAATTGCATGAATAAATGTATATTGTGAGGAAACAATAAAAACAAAAAGTCAATTATATAAATAAAAACTTAAAAACTTAAAGACTTAAAAACTTAAAATTTTACGCAAGGTAGATATGATTTTTAAAATTCATTTTGTTAAATAATTGATTATGTTAAGGTATTTGTTCATATTATATACATAACATAGCCCTAACTTTTTCTGTATAGACTTTGCACATAGAGAACATTAAAATACGTATTTGTATATTAATAATAAATATATAATTATTATATATAGGCGTTTGATGTTGACAGAAAACCTATATATTTATTATAGAAAATATATAATAATAAGAAAAACAGTGTTAAACTTTTAATTTCATATATAACATATAATTTATGATTATATATACCGATGAAAAGCCGCAATGTTATAAATATCATGTATTATAAAAATATTTTAATAATCGGAATTTTACCATATATAGATATCCATCCATATAGATATATGGTGAATTATATATATAAAAATGCTACTTTTTATACATTAAATCTAGATATATTTACATAAGAAGCCGATATGCAATATAACCGCATATAACTTTATATATACATATATGTATATATGAATGTATTAATAAAAGAAAAATAGAAAAGAAATTCTACTATGAAAAGTGTTGTCTTGGAAACACCCTTAATTTTTTCTATAAAATATACATAAGTATATATAAAGTTTTATATATATATATATATATAGAAAATATTACTCTATAATTTATACAACATTCAAACGTTTTCTTTTAGTCCCGTTCTAGTGTCGTAATCCCATAAGTATAGATACAATTTTATATTTCGTATATACATACATAGCGAGAAAAATATAATATAATAAAAAAAAATATGGAAAAAGAAATGTGTTTTTCTATACTCTATGTCTATATATACTAACATAAACGCGATAAAGATTGAACACCCATCGCCTTAGAAAGAGTCGCACAATAGAATTTTGACATTATTGACATTTGGTCACTATATTGCATTTAATTATTTTTTTTTATTTTTTATTGAGTTATTATATATTATTAAAATCATAATCACAAAATCATAAAATCATAAAATATATATTCATTTATTATTAACTAGCGATTCATGGGGTCGCTTCGCTTCCCGGTTTCCCATCATCTCCAAATTTACCCCATCTAAAAAATCTCTTTTAATTTAAAAACGGATACACTAATTTTACCTTTAATTTAAGCCAGTTGTCTTTAGAATCGATTCATAGTTGTGGTCACAGGAATAGATTCAATGAAATTATTTCAATATCGACATCTACCTGTCCAAATAAAACAAAACAAATAAAATCCAGGCAAAAAACATTGCATAAAACAAAACCATTGCAGAAAAAACATTAACCACCTATTCACATTGAAGTTACGCAGACGTGATGCAGAGGTCCCTTAAAGTTAAATATATGAAAATTGATTTTATTGTTCACAATTTGGTTAACGCGAGGCGAAACGGAGTCAAAGTTGACCAATCAACTTTAGCGTCTCGTCACTTCGAAATAAAATTAATTGTATTCAAAAATCATACATTGTTTTTTTTTTAACTTAAAACTAACGCGTCACCAATGCTTCTGCTTCAATGGGAATTGAAGCAGAAATTCTGCTTTGGCTTAGGTGACTGCTGCGTCACTTTGGTTTCAATATCAATCCACTATAAAGAATTTCAATTGAAAAACCATATGTTTCGATATGTGTTATATAGGGAAAAATAATATATATGAATAACAAAACGCCGTGTAGTTGGATTGCTAAATTGTAAAAACGATGCTACGAAGTTCAAGATCAGCACTAAAATTAAAAAAAAAAACAAATTGCATACGAAATGTTCTCTATCAAATGGCTATTTGGAAATTTTTCTTTCTATAGAAAATCGGAAAATATGACATTGTGAAGTGAAATTTTTTCTACAAAATCAACATATTTAGATTTGCTGGCCAAGTGTTAGATGGTACCATGATAGGTTAATGGAACGTTTTATTTATATTCCAGAGCTCAAAAATCCCATCCATATTAAGTGAAACAATTAAAATGTAGATTCTTAAGTTATAGGAATTTTTAGTTCTAAGAAATCTCCGCTAACCAAAGGCTTTTAGCTAGACCCAGATGATGTTCCATAAAATTAAAGATCTCGAAAAATTACTATAGGTTTTCTAATATGAAAATGATGTGAATTTATAAATGAAGAATAAATATAATATACTTAATATTATACGTAAAAAACAAAAAAATTGTGTGGACCACATTTCCGATCGATTAATATAAAAACAAGAATTTGTTTGTATATTTACTATAAAATACTTTCGTAATAATTTTGTATTTCCCAATTCGAATTGAAATATAGTTTCCATCGAGCGCACATTCAATGCATTGTAAATTCCGCATGTTAAGATTTTTCCACATTGTATGATTCAACCATACAATTATGAAATGAACCAATTAATAACAAATTCATTGATTTTGTTGATCCGTCTCGCTTCTCGGCATGGATTCATATAAGTTTTCTATCTAATTTTCATGTAATTCAATTTCTCATACCGTAAAAATAATTTTTTTTTTAATTCACCAATTGTGGTTGTTTTAGGTTTTCTTCATTATTGCCCAGACATACTACATGGAAAATTCTAGTTCCACTCTTTCTAGGGCGCTAGGTGTACATAATAGACATTACAAAGAAAAACTATATTATATAGAAATCGTATATGCACCACGTACCATCGATAAATTTTATTTTATATAGAATTTGCACTCCATATATATATATTTATTTATTTCATTTCTCCTATTTTTTTTTGTTTTGAAGAAATACAATTTTCCTTATGTTTCCTTATACGTCCTTATACATAAAAAATACAATATTCCTTAGCGATATTTTATTCTATGTAATCGAAAACATAATCGAACAGATAGAAACTAAAAAATTTGGTTTTTTTTTTCTTTTTAAATTTATAGTACATTTTGATATTATATGTCGTTCAAAATTGTATATTGTTGTTCAACCGGAGAGAGTTTATATAGTTACGATTTTGATACTTAAATAAATGTCCATAAATACGCGATTAAATAACCAAAACAAACGTTGTGGTAAAATTTCCATAGACTATACATATATATATCAAAGAAGAAGTAAAAATAAAACAAAATAGGAAATCGATAGGATTATGATTAGTACAATAATAATATTGGTTTTCTGTTCGTTTATTTTTTAAGGAAAATATATAAAATTGTTCACCTTTTTATATATCAGGGACGGTCTGTGAAACAAGGTGATATTCCGAAAGTCACTTATATCCATATCTAACAACCTTCTGTTGTTGTTTTTAAAATTTTTCTGCTTTTACGGTGCCGCTACTTAGGCCGTACGTTGTCAGATGGATTAGAGATAAGGGATATAAATTCCAACCGCTTATGATATCAGACAGCAAAGCAGCAGCACTTATAACCATCAACTGCCGAGAAATAGAGTCGAAGCTAATACTCGACTGTCTAGCGATACTGAAGAATGTGCCAGAGGTAAATCAAAGTCACGTTAATGTGGATAGCTGGAAATAGTGGAAGAGAAGGCAATGAGAGAGCTGACGCTATCACAAGAAATAACTCTGCTTTCCCAAACATGCACAACCAAGACCATTTTATGATTTAGCCAATGCAGTAATAAAAGATTAAGAGAACTGCTGATATGGGAATCCCAGAACCACTGGAATGACACAGATGGATGTAGCCACTCGAAAATCTTTATTTCTGCGAATTCGAAAGAGCTGACGCAACAAATTCTCAGAAACACAAGACTAGTGATCGGAGATTTAACCGGCCTCTATATTCTAAACGGTCATGTACATAGGATGATACTTGTAGGGCGTGCCACATGGAAAAGGAAACTGCGGATCACATTCTATGTGGATGTGAAGCAATAGTAGGTAAAATTTTTTCGAATACCTGAAGAAGATATATTTATACCCATCATTCAATTGGCCAAGTTCTTGAGCATGACCAATGAATTTATGAACCTGGAATAAATTGAGAGTGTCGCACGAAATGACCTCGCGGGGGTCGAGTTTTTCTGGGACTTGGCCATCAACCCAATTTATAATCTAATCTAATCATACGAACAACTACCTTATGTGCGAAAATTCATAATCGAAAATAACCAAATTACACAAAACATATTTTATGTCTTCAGTAGGATTCGAAGTAATGACTTGGTATATTTACATAAAAATGTGATCGATTTGTAAGATATCACTAAAGCAAATTTTTACTAAATTATTTACACAAAACATATTTTATGTCTTCAGTAGGATTCGAAGCAATGACTTGGTATATTTACATAAAAATGTGATCGATTTGTAAGATATCACTAAAGCAAATTTTGAAATTACGCCATTGGTTCAAAAAATATAGCTGATTTTCCAAAAAATGTGCCAAAAATTTTTACGACTTGAATGAATGACATATAAAATTCCTTTACAACCACAATCAGTTTTAGCGTCCGACAACGCTAAATGTAGCCTTCTGTTGTTGGTTTCTTAATTTGTTGCTTTTACGGTGTCGGTAATTAACCTTCTCAGTGTCTTCAGTAAGATTCAAACCCACAACGAACCCAAAATTTTTATGCGAATTTCAGGTTGGCATTTTTATCAACTATACACCACATAGTCACATGATGAGTCTCATCAGATGAATGATATACGGCTCCATAAATTAGCTAATTATACGTGCGCTTTTGGGGTATATCATTTCATTTTGATAATATAGTAAAATGTTTTTCAGACGGACCGTCCATGATATATACATATATGTATATATAATACATATAATCGTATTTTTTGAGTGCGGCTAAATACGAGCAATACGAGTTATATATTTTTTTCTTTGTTATTCATTCATATATCCATTATACCAACAAGATTAACTGATAATTTTCGATAATGGATGGTATTGAGCTAGATGTGTTTTTGTATATTTTTATATTATTTTTGTTTACATTAAAAAAAATGTATTTTATAATAAAGATATATAGCCTAACGAAATATATTTGGTTTGTCAATACATATAAGGAAAATGTTCTTTAACTAAAGAAAATCCTTTTCATATATATGATTGATATATGTTTACTTCAATGACATTTTCCATTAACATATTAATTGACACTATATATATGTGAATACTGAATATATTGATTGGCAATCCATGGCATGGCATGCATGAAAATATATAATAAATATAAGAGAACATTCATCTTATTATATAGATATATATAAATGCATTTTATAAGATTATAAAAAAACATTTCTGTTTTTAAGCACGTATATACAATATGTGCCTTTTTATGTTAGTTTTGGAAAAACAAATGTTAGGTAACCTTTTTAAAAAAAAGGAATTTTCTACAAAAATGAAAAAAAAATTCCATTTATTTTCGTTCGCTCATATATCTCAATGAACTAAATAAAAATATTTCCTGTTCCGGATCCTATTCATATGAATTTGAATATATTAGTATGAGACATCATTATATCTTAAAATTGTATAAGGCATCTAGGTGATAAATTTAAAACCACTTTCTCCCTGTTCCTGTCCCCCACCCCCCTGATCACAAGTACGTTCTTTGTTTCTCAGGCGTTTGCCTGGCAGCGTTTGTTTATATTTTACTATATACATTCAAGTGGCTGTGGTACGCGATTAAAATAACGAATAACATACTATTTGAATTGACAATGACAAATTATTTATGACAACTATTTATGTATTATGGTATTATACGTATATATTATGTATAAAAAATATTTTTATATTTTTCTTCGTCAGTCACAAACATTTAAGATTTATATTATATAAAAAAAATTATTAATGCAACATCGCCGTCAATTGTTATATATAAATATATATAAAAAAGAAATCTTTTTAATTTTTCATCAAAATCTTTTATATTAAAAGTCAAACCATATTTTCCGTTCTGTCTTTTTTCCATACGCATACAGATAATAAAACACATTAAATTAAAAATTATTTTAATGATCTATTTTATTTTTATATATATACATACTATATCTGACCTATGGCAAACGTTGTTTTGCAAATAAAATTGTTTTAAACTTATCGCGGTATCCTTAAACAGGTTTATATTATTGAATTTATAAAAAAAGGCAAATTTGAGATCAGCTGACATTCGTTCCTTTGCAAATAATAAATACGAACTCAATCAAGATCGATACGAATTCAGTAAAGGCCTTTACAGACACTTTAAAGCAATCTTTATCAGAAAAGTCACGACGCCTAAAGCCTTGTTTTAACGGAAATTTTTCCGTACCTGTTATATATTGAACACAAACACACTGTAATCCTTTTCGCCGCAAGAAAATAAAAACTATAAATTAAACAAAATTCATATTCACACAGCAACCTATGAATATAGAAAAATAGTATATAAGAAGAAGAAAAATAAAATAAAATCGAACAGTCAAGCCGTCAAGATTATGTTGTAAATATCATTGTTTCTACACCATATGAAGTCACAAAGAACATATAAAATTATTACCTTTATTTATATATATTAGTATTATATTAATATATATAAAATATTAATCAGTTAAATAAACAAATAAATATATTTGATTAACAAGATCATAACAGTACCGGTATTCCTTTTCGCTGAAGAGCGTAAATCCATATATACTAAAAAAAAAAGCAACAAAATTAAATGTTCAATTTCAGTTTATTTGTTATTTGTGTTTTTATTTTTTGCTTTCTAACTGGCCCGGCAAAGTTTGTTTTGGAATAAAATTGTTTCATTGGAAGCATAATCAATTTTTAGGTAATTGATAAATATTTCTTCTGACATCTGTTGAACGATGGTGTGAATTTCTATTGCTTATCCCCATATTTTCTAAAGTGTTCTTTGTTCATCCATTTCTTTTTTAGTTTTGTTTGTTTTAGGTTTGTTTTAGTTTTGTTCGTATACGTGCACTTTCTCGTTGATATCGTTATTGTGATACATTTGAAAATTCATTTGGTAAATTATTCACGATAGATTTGTATAATATTATAATCACATATATAAAAAAATCACAAAGCAATTTGATGACAAAATATTTCATATTATATTTCGTCATGTAAATTTTACTACAATTAATACCTAAAATTAAAATTATGTATTCTTGAAAATGTCCGCCATTTTGATTCCTTTAAAACAAATTCTTCAACGAAAGGTGGTAAAGAAATCAATGAAGCTATTCACAAAATTTCAGAACTTTCCACTAATAATTAAGATGGCTATAGCAGATTTCCATTTTCGCCGTCATCTTGAGTCAAAGGCCACCTACCGGAAAAAAGTACACTACGACACATGGGAGCATCAAAGTAGCTTAAGTTCAAAATATGAAGTTCTTGCGTTTAACTCCGTGATGGCGTAATGAACAAGCGCAACAACGGATAAATATATTAAGATTTGTTTAATATTAAAAAATATACATTTACTGGATATCCTTATGATATACTTTTTAAAGGTATTATGAAAATATTCAGTAGGAAAAATTACTATGTTTTACTTTTTTCAATTAAGTTCTGTATAGAATTATTTATTAATTGTATACCTTAATTGCATGTAATTAAAATTATTGTATACATTTTGCAATATGCGACGCAGTGTCGTTTAAGAACATATTAATACGTTATAGCAATTGAAATGTCCTATAATCATACGCTTTTGGGATTTAAGGGTTTTTTACGTAAAGTATGTCAAAACATGGGAAACAGCGTAAGCATTATCATAATTGCAATAGCGTTGATATCAATATCAACGCTAACTATATAATAAGAAATAAATTAATTTTAACTGTGAATAAAATAGATATCAAAAAAGGACATTTATACATTTAAGTATATGTACATAATATTGAAAAATTCATAACAAACAATCATGTAGAAGATATATACCTATTAATTCACATATTTATAACAACAAATTTAATAAAAAACAGATACAATAAATATACCACATATATCATATCTTATCAAATATGTTTAAATTTTCATTACTTTAAAAATTGAGATATTGCATTATATGCAGGCAGATGGGATATATAGATATTTTGTACACATATGCTGTGTATGCAAATTTTATAAAGATAAAAATAAATACCATATCAAAAATATATTCATTCATATCTCATCTATACTATGAACCACTCTACAGCTTCTGCTAAATATAATATATCAGGTATACCGGTATGAAGTAAACGTTTTTTTTATGAAAATAAAACACTTGTTTTAAATGAGAAAGAAAAAAACATTTTTTTCAAGGTATGTGTCATTGATTTCTACACATTTTGACCACCTTTCTGGCAATTTATGGATACCGCGCCAATAGAATTGTTCGGCTTTTGAAAAAAACCAATCAAACAACCAATGTTCGACTTCTACATATTAATCAAAGTACTGCTCAGTCAATGCGGTTCCCATCGATAAAAACAAATGCTAGTCGGAATCCGCCTTACTTACTAACACGCGCCTAGAACCTATAATTGGTTTTGGTGTCCATTAACAGCCTTCTCCAAACGGACCTATTCAACGCCAACGTCCCCCAGTCGGAAACACCGAGAGCCCGGGAGTCGGAAGGAGCCAAGTCGGATGAATACGGCGGGTGGTGTAACAGCTGACATCCAATTGCTTTGATTGTATCCTGAAACGGTTTTGCTTTGTGTGCCAGCGTATTGTTATGGAACAAAATTATCTTCCCGTGCATTATCTTCTCCTTCCACTCGTTTTTCGATCAATGACGGGTTCAAATTGCTCATTTGTTGTGGGTAGCGATCAGTATTATAACGGATTCATCAGCTTTTAGAAACTCGTGGTACAACACATCTTTTCCTACCTGATACACAGCATTGTCTTCTTGCCGAAACAATCAGTTTTCGATGTTGATGGTTTTCCGGTATTCATCCATGATTTTTCCCGTTTAGGATTCTTAAAATAAAGCCATTTTTGCATCGTCAGTAACCATTCAATCAAAAACTGATTTTCTTTCGTACCTTTGAATCAAAATTTCACAAGTGTTTTACGGATTTCCATGTGTCTTTCATTCAATACATTTGGCATCCATTTTCCACATTTTTTGATCTTTCCCATAGCTTTTAAACGGTCAGAAATTGTTTGTTTATTTGTTTGTTCGTTTAACATTTAACATTTCTGCCATTTTATTTTTGATCTAAAGTGCCATCTTCATCCAATACTGCTTGAAATTCGGCGTCTTCAAACTTTCTTCGTTGCATCCAATGTTTTATATTTCTCACATCAAAATCTCTGGAACCGTTGAAAGCATTTTAAGCATTTAAGCAGCTTCTGATAGAGCACGTTCACTATATACCTATAAAAGCATTCGATACGACTGCTTTCTTCAAATGGAAACAAAAAATCAACACTTTCCGATACAAAATCCTATGATGTTATTTGTGCAATGACTTGATGTATAATAAATATGTTTACCATATTTCATATCAACCAACGAAAAATTATATTATAGCTCGTTCACAATAAATGTTCCTTATCGATACATTTGTATCTGGGCGCTCACTTCAAATCGGTACACTTGTTTATATAGATTATAGATCTTTTGGTGTATCTGCTAAATAGATATACCATATATGAATGTTTAAAACATATTTAGATCCTTATATACATTTATAATATTAATACGCAATTTGATGTCGTCTCATTCCATTTACAATTGTTGATGTATAAATAGTCAAAAATAATAAAAAATAAAATAAAAACAAAACCCGAAATATTAAGATTATAAAATGTATAAAATTACGAATATAACATTTCCTTATGTAAGCAAAATTTCCACCATGCATAATATACACGTATAACACATCATTTAGTTGATATACTTGGTTATAAATATCATATATTCATTTTAGATATACACTACTGTATATATACTCAGGGCCGCCACTCAATACAAGAAATTGATGCAAACGAACGAGGCGCCGTTGTCTATGGGCGCTGCAAACGATTAGATATATGTTAATTAATATAAAATGCCTGTTTTAAATAAAAAATTATTGAAACAAAAACCTATGGGCAGCCTATTTATAAAGACGGAAATTATAAGAGATATTTATTAAAAAAAAATCGATTGAAGAAATCGAATCGATGAATTAAATTACATTTACCCAAAAAACCTTGATCCTTTTCTATAATATATTTTAAATAATAAAATGAACAATAAGTCAGCTAATGTGGTAAAAATTTAATTCAAACGCATTCACAAATGAACAAACAAATGGGTATTTAATTGTCTTAAAACATTTATGCATTTATGGATCAGGTTTTAGAGCACTATATTTCATATTATTTGAGCCCGGCGCATGCATGAGTTAAAACGGGCCTGCATATAATATATATCGTATATGTATGACTGTATGTATATGTATATTATAAAGACAATTTTCTTTTGGTTTTTAGTCAATTGTCTTGTACATTTTTGAGGGTAAAACATTTAATTTTAATACCAATTTGAATGACATTTAGAAGGGTTTCATTTCTAATATATGTACATACAAATACAAATATCTCTTTAAATTTGTCTTTTTTTTCATTTATTTGAATAAATATTACCCTATTTATTTAATTTTTTCTTTCGTTTGAACATTTATGTATATAGCATAGTATTATATGAATATAAATTGCATTTATAATGGTATATAACCACTTGTATATACCCGTAAGGATATATAGAAAAATGTTTCTTGTATATATGCGGTTGTCATATATATATTTTTAATTTAAATATATATACTGAAATTTATATATAAATAAACAAGAAGTGAATTTGATAAAAGGAATGATTTATATGCATTTGAAAAACCATTATAAAATATATATTTAATTCATATTCAATTACTTCAGAATGATATGACTCACTTTGCAAATTATATAATTGGAAATTTTCGTTAATTTTCCATTCACATATAAAATCACGTTTGCTCTCTCGTATTAATCATAATAAACGCAATAATCTAAGTCATATAATTTTTTGTATATTTTCAAACCTTCTTAAAAAACAAAAATGGGTTTAAATGTTAACCACATACGCTCTCATCCATATACGAACATTATTGATACAATTAAAAATTATTTAATTTCTTCATGCAACCACAATTAATGAATTAAAAAAAAATATTTTAACGGTATAGGAAAATGAATTAGATGAAAATTACATATAAAAATTATATGAATCCACTCCGAGAAGGATCAAGGAAATAAATGAATTTATTGGTTGATTTCATAATTAATAATAAAAATGCAGGATGCTGATCTATTTTATGATTTTAATATATAATTATTGTTTGACTGTAAGCTAAATAAAAAGTTTAAAATAATTAATAATTAAATGTTAAATCTTAAATGTAAAACATTAATTAATTGGTAAACATGGACCAAAACATGGACCATGTTTACCAATTACCATAATTACCATCTTCATAATTACTTCGCCCGTAGGTTTTTGTTTCAATAATTTTATTTAGAACAGAAATCTTATATTATTTAAAACATCTTCGCACCAATATCTTGAATGTATTTGCGGCCCTGCTCCTATACGTATTAAAGCGCCGACAAAACAAATTCTCAGCCTAAACAAAACAAGACTAGTGATCGGATATTTAACCAGACACTCTAATCCAAGAGCTGTTCTATGTGAACATTCTATGTGAATGTAAAGCAATAGGAGATATAAGATTCGGGACCATTGACCAATTATTTCCAATGACTGAGGAAATTATGTCCATATTAATCATTCAATTGGCCAGATTCTTGAGCAGGGCTAATGAATATGGATTAGATTATGGTTATCATTGGCACAATGACCTCGAGTGGTCAAGTGTCTGATGGACTTATAGCAACCAAACCAATTTATAATCTAATCTAATCTAAGAATACCCAGTATTGTGAAATAGATACGTTGTGTAATCACAGTTTTCAAAAAGCTCTGATATCAAAAATGCATTTGTATCTATAGCATTATATTCATTCAATAAAAATGCAGGATGTTCGCCGGAACCACCACCTATAACCCGATTACAACAGAATTCTGGAACTATTTCCCGCCAACAATCGGATGGGTTTAACGTCTAACGAGTTATCGCTGAGGTTGAAAAAATTAAAACATCCATTCAGTCAGTTTAATGAAAAATTCAAGATATTTATAACCACGACAATCGACATATATAAAATTTAAGATAAATATAACAATCGGTAAATCAATAATGATTGCATAAACTGTTTTTTTGTGCAAGTTTGTATATTTATATGGAAATTGAATGTAATGTAAAACATATAAAATATCAAAGTTCGAATTTAAAATTAAAAAGAAGAAATAAAAAAATGTATGTTATATATATTCTTTTTTCTGTTTTTCTTTTAAAGATAAACTTTATTTCTATTTATATAATCTTTTACTTTGATCCGTCTTTACTTATACAATATACACACAGTATAAATAATATAACAACTGCATACGATGTTCAATATGTATATAATAATAATATATCATCGGGAAATAAAAGTAATGTAGAATTTCCTGGTATAAGGATATATACAGGAAATGGGAAATGCATACATAAATAGATATATACCGATCGTATATACGGTATATATGTATATGTATACGAGACAGACAGGTATATAAATGCATACAAGCATTGTATATAATTTATAGGATATATAAATCGTATTATATATTCCTATGCAGTGCATATTTATGTAAAATACAAAGTGTTACGTAATAGACTATGATGTATATTATACATGCGGATTGTTAAGTAAAATGACAAAAAAAAACATCCTTTTATTTTAACTTTGTGTTAGCACATGTAAAGAAATAAAAAAGAATTAAACTTTCTTTCTGTCTGTTTTTTTTTATTTACTACAAAACAAACATTCAAAACAAAAACAAATACTACAACTCATTTATTTCATATATTCAGTATGTAATGTTTATATACAATTTTCCCTATATATATCTTCATCATATCCCAGGTAACATAAGGCCGTGAACAATAAAGGCCCTATATTTACATTAAATCAGTATTTTTATTCTTCAGTTTTATATCGACACTATATTAGTATTTTCAGCCTATTTGGATACCGTGTCTTACGTTTATATAACTCTTGAGTCTTGTATGTTTGTCATGTATTGGAATTTATATTCCATCAGATTTTTTAGGTCTCTAAAATTTAAACTCAATTAAGCTTAGGGGTTTCTTGATGTATAAATAGTTTGATTGTAGAATAATATTACCAAAGCATAATATATCCAATTTAATTCAATTCTTGAGCATCCCTATATTAGATTATTATTGCTACTATAAGTCATAGCGAAATAAGTCCTATATTATTTTAAAAATCTTTATATACAGCTTATAAATATATTAAAATTTCCAATATAAAATTTACAATTTCCAATTTCCAACTAAAGCATGATATTATTTATTAAATTATACGGCAGCATCATTGATATTTGCGTGTCTAATATTAATTGAGATTACATTTTTGTGTACAATGTGTGAATTGAAATTGTTTTTTCAAAGAGACATCCAAGCGTTTTGTTCAGCTTCATCATCGAAAAATTCGACACCAGCTGGAACAGAAAAATGGGAAGAATTTCAATTTGATAATTTTGTGTGTGAAGAATATGAGCAAGATGAGGAAGATAAGATATGTTGATGGTGTTCATGAACACTTTACTATAATGATGAATCAGAAGATGATGGAGCTGCTGAATTGAATGGTTCGGAACGTGCTGAGGAATTCCAGCAGTTTGTTTTCAAAGGTGGGCCATACATAATAACATAAGATATAAGTAAAACTTTAAAATTAAATTGTATTAATATGGCTGAAGGCTGTAATATAAATGGCGGCCCTACAAGCATTAAATCCATATGATTTTTAGTTAGCCCTAACCTTCAAAAGATACGTGTATAAATTTGACCGCTGTCGAACTATTACTTTATGAGATATAGTATTATGACTGAAGCAACCAAAAAAAATGAATAAAAAGGAATTTCGTGTGGTAATAATAATGCATTGCTTTTTGGCGAAAAAAAATATTGTTGAAGCCAAGGCTTGATAAACATTATTCGGAGTCTGCACCAGGAAAATTAACCGCTGAGAAGTGGTTTTGAATGAATATTTGGGTATGCGAACGCTCTGTATAAAGTGGGTGCCGCGCGAGCTCACAATCGACTAAAAACACCAATTAAAACGATAGCAAACTTGCATCCACCATTTTCTACAAATCTCCATGTTCGCCACCAGCGACTTTTTCCTGTTCTCTGGAAAGAAATTTAGCGTCGATGAACAGGTAGTCGCCGAAACGAAGGCTTATTTTGAAGCTATAATAAGACAAATCGTATTATAAAAATGGTATAGAAAAATTGTATAAACGCTATAATCGTTGATCGTCCTCGAAGACAACTATTTTGAAAATGAAGTTTTTTCATTATTAGCCTACGAAATTTTCAGCCCAACTGTTACACAGTCTTAATAATGCTGAATGCTGATATAGGTTGTTCGCTTAATAACTAACTGAATATTCTTTTATATGACCTAAACCTAAACAAGAACTATATAATAATATAAATTCTAATATACATTTTTTTTAAACCCTATATGGATAGTTCACTTCTTATGGAAAAATTACCGATATAGGGTCAATGGGTTTTTCGATAGCCCTAAATCGGAATTTATAATGATAAATTTGCTACCTGGGATATTCATTAAAATGAAAATGTTTATAAATAAATGTGGAAAAAAAAATAAAATAGAAAAGTTTATATGAAAATATTATATTATATAACTGTTACTGCTGAGATGACTGGGATGATGGTGAACGAAACGTGACGACTATACATGAGCTTATAAGTTTTAAAAGTAAAAATAAAAAAAAGAAACATTTTATAACAAAATTATTATTACATTTTATTTATTTATTTGTAATTTTTCTTATTTTTTTTTTTTCGTGAATAAGTTTATATAGGGAGAAACAGATAATAAAACTGTTTAAGTCAGCATATAATTGAAGCAGTTTATTATACATCATATAGGTATATATGTTTATGTATATATAAAACAATTTTATACACGAAAAAATGTTCTAAATTAAAGGTATATTTATACAAAATATTATACATTTATACATACATTGTAGGAGTACAAATGTACCGCCGAAATGAAAGATAATCATTATATGGGACATCTTGAATTAAATATAAATTTCAACGTGTGGTTAATAACCTCACCTATGATTAACATGATCGCATATGATCAATGAAATTTATATTTAATTCAACAAATCCCATACCAAGTCGTCAACGGCATACGCAACGTAACTGATTGTTTAGATTGATATATGTATTTCTCTAGTACAATATAAAATTGCGAATGCATATAGCAAACAATTTTTTAATGGAGTGAATTATCTAATCAGTTGGTTTTTGTCGCATTACCCTGATGAGTTGACACAACAACCTTAATCAGACCGAAACAAAACCCAAAGTGATATAACCCATTCCAAGAATCCTACTTTCCAATCCCAATCGATAATCATTATATTTTATATCCATTTTATTGAATGGAAATGGTATAAAAAAATTAGGTGCTGTGTATATCTAAATCAAATATACATATGGAAATAAATATTTTTGTGTTGAACAAAATAAACAGTAGTGTATAGAGATAACAAAACCAAAAAATATATATTAAAAAAATCCGAAATGTGGATAATTTTCTTTTCATCTTTTCATCATCATCCTACCACATATTAATTACTCTTGCGGTTTTGTCCATCAATTCATTTAACATGTCAATATATGGGTATATTTATAACGTATATAATATTTTATTTCA
Organism: Dilophus febrilis; assembly: GCA_958336335.1. Taxonomy (NCBI): domain Eukaryota; kingdom Metazoa; phylum Arthropoda; class Insecta; order Diptera; family Bibionidae; genus Dilophus; species Dilophus febrilis. The sequence goes on from OY284470.1 coordinate 36,726,170, forward strand.
AACCTCACCCAAATGAATAAAAAGAAAAAAAAACGAACAAATTGATTTTTACATTGAACAAAAGAAAAGATCACATTTCAATTATAAATTATTTTGTAGTATATAGTATAAGAAATTTGATATACTATATAAAATATTCAATTATAAATTAATTCAAAATAAGCATAGACTATAGTATATAAAATGGAATAAATTAAAAAAATTCATTCATCAATTATTCAATAAATATTTATATTACAATCAATAATTGTGTGACTGTCGACGAACATCATTATATAAAAATTGACAAATTATTAAAATCTATATACGTTCATCAATATACAAAAGAAAATTTAAAAAATGTGTCTAAATGTATATACCAGGTACATCGGTACTATGACATCCGTTAAATATATTTAGTATACATCAAGTAATTGTTCAAAAAACATCATATTGTTTCAGCATGGGCAAAATTGAATTTTATACCAGAAAATGATTTGATTTGCAAAAACCATTGGTTTTCTGTTTTTTTTTTATTTGAATAAAAGTGCTACAAACTTGCATCGAATGCTTGTCAAGACATTTGATGGTGATCATGTTCTACCAGAGGCAACGTGCAAAAAAGTTGGAGGATCACCAAAAAAACTTGAAAACGCCGAATTGCAAGCAATATTGCATGAAGATGACATTTTGAATAAAAAAAAATGGCAGAAATGTTAAATGATGCACAACAAATAACTTCTGGCCGTTTAAAGGCAATTGGAAAGATCCGAAAGTGTGGAACATGGGTACCAAATGAATTGAAATACAGATCGAATACTGAAAAAACAAATTTTTATTCAGAAACACGAAAGAAAATTAGTTTTGCATCGAATTGTGATTTATTTTATTTTATGCAATTCTAATGCGGAAAAAATCATGTGTTAATTCAGGACAGTCATCAACGGCTGATCGCCTAGGGAAGAAGACGATGCTGCGTGTCTGGTCGGACCACAAGGGATGGTGGTGTACCACGAACTCCTAAAACCTAGTGAAATCGTTAATAATAACGCTACCGGCAACAAATGATCAATTAGAACCATTCGTTGATCGAAAAACGACAAAAATAGACCAGAAGACCCTGAAGCCCGCCCTATTCATCAGACTTGGCCCTTCTGACTATCATTTGTTTTCATCAAGGGGTCGCGCATTGGCTGAGAACCAATTTGACTACTACGTAGAAGTCCAGAATTGGGTGTCTGATTAATTTGCTTAAAAGACGAACAATTCAGTTAAACTTCAGTTTAGCACCGTAGCAAACATATATAGAATTTTGAGTATGCCAAGTTGATTAAGAACTTAACCTAACCAACCTTTGTTTTGGACTTAGCCGCTGACTGCACCCCCCCCCCCCCCCACCCTTGAGGACGGGAAATTGCGGGCGGATGTTTGGTAAACTACTACGATACTAATACTAAAAATTATATAGCTTTATTATACGTTGCGAAACTGTAGTTTTGAAAACAATTCTTTAGGCGTGGTATCCACAAATTGCCAGAAAAGCAATGGTCAATACTTTAAATAAAACGTTTTTTTTTTACTTTCCCATTTAAAATTAGTGTTTTATTTTCACAAATAACGCTAACTTCATCCCGGTATACCTGGTATGTACAATGTAAGTCATGTAATTATAAATATTATTGAAATTTTTCGTTTTTTATATATATTACACCTACATGCAAAAAAAAGCCGATCAACAAAATTCGTATTCGTTCCTCTGTATATCTTTTAAACATTAACCGGTGTGGGGGCCATTTCCAAGAATGGTGTGCGAGAAATTATTTTATAGATGGTCGTATAGGTGCAGTAGAATACAAGAACATAATTAAATATGGTGTTATACCTTGCCTGGAAATAGCCCAGATCCGAATCCAATAGTGGACGTTTGGGCATTCATGAAGATAGATAAGATAAATAAGAAAAAAACCAAAGATCTTCGTGAATTAAAGTTGAATAAATAAAAAAGTATAATTATAAAATATTTTAATTGAAAAAATGCATTGAAATTGTATAAATAGAAAAAAATCCCTAGTTGGCTTTTTTTTTTGCATGTGGGTGTACATTTAATAAAACTTTTTTTTTTATATATTTACATACAATGACTTTCAAAAGAAATTATTCATAAATATACATTTCTATATTACGTATTTCAAAATTGCCGAATTAAATTTTCATTTGTATATACTTTATATCTTTATATAAATGAATATAATGATATGAATTTTGTATATTTATATAATTCATTTTCTTTATTTATTCTATATATATTCAATCTGTATATATGTATTTATATATGGTTCATGCGTTCATGTATATAGTATAGTATCTAACAAATTTGAATATATCTCCATAAATATAACATGAGAAGATCCAATTAAATATAAATTATATTTAATATAATCAAAAGAAGGTCAATTATAAATATTTTTGTTTATTATTATTTTATATATATAGTTAAAATTAATTAATTGACTTATGAAAATTATGTGTTGTAATCTTGTATATAATTTCATAGACAAATATAACATAAATGAGAAAAGCAAATATATGGAAATTGATTAAAATATATTCAAACTATCATCTTTAAAAAAAAAAGGACATAAAATACTATACAGTTATTTATTCTAAATAGCCCATACTGTATACGGTATGTTATATACAAACAAATTGTCTGGCTATCCCTAAATATATGTTTTTATTATTATGTATCACATCATAGTCCTTTTCTATTATATAAATTTCCTCCCATATAACATTATCCTGTTATATATACTATATAATGTATATTAAAGTATGTTTAGAAGATTATCTTCGTGTAAATCAGGTTAAAGTTTATGCTGATACATTCAAAGGTTATAAATTAAACACCTTTTTTTTAGTTCATATATAGTTTGTTTGTATTGTTAAATAAATCACCTTAGAAGGTTTAGATGGTGACAATTTTATAAAGACATATATATACATATTAGTATAAAAAAGATATGTATTGAAAATATATTCGTTTGCTTATAGTATGAAATTATATAGTTTTAAATTGTTTTATTTTTACATGAAATAAATCATCCTTTCGTTACAAAGATGGATATTTATATAGTATAGATAAACAATATACATTTATGGAGTAAAATGGTTCAGTAAATATATAGTTTATGGTGCGTAGATCATTTTGTTATCCATAAGATTATTTTATTGTTATCCATAAGTCATTGTGCTGCACCCTCAATCTATTCCATATTCATACATGCATTAACCCTGACCAGGAACCTGTCCAATTGAATGCTGGATATGGTCAAAAATTCCTTAACCAATGGAAATAATTTGCCAATGGTCCCGAGGTTTATTATATAATTGGGTATGTGTTTGTTTGTGTTTTGTGTTTGTGTAGACTTTCTAGGGATGCGTCCGATACAATATACCAAAGATATTCATTAAATTGATCTCAATGAATAAATTTTGATTTAGTTTATGAATTCAAATCATAAAAATCACAGAAAAACATTTTCCTGCCATGGATTTGAACTCGTTTCCACCCGCAATTGGGTTGGATGCTTAACCAACGGCACCGTCAATTCATTGTTATAAAAAAAGGAAAAAAAATACATAAAATCATAAAATTAATATCCCGGGTAAACTATGCCAGTTATGGTGGTGAAGACTTCGGTCCCTTGAATGTATCATTTTACAATAAAGAAAATAGTATTTTTCATTCTTTAATGGAAAAAATGAAAATCATCAGAAACTGATTCTCTATTTTATATTTTGTACAACTAATACTGCTACTAATAACAGCTAAATAGGAAAACAAATTACACTCTGGGTCACGTAACTATTTGACCCACCTAGCTTTAAAAGGTCTCATTTGACTCGTTTTGCCAACTTTTCTAAACATTGTTCTTTATAACTGCGACAAGAAATACCTAAGAAAAACGCCAAAAGTGATTCTATGGAAGCGACCTAGCCGACATTTTGTGAGTTTTGACGCCGAAATACTTGCCGGACAAACCCTCGGCATTGAATGTTGCTCTCGACTGGTAAAAGAATTTTTAAAACTGGTCGAACTGGTGGATTTCGAGATAATTTTCGAACATTCATACATATATACCTATATATCATTATTTAAAAGGAAAAAATGAAAAAATTATCATGGACGACGAACAATATTTTACATTGACGACCATATCTTTGTCTGGAAATGATGGTTTCTATAGCAGGAACATGGATTTAATTTCCGACCAGCCCCGTTTTTGACTATTTTTATCCCTATAGTTGTGAAAAGATCGCCAATTACGTAATTAGTAAAAATTAACCTATCATCATTTCAATTTTTAAGGGTGAAATTTCCATAAATTGGTATTGATTTTAAGGGTGCATCATAAAAAAAATAAGCCGAATTTTCCGAATTTAAAATAATATTAATGGGCTTCCATATAAAAAGTATAGGTTTAAATTGACAATTTCTCCCATTCTAGATTTCTGTTATTGAATGAGTTATAAAATCTAATTTGATCGGTAAGGGTAGTTTTAAGAGAATTTAATTATATATCTATCGAATGAATCCCTGAACATTATCCTAACTCATCGGGTTTCCAAGTTATGGTGTTTCTACTACTCCCCTTACATATTAAAAAAAAAGTTTGAAGCTTTTAAACCGGCTTCTTATACTGATTATTTTAAAAATTTTGGAGCACCTTTCTTTAATCGCATGGGGGAATGTGAAGTCTGTTCATATAGCAGATGTGGACATGCTTACGATGACATAAAAAAACTCAAACTAAGAATTCTTGATGAAACCTATCAAACGAAAATGATAAGAAGTTAGTTTAAACTCAATCCATCAAGTAATGATTGAAGATAATGGATAATCGTTATCGGTTTGTTGATATTTTTTTTTTGTTTATTGAATATCTGTAAGATTATGAGAAATAAATATTAAAAATTTCACATATTTAATAAATTGACTATATCAAATAGAATTTACTGTAAAAACTTATGAAACACGTTTTAAATACTTTTCACTTCTATACGTTATATATTACCCTTTTTATAGTAAAGCATCATTTTTAATTGTTTCAATTTAAAACCACACCAATGCAACAGTTTCATTTTATGTTTTTTTATTATTATATCATTTGAATTAAAAAGGATTTACCTTTTCAATGAGAAAAAAAAATTCTTGAATGGGTAAAAAAAAAACAACCCATCCATCATCATATTATATGTAACAACCCGCGAATGTGTATAATAACGCCAGATAAGAAATTGTACTTTTAATTTTAAATATATAGTTTTATGTAGGATTATTATTTATATGCAAATTCATTCACATATATATAGTTGGAAACGTGATTATTTCAGTTATAATATAATTTCATTCACATATATATTAGATCGTATAATTAATTATATTAAAAGAATATTATTATGCCAGGATATAAATTTAAAATATTTTATTTATAGATTTTTTGTTGAGTTGTTGGAAATAATTTGTGTGATTATTCGCTTATACATACAAAAAGGGCATATAAAAAAACTTTAATTGATTCACAAAACTTAATATATTGAACAATATATAATTTATGCATTGGGCTGTATGTATGGAGACGTAATTGAAAGTAACAGAGAGTGTATGTAGGGGTGTAGTTTGTTCGACAATGAGGGACTCTATTTTATACTTGGAATTGGGAAATTCACGGATATGGATTTATTATGTTAGATTGGCTTGTGAAATATGTAGCTGGTATGTTAGGAAAGGGCGAAGCAATTCTGACAAGGAGAAATATTATGGGAAATCATGAGAAAGAATGTAGGGTGGATTAAGATTTTGAAGGAAAAACCATAAAATGTGAAATGAAATGCGATTCGGAGTCACGGAATAAAGAATATTGAAAGTCAAGGTCGAAATTGTTGATAAGTAAGATTGAAGATAAGAAGTGAATGAAGGAATTGATAGAGGAAGAAAGAAAGGTGAAATATGATCCAGTATATCCAGAGCCTTTAGTTGGTACTCTGAAGTATTCGAAGAGATAATGGTGATATTGAGGAAAAGGGGTGCTGTGATAGGATTGAACTCTAGGATATGAGGTCGGATGTTCAGAGCAAGTGTAGCATGTGAAATTTGGGAGTGCCGAAAAGTGTGTTTTTTCCGGGGGAATGTCCGAAAATGAGGTAGGTATGTGAAAATCGAGAGGGGAGGGATGTCAAAGTATAAAGGAGTCATTATCGGGCAGGCTATTGAGGGAAAATGGCAGCACAGTTAATTGGGAATGTGTGGAGGGATTTATGAGGGATATGGAAAAATATCGGGATCTACTGCTGAGGGAATATAATGGATAGGGGAGTAGGGTAGTGAAACGCGGGGAGAGATTATACTAAGGGGTATGTTGAGGTAGAGATAAAAGAAGCAAAGAAGGGAATTCGGAGGTGACATGTAGAGCGCAATGTTATTGGACTTGGGGTAATGGTCGTAGGACCAGGTCTCGAAGTCGTGATGTCCAAATTTATAAGAATATTAAAATATTATAATTTAATGTAATTTATTTTATACGTTAATTTATACTTTGAATCTAGAAATGAAATAAATATACCTTTCGCCACAAATCGGAAAACCAATTTTCAATTTTAAAAAATTTTATGGCACACTAAAAAAAAATCATTTTACAATGAAATAGATAAAAGACAAATAGATAATAAAAAGTGTTCCGATTTGTGGATCCAGTTTTGGGGATATCAAAAAAATAAAAAAATTACCGAACAGTTTATAACTAATTAGAACAACGCGAAACAACTTTCAAATTAAAAATAAAAATTCGAAAAATTGGGTACTAACTTCCTTTTAGGTTATTTTTCCGCTGTTGGTAATTAAACAACCAACAGCATGCATGGCAAACTATGTAATTCTGTGCGACAATTCAAAAATAACAGAAAAACACAAAATATATTTTATGTTTTCCGTTGGATTTGAACCTACAACCCCAAAATGTTTGTGATAATTTTAGGTTGGTGTTTTTATCAACTACAGAGTCACATTTTATTAAATCGAAAGCGAAATTAAAATTAAATCCTCAAATAAATTATGATATCTTAATTACAAAAATTCCTACATTTAAATTAATCAAAAAATCCATTTGTATATACATATAATAAATGATAATTTAAAAAGATGTGTTTGATAATCATGACAAAACCAACACATTATCTACATTATATCATACCGCTGCACATTATTAACAGTATTAAGCATTTACACGAATGAACTGATTTTCCACTATATAGGACAAAAATATTCAAATGAATGATTTTGTACTCACCCTTCGCATATATACGACTATACAAAACATATATAGAAAACCGTGAACATGTAGAAGAAGCAATACGCTTTTTTGCATGCATCCCTCGCTGTTCGCTCTATAATAAACCACAATATACAAATTTTTATTATTATTATTATTATAATTTATATTATTAATATAATTTCGTTTTCATAAAAAATGTTTTATTAAAATTTAAATTACATGGAATATGGAATTATGAAAAAATAAAAAAAAATTCAAATTTCCATAAAGATAAAAGTATAAGTAAATAAAATTTCCGTTTTTTCATTTTTCCTTATATATCCAAATACGAAATGCGTATATAAAAGTAAATAATTATTGTTTGTTTTATGTATATACAAATACATGATATTTATAATATATAGAATATACGTAAAATGTCTACATTTTAATATTAAACATAAACAAAATTTAAATCAAAATTAATTAAGTTGAAAATGTAAGCTCCCTAATGTTTTTTTTTTTTTTGTATTTTTAAGGAAAACATAAACAAAAACAATGAAATTAATATGTTCAAAAGATGCGATAAATTTGTCATTTTATTTTGAATTAAAAGTATGTATATGCCAAGGGCGGTCCGTGAAACAATTTCACGATATTGTCAAACCGAAGTGATATTCCGAAAGGAACATTAGCTAATTCATGGAAAAAAATCAAGGGATGCAACATATTAAGTTTTCCAAAAAATGGATTTTTCCGAATTTTGATTTTTTTTAATTACGACCTTGATTTTTTTTTCAATTTTAATTTTGCCAATGTCATATGAAAATTCAATTGTTTTCTGACATTTCATAGAAGACAATTTGAAAATCGTTCCATTGGTTCAAAAGATATAGCCGATTTTTCAAAATGTGTTAATAGAAATCAGATTAGACAAAATTAAATCAAACTTTAAGAAAACACAGGTCCGAAATTAAAAAAAAAAACAAATTTTGGAAAAATCGATTTTCCAAATGTAGTGCGTAGCATTCCTTGATTTTTTTTTTTCTATAAATTAACTAATGTGTCTTCCGGAACATCACTTCGATTTGACAAAATCGTGAAAATGTTTTCACGGACCGCCTTTGATATATGGATGTGTATATAGTATATAAAAACTTTTTTGGTTGTTATTTATATTATTGTTGATATTGCAAAAATTGTATTTTCTAAATTGATAATTTAACATTAGATTATTTTTTTTAATAGAATGAAATATTTGCCCTACTACCCAAAAAAATTGAAACTCCTTCCACATAAAAATTATAGAAATACATATATATAATAAGTCATGATACCCATGCGATAACTCATTTACTTTTAACATGGGTATACCTAAATTACGTCTATCCTTTTTAAATTGCTATTGTATTATACATATATGTATTATTAAAGTTTTGATTATATTTTAAATATTTAATTAATTCGCAAGACTGTGAGAGTAAACATTTCTAAAAATCAAAACAAGTAATTTAAAGCACTAATATCAATCAATTATAATTACTGTAACTATAGTTGAAAATTGCACAGTTCAGTCAGCATTGCACGGTTTAAAGTAACTCTTACACGTTGTCGGTAATATAGTGTATGAAAGATAGGACATTTGATTTTGATACCTGGCACAACTGAATGTGCATACAGGCTCAACGAGAGTGCTCTACTCAAAATGCGATCGACGGGAACGTATGGGCGAATGCTCTGGCTAAGAAGACAACGTCCCTTTTAAGTTCGTTGGACCGGAACCGTATACTGTCATACAATTAGTATGACGAAGGGGTATGACGAAGGACCTACTCGGGCAGTCGATTATTTTCGAATATTAGTAATGATAGAAAAAAGTAAAAGGACTTTGACAATCTAAGAAAATACTTTTATTAAGGTAGTGCGGGAAACACCAATCGGGAGATTTTCAGCATGTTGCAGTAGAATTCTTATGATTCATAAATTGGTCGCTTTTGCAGATGGATATAAATCATTTTGCAAAAATTCTCAAGGATGATTGTCTTGACGATGATGAGAGTGACATAACGCCCCATCCGTTCTGAGGAATCGTTGGCGCGGATTCCATTCAAAGATATACTTCAACAATGATTCAAAAATATAATTTTAAAATTCATGATCCAATAATTCATTTATTTCGTATATACATATTAAAAATCACATAAATTCCATTTCACGCAGTGATACATAAATGAAAAATAAAAATAAATAGATTAAGGAATAGTATATAAGGAAACTAAAGGACATTGTTATGCAATTATAGCAATCGGTATATATGCATCCTTCATCTCAACACATATATACAAATTGGAAGGAACTTCATCCTAGTATATACGTATAAAATATTATGCATAAATAACAATACAGAGGATATGTATTTATGTATATATGATATGTATAAATAATGTAGCAAGAGTGTTGTACATTGTTTTGTATTCTAATATTTATCTATACGAGTATATAAAAGCCAGATAGAGTATAGCGGGGCACGTTCGGACGTGGGGCACCTTTGGCCAATCCATATTTTATCGAATATATTCATGCTATTTCATTTTTGTCAATTAATAACTGATCGTTGCAAAAACAAAAGCAAAAACAATACCAACTTTTTAAAATTGAGGGGTTGTAGGTAAACCGATAAAAGCAAAGGACATGTTTTACTTTTTGAATTTATATTTGTTTTTCCTGGTGGTTGTGAAAAGTTTTGCTAATTATTAATTAATTGCCCTAGTTAAGAATCACTGTGCTAGAGCATTTGAATAAAAAAATCGTCCGAATCTGCCTCACTCTACCCTAAGTCAGAAATACCTTCTATAGTTGTATTGTATAGATTATAATATATATTTTATATATACATATCCTAATAAAATAATATATTCACTTGATATCTATACACATAACATAGCATAATAACTCTAACAATAATTTGTTTTTTTTTTACTTTCCATTGCATGCTCGACTGGTATAAAGTGCATAAATATATACACTGACATATAGAACATGAAGATTATTTATATTATATTTATTATGATACTTCAAGTGATATTACAAATAAATGTAATTCAAATATTAGCCAAGCAAAGAATGTTAAAGATATAATAGATACATATAGCCATATAAGTTTAAGAAGGCAAAATCAAAACAGCATATAAGTAGATATACGAACTAAGAGCGATGCATTTATTTAAATTTATACAAAATATGGAAAACAATATTGTGCTTTTCTTGATGTTATAATTTCATTTAAATTTTGAATGTCGATGTAGAAATATAGACAATATTATACCTTATATCATTGATATACTATATATTATATATATATTTCTATTTGTACAATATGTGTAGCATTTTACGTTATATCGTTCAGCTTTCTCAATATAGATATACAATACAAATATAAGATAAGTATATATGAATAATACAATAAATGTCAGAGGAAATATAATCCGAAATAGTTGCAATTTATACATATACAAAATATTTATTTTTTATATATAAAAAATGTGCATGCATTGTATTATTATTATAAATATTTTATGGTGAGTGAATTTATAAATGCATTCTCGTCTTCTCGTCTTACAAGTCAAATTTCATTTATTTTCTGTATTTTGTTTAATATTATCAAATTTCGAATTTGAGAATGTACACAATATTGCATATTGTTATATATTTACTTATTTTGTATATATCCTCCTGTATTTTGTATATAAATATGTCAATTTATATAAATTAATATATTGGTATATACATACATATACATATATTTAAATCTTGTTATATAGTATTATACATATGGATTACTGTATATATCGATTATCTCTCTTTTCAGTAGATACACAGGAATGCGATCGGGGAAACTACAAAAAGGTATTTTAAATATACACAGATTTAAATACGTTTAAATACGTATATACGGTATATACGATGTGTTAATCTATCATAGATCCACTGAAATTATAATCTTCGATTGCATTTAATTTAAACACTTTTAGGTTGTTGTAAACAATAAACTATTTTTAGTATTTAAAAAAAAACGCTTACTCTATTAAATTGTATTACTAATAGTATCAGAGGCGATTCTTATATATGTTCTATTTAATTTAATATATTTATTCTAATTTAATTTAAATATGTTTAGTGTTTTTTGATTGTTTTCGAATCTATAAAGTTTCACACACAGAGATGCACAATTTGTCATTTCATAACAAGCGTACTTTTCTGGTTGTAAACAAATCGTGAATAAAAATTTAGTTTCTTTTCTGTGACAGTGCCAAATTTAAGGTACAGAATTTCTCCATCGACTACGTATTCTGAAAAAAAATTTCTGTGATATTAGCAAAAATTACATAGGCTTACAGCAGCAGTTCTGCCGAATATGTGCCAGCCGAAATTTCTGATATTAAAGCAGAAGTAGTTCTGCATATTCGGTTATTTTCTGCATTATATTAATGCAGATTATTTTGCGATATTTGTAAAACATTCTTCTTTGTCGCAGAAGCCTTCAGAATCATTCTGCGAATAAGAATAATATTTCTGCTAATCCACAGATAGAGTTTTCTATCATCAAAGCATAACCACCAATGATGTCAAAAGTTGAATTGATGATGCTCTTGTATATAAATAAATAAAATATATAAGAGCAATATGAGAATAAATTTCTTGGTATTGAATATCAAAATATCACTCTTTTGGTTTCGTTTTGTTCTGATGTTAAAATGTTTTTACAACTCATCAGGCTATAGCGACAAAAATGGGTGATAATTCACTACATTAAAAATTGCGTTTACTAAATACAATATTGTATCAGCGAAACACATATTTATTTATTAAGAAACATTAAATTCTAATGCATATTCCAATAATTTTGGAACAGTCAATAACAATAATATAATACATGTTATAAATTAAGTACAATCTTGTCAAAATGTATGATAACAGCGATACAAAAAATACAATAAAAAATAAAAAAAACAATGGAGTACGATTATTATTATTATAAAAGAAATTTACTCTAATTACATCAACTCATATTGTCAGTACTTTTTACTTTATTATCAATTAAATTTTTATTTTCGTCGAAATATCTTTGTCAAATGTAAATACTTCTGTGTTTGAAGTATAACACACATATTTAATAATTAATGGGGCGATTTTTCGATATTAAAAAATTAGTAGTAGCGGTTTTGTGATAGTAGCAAATCTTCTACATTCTAGCAAAATTCTTCTTTTCTGCGGTTAATGCAAATTTTCTGCTCCGGCCGTAGAAATTCATCTGCTAACACTCAGCAGCAGCTAACTCTGCTAATACCGCAGAACATTTTTTTAGTGTATTTAAAGCAAATTTTAAAATATATGTTCGTAATTATTTTACAAAATGTGATTCAAAATATAACAAAACATGAAGTAAATTTTGAAGGTAATTCGACAGAAATTGTCAAAATGATGATTAATTTTGGTTGTTTTTCGCCATTTTGAATTCAACCTATACAAAACTTTTTTTTGTAATAGAAAAAACGTATTGTTCACATTCAAGCAGCAAAACATAATACTTGAAACTTTTGGATATCGGAATCCAGAAATTCAATATTTTTTTAATGCTTTATTTATATAGTACATTCATGGTTGGCCGTCATCTTCTATGAAATATGCGGATTAGCCATAAAATTGATATTTGTTCAATATTCAGGGCAAGTTGGTGCATAATTTTTGAAGTTATCATGAATATTCATTTTCGACGTACTCTTGGATTTCACCCACAATAAATGGAATTATAGCCGTTTTTTTCGAGTACTACAACATATATCGATACAGTTTAGGTGATTCCCATATTATTTTAAGGGAGTAGTGATCTTTCCACTTTTTTTTTTACTCATATTTTTGGGATTAGTATTGTAAAGAAAAGGTAAATTTACTTAAAATAATTGAGTCTATACATATATTCTATAATTGCAACATAATTGATGTAATTAATTTTCTGGTGTATACATTTTGTTAATAAAATATAAATTTCCAATTTCCTATCTATATTTATATATGCTATAGCAGAACTTTCATGCTTTATATATATTATCCCTATCGCTAATATTATAATAATAAGTATATTCAATTGGCTTTTCCATCATTGTCACCCCTATATAACAATCTTGATTATTATTTAGCTTAAATAATTTTCAATTTATTTTTGATAATACCTTTTTTTTTGGATTCTCTGTATCGATATATGTAGTTAGGATGATATGATGGTTTTTTTTGACACGAATGTTCTCATATATATGTTTTACTTTTCAATTTTAAATATTATGAATTTTGTATTACTATATACCAATATATATGGAAACATATTTGCCTGACGGTTATAGATTTTGAGGGTGATATGAAATTTTATTATAATACCTGTTATATATGCTTATTATATGCTCGTATTTGCGTTAAGTGACTTAATGGTATTTATCTCATGGACGTATTGGTTTTTTTTATATAAATATATATCATCATATACGTGTATATATAATTTATTTTGTATTATTCATATGCATATAAAACAGTATATGATGTATATTTATCGATTTATAGGTTATGGCAGTTATAGATAGGTACATAAATACACATTAATAAATATTAATATAGGATAAGTGCATTAGCATATATAAAAGGTGGTAAAAATAAATTTTCCGAAAATGAGAAAACTTTAAATCTAATATCGGAATCGGATATGGATAAAATATGTATATTAATAATAAATACATTTAGATATATGTGGATGGTTATGAATATTTGGAATGTATACACACAAAATGAGTTTTAAAGTATAGGTAATTTATAACACATAAGAAGTGTGTCCCTCATAAGCCTACCCAACCAATATCTTCGAAACCGCAGTGAAGTTATCACTAAAATGATGTTCGAGGACCCCCCACTGAATTCATTTTGGCAACATTTTGAACTTAACTCATTCCTCCCCACTCTATACCTTAGATGTTTAACGCAAACCAACTTTGAAAAAGCCGATTTAAACCTATATTTTTTTCCCGGCCTATTTTATAGATCGCCCATATGTCAAATTTTAACGCTAAAAGGGCTGGGTGAGGTGCTTGAAGTGGCTGGACAAGTCCCTTAATTTTCGTCGTAGAAAACTTTCTAATACATCACAATACATGTTTCCATATAGGCCCACACCAACTATATGAACAGACTTAACATTCGCCTAGGGCGATTAAAGGGAGGGGCGACAAAATTTGTAAAATAATCAGGGCATAAGAAATTGTTTTAAAAGTTTAAAACATTATTTTTTATTATGTAAAGGTTGTAGTAAAAACACCAGAACTTAGCAGTTAGAATAACGTTCAGGAATTAATTCGATAGGAAATTAAATTCTCTAAAAAATCAATAGCCAATAGGGTTGTAGAACAAATTCTATAGTAAAAATCTATAAAAGTAAATAATTATCAATGTAACCTTATACTTTGTGTATGGATACCCCTTAAATTAAGGGGTGGCGTGGTGTGGCAGTGGCTACCCGTTAGAAAAATTCCCGATTCCCATCTAAATGACATTTTTTTCCATAAATCAGCTAATTAGACATGTGCCTTCCTGAATATCACCTCATTTAGACAATACCTTGAAGTTTTCGCATGGGCCGCCACTGCCCGTAATATTATTGTAAATTCGGAAAATTCAGCTGATTTTACTTTTAGATTCATACTTAAAATCAATACCAAAAATTTTGAAATTTTCTTAAAAATTGAAATAATAAGAGATTGATTTTTACTAATTAAAGTTTAAAATAATTTTTTTTAATAGAAAGGGGTGATCTTGAACATGGCGTAAAGTTAGCTGAGAACGGTCCTGTTTCCATAGAGATTTAACGAGTTTTCGTAAATTCGTAGCATCTGATGCAAAATCCCCCTTTAATTAGAATTTATTCCCGGTGGGATTCCCACATATTTTTATTGCTTTTAAATTTCTCATCACGGTTTACAAATAATACGGAAAAAAAATATCGGTTTATATTTGATTTTTCAAAGTTGGTATGCGTTAAGCAAATATAAGGTATAGAGTGGGGAGGAAGGAGTTAACCCCAAATTATAGCCAAATTTAATCCAAAGGGGGGTTCCTCTAACATCATTTTAGTGAACCACTGGTTTTGAAGATATTGGCTGGATAGACTTATGTGGGACACCCTGTATCTGTATTATACGATATTTTAAAATTTAAGCGAATAATAAACGTGTTTTATTTACGCTATGATTGTATGTGTGACTGTGAGGTAAAATGTTCATGTAAAACAACAACCGCGTGATTTCGATAAGTTTTCAAATCACAAGATTCAGATATAAGATATTTAGTTATATGATGTGTAGGAGGCTAAAAATCCCGAATTAACAAAGTTCATTTGATTTTTTTTATTTCAATGTTGTTAACCGCATTGATTAAAATATTAGTATTCCATGGTTTTTTTTTATATACAACATTTTTTTTCATATTTTTGCAATAAGTAATTATATTTACAAAATATTATGTGGAAGTGATTCACATTTGCCTATACGCTTTTCTGGATCGAGTGAAACAACCATCGAAAACAATAATCCAAAAAATTTACAAAAACTAACTATTGTTTTTAATTCTAAAATTTTCTTCGTGATTTATATCGTTTTATTCACAATGTTGGGATACAGATTTGGATAATTTTGAATAAAACACACTAAATATAACTTTTCATTTAAAGTATACATATATATCAAAAATACAACAACTCTCATAACACAAGAATAAAATTGTTTTCAAAATATTTGTATATATTTACAATTTAAACACATAGGTAAGTAAACATTTAAAAAATGTATATCCAAACATTGAATATTTGCTATATGTTTTGTCAACTGTCATTGTATTGCACATTCTTTAATACAGTAAAACCTCCCAATTGTAGCTCTCTGTCTAATTCCAAAATCGGACCACAATTAATACCGTAAACAATTAATACTTTAAGTTCGTCATATAGATAGATAGAACCACCTCGAAATTGGGACAATGGCTTACTAATTACTTATGGATTTTGGATTTTTCTTAATTATGGATTTTTCTCACCTTTAAATTGAACCAAATTTGTATTGTTGCTATCTACTATACATGTGTTCCAATTATGAGGTTTATCTGTATAACCATTATTTATGTATATACCTAAATATTCTTCTCAAATTATATGCAAATTGTCAAAGTTATCAGTGCTTTTCTGGAATTTTTTTTTTGTGTTTTTGTTACATTTTCAATGTTATAATACAATTTTCATTTTTTTATATAATTCTAATAATAGCAAAAAAACTCTTTAAGTTGATTACTTTGTGTTATTCATATATAGATAGATATAGATAAAAGCGTTTTCTTGTTTGGCATAAAATTTGATAATAAAAAAATTTTAGATATATATACCTTTGTTTTATATAAAGCATATAGAATATATGTGTATATATTAAAATTCTTCAAAGGTGAGATTGAAAAATACCTTTATATATATATATACGCAAGCAGACATATAAAAAATACCTTTATATTAGATAAAAAAAAATTGTTATTTTTTTTTTCTTTTGATAAATGTATATTTTATATAAAAGGGAAATATTGTAATATAATATCCATAAATAACTTAAAGGAAATCAAATTATATATTAATTCCCAAAAGTATTTTATAGATATAATATAGGAAAGTAAATACGAAAATTTCATACATATATAAATAAATAGATATAAAAAAAAATGAAGAAAAAAAATTGGATATTTATTTCAGGGTAAATATTATAATTTACTTTTTTTTTTCATAAATATATATATGCTTTTTAATATGATATTCCATGAACTGAATATAATTATTATTACGTATATAATATCATAAACAAATATGTATTTCTAATATCTATAATATATACATATTTATATGCGATTATAAGATTTATATTTGCATAATAAATATAATAGTTAGATAACCTTTTACTTTATTATGATAAAAACCAGTTGTTTTTTTATATATATATATAGGACCACAACAAAAATAATACTAATCTAATTTATATATACATATTTGTAAGAGAACGAAAATTGAATACATAAACCAAAACTAAATTAACTTTATCGCAAAAAAATTAAAATCTTTAACCCATATAACCAAAAATTCTACACCCTTGCAATATTTTTATACCCGGAGATGAAATGTTAACTAACTGCATTAATTCTTAAAATAATTACGCCTATAGGGTTACATTTTCTGGCTATTTCTTATTTCTTTCAAGTGCCGTACATTTGGTAATTCTATTCCAAACCGTTTTCATGATATTCCAAAATAATCCATTTTTGAATCACCAGGAGATTTTTTATAGGTAATCACTTTAAATTTAAAACCATAAATTTAGAACTTTTAAATGATGATAAATCGATTGGTAATTTAAAATTTTACACCGATTTAAAGAGCTAATTAAAATTGCGGGCATCGTCGGTTCCTCACGAATAATGAGCATTACATTAAAAAAACTAATCAAAATCCATTTGTTGGAAATAAAAAAATAAATAAAATAAAATTCAAATGTTCAAATTGACTATTAAAAAAGTTCTATATTTTTTATTTAATCGTGAATAACTTCGAAACTAGCGTGTCGAAGTGCATACCCAACGAGACCTAATTAATGTATCACGTTTTTAAGCATGTTGGCCCGAAAGTTTTACAGGGTGTCTTTTCGACATATGATACATCAGTAGAAGTATAAATATATAGAATGATTTTTAAGAGAGTTTTTCATACAAATCAGCGATCGCATCACCGATATGCAAAGTTGGAGTTGTGTTAGTAAATTTTGTGTAAAGATGCAAATTAATTTTATTCTTTTATTTTTTTGGGAAAATTTTGAAAATATACAATAATGACAACGCCTTTTCAATTAAATATTTTTGTGAAAATGATTTGACATTAATCCAAAGACCTTCTGCCGAATGTTTTTTTTGAATGTGTGAGTTCGATAATGCGATCGTTTTTCATGAATTCGTTGTTCATCTATTTCTTTATATTGCTATATAGATACATCAAACTTTACAGAACAAAAAATTAAAATTTTTATGTTCTTTAAACACGGTTATTTAAACATTTTGAGTTGCCCGATCTACATCATTTGAAATTTAATTTAAAGATGATTTAATTCTAATACTAATATTGGCACTCTGTATAATGTGATTCATTTTTAATCAATGGTAAAATAAAAATTATACCCATAAAATGCAAACCCTTAGATAGTAATTAATAATAAAATAATGATTGTTCCATTTGAAATCCTTCGTCCTTTTTTCATAAGAGTTTATGTAATTTTTTTAGTACACCTATTTTAGCGAACATTCATATAATCACAAGTGTCACAAGCAATATTCATATTGAATTATTGATTAAATTAATATTTTCTCACTACCCCACACACACACATACTGTGATAACATTTTTTAAAAGTCTTTAAAAGTCTTAAAAGTCATATAAAATATGAACAAAGATTTATTATTTAAGTATACTATATAGACAAAAAAAAATTTAATTATATTTTCTCTTATAAGTATATGCGAAAGCAAGCAAGTTAAATAAGAAAATTTTTATATAAGAACAACGAATCATAAAAAAAAACTTTTTTCTGCTATAAGAAGAAGTACTTAAATTTTTTTTATACTATTGAATTGGAGTATTCTCAAAACATTATAATTATTATGATGTGTGTATTTTGTGTTTGTAAATTTTTTAATTATAATGTTTTTCGTGGGGATATACATAAAAAACATTAAAAAATAATAAAATATTCAAAAACTTTAAAAACAACTACGATTACGAAGAAAATATAGAGATAACCTCGCCGCTATGTGGAAGACAAAAAACGATGTAATACAAAAATAAAGTATAGTACAATTAGAGGATATGATTATTTAAAAAATGAATTTGAGTTTTTTTATCCTTGTAAGAAGTTTACTATAATATATAATTAGGGATTTGGTTTTATGATTGTATTTTAATGTTTAAAAAAAATTTTCGTTTTATTGTAATTATTATATATATTCAGAATAAAATTCCAAACGTTAATTATAAAAATTCCATCAAGTGCTTTTATTTTACAATGCATATCAATTTTCCATATAAATATACGTATGTAATAATTATTGAAAAATGAGTTCAATTCTTTAATTATATATAGATATGCCTATAATAGTTAAAGGTTCAATTTATAAAATAAAAAACATTCGAATTAAAAAACTCGTTTGTTGGTTGTTACACAATGAACTTTAAAAATCTACATAGACATTAATTAAGAATTATTGAAAAAGAATAATGGAAAGTTTAGTTTTTTTGAATATTTCTTGTCAAATCAAGACAGTTTATTTTATTTTATTTTATGGAAAATTCAGTTTATTTGCAATATCAGAATTTCACCCTTAAAAATTGAAATGATTAAATGTTAATTTATACTAAATTAATTATTTTTTTACTACAGTTTAGAAATTTGTTTTTATTGAGGGGCGATCTGTCAAACTTAAACAGTGTGTAAAAATAGCAAGATAGGTATCTTAATATATAGTGACGTATTTCTTATATACAAATTATTTTACCATACATTTTAAGTAAATTAAAGGGTCAAGTAACTGTTTATATAAAATTTAATAAAATTGAATTGTAACAATAAAATTGTGATAAGATCTTTCCCTCTTTTTTGTCCTTCTTTATAATTATAAAAACTTCTTTATAATTAAAAAAATTCTTATCAGTTTAATGGATATTAAATTTGGAAAATCAAATGTAAACCTATGTTATTTTTTTTTCGCCTATTTTGCAGACCGTGACGAGAAACTATAAAATAAATAAAAATATGTGGGGGTCCCATGGCGAATTTTTACACAAATGGGGATGGTCCACGTGATGGAAAATCTGCGAAAATTCGCTAAATATCTATGAAAATGTGTGTTGTGATGTATTAGAAAGTTGTTCTGCATTGAAAATTAAGGGGAATGTCCAAATACCCCACGTTTTTAAAATCGAAAAAATCGGGAAAAATCGAAATTTTGGTTTTGCATGCTATCAAAAAAATATAGGTTTACATTTCATTTTCCAAAGTTCATAACCATTAAGCACATAAGGGTTAGTGTGGGGAGGAAGGGGTTAACATAAAAATGTAGCCAAATTGAATCCAGTGGGGGCCTCGGTCGTGTGTTTTAATTCCATCACGATGGAATGCTTCATTTTTGTGTGAATTACTCGATTATCGGAATCACCAACCGAAACGTCAAATTACATGCATCACTAAATATAATGTTATTCCATTGTGTCTTTATTTTAATAGTTGTGTCTTTTGCAAAACACATAAATGTAGATTTGGGATGACAAATTTTTAGGGAAAAAACATGTTTAATAAAATATGTCTTATCTTATAAAATGCATTGTTCCGTTTTCCTTGTACATTGCCTTGTCCACTCTCGTGCGACAGATTTTTGGGTTAATGTTGAGTGTTGACCATTTTAGAGTTCTATTAAGGATAATAATCTTCCTATTTTTTCATAATTGCGTTTATAACGATCAGTAGCATAAGTAGCATTTTCCACCGCTTCTATTTTTCTGTGATTCAAATGAACCGCGATTAAACGATATTTTTTTTAAATATCGTATTTTGTAGACTTACAATTAGAGCTACATTAAGTTCTTTACGCATATATGTATGGTTCTCTTTAATAATTAGATTTAAAAGAACGATTCAGTCCTGATTTAAGTGCAATAGAATCATATTGTGGCCATTAATAAAACGAAAGTTAAAAAATGATCCGCAAATTACAAAATAGAACTTAATAGAAATAATCGGCTGCATTACAATCGTTTGTAAGAGTTTTTCTAACATTAAATCAAACACTCTATATATTGTATCAAAATTATATGGGAATATCTTAAGAATATCGATAATTGGCATGCAATGATTCCTATAAAATAATTGTTTTAAAGAAATATATGTCGTTAACATCAACAATTGATTACATCAACCAACAACCATAACCATAAGAATTTAACATCATCACATACTAATCAGATTTTATGGAATTATGGAATTAAATTTTCTGTATGAATTCTATATTATAATCTCATATACTAATCCAAATTTAAATTATTATTTAATATTTCGAATTTGAGCATTTATATACATTAAATAAAAATAAATACTATATATAATATCATAATATGCAAATAAAGGCATGCATGACATATATAAATAAAACATTTTACACACTCTATAGATCAATGCATGCAATGCAATGCAATTTATTTTGTCACATTCATTATTCAAGTCACATTCATTATATCATAAATATATATTTTTGCTTTTAATATAATAGTATAAACTATTTTATTATTTCATATACCGAAACAAATAAAATATTTAAAACTCTTTTTGTTTTTTAACGTACTTCTTACAATCGGAAATATATATATATCATATATGGTATATCATATGGTATATATAAAAATATCGTATATGTATTCTATATTAATATGTTTTATATATTTATTTAAAACGAGCTACTTGTAAGAATTGCATTTGCTTTTCTATATAAAATTTTTAAGGGGTTTTTATATGTATCGATATAAATACAATTTCATAATACTTTATCTAATTTAAAAAAAAATGTAAACAAAATTCAGAGAACGAAGGAAAATCGAAGATCCGTTAATTATTGTCGAAGATAATTCCATTTATTGCAGGACACCATATTGATTACAGCCGCCATTTTGTTTACGACAACTTGAGTAATTCTTAAGGGATCATCAAAATCCAGATTTATGGTGAAAAATCTGCAGAATTTCATCCAACGGTTTATGAAACATTTTTTGCGATATAGCTCAGCAAGTAATTGTGTTCGACAGGCCTTAACCATGTCAACACAAAAATTAAATATGATAGATGTATGGATGAATGAATGTCGAAAATATAGGCTTTTATGAAAGTTAGATTTGAGGCGCACGTACTCGTGCGGGTCGTCGCACAACGCCACGCTTTAATGTTTATATTTATATATATTTACAATTCGTAATAAAAATTTTCTATTACACACATAAAGCATTATGTACCATAATGTACATATAAAGATATAAACCATATTATGTACTCAAAAGGAAATATTTTCAATATTTTTATGGATTTTTTAGACACATAACGAGCTGTATATTTGTATACAGTAATAATATATTTAAAAAATATTATAGTTTCCAATATAAAATGGTTTTAAACATATCTGTTTTTATTTATGTATTTTACATGAGCAAAAAATTGTTTATCGCGAAATGACTCACCTCTATCCCATATTATTTTATAGATATTGTATGCATATGTAATAAAAATTCCAATCTCATTCCAATCTTTTAAAATATACAAAATATATAACTTAAATTTATATGTATTTAAATATATGGATAAATCGTATTCATATATTCACTACATTAGAATGATATTGATATTGATATTCTCCTGCTTAAAGGAAAGTAACATATACATTATACATATATGAAGAATACCGGGATGAAGTGCGCGCTATTTTGTGAAAATAACACACTCATTTTTGATGAGAAAGTTAAAAACATTGTATTGACCTTTGCTTTCTACACATTTTGACTACCCTTCTGGCAATTTGTGCGAATCGTACTCATAGAATTGCTCAGTGCTCAGGGAAAAAGCATTGTCTTCTTGCCGAAACGATAAGCCTTGGCATTCGATCTTGGTCGTTGTACTGGATTAACAGGATTAGTTGTACTGTCCTGGATATATGCATTTTGAATTTTTTCATTTTTTATCGCCACTAACAATTCGATGCAAAAACTGATTTTCTTTCGTGTCTTTGAATCAAAAATTTGTTCCATATAAATAAATCTTGACGCTCACTTCAAATCGATATACCTGATATATATCTAATATAAATATATTACGGCAATTTCAATAAAGAATATTGGAAATTTTCATTTTTATCCATGTTTTAATCCTCAAAATCGATATTAGAATTATTTAACGAAAGATAAACTAAAATAATTGAATTGTATAAGTATCCAATGCCATATATACATAATATTGATATATACATTTAGATATAATAGGCGTAGGAATTAATAATGCGGATTTTTTGGCTTGAAAATGGCATTTATTTGTATAACAAAATGTAAACGTTTGCCAATGGTTGTTTGGTCGATATTCAACGCCATTGCAAGTTCATGTTGCGTTCTACACGAATTTTCATCCAATAACGCTTGCAATTCTTCGTCTTCGAATTTTTTTGGCTGACCTGGCCGTTCTTTGTCTTCCAAGTCAAAATCACCATTTCGGAAGCGTACAAACCATCGTTCACAAGTTGCTAGAGCTTGAGCATGTCCACCATAAGCTTCAACCAACAAACGATAACTTTCAGCAGCGGTTTTCTTCAAATTAAATAAAGTTATTAAATTTCCCCCAAAACAATTTTTTCAGGCATATGTTTCGACATATTCGAAGCAAAAAAAGGTTTGTTGTTTACCTACAGTTAATAGAAAATATATCCAACTAATTCAAATGAATAATTATCCAAAATAAAATAGATATATCTTAATATATAAAAAGGTTAGTGCGTTTGTTCGCGACATTATAACTAAAGAACCGTCACACATAACATGTAATGTTTCTATTCTACACGGGTGTGTTACTTTCCGATGTGTCATGTTTTTTATAAAATTGTCGATAGATGGCGAGATATACGAGTTATTCAGAAAAATCGTATTTATTTTCAAAATGAACCCAAAAATTAGAAATTACATTAATTCCATTGTAAATAAAAGAAAAATTAAAAAAAAAAATAAATTTTATCTCCTACCAAAGTCCATCAAACTGTTGTAGTGAAAAACACCGTTACCCCTGTTCGCTTATACTCTTATAGTATATATATGCATATGTATATAAATTGTTAATCGTTATTCTTTCTACAATATTCCATTTTCTTTGCCAGAAGGATATATAATACAACATATTAAATATAATATATCTTTATACGGAATGATATAAAGTCTATAAAATAAATTAGTGTTTTTTTTTCATATACCCATATACACATAGAGATAGTAACTATATATATAGATTAAAGTATATCTATCTGTAAAATATACTATTAGGTTATTTAGAGAATAATTGAAATATACGTAACATAAAATCCATAACGAAATATCTATAATGGTATTTCTTTTTAACATCACACCAATCACACCAACACCTTTCAAGTATTATCATAGTGTTTTATCAAGAGCACGTGTTTGTGTAGTGAGTCTATGAAACGAACACAAAATAAGGAAAATAGTGCTGACCATATATGTAGTTGTAAAAATATTACCGAATAAAAAAAAACAAATTAACTCGTATGTATATGTTCACACCATCGACACAGTCCGGCGAGAGTGTAGTTGGTGGTGAATGGTGTTGTACGTGTGTAATGATGGTGTGATGAAAATAACAGCTACACATTCAACAAACCCAGTAGAGCCGGTGAATGAAAGGAACAGCTTTTTAACAACACTCACTTTAGGTGGGATTGGTGTGATTGGTGTGATTGGTGTAACATGAAAAAGACGGCATAAGTCTTTATTTAATATTCAATATGGCATTTATGTATTATTCGGTAAATTACATATATATATATATACAGCTATTATATAGGTGTAGTATATATTTGAAATGGATTTCTATATTTATATATAATCAATGTAAATGTACAAAACATTTCATTTTGTATTTGTATTTTGTAAATATATATAATATAACAAAACAATATACATAATATAATAATGTAATTTGTTTATTTTTCCAGTTCATATAGTTCATTAGGGTAAAATTTAGCATTTAAATGCATATTCATTATTTAGAATATATAGGAAATTCTATTTCTAGATATATATACTATATTTTAACCACATATGTATATATATCGAAATCCAAAATGATATCAACAAATTCGCACAATCCAAATATACGAAAATATATATACTGTATTAATTATACAAATATGGAATATAAATTGTCAATATTTTAAATTGTAAATTATATTTATGATTCAGGCTTTCAGATTACTATATAAAATTATAATCATAATTAAAGATATAATAATATAATGCATAGTCACCCATGTATATAAACTTTGTGAGCGACTGTGGTAATAAAATGCATGTTTAATATCATGATAACAAACGGTATACACATATATTGTTAATATATATTTATGTTAATTTAAACAAAACTTTTTGTAAATTATGGGTATAGATTGTAATATTATATGCATAGATAACACTGTCCACGATAAAAGTATGGTCATTTTCAAGCTAAAGTAGTTATTGATTTTGGCAAAAAATACATAGACAATCGTATAATGAAGTTACACAAGGAAATTCTACAAAACTTAATAGATAGAGTCAAACAAAAATTTTGAAATTTTTATATGAATTTTATTAGAATGTTAAATACAATTAATTTAATTTTATTAATTTGTTTATGTTATATTTTTTTTAAACCTGTAATTTTTCAGATGTAAACTTGTTATTAAAAATTACCATTTTATTTTGGTGAACCTACCTTATGCAAATATTTAATATTTATTTTAAAAAGTCTATTCAAATGAAATGTATATTTGATCTGATATTTCATAGAAGACAATTTTAAATCGAACAAGTGGTTCAAAAGATAGAGTCGATTTTCCATTTAGTATACGTAAAAATGGGTCCCATTTTTGGTAAACTGTATAAAATACTTGTTCCATCAAACCTAGGTGTTTACTTTAACAGTATCACAAATTTAATGGAATTTTCACTAATATCGAATGGAAAATCGGTTACATCTTTTGAACCATTTGACCGATTTTTAAATATTCTTCTATGAAATGATTCGAGGAAAATAAAAATTGAATAAAAAACCAGGACCAAAAAATCAAATATATAGGCAATTTAGAAAAATCGATTTTCCGGAAACTATAGTTCGTGTATCACCCAGATTTTTTTCATACGGAGGCTAACTAAACATTTGTTTTACGGAATATCCTATTGTTTGAACAATTTGACGAAATTTTTTTCACCCGCACGGATATTGGAAAATCTCAACGTAATAGTAGTTATTTATCATATGCAATAAGGCCTATTCGTTTTAGAAATCCTACATCTATATATTGTTCTACCTAAAATATAGGAGAAATAAGAAATCGTTTCGTAAGTCATATTCATTTTAAAGAGTGAAAGTAATAGACCCTTTTTTCAACCTCTCTGATGTTATCCATATAGGGTCATAAGTAGAGGTCATGAGCTATTGTGTCGTGAAGATTTTGAATTGATTCTAGTCCCCGTTCCTGAGTTATGAGTGATTCTCCCATAACTCAGGAAGGGGGGGGAAGTTCGCCTTGATGCTAATGGGAAGTTCGCCTTGAATGCTAATTTTCCAAAATATGAGAATATACATTGAAATATACAAATGTAAAGCTTCTAAAATAGTGATAATGTTTAGTCACTACTGTGACTACATCACTAACCGTGGCCGATTTTACAGTGCGAGCGTAAGCTCTAAATTTATCTTAAACTCAAGCTTATTACATTTTCGGTTTTTTTTTTCAGTTTTTCAGTACAGTTTTTTTAGTGCACATTTTGTATGTTGTTTTTTTATGCTTTAAATAAATGGTTTTAAACTAAAAACTAAAGTAAATATATAAATAAATTATAAATCCAAATTTGTGAAAATCAACAATAATAATTCCAATATTACACCCAACCCGAATATCTGTGATGTCTCCATTACAATTCCATAAGAATTACAAAGAAATGATTTTGATATTGATTTTCCCATTTCTCAAGCCAATCCCAATCGCAATCACAATCCCAATCCACTATGGTGGTCGGTCGGTAGAAAATGATTATTTATTAGTCATAAGGCTCGCCTTGGTACTATCTGCATCCAGCCAAGTATTCGTACGTCTCCTCGTGGCGACCGCCGATAATTAGTTTTTTTCAAACTAAAATATACCATTCAGAGATGAAAATGATTAGAAAAGTATAATTACATTATATCATATGTTATCGACTTTCTATTTATAATACAGTGAGACTTATCATCAATTTTAATTATACTTCATCATAAAGTTTTAACTATATATAATAATATTGATGAGGATATAAAATCTATACCATTTATTACAATTTAATATAGAACACATTTCTTACATATGTATAATCGTTAATTTCGCATTAGCCCAATTATACCGAATATATATTATCGCAGATTGGATTAATTCCAATCCGCAGTATACCAGCATCATTAATAATTGATAAGATATACGAATGAGTATACATACATACATATGTAGAAATTAATTTCAAAAGAATAAAAAATGAATTTATTTTATCTATATCATATGTATTTGCTTATAATACAATATCACTTTATTATATATATGCCATCATCAGGACCGGTCCTTTACTTATTTCACGCCCTACGCCGTCTAAATATTTACGCCATTTATAGCATATATGTTGCCATTTCCACATCACCCAGCAGACCATAAGAGGTAATACGTTTTCTTGTTGCGGTATCTCTTTTAGCCCCAGTCTTCTGGATAACATTAATAATTAAATGATTAAATAATATTTTAAAAATATTTAAAACAAATTGAACACGTCGGGTTTCATAATGGGGGAAATCTATTCGAATGTTTTGAAGAAAGAGAACGTCTCTTAGGTAAAAAAAATTACGCTACGGAAAGAAACGCCTCAAGGAAGTGCAATGTTTGTATGAATGAAAGGACCGGTCCTGACCAGCATATATATATATATATATAATAATTGATAAATTTATGCCTATTAATATAATAATGTATATTTAATGTACTATTCTGAAGATATGAATCTATATATATAAATAAATATAGAAATCCAAATATATCTGGATACAAAATATATAAATATATGTAATGTGTTATATACATAATATAATATACAATTTTTCCTTATATACATATATATAGAAATAGTATCAGGATATGTAATGTATATATAGAAAATTATCACAATTATTAATAGATCAACCCTAAGGTATATATATATGTTTTTTGTCATAATAAATCCTGTATAAATCCAAAAACGTGTGTAATATATCGTATCGCGTATCCCTTTTACATTTACATTTATATACAGAAATATATTTGCACAGATATATACTATATATGTATGTATATTGTATATAGATAATTCTATAAATATTTATACATGAGTATATTTTCATATATTATATATGGTATGTACGAAAATTCTCATTCTAAAATGGTAGTTATATCCCGGATATATATAGAGAATGTATATATAGTTCGATATCCTATCTATATATAATACATATAAGAACAATTTACATTTCAAATTGCTAAACATATACAGTACATATGAATATAGTGAATAAAATTGTCAAAGCGATGTATATAGTTGGAAAAATCAATATTTTCTATAAATTTTCATCGTTGTTTTGTTTACTCGTTATTATTGTACAATGTATTGTACATATATACTATTAAATACATAAACGTATATTCTTATACAGAAATACGTATGCATATAAATACAATCCCAGAAAACATTTGGAACGCTCACGGACGAAACTCATGCCAGAAAGGCCACCGTGGAGCAATGCATTAAGAACTTCCAGCTTCCCAGACACCGGGCGCTCTCTTGGAGTATTAACTTACCATAGCAATGGTAAACACTCCTATGACTGATCAACCAATCCGCAATTACTAGTCTAACTAGTAAATGAACTCCAATTAAAACAAAAAGCAGAAGAAAGTGATGCGTATCTTACGCATGAAATGAAACAACATGCCGTTTACCGTTTCCGTTTACCGAGCTTTACCGCAGGGTTCAATACTTGGCCCGCTAATATTTTGTCTACAGAGTAATGACCTGCCTGCTTGTGCATCATCATCTAATTTGCACATGTATGAGTACCTTGCCCAAATATACTGGCATAGCACTTTGGTTAATGTGCCATTACATGTATATCATTAAAAAATGCTACATTGCGGGTCATATCCGATTGGGTTCATAGGAATCGACTGAAATTAAACGAATCTAAATCACAATGTATTATAAAAGGGATATTGACGAGACTTCGATGGCCAAAATGTTGTGATAAATAATGTTGCTATTCCATTTATCCAGCGATGATTAGGAATCTCGGTATTATTTTTAATAAACGTCGTGGTCGTGGAATGTCCATGTCAATTTGGTTTCATTGAGGGCTTAAGATGGGCTCCAACGATTGTGGAGGTTTTTGCGGTATTACTTTTTCGGTAATTTTTTTGAATTGCGTTCAATGTTGATTAAATCCCAAATCATGACCCACTTCCTATATTGTGACGTAGTCTTCGATCGCTCGCTTCCGATCAAGTTAAACCTTATATTTTATTCTTATATTCGTTATATCCGCATTGTTTGTGCCCATACGATCATATGTCTGAGTATGCCAATAGTATAATTGGTTGTTTGCTTAACAAATTTTATACGTTATAGATGCTTGCCTTTTTTTATATTAGTTAAAAGAGGTGAATCAAGGTATTTGTTTGCATTATTGCGATTTTTAAATCTGCTGGCCAGAACTGGTAACCTTATACTCCCCAGGCATTTTTCCCCGTCACTATTCCTTATTCTGATTCGTGTATGGTATGAATCAGTGGATTCCATTGCCTATAAGATAAGCAAGCCATTATAAAGCACGTGTGGCTACTTTTGGAAGTGATCCATTTTGCCATATTTAATGTACATAAATCGCCGATATGATTGCATCTTGGATTCGTAGATGATATTTCAACGGGATATTTCAGATATATCTTCCATTTATCTTCTTGACGTATTTCTTACGATTCATCAAGACTGGTGATTCATGAAGAATTATTGCATTCAGGACACCATTTCCATTTCGATTTACGAATGACGAATTCAATAAAAATAGGATATCTTTCGTGATAAACATTTCATCTTCCTTAAACAAATTATGAAAGATGGACGAATCATCTTGCACGCCGGGATTATATTATGGTACATATATTTTTTTATTTATATGTGCAAATGTATATCTATAAAATAACCAGGTCTACCGGCGAGGGTGTTGTATTTGATGTTGTATGTTTAAATACGATATATTTATTATGTATATAGGTATGATATAAATGTATAAATAAAGAGCACCTTCAGACACACTGCACTATAGAAGGTCTATAGTATACATTAGTTATAGATAATCCGATTTTTATTTTTTTAATTATACGTATGCCTTATGGCAGCATTTCGTGGAAAAAAGGAATAAGCATATTTGTATATATATCCTTATTGCTTATATGTAATATATTCACTTTGATAATTTCTTTTATTGACGCGATTTGATCACAAATAAAAAAACAAACGTATTTTATGAGCTATATACCATATATATTGTATTTCATATAGTGCATTAAGTGCGATATGCTATTTTCAATTTGAATATAATTGCAATTTTTTTTGTTCTATTTCATTCAAAATTGATTTTTTGCATTAGAACGTCTCAATTGTTTTCTTGTTTTATCTATGCTCAATCTACATACAGAAATAAATGAAATAGTTGATATAATATATTTCAGTTTACAACAAAGTTAGAGATAGATAGATTATGATAAAGACCTTATATTTCTTTATATGAACCACCTTAATAATCCATTGTCCATTTATTATATTATATTAGTTTATTTATTGTATGTATGAAAATGTTATGTGTGTTTTACAAAATGGGGTCTGTTGTTTACAAACATGTATAAATAATGTAGTGGCGTATCCTGGTAATGTCCTAGTTGTCATATGACAACTTGATTTTTGCGAAAAAATCATATAAAAATTCAATATTTAAAAAAAAAATGTGTCCTGAAAATTTGCGAAAAGTTTTTTTAACTTCACGTACTATTCGATATAGAATTGATTTTAAATAGTTTTGTTAAAAATAAATGTTGACAACATTCTTCTAAACACATCATATAAAAACTCAAAAAGGCCATATATTTTAAAATTAACTACAATTTCATTTAGAACGTACACACTTAATCACACTTAATCAGTAGGTTGTTACAATAAAATACTAACAACTTCCATTCCATTCATATTGTCTTATTTACCTATATTATCCTATTATGCTATTATATACAAATTCAACGATATGCATATGTATTTGAATTTAAGTTGTGAAAGCTTTGTTGTAACAACTCAATGGTTAAATTTGTTCTAAATAAAATTGTAGTTAAGCTTAAAATATATGGGCTTTTGATTTATTTATATGGTGTGTTTAGAAGAATGTTGTCAATATTTTTTTTTAGCAACCTTCCATACATATGGTAAACTAACATTTTCATATATCGCACATGCTGTAATGTAGATACAATACAAAAACGAATGAGGTAAAGTATGAGAAATTAGTAATGTGTGTAAAAGAAGAAAATATATAATAAAATAATTCTCATTTAAAATTAACAAATTTGCAATACGAGCATTTATTTTTATTTATTCATGTTGCTAATTTAGTTTTTGAACAACTTGGAGATTTCATATTGCATTTTAATGATATTTAGTGCAAATTAAAAATAATAATTTATTGGTGAATTGAATCTAGTTGAGCAGTTCTAAATTGAAATTCCAGAAGATATTTAGTTGGCTTTTTTATTCCAGAAGATATTTAGTTGAAATTAAAAACACATAAATTAGTTTAGTTTAACGAATTATTGTTGCTTTCAAAAATTTTGACAACTATAATTTTTGGCTACGCGGCGCCGCTGAAATAATGCTATAATGCTATACTATATATGGATAAATATATCACTTTATAAACCTATAAATATGGTATATATAGATGAGGTGTGTATATACCAAATGTATTTGTATATTAAATTAAATACAACGATGCAACGGATTGTGTATTTATACTCATATAGTATTTTTTTTTAATATTCCAAATGATTAATCAAATTGTTTTCAAAATATTTATTATATGTATATTATATATGATTGAATAATTTTGTGTTTAGTAAAAGTGTTTTATATTGTCAATCGCTTGATTTAAATATATTTTGTTCAAATATATTCTTGTATTGTCCTTTCTTCCGGATATATATTTTAAAATTCATGTATATTAAAGGAAGATATGCGTTGTGTGAATCAGCATCCATTCTTTATTTATTAAAAAGTTAATTTAAATTGAATTTTAAGGTGTAATATTATTGTGATTTTAATACAAATTTTCTTAAGTATATAGACTTTATTCTTAAACATCTATAGCAGTAGTAAAAAAATGCGAATTTTGTCATAAGACTCTTTCATATATAATTACATTACAATCTGAATGAACAAAAATAAATTTATTATAGAACAAAATGAATGGAAAGCGTGGATGGAAAATGTGTGCCCTTTTTCGTACAGTGAATATGTATACGTTCAAAAATGTGTACGGTATAAATGGGACAAAATTTCACCGACACTACTGCAAAATTGGCCTTGGAACAAATGATGCCCTTGACCAAATTGTTTTCTGTGAACAATCCGAAAACTATTATCCTAAATTCGAAAAATTGAATCTTCCGGAAAATTTTAGTCGAACATTTTATGAATGTGAAAGCTAGTAGATAGTCATATAAGAGACAATGTGCTGAAGAGTAATCCTATAAGAAGCAATGTGCTGAAGAGAAAATATTCGAGACGGGAGTGAACGAATACAAAATTATAACTAAACCGATTTTGACCTATGAATTAGCAGGCTAGAACAGTAAGGCCCAAAAAAGGATGGCACAGAGCAAACTAAACAAACTTCAGGGATTGGCGTGTTCGGGGATTACAGGAGCAATGAGCACAATCCCTATAGCCGTTCTGGAAGTAATACAGATTCTCCCGCCATGTATGTATTAAAAATTGAGACTAGGAATACTAAATTCTGTGTCAGAGGAAAACAAAATCACGCGCATGTGGATACCTGGTCACAGTGGAATGGGGGGTAACGATAGAGCAAACTCTATGGCAATAAAGAGCCCTGCTTGCCAAAAGATTCCCAGACCATTTTGTGTTTTGGCTAACACATTGATTAAGGCAAGATTAAGAGAACTGCTCCCAGAGCACCGAGAACCACTGGAATGACACCGTTGGCGGTATAGACAGTATAAATTATTTATTCCTGCGCATTCGAAAGGGCTGACGAAGCAAATTCTGAATCTAAACAAAACGAACGTGCAAACAACAAATTCTGAAGCTAAGCGAACATATAAACATATGTTTTTTATTTTTATATACTTTATTATTTTTCTAAATTTTTCGGGAAAATCGACTTTTCGGAATTTTGAATTTTTCGAATTACAACAAGCATATAGTCTTTATCGCTAAATACTAAATTAATCCATTTTGAACAGGCCTCAAAAAATATTTACCATATAAATATATACATAGACACCTTACACAATTGTTTCTGCGATCGTGCTCTAAATTTCCCAATTTAAAACTTTTATATATCACATAAAATATAGTATACATAAATATTTTCCTATGTAAATATCTATACAAAATACAAATTTTAATGCATAAATAAAGATAAAATTGCAAATGCAGATGTATCAGCTAAATACCTACCACCCACTATTCTATTATTCTATATATATATATATATATATATATATATATATATATATATATATATATATATATATATGTATATATCGGTATATGTATATAGACATGAAAAACTTATTTATAGGTTTTAGTTATGTGCATAAGAAAAATTATTATTTTAACTAAAAGTTTAATTCGTGCAGTGTTTCTTTGCAAAGAAATAAATGTGTCCTTATATTATTATTATTATTATTCTTCTTCGTATTGTATTTCTTAAGTTTATTGCAATAATAATAATAAAATAGAATTTTTTTTCTTGTTATTTTCTTATTTTCTTATAAAAAAAGTTTTAGTATAAATAAGAAAATATTTATTTGTATATATCATTCTCATTTTCATATATATTATATTAAAACAAAACAAATAAAAGTAGATATACCCTTTATATAATTTATGCGGAAATAAATTGTTGAAAGAATGTGTTTATTTTATACTATATACGATATATATATAAAAGAAAATAATGTAATTTTTTCTGCCGCGACCGTACCGTCGTCTCTTACAAAATACGACTATCATTTATATGGAATTTTATTATTTATATTTTTTCCATGCTGCGTTCAATTGTACATATACAATTTGACAATAAGAAAAAAATATTAAATAATATCAAACCATACATAATGAGAAAATTTCATTTATAAATACATAGAAAGAAGAAAGTATAAATATTGTTTAAAAAAAAAAAGAAAAAAGAATTTAACATAAAATTTAAATTTATGTAAAATTCTAAAGTAAAAATAATTAAATAAAAATGTATAAATAAACATTATAATATTTATCTATATATGTATATACGTGAATGAATTCAATTCATATATTATATATTTATATTTATATATATAAATAATTTATAGATTCATTTGCATTCGTATGCAGTCCATATGGAAATATCCATATATATATATATATATTGTATATCATAGTCGGAGCTGGAAAATTGTTAACCATATTTCTAAGAGGATAGGATATTCTGATCGACACATGTCTAATTAGCTGCTTTATAAAAAAAAATTTGGTCGTGAGCCGAACTAAGTTTTCCGGAAAATCAACCTTTTCAAAATTTTCTATTTTTTTAATTACAATCCGAGGTTTTTTCGTATTTGTTCGCATAATTTAAAAATTCAATAAATTCTTAATATTTCATAGAAGGAAATTTGAAAATCGCCCTATCTGCTCAAAAGATATGCCGATTTGCCATTCGTGTTCGGTGAAAAATCAAAGAAAATAGGGGTATTGTAAAAGTGAACGTCCAAATGGGACAAATATTTTATACAATACATCAAAAATGGGGACAATTTTACAAAACATTTTTTGGGAAATCGATTATAACTTTTGGACCAATAGAGCGATTTAAAAATTTTGTTCTATAAAATATCAGAAATTGATTGAGTTTTCAAATTTTCCGAGAAATGGGAAAATTAGTGAAAAAATATGGTTGTTATACGAAAAATTCAAAATTTGGAAATTTTTTTCGTAAAATATTTAATGTGCCAAGTATGTGGCACATTCGAAATATGATATCCTTTTGATAACATGACCAAAAAAATGCTCAGCTCCGCCACTGTTGTATATCTTCAATGTTAATAATAATAATAATAATAGAAAATTTATGTGTTTAAATGAGATTAAAAATTTAATTTCTTTTATACCGAAAATAAAATATTTTATTTGTTTTTTTTTTTTTGTATATTACATTTTAATCTTAATATCATCAAAATCATCAATTTCATCAATATTTACGATCATCACAAATCTAAATGGTTTAAAAATGTTATTTTTATTATTATTACATTGATGTAAAAAATTAAAAAAATGTAAAAATTTATTTAATAATTTATGAGCACTTACAATATGTTTAATAAAATTTTTGATTTCTTTTTTAATAATATTATTTAGAAATGATTTTTCTTTAATATAGGTATATCATGGGTGGTTATGGGAAATTGTTATAGCCATATTGCCAGAAGGATGGGATATTCTGAACGGCATATGTCTAATTATAGCTGAGGTTTGTTATTATTGTTTTTTATTTTAAAAAAACTGTTGCTGCTAAAGTCATCAAATTCTTTTCGAAACTTGTCGTGAGCATGCTTTGCATGAAAGTGATCCTAAACATTAGACTGATCCAGCAATCCAGGTCAACGGAAGAAATATTGACGCCAAAATGCCATATCCATGGAAAGAATGCTTTACTGTGTATTTGGTGGGATCAGAAGGACGTCTGTTATATTTTAATTGTGGAAACCTGTCAAAATTATTACTAGTGAACGCTACATTGGTTGAATTGAATCGATTATTGAAAGAAAAACGACCAGAATGAGCCAACAGACATGAACAAGTCCGATTATTTTGTACGAAACCAATTCGACCTGGTCCAAAATTTGCTCGATTCTTGGATCTCATCAAAAGATGACAAAAATATTATTTTGATGGTATTCATAAATTGCTACCAAAAAATTGCGGAAAGGTTATACATAACGATGGTAATTATATTGAATAAAAACTGTTATACTATGTTACTATACCTATATTAATTTTAACAATGCTGAATACGAATAAAATAACAACAAAGTCAACCAACCAAGAATTTCAATTATTGTCGTTATTAATTGACAATGATTTCAATTTGATTTCACAAAATGGTGATGCAAAATCTTTTATAAATTCATTCATTCGATCATAAATAATAATGTTACAGACAATAACAATAAAATTGTTGGTAACTAAAAGCTAATAATAATAATATAATACTACTCAGATGACAAATAATTCTAATATATGGTTTATATATGGTTGATAATAATAGTGATGAAACATATAATGATCCGATTGATTGTTTTATTAAAATGATGACGTTTTTAAAAAACTTGGATAAATGTTCCTTTAGATTAATGCTTCGAGGGTAGCTATTTGTCATTTAAGCCAAGGTATGGCAATAAAGTGCGTTTAGAGAATATTGAAATTATAACGTAACAATTGCGTCAATTACAAACGTAACATGTTATTTTATAATCAAACTTAAATGTGGTAAAACAAAGAAGTATTAACAAATCAAATATATTAGGAAATATGATTCATACAAGGTGTTCATGTCAAATGAACATTTTATGAAGTTGACTAAAACACAAAAAAAACAAATCCCGATCTAAAATTGTCATCCACATATGTATATACAATGTAATATTTCCATCATGCGATATCGATTATCAATATCATCGTGTGAGTTGAATAAAGTAAAAGTAAAAATATACATGAATTTTTAAATTATTAATTGAATAATACGTATTATAGATTTTCACATTTTATTGATTCTCATTCTTTAAATTCAATTCATATATGCATATGACAACCACATATAGACGTTTTATTAAATCATTATATTATTGGACATACTTACGTACAAAAAAGTATAAATATAATGTAAATATATATGATATGATATAATGCCATAAAATTAAAACCAATTAAATATAATAATTATATATATTTATTTCATTTTAAGTACCTGTACTTTCAGTATGTGACTTATAAGTTTTCCGAAAATAAATATTTAAAGTGCCCTTTTTCACATTTCTCCCCGGATTCATATGTTTTTATCAACACAAATGTAAAAAAGAAATAAATAATTTGTCGTCAAATTCGCTCAGACGTTCGATTATCTCTACTCTTTCTCGAAAACTGCTCGACTATACACAAGATTTAACTGAAATGTTCAAGATATTTTTTTTTCGGATATAACCCCGGTTAAGTTCTATCCCCTCCCTTTAAAAATGACTTTTGAAGATAATTATTTTAAATTTTGATCAAAAAATATAAAATGGAAGTTGGATGAAAGTGGAAATACTTTGTTTCGTAGTGTTTTTTCTGATCCCACTGCTTCCACCCACTTTCATATAAATCTAAATCATACTGATTTTAACCAACGGATTTGAATTTATTTTAATCTGCGGGTTTGATGAGAAATGGAAAATTTTGTTTGTATCTGGATATTTCTTCTTAATTCTCGGTATCTCTTACTCTTACTTATAAACTTTTATTGGCGATAAATTTAACCCCAATTTCTCTCCTGGTCACAAATACGTCTTTCCTGTTTTAGGTGTTGACGTGACAGTGTATTTATATTGATTTAACAATATTATGTTATTCTATATAGGTACAATCCTTTTCTAATATAAAATTTTATTTTGATATACAATGGTATTTTGATTTGTAATTGTAAAAAATGATATTTTCCATGCATATGCATGCATGAATTAAAAATGTTTATTTAAATTTTAAAAAGTGAAATTATTATTGTAAAAAAAAAATTGAATATAAGAATATAAAATAAAATCGATATTACATACTCATTGTAATTGTATATCTATTTATATATAATACGGGCACTTTATTACTTGGGCGCCATGATATAGCGAAACCCCATCAATCCAACTTGACATCTAACCAGCGAAAACGGAATGGAGCGTCGAAGAGCAGGACGCGAAAACAAACACGCAACTGGAGAGACCAGTAGACTAAATGGTAACACCGATCACTTCAGATAACTCTATGCCGGAAGAGGTCAGACGGGAGAAGAGTTGCAATTCAATACATTCAATTCAATGCAATCAAGTAAGCGGAAAGGAAATCCTACCTTCGAGGTGATATCGTGTATGAATGGCGGGACTTTTGATTCATCGGAAGTTACGAAAAGGGGCCCACATATGGCACATATGACCTGATTCAAAAATACCGCAATTGAAGGAGGGGTTTTAGTCACTAGGAATAAAGAATGATACAAGCCTTCGGGCAGTCTTTTGAAGATTCCCCTTCTTCGTTAAAAAGAAAAGGCTATTTTTTATATAAACGTATATATATGTATATCTATAATATATTATTAATTTACTAATATAATTTGAAATTATCAAATCATTTTGACACCCTCAAAAAAATAAAGACTGTTATGGTATACTATGGTAAACTTGAGTTCCTTTATAAACTACTGGAAATTTGTACAACATTTGTAAAATATAATAACATGAATTTCAATACAAATTTAATTAAGATAATTAAAAAATGTTCTATTTAATAGGTCAAACGATTTTCAATATTTTAAAACATCTGCAATATACCAGAAAACTAAAATGACATCTTAAACAATCATATATACGAACTCATCTAATTCAATATAATACAGACATTCAAAATGTATCACGTATATAAACGAGAGAATAGAACAAAGAATTCACGATTATATTAAATAATTTCTAATCTATATATTTTCGTTTAATTATCATAATTGATGTAATTATATATATATTATATAATTCTTAATTATTTTTTAATTATTTATTTAATTATACATTTGTTCGTTTAAATACAATTTCATATAAACATAACCCTCTCTAAAATGTTATTCGTTTTCCTTTTCATTGTAATATCTTAATAAAAATAAAATGTATATACCGGGTTAGTCTAATAAAAGAAAAAAAAATAATCTGGTTTATAATATTGAACGGTCAAATAAATAATTCAATAATTAAATAGTATGTTATTATTGTATGTGGCAGTGGTATGAACCGTGGCATTTTGATCAGCGGCGGTTTTTACCTATTTTATTATAAAGGCGGCGGCTTAGAATGGTTAAGTCGTCGTGTAATATCAGCAGCAGCGGCGATGGTTCGCACGGTTTTAATGAGATATCAAATCATAAAACTACATATGCAATTTGGAAAAAATTAGTTTATTTGTTATAAATTTAAATAGGGTTTTAAATACAATTTCGATTTCTTGTTTTTAATAAAAAAATGGTCGTGAATGAATCATATGTTGGCAATCAATTCGCTCGCCGTGTTGTTAATATATTCCCGGAAACAAAAATGTCAATTTAGATGATGAAATGGGTGCTGATGGTATTGATGGAATCAAACATGGCAATTTTGTCAAACGGGGAAACAATGAATCATTTTTGTAACCATATTAGTGGATAATCGGCATTGTGTTAACCGCTACGAAGCCACTTGAATTAGATTGTTTTATGATAATTTAAGTTCATTATATAAAATTTAAGTACTTCAAGGCTGGTTCTCATATGAGGGGTTGAGGTGCGAGTTTTTATTTTTACATGTACATTAAAATAACAAATTTATACGGCGGTTTTACCCCGCACGGAATAAAAAGTCCTCGCATGTGAATATCCTCGGATGTGAATCATCTGATTTTTTCG
Organism: Dilophus febrilis; assembly: GCA_958336335.1. Classification (NCBI taxonomy): domain Eukaryota; kingdom Metazoa; phylum Arthropoda; class Insecta; order Diptera; family Bibionidae; genus Dilophus; species Dilophus febrilis. Next base: position 36,766,449 of record OY284470.1, read on the forward strand.
AGATAAATTTCAACCTTTTAGCTGTGGGGATGTTTTTAATTTACACTTTACTACCGGGATTTTGTTCCACATATGAGAACCAGCCTTCACATTTATATGTGGTATATACAGCGATGGTCAGTTAAATAACACCTCCATTTCTTGAATTGAATTCTTCAAAATATCTAATGGAGCAGTGCGAAACTGACTAAGGGAATTTATAGAAATGATACAGTAATACATAATTTCATAATTAATCTAAATAAATGTCTATATTTTCTTTAACAAAAACATTCTGTTAAGTGGTCATGTAAATAGCGCAGTCCACGAACTTTGGCCTTAATTGCATCACAAAATTAAAAATTAATAAAAAATTGATTAAAAGTTGGTTTAATATTTTGTTGGGAACTTTTTCATTTTAGTTACTTCAGCACGCCGACCGACGTATACTTTCCACCAAACGTTTGCATCGACCTAATGCGATTGCAATCCAAACCACTTGCACTACTGCCATAATTTGTCCAAATTTGTTGGTCGATTTTCACTAATCCCTTTTTCGACATCTCCCCACAAATTCGCAATGGGATTCTAGCCCAGATTTTGTGCCGGCCAATCCAATACACTAATTTGTTGTTCTAACAGCCATCTTTTTATGCAACGAGCGGTGAGTTTAGATCGTTATCGTCCATAAATTTCCTCTTAAGTGGCATATTATCATCAGCATAAGGTTCCATTGCATTTTCAAGTATATTTTTATACATATACTGATTCATTTTCCCTTCTATTCTGTGTATTGGACCAATACCATGCCAAGAAAGTGCTCCCCAAACCATGATATTACCGCCAGCACGTTTTACTGTTTTCATATGTATAGTGGATTGATGCTTTGATTACGTAGACGTCGTACATACAATTTTCCATCCGATCCACATCGATACTTTGATTCATCGGTCCATAACACATTTTTCCAGAAACTTATCGGTTTTTATATATAAAATTTGTACTGTAAAACTAATGCTGTATATCCATTTCCGAATAATTATTTATTTTCTTTGAACTTTATTTTTCACAAGAATCCACAAGTGTGTTGTTATGTTTATATAATTTTATATACCGTAGAAAGAGATAAATCAATGTTCGTCCATCGCAAAAAAAAAATTGCATTTATAAAGATTAGGTTAAAGTGGTACGTTCGGTTTGAAGAGTTTTAATGTCACGGTGGCGGTTTTGAAAAATGGTGGTGCCGGCGACGGTGTAACCGCCATGGTACATACCAGACTGGTATGTAGGCATTTTGATTTATTGATTTTAATATATACAAATGTTGTTTTGTTGAAGAAAATTGAAATCAAATTTGGGGCCAAAGTTCGCGTTCAATAAAAAAATGTTGTACTACAAAAATGGTCTTATTTTTTGAGGTGGAATAAGAATCCGTACCGATAAATAGAGGGTTCCATTTAAAAGAAAAAAGTGTATTTTGTGCAATATCTCGAGTACCGTTATGTTTCAAGGACATCCAAGGTCAAACCGGGAAAAGTTTTCCCTTCGTCGTCTAAAACTTTCATCTTTATACAGTTTTTTCTCCAAAATGCGTCGTTTCTTTTATTATACTAACCCTGTACTGTAGTTTATTTCTGCTACAAATTTTATATTTATATATTAATTAAAGGTATATATCCATATATATACACTTTCCATTTTTCTTCAAACAATTTATTATATATAAAATTTCTTAATTTATCAAATCCTTTCTGATAGTATTATATCTTTGATATTAATATATATATATATATATACGTTATATAACATTGCGGACATAAAATATATACTATACATACTTTTTTTTAAATGTGTATTATATCTATTATCATCGTATCGTATATAGTATAATACATAAAACATGGAAAAATTAAAAGTATCCAATGTTTGAGATATATATACTACAATATACACAACCAAAAAAACACAATGTTCATTATCCATTATTTTTTCAATGGTAATTTAACTTTATATAATATCTATTCGGATTATATATTTTAACGTATACGCGAATGGTCTTGATTTTCATTGTATTATTTATAATAAGGATATTTTTCAAATTCGCTTTTGCAGAATTTCATTTTTTTTTCTTTTTAATATAATAAAAACAAAATATTCAGATGCTGTTACACACATTATGTATGTATAGTAAAGACGATTCGCGAAAACATTTTACAATTTTCATATTATTTTCTGCTTCATAAAATTTAAAATCATGTGTATGCGGTAGATAGCATCATAGCATACACAATATATACAAAATACATTTAATATATGAATACTATCATGCAATATATATACAGTGAAAATCCTCTAAGCCGGTATCTCAACGGACCTCTAAGATTTTCGTCCGGGTTAGAGAATTTTTCCGTCTCTGAGGTTAAACTATGCTAAATAACTGAAAATTTCAACTTTTTGAATAAGAAAAAATATTTGTTTTTTCTTATTTTAATTCACAATAAAAATTGCAGTTTATTGATGCAACTTTGTATACATTTCGGTAGTTCTAGTGTTAAGGAAACGAATTTTGTTTGTTTGAATTTTTTTTTATCAAAATGTGTTTTAATAACATCTAATTTAATATCAAATGTTCCGTTATATAGATGATGTCACCCTTGCGCATTGCGTTTCGCTGTAATCCATCAATATATTTCATGGCATCGCTAATAGTCACAATGGTATCAGGTCCGGAATCACTGCCAGATTCATGTACAATTCATCTCATTTCCTTTCAATTCCTGTTCACCCACTGGATTTATATCTAGTTATTATAACGCTTTCAACTTTTGCTGAATTTGATTTAAGGTACTCTGTGTACACAGGCACTGGACAAAATACACAGAATTTTTAAACTGTGTAAAGAAATCCTAGTGTGGTTCATTAGTAAAACAAACACAAAATACACCAAGTGAAAGCAAAATAATGTGTGTTTGGTTTTATTTACAGTTTTAATTTAGATTAATCCATCTAATACATCGCAATTTATTTTTTTACGTTTGGCTTTATTTTTTGTTTAATAAAAATTTGTGTTTTACAAATTTCAATTAATTTTGTTTTAATTTATTCATTTAAATTATTTACTAATTGGGTTTAAAAATATCGTAGCATTAAATCAAAATTATTTAAATTAAATAACAACAATTATTGACACAAATGCATACCAAATATAAAAGAAGTTTCGTCGCTTAAGTCTTTACACCGCATCTTACACAGGATATTGGTGTATGTAAATCAAACATACACACTATTTATACGCGGTGGAAGTACGTACAAATCAAACCCATTTCCTCACTACTCGATGCGAGAGTATACACAGATTAGGTAAATCAAATTCAGCATATGCGTCAAGGTCCATTTCGTTAGTTTCTGTTAAAGCATCTTTATCCATACCATATCAATATAGTCAATTGTCGAATTTAAATTGTTGCTATAAACCTTTTTAATCATGTTTTGGAATTCAAGATTGGTTTAGTCCTTGTTTCGTAACTAACGTATCTAATTATCGGCAATAACTCCACAATTAGCAAAACATTTTTTTATACAAGATGCTACTGCGGTTTTGTTTGAGTTATATACGTAGGTTATAGCATATCCAACAATAGATATTTTTTTAGATATTTCAGTTACGCTCGATCATTCATCGATTTGAAGTAATAATATTTTCAAAATTTATTTTATTTTCTGTTAATTTGAATGATTGGTTTTCATATTTTCCAGGTTATGGGAGTATTTTTATATAACCCGGTTTTATTTTTATAATGAGAAAAATTTGTACAACAGATATCCGTCCGCGTCACAGGAGTTTTCGTCTTTTGGAGTTTGAAACCATGTTAAATATTAGGTTGTCGAAAAAGTATTGATAATTTTTATAAATAGATGTCATTATAATTGAATATTTCAAGTAGTACTAATCTGATCAGGTAACACTAACATATGTTCGAAAGATGACATTTCGTAGATAAAAATAAAAAAAATTAAATTTGTTAGTGATTAGTGAAAAATTAGTGAAAAAGTTCGATACATTTTACAATTTTATTATGAAAAAGGTGAAAATGCAACGCAGGCACATGAACAAATTTGTGCAGTTTACGGTGAAGGAACTTTATCAAAATTAACAGCCTATAGATGGTTTGCTCGATTTCGTTCCGGTAATTTTGATGTCAAAGATGCACCTCGTTCTGGTCGACCAATCACTGAAAAAGTCGATGAAATCATATCAAAAATTGAAGAAAATCGACACGTAAGCAGTCATGATATCGCTAAAGAACTAAACATCCATCACCAAACAGTTTTAAACCATTTGACAAAGGCTGGATACAAGAAAAAGCTCGATTTTTGGGTACCACATGAATTAACACAAAACAATTTAATGAACCGAATTTCCATTTGCGAAACGCTGTTTAAAAGGAACGAAATCGAGTCATTTTTAAAGCGAATGATTACAGGTGATGAAAAATGGATCACATACGATAATAATGTACGAAAAAGATCGGGGTCCAAGAAGGGTGAAGCTCCTAAAACTGTAGCAAAACCTGGATTAACACCAAGAAAGGTAATGCTGTCTGTTTGGTGGGATTGGAAAGGAATCGTTCATTATGAATTACTAGCACCCGGTCAAACCATTGATTCCGATCTCTATTGTCAACAATTAACAAGATTGAAGCACGAGATTAAAAAAAAAACGTCCAGAATTAATCAATCGAAAGGGTGTTGTGTTCCATCATGACAACGCCAGACCACACACATCTTTGATGACTCGGCAGAAACTGTGAGAGTTTGACTGGGAAGTTTCAATACATCCACCATATAGCCCGGACCTTGCACCTTCAGATTATCATTTGTTCCGGTCTCTGCAGAACTCCCTTAATAGTTTAAAATTAAATTCCGCAGAGGACTACAAAATGCACTTGGATCAGTTTTTTGCCCAGAAAACACAGCAGTTCTACAGTGATGGGATAATGTCTTTACCAGAAAAATGCCAAAGGGTCATCGATCAAAACGGCGCATATTTGGTGTAATAAAGTTCATTTGAAATATATAAAAAAATCGTGTGAATTTTGTAAAAAAAATTATCAATACTTTTTAGACAACCTAATATATTCATGGGGATTTTCGACTTTCCCTTTTTCCAGCTTGAACAAGTTTTCAGCTTATTGGAGTTCCGGATTTGAAGATTTTCACTGTATATTCACATATATCATACAAAAGAATAACGTTATATAGTAACTATAAATATATTTATATACAAATATATTCTATATGTTTGATAGCTTTACAGACATCAAATATATAGGTATATAAATAAATTCATGTATATTCTATTAAATTTTTTTTTTTTTCGAATATAAATTTTCTGACATATTAAAAAGTATTTTATAAATTTTTTTGAGTGACATGCATACAGATGATCCTATATAGTCCTCAAATCTTCAAGGGGCATGAGATTGTGATTATGTCTTTATGAATGTTAATTATAAAATCATGCTAATAAAATTCAGAAAATAAACAGCAATACAAAAATATTCATTTAATTCAAATGAAATAATCGTATCAATAACATTTGTTAGTGATGAAAAATATATCGAAAAATCTATAAATACCGAATATAGAAATATTTTTCTCTTAAATTCCTGACATGGTACCATGATTTGTTAAACACCCATATAGAAAAATATTTTCTATTACGATATATAATAAAATATATATACCATATATATATATATTATATATGGTATAAGTGGAAAAAGGATACGTTTATATGCACAAATTGCATATAATAACAATAATAATAATAATAATAACAATGAAAATTGTTATGTGCTTTTTGTACAATTTGTTAAAAGTCGAAAAGAACATCATATACATACATAATACATGCATTATATATATGCAACAATTCAACATAATAATTTATATAGAACGAACATAGCAAAAAAAAAACAAATTCTGAAAATATTTTTTATGCATCCAAACATTTACATATCACCATATCAAAATATGAAAAAATGAAAATGTATATGGGTGTTTGTATAAAAGCACAGCAATGAATTGTGTGATTATTAAAATAAAAATATAGCAAATTTTTGTTTAACGTAAAATATTTTTTATGATATACATATGTATGAATTTTGATACATTCAAATTCTTTTCAAAACGACAAAATTTTTACCTTTTTGAGATTCATTGGTATATTTAAAATTCTCACTTAAAATAAATATTATGCTTTATGTACAATTGTACATATATTATTTGAGAATTTTTGCTATAAATTATACTATATTCATATATAATTATTTATTTTCACTTAAATATTTGTAATAAAAGAATTGAATCACCTTTTATGAATAGTTATATACTTATATACATATTACGTAAACTTTACGTCGTAAAGTGAAAATCCTCTCCGAAAAAGTCCGAAACGCAAAAGGACCACTAAGTTTTGCCGGGTTATAGGATTTTTGCGTCTCTGGGGGTAAACTTCAAAATAACTTCAAAATTTTTCTTAAGCTTAAGAAATTTAAGAAATTTTTCTCAAATCAAAACTTAAGAAATTTTTCAATGTATTGTTAAAGATTTGTTTTTCCTTATTACCGATTTTACACCGCAACTAAAAACTTATCTTCAAATGTCAAAAAATAAATTTCAGTTAATTGATTATGATATTTAAAATGAACAATTTTATTTAAACACACAAAAATACGTCTAGATTATGACTTACAATTCAGCGAACGCATATGAAAGTGAATTTATATATTTAAACATATAGGATATAAAAAATCGAAAGACATCAATGTCGAATATAAATTAAATGCAATATATATACTACATATAGCAGGGAATTATGTGATATGTCACATTTTTAATATATCTTTTGTATGCTATCTATACCGCAATGTTAAAAATAGCCTTTCATCTTTCTCTGTTTATCAGTATGAAATTAGTAAAATAATAGCATTTCTTAATCGCTCAAAATGCGCGCTTATTTAAAATTTCACCATATAAGAAGTTCAACGAATTATTTATAGGGGGAAATTAATACCATAAAAAAGCACAGATTCATGATATGATAAAGGAATTAAAAGAAATGAGTATAATATTTTTTACACTTGCAATTTTAATAACGAAGTGCCGGAACCATATGGGTTCCATATGGGAAACAGCCCAAATCATAATGATTCCAAAACGTAGAAAGAACTTTGAACATGGTGGAATCATATAGAATAATTAGTTTTGCAACCGCCGCTGTCAAAAGTATGTGAAAAACTGTTCACGAAACGACTAATACTAGAAGTGGAATTATCGCATTCGATTACGATAGAGGATTGTCGTCAAACATACGATTTTTTCAGTTTTGCAATTATGGCAGACGATATCGTCGGTTTAAGACGATAATGTTTGACGATAGGCTTGTAGCTATCGTCACGATTGTCGTTTGTATTGCTTTCTTTTGTGTTTGTTCATTTATTCAATTTTAATATTCATAAAAAGTACAAAGTAATTCTCATAAAAATAATCATTCATTCATTCTCATAAAATAATACACTTTTTGTTTTTATATATGAAAATCATTTACCACAATAATATCCACGGTGACGATATACAAATAATATCGATACCCACAAAATCGACTACCATAATATCAAAATGGAGAATCATGGCAAACGAGAGTAAGCCTGTTCATGTTTCTTTTACCAACAGAAAGGATACCTGCCCGACCGTGAAATTGAACGGTACAAGTGTACCACAGGCTGCGTCGGCAAAATACTTGTATAATTTTTGTATAGAAATTTAACATGGCAGAAACAATGTTGTCTTTAAAAGCATAGAATTAAATATTACAATATGTTCTGGCATTATTGGTCGGGGGTTCGTAATTATCATTGGAATTTAAAATCATGAACTACAAGTGTATCTGGAAACCGGTATGTACATATGAAATCGAGGTGTCTGGGGAACGACAATCAGTTCAAATATCGGGATTGTGGAAAATAAAATCTATTATACTATATTATACTATATTATACTAGAAATACCCCTCAAAACTTTAAACAACATATTTGTTGATTCGAATACCATTCTATATTTATTTTTGACATCATCGAATATTGCAAAGATGGATGTCAACGTTCTCATCAATCAACACTAGCCTCTCAACTTCCACCAACTTAATGAAAATCCACACCATGATTATAATAAGCGGTATTTAATTATTAACATTCTTATATAAATTTAGTAAATAAATTATACTTATAAAAAAGTATGTATAATTGTGTTCAAAATTTCAGTCAAATCTGTGTAGTAGTTTCTGAAAAAAAGTGAAGACAACCTATAGTGAGCGAGCAAGGTAGCGAAAGAAACCCGCATTCTTGTAATTATAATTTATTTATTTAATGAAAATTACCTATAATTCATGAAGTTAGGGGAAAAATCGTTCCTTATCAATTTTTTTTTCCCAAAACCAACATGAAAAGGCACTTTACCGAAGAGTATGCCTGCTTAAAACTTATATAATGAACTCTTTATGGTACATAAAAGATTAAAAAAAGGTTAACTACCTATAAATAAATACATATCCGCATACACATACATAATATAAATGGTATATCATTTATAAAATAATTTGCAGCGCACATACATTTATTATTTCATTCATATTTAATTTATGCATCTTTAATTTTCGCTTATGAAATAAAAACAACGATTCAACAAAAAACAACCACAAAAAATTAATTTAGACACTCTTTTTAGTCTTTTTATTCAGTCATATATGCATATGTAATGAACATACATTATTTGTATGATGATATGCAGCGAAGTACACCTACTTGTATTATAAGGTTAACCAAAGGTAAAGAATGAATATAATACGGTTGTTAATGGTTTTTTTTGCTATATATAAATTGGCACACATATAAAAAAAATAAATTTCAGATTATCAACATTCAACGTTTTTTTTTTGCAATATGTAAAATGATATGTGAAAAAAAATTTCAGTGAATTCATCATCATATTCACAGGTATATTATTATTATTATTATTGTGTAATACCGTAATACGAAATACTAAAAGAGTATATATGCATATAATACTTATAAGTATAAGTACATAAACATATATATTATATGTACATGCGAAGGATTACAATTGCCATATATATAGATTAAATATTTTGAGTATATTTATAATGGTTTTTTTTTAAAATATTTTTTTGATAAATGGTTAATATTATATAAAAATGTGTTTCAATGTGAATAGTTTAAGGATCGTTTCAGATATTCTAGCTGGCCATTTTCAACATCGTAACACTTTTGCGAATTACATTGATACTATATATTAATTTCGATTTGATAATTTTCCATTAGATTTTCATGTTGTTAAATATTTGAATTCGAACGACGTCTCGCAATCGCAAACCTATTCTTTACTTTAACACGAAAGACGATGTTGATGTTCGGGATGGAAGGGTTATTCATTTCCCAATAAAATAATGCCAATTACATATCATAATCACCAGAAAGTTTATAAAGGGTTTGAGAAATGAATTGAAAACAGATAATGAAATACGCAATGTGATATATACTCCTATATGTGACTCGGTGGTGTAGCTGATAAAAATACCAAACTATAATTCTCATAAGAAACTTGGGATCCTGGGTACGAATCCTACTGAAAACATAAAATATGTTTTGTTTCGTTTCGGGTATTCTCAAATCTGAATTTTCACACATAGAGTTGCATATTTTGGCACGCAGTTGGTCGTGCGGCTAATTACCAACACCGTAAAATCAACAAATTCAGAAACACATAATGGAAGGCTATCTCTGGCTCGGAAATCACATTAGCGTGGGGCGAGAACTTGGGTTGCAATGAACCGAAGGGCTATACTGATAGGGACTCCCATGTCCGAAGGGAAATCGGGCAGCCATGCACTAGGAACTTCCACCTTTCCATACACCGGGCGCCCTCTGAGACTATTAGCCTTACCATAGCAAGATGCTCTGTTATGGCTGACCAATTCTCAGTTACAAATCTAACAGAATATGGACTCCAACAAAATAAAAAGCTGAAGAAAAGGATGCGTATCTCAACGCATCCAATGAAATAGCGGTACCGTTTACCGTTTACCGTCACGACGTGTCTTCAGATACCGAAATGCTTGTCCTTGTTTCTGAGGGATTGCAGTCCACGATTGCGGCGCAGCCTGTTGAATCAAAATTAACATCAAGCTTAAAAAGCTCTATTCCGGCGGTCTCATCTCTTCGAGACCAATTCAAATTTTTTAAATAGGTTATAATGATGTTCGAGGTGTATACATTAGATCACAGTAAACGGGGCGATACACCTGCCCTTGAACACCTCGGAGTGAGGTTTACAATAGAAATTATCGTAGGTAGAAGAATCGTTAGAACAAAAACAACGACCACGGATAGAAATATTTCATTTTTTTTTATTGAGCAGTAGATGGCAGTAGATGTAAATAGAACATCAAAAGGTCTCCGATTGTCAGAGTATTCTCAATTTATTAAATTTACTCTCAATTTATTACGATTTTTAAATAAATAAAAATAATTTAATAAATTGAGAATACTTTAACAATCGGAGAGCTTTTCACGTTCTCTATTCTTAAAATTGGTCACGACATCTAGTAACCACGAGTGATTTTAGCTTAATTTAATATTTTATATGGGGTTCATATTTTTTACACAGACTACAGAGTCATACGGGGATTATCTTTCTCTACCTACTATTATTTCTATTGGTTTAACTCGTTACATTATTATTTCTATTGGTTTAACACGTTACATTCGGTAACGGAACTCAGACATTAAGAAGAGAAAGCATTCGACACTGTGTCCGTAAAAAGGATTTCCTCCCGGTTGTAAGCGAATGTAAGCAGTTAATTTGGACGAAGCCGAAGAATGAGCTTAATTTGGCAATTCAAATACAGTCCATATATGACAAATATTTACAATATAAAAAAAAAGATAAATCAATATTTTTGCAAATGTTCAAGTACCTTATTGAAGATTTTTATTGGTAAATATTTTCCTGTTTCAAACATTTTGCAATATACATATGTATATTTATCGAGATTCGAACATACTGTTTATATATGATATGATGATGTATGTACAAACATTTTACATATAAATATAATACAAAATAATAACCCATAAAAAAAATATTGAGGGATGCTGCTGCTGCTGCTGCGATATATATTGCTAACCATCTATATCAGTAGTGGCCAACATGATGCCCGACTCATGATCAAGTCTTCATGTTAGTCATAATTTGAGCTATAATATTTCTAAAATAAAACAGTGCCTCCACACTCTTTCATTTAAATTGTATTAACTCTTTTGTGATGATACCTTCAGAATTTGTTTATTGCAATCCGGTTTACCCATTTTAGTTCATTTGTTGGGGTTTTTTGATAGCCTTATTTTGTCGCAAATTTACTAATTTAAGTGTTTTTCTCATATCCCGCAGTAGATGTCAAATTTTAATAAAAGGGAAGAGAAAACACTCACGATTTAAAACATTTACACAAGCATTTCCTGCATTTTAATTAAATCATTTACACAAACATTTCCTGCATGTTAATCTATAATCGTTGGGACTTTTCCTCTCTAAGTTTGGGATCGCCACCCACCCCTGATCTATATTATATATATAAATGTTTATAATACTTCATATTCATTCATTCCTTCATTTTAAAATAGAAAAATGTACAAACATATATCAGCAGAATATAGAATAATAATATAATGAAAATGCGAAAAAAAAAAAACTGAGATGAGTTGAAAATAAAATGTTTGAAAAGGTTTTTTTTTTTGTATAACTGTTTATTGTGGATATATACAACACATATACTATATATATAGATATGTATATATAAACAACAAGGAAAACTCTTTGTGAAATGGTTTTTCAATTTTATTTTAATTTTTTTTTTATTTTCACAAACAATACTTAACGAATGTGTATTATATACCATATATAAATGATTCATCATATATACATTATTATAATGTGCATTTTATGTACACAAATTAATTTATGGGGAAAAAAAGATATTATAGAATACGTTATGGGAAATATTCTTTACTTTTGCGATGACCTGAAAACTTAATAATAGATGAAAATGTTGACCGTATATATTGAACTATTTATATTTGTATCGCATTGGTAGATAGTAATTTGTTATTCTATTATAATGTTGTCTTCTGTTTTTCTTCTTTTTTTTTTTTGATTGTTAAACAAAGGGAATCAGCATCAATAATCAGCGTTAAAAGTATATATACTACTTTAAACATTGTAATATCAGACACCTGGAATTTTATCCGTATGCTCGATTTTGAGATGCCGAGAAAGGACTTCAAACAATAATTTTTTAATCCTTCTAATTTTATTTCATAAAATGATGGTTTTAGTCAGATAATTGGGAAGACAGAAGTAGCAAAAACTTTTAAATTGAATAAGTTATGGAATTTATTTCAAAATGATTTAATATAACAAAAAAAAAACAAAATAACAAAATTTGGACGCCATTAATCTCCTTTGTAACGCCACCTTTGGCATTTTTGATGCCTCCATTCTTTTAAACATGGTATTTACTAAATTTTTGCATTAATCCGGTATTTTTCTATTCCTCATTTCAATGATTTTTCCTTGGAATTCTTCACTCCTTCAATTATAACCTTCGAATAATTTTATTAATGCCATTATATTAATTAATGATTCTATTGGACTTAAATCGGGACTGTATGGTGCTTTTTAATCTTATTATTATTAAGAACAATACGAAATATTCCTACAGAACTTAATGTAGCTAATTGTAAATTTCCTGTATCTGATATTTAAAAAAAAATCATTTAACCGGTTCATTTGAACAACAGAAAAATAAATAGGGTCTAATGTTTAATAAAATCTAATGTTACTGATCGTGGTAAACGCAACTATGAAAAAAATAGGAGAACTGCTGTGAGTGATATAAGTCTAAAATGGTCAACAGCAATCCAAAAAATGTTCGCACGAAAGTGGCCAAGACCATGGATTCATAAACCCAACTATATGAATATAATATAAAAATAAACATATTTTAATAAACAATGTTTTTCCCCTAGTAATAATATCCCTAATAATTTTGTGGTGTAAATGATAAAAATGCCAACCTAAAAGCCTAACGAAATTTTGGGGTCGTGGGTTCGAATACTACTGAAGACATAAAATATGTTTTGTGTTTTCGGTTATTTTTCGAATCTGAATTTTAGCACAGAGTTGTATTTTCCGCTTGCGGTTGGTCGTACGGCTAATTACCGACACCGTAAAAGCCACAAATTAAGAAACTAATAACAGAAAGCTGTTGTTGGACGCTAAAACCAGAGTGTTGGTTGTATAGCGAAAAATTAATTTTTTATTTAATAATTTTTCAGCCCAAATCAAAGCCCCTTTCAATTGTTTTGCAAAAAACAAAACAATAAACAATGTTCAGTTCTGCGGCAATGGGATAGCATAATATTTAGTGATAAATGTAAATTTGTTATTGCTGGTTCGTAATCGGTAATCGATAATCGAGTAATTCACACTAAAAATGAAGCATTTTATCCTGATTGTTACACAAAACGCCCTGTGAAATTTTCATCCAGTGCCATCGTGTGGGGTTGTATGTCGGTAACAGACGTCGGGAATTTACATTTCATTGAGTGTACGGTTAACTCCCAAAAATATTTTCATATATTAAATTACTATACCGTTTTCCATCGATTATTAAATTATATTCAAACGGCGAATACACATTTCAATAAGATGTTGCTCTACCACAAACCGCTAAAGCAACTAAAAACTGGTTGTATGCTAAAGAAATGTGTTTAGGAATCCACTTTTAGAAATGGGCATCTGCAAGTCCCTATTTAAGTCCAATAGAATCGTTGTGGAGTGGGCATTAATAAAACAAAGTTAAAAAATTATCCGAAAGTTACAATTGAAGGAGTGAAGAATTCCAAGGAAAATCATTAAAATGCGGAATACAAAACACCGGATGAATGCAAAAATTTAGTAAATACAACGTCTAAGAGAATGGATGGTGTCATATAGGCCAAAGGAGGTGTTACAAAGGAGATTAGTGGCGTATAATATAAGTGTCCGATATTATAATGGTCAAATTTTTTTTGTGTTAAATTGAATCATTTTGAAATAAATTCCATAACTTATTGAATTTAAAAGTCTTTTTACTTCTGTCTGCGGAATTTTTTAACTAAAACCATCATTTTATGAAATAAAATTAGAAGGATTGAAAAATTATTGTTAAAAGAAATGTTGTCCTTTCTCGGCATCCCAAAATCGAGAATACGAATAAAATAGTAGGTGTCCGATATTATATTGGTTAAAGTAGTATACGCATAAAAAATCTATAATATATATGACATCGATATATGGGAATGTATATTTTAAAGTGAAAACAAATCAAAAAACCATCTGTGTATATTAGAAATATAGAATAACTAGCTGATAAGCTTACCCGGCAAACCTTGTTTTGTAATAAAATTGTTTTATGCTTATTTTAATATCACGACATTTGGTCCAGTTAAAAATGTAATATTAAATTTAATAATATATGTATATATGTTTATTTTTATATGTCGTATTTTAAACGTGGAATGAAAACTTCGATCATCATTTAGTTTTGCGGCAAATGCACTTTTCCGGCACATTCCTGTCGTCTCATTTTAAAAATTTAAATGCTTCGCAAATAATTACACAAAATTTTGTCCATTTTTCCAATTGAAATTATACAATTTTGGGATCATATATTCAAATGCAATTCGATGAAATGTTAACAACTTCTTAATCTGTCGGTTAATTGATGTACATTTCTACATCTGTTGCACGATTACATGAATTTCTATTACTTATTCTGATATTTTCAAGGCGTTGTGTTCTTTGTTCATCCATTCATCCATTTTTACGATTTTCTATCATTCGTAAACGTGTGCTCGCACTTTAGTTTGGTTGTTGCTCAGGTGATAAATTTTCACTGCTATGTCCGCGTTGTATTCTTTTATGAATTCGGGGGATTTCTACCTTAAATTATTAATTCGTGAATTTTGCATTTAGCATGTTTTTTAATGTATTATTTGCTTTAACAATTACACTTTTTATTCGCACATATATTTTTGCACAATAAAAATTTATTTGATAATTTTATTCGTATAGTTATAATTTGTAATATACAATAATCATATAAAGGGAATTGGCACCGAGACGTGATAGTTTGCTTCCTTTCAAAAATAACTCTTCTACGAATAAAGATGGTAAAAGAAACCATGAAAGTATAATCCTATATTTTCCACTGATAATAAAGTCAGTTTTAGCCATCGCTTTTCTTATACGGCATTTTTGTTTTTCAATGAACAAATTTCAAAACACTGTACTCTTGTTAGACTCTTCTTTCCAGAAAAATTCATTGTGGGAAATAGTTTCAGGATTACATGGTATGCGAGTTGTAGGGGGTCAAGTGGGACAACCTGTATAATATTGATATATTTATATGTAAATAAATAGTTATTATCGTAAAATATATGTATTATATAAAGATGCGATATATAAATGATATATATTTTCCATTTATAATTATCTATATAAATATTACACCGACCGTAAAAAATATTTAAAATCGTAAGTTAAATAAATCTGTTTTCATTATTTAGAAAAAAAAACAAAGAATTGTTGTAAAACATTAAAAATATATACTAACATTAACATTAACAAACACAAAAAATAATAAAACACATTCAATATAAAATAATTCTATATTTGATTTATGTTAATAACTAATTTTGTATTAATAAATATATACTGGTAATAAATTTATGTATAGATAACCTTCCATTTATTTTATTGCATATACCCGCGTGTACTTATGTTATATTATGAAATGTTTATTTTTTTTTCTCTATGCTACATTATTTCTATATAGAACGTTTTCGTTAATTGCTAGTGGTGCGCTGTCTATATATTATGATACCTTATGATATTGAATTAACTCTTCGTTCGAATATCACTTCGCCATGATTGTATCAGGTGATATCTGGTACAAACCTATCAATTATGCATCACTAATGACTGTAAGGTATCACAAGTCACTCTCACTTCCGCAACATTATTTGTGAGTCACCCATCCATCCTTCCCAAATGTAGAGAAATGTGAAGCCACACTACCCTCATCACACACACTTAGATACCGATGCATATGTATTGTCATCATCCCTTACCCAAAAAATAGTTGAAGCAATAGGTGTCAAATACTAGTGCTATGTACAGAAATTCTCGAATTATTGTAATCTGACACTAGAGCGATTAGAGGAATAAACGAACCCTTTTTGGTGTCATGAATGCATAATAAACAAAATCGCTCATAATGTTTTAATATAAATCATTAAATAATTTATTACACAAAATTAATATATTATTAGATGTTTATACAAAAAACAATAATGTTTTTTTATTAGAATTTAGATATTAGTACATTATACCAAATATTTTTTTTTGTATAATGTTTATCTAAATTATATATTATACATCGAGCTATTTTAATATTATACTCTTATTTTTTTTTTATATTCAGAAATATATAATTTTTCTTGAATGTTATATATAAATATTATATGCATAGATAAATAGTTTACTATATATAGTGTATTATAAGAGGATAGCATAGCAATATCAATCAATCGGTAAATAACAGTTAGAAAAAATACGTATACCCAAAAATAACCTGACATAGTTTTTAGGTTTTATTCTAAGAAAGTTGATAGATTTATTAAATAATTTAATAAAGTTATCTAGAATATTTATATAGTTTAGTTGTTATTCAATTAATAAAAAATAAAATAAAATTTGTATTAAAAATATTTGTGTGAATATTTATTTTTTTTACCATACCATAATTAAAGAGTATATTTCTTTATTTAACAAAATTTAAATGAAGATCTCATTCTAAACCATAGTAAACACAGCACAATAATTTTAGAATCTTAAATTTTACATTGATAGTTTATTAAGCAATTTTTCATCCCATTAAATAATTTTATAGACTGTTTACAAAGTCAATTATCGAAGGCATACGACTAAGAATAATAAAATAGTGTAAAACAATATAAGATTCGAATAAAATATGCTATAGCGTATTAATTAATGAATTCGACCACGGAAGAGAAGTCAGAATGAATCTGAGGAATCTACGTTGAATTGATTCCAATCTAGAGATTTATCAATAAAATAAAAAGGTGACCATAGAGAGCAGGTATATTCAAGAACCGATCGTACAAATGAATAAAATTAAGCACGCAGGCAATATGAATCAGAGAGTTTGCGATATGAACGATAAATTAATGCAAATATACAATTGGCCCTGCGTTAACAATATAATCATAATGGGATTTAAAATTAAGTTCACAATCCAAAAAAAACTCCGAGTATTATAATATTTTTACAACATTTTTCAACGTTTTACCATCAAGGTAATATAACTCTGTGGTGTAAATGATAAAAATGCCAACTTAAAATTCTAACTCGGGAAGGATATACCTCATCGAATTTAATCTATCTAAAATCAAAGACAAGTTTGTTCTCAAACAAAAGATCCATAAACGTTGACTCAACCATTATGAATAATACTCTTATTCCACGACCTAATCTAAGGACCTATTAAATTTTTGAATATCTTTGTCAAATAATTTTACATGGAACACTAATATAATTGTTGAACCTAAAAGGGCGGCAGTTGCATTGAATTTTTACGAATATCCAAGGAATTCCTTAATTCAGAAAATTTAGCACTAATTTATATATCATTTTCACTTCTAGAGTATAATTTTTACATATGGGCCGGTTCACCAATTCATACACTACAGTTTAATGACAGGATCGAAATGCATGGGTTCTCACTGATCAGAAATGAAACTATAACAATTTCCATTGAATTATTGTATCATAGACGTACACATTTTATAAATATTACCACCACGGATGCTCCAAATTGAAATTACCAAATTAATTCCTAGGCCTATTAACTTCTTTTATAATTCAAGAAATTCTCAAACGGCGCAATTTAGAAAGAAACATTTTTACCAAGAATATCAAGATTATGAGTCTCCAAGAGCTAGTATTTCCCCCTTCTTATGACTCTTTTAAATTATGTAAATCATAAAAAAACTCATCCACCTAAGGTGCAACACTTGTTTGAAAACAAGACTTGTTTGACAATTGTTTGAAAACATATGAGCTATTTTTTCTTACTGCTTTTCAACTTTACATTTTTTACATTTACATTTCCATTTTACATTTTGCATTTTTTTTCTCGCTCGCATATACTTTTTCAACGTTTCAAAAATTAATCCACATATTATTAAAGTTTAACCACCCAAAATCACTTAAATGTATTCAATGCATCGCATAGGTTCATCGCCTGATTAAGTGATTTCGTTACGGGCTCACGGCAATAGAATGCCGAGGTTTTACGGAGGCGCTAAACCGATTCTGTCGAAGTAACGAACAAAAAAAAAAAATTAAAATACAAAATAACCAATTACAATAAAACGAAATGTTACATAATTATAAAATTATTGATTTACACAATGTTAAATATTAAAATATATATCGAACGATTATAAATAGTGAAATCTCGGGGTACTTGACTTTTAATAATAAAAAACAATTCCGTTTAATTAAAAATATATATAATTTTTTTGTTTTAAATTAAAATATATAAGATATTTATATAAAAATAATAACTGTTTTTATTTTAAGACTTTATACTTTATATGTAATATTTTTGTTTTTTGTTGAATCGATATGATGTTGATGATGATTGTATTGTATATTCATATAAAAAAGTGTATTTGATTTTAATTCTGTTTTGGTTTTTAATGTATTTTACATGGTATATATATTTAAAAAAAAAAAGGCAGGTGCACATTTACCTGATACATCATTTATTTAATGTATTTTATATACATACATATTTATTTTGTATATATTAAATATTTTGAAATTCATTTCACTTTATAGACGTTGTTATATTCCGATCCCAACTATATATAAGCATATAAGCGATACATTGTTTCTAAATAAATTTACTCGTTTCATAGATATATATATATATATATAGATGGGCTATATAATATCATAATATATGATATATACGCGATGAGTATGATTTTGATGTTTCTTTTGCAATACCCTAAATGCGTTATTGTGTATAAAAATGATAATATTATTTGTATTTATTTTTTTTCTGTATAAATTTTAATTTTTGTATATTTTTCTTTGACATATACCTGCATAAAAAACATAAACATATAAATTACATATATTTATATTATGTATATAGAATAAGTATAATATTGCAAAGAATGACAACAAGAATTGATATCACCTGAGGCAACTTGTAAACAGAGATTGTATTGCTCTTTGTTATTATACCTACCAATATATGTATATATTTATATTCTTTATCTAGATATTTGGTGTACAAACAACCAGTTTCAGTATAATATCACAATTTATGCGAATATATTACATATACAGAGTGCTCCAAAAGTAGCATATACCTTAACATACGAATTTAAAATTTTTTTATATAATAACGTTTTTTGCCTTTATCTTATGAAATATATATACAAATTTTGTTTAAAATGGAAAACCTTTTTATGAGTAGTTTTATGTAGCAGTTAAGAATCTTTTTATGCTAACGCACTAACCACCAAAAAATTTTAAGTGTCAAGAAACAAGAAAAAAAACCTATGATTTTCTTATTTCATTTTTCAACAATGCAGTTTAATCAGTGTTCGAAATAGATAATATAACGGTTATCCAGATAAGATAAGGATAATTTTGAAAAAAAGTTTTCTATATATAGATAAAGATAATGAAAAAATCTAGATAACTTTAGTGTTCCCTGTTCGTATTATTCAATATATTTTAAACATTTCAGGTGGCGTTTCAGGCAATTAAATATCACGTTAATTTTAAATATATATTTATTTGAGTACAGGTTCGGAGTTCCACTCCATAAAATGTACTTTTATATGATAAACGCCAAAATTTATACTATTATTCAAATGAATTTATCTAATTTTTAGGTTTAACGACAAAAACATTATATTATTTAATTTTTATAATATCATTATTAAAAGGATAATACTTCCATTCCATTATCCTGCAAGTGAAAACATTCCACAGTCTTTTAAACGAAATTGTTTAAAAAAAATTTAAAAAACTTTTTAGCCAAGACGCGTGGAACTGCGAACCCGTGGAACTACCAACCTGTTCGCACAATTTTTCTACTATTTAATTATTTTATTATGAAATTTCTTATACTTTGAATCGTAATGTGAATGAACTTAGATTTTAGTTACTAAGTTGGTTTTTTGCATTTATGTGTGTTAAAAATTTAATATGTCCGGGGTTAATATGTCCGAACATTAAAAAACCAATGGTTTTAGTTGACAGAAATGATACAAAACTTTATTTATGTGCATTATTTTGTATCTTTTATTTCGTTTTTTTATTCTTCCAAATATTTTTAAAAACAGTCATGTGGATAACTGAACAAGATAACATGGAAATTAGATGGTTAAACATATTGATAACGAAAAAGTCAAATTATCTAGATACGATAGAGATAATCCAATATTTTATTTAAATGATTATCTAGATAATACGAACAATGGGTTTTATATATTAAGTTTTTTATTATATTCTGAAAGAGATTTTGTATAATTTGGCGGCAGTCGCTTAAGACTCATCTGTTAAGAAGCATTGTAATACGGGACACAGTATATATAACTTTAAAAAACCGAAATGGAATCCCCAAAAAAAAATGATGAACGATATTAAAAATATTTCTAAAAGAGTGATAGATTTTGAATTTTTGTAATCTCTTCAATTCTTCACTATAAATCGAACATTGACAATAAGTATATATTTATTTACTGATCAATTTCTAGAGGTTACATCTCGGAATTCGAGGCCTAATGAAAGAGAAAAAAAAGGTAATATCGACCTAGAATTATAATAACAGAATCACTATTAGCTTTACTACAGTTGGTTACTTTTGAAATACACCCTGTATCTTTGTATACATAAGTATATAGAGATAGGTAATGTATTATACATATATTCAGGAATTACATTTTTAAAACATTGCCAATATTCTTATGTTGTATTGTGTATATATGAATGTTCATTTACATAATGGATTTTCATATATAGATATTGTACCTTATAGTAGATAACTTTTGTATATATTATTAATATATAATACCCGAGAAGTCGAGAATATACATGTATGTATAATATATACTTTGTTGAAATTAAAACAAACAAAAAACACTATTTTAAATTAATGATCATCAAAAAATTGAATAGAATCTATTTTAGCAAAAACATCGCACGCGTAAATAAAATACTATACCTTTTTCAATTAATTTATAAATTTTTATGCGTATATTTTTGAATTGTATATTTAAAATTAAAGAGCAAAATTGCGTGATTTTAATGTTTAAAGTCCTAAAATCAACTTGTATATGGTTATTTAAGGATAAAAATCAAAATCATTAGATATAACCAAATAATGTACTTTTTATACTCTATATATATACTACTCTAACCATATATATTTCGGACAACTGTTATTTTTAACCGCGTATGCTCGATTTGGAGATGCGGAAAAAAAAACTTTATACAACAATTTTTTAATCCTACTAATTTAATTTTTTAAGTGTAAAACCGAAGAAATACGTTGAAATCATTTGAACTACAGTATAAATTTTGGCGTCTTCAATGTTAGCAAAGACCCATTTGTGTACCTTGCAGCCTATAATTCCACAGATTTATTTATTTTATAGATTTAGATTCATTTATTTTATAGAGTACGGTTCACCACATCCACGTATAAACGCCAAAATTTATACTATATTTAAAATAAAGTCATAGCATTTTTTCGGTTTTAGGCTTAAAATATTTAATTAATTAATTTTTTTTAATATGCTTATTAAAAGGATTATACTTCCTTTCCATTATCCATTAAGAAAAAATGTTCCCCAGGCTTTTATTAACAAATTAGTATTATCACGTACAAAAACCAAAATCTGTGCAACTGTGAATCTGTCCCGGTTAGAGTAGTATATGGGTCTTATACATATTTATAAAATATTAAAAGAAGAGTTTTATTTCATTTTTTTATTCTTTTCAGTATTTCACATGTTCTATATATTATATCACGTTTTATTGTATAATTAATTTCAATATTTGTCACTTTTTAACCTTTATGCTGAAAACACATACACGACTTCGGCGTCAGCGTCGGCTTGAACGTTAACATTAACGCTACCAAGGAAGTTCTGTGAGGCACATACACAGCGTCACCGTTAACGTTTTCATTGCTCTTTATAACAAATAAATTTATTAAAATTTTCAAAATTTATGCACATCCAATTTAAATAAAACTAACAAACAATTAAATAAATTAAAATTAGCAAACAAATTTTAACACACAAAATTTTTTAGGTTAAAGTTGTGAAGTTGTAAAAAAATAGAAAATAGATCTTATACGGTGTCAACGACAACTTCAACCTCATCTTCAATCCCAACTTTGTTTGTGTTCGCTCCCATTTGTTTTGCGTATGTTCTAATATGTCATCAAATACGCTGAGAGTGACGCTGACGCCGAAGTCGTGTATGTGTTTCCCGTATTACAATTGCTTTTCTACTTCACAAGAGACGTACCTACATCGTGTTTGTTGATATTAAAAAAGAGAATTATTTAATAACTTAAAAAAATGTCTTTCTTTTTTTTCATATAATGTACAAATGAGCATGTTAATTTATAAAATTATATAATTGTATATATACAATATATGCATATTGCATATACAATAAATAAATTCTAACAGAAAATAAAAACAATGTTGAAAAAGATTTACATAAAACCTTTTATAATACCAAAAATGATAAAGGCCAGGTGTAACGAACCAAATGAAAATCCATAGGATGAAAGATATATCTTTTCTTTTGTTGTAAAATGTGTGTACATTACAATATGTATTCTTTTCTTTATAGTGTATATCATATAAATTTATACTATAAGTGACCGTATATATAAAATAAAATACAAGTAAAAATATTTATACACGGTTCGTTTTTTTTTAAACTTGCCCACTTAACCAGGTATACCGGTTTAAAGTGAGCGCAAAAGATACAAATATCTCGATATGGAAGATGTGTTGTGAACGAGCCTTAATTTTTTTATTGCTTCCGATGGCATCTGTCAAAGATATTTAGTACACATCAAGTCATTGTACAAATTATCGAATATTAAAAATCTGCCGAATATAAGTTATCGGCTACAGGCCCGTTTTAGCACATGTATGCGCCTGGCTCAACTAATAAAATATAGCGCCGTAAAACATGATCCTTAAATATATAAATGTTCTTATTGCATTTCTGAATGTGTTTGATTCAATTAATGATATTTAATTTGAGTTTAGGAATAAATAAGCATTTTGAATTAAATTTTAAAGTGTTCACTTTAGAAATAAACTAAGAAAATACCTATTTATTTATTTTTTTGGAGCTCTAAAAAAATCTGCCAAGAATAAGTTTAATTTATCCGTTCTCTGAGCGCAGTTCTTTGTTCCAGTATTTTTATTTAGAACTCTAATGCCCACAAGCGCGGAAAAACGCTAAAACCACCGCTAACTAAAAGCCCATTTACTGTAAATGAACTTTTTAAAAAAATTCCTATGCTCGAAAAAATTTAGTAGGTCTTTTATGAAGATGTAAATTAACAATCATTATTGTACAACATATATGAAACGCCACGCATACAATCATTTTTCTATTTATATAAATTTGATTGTTTATTTTTATTTGATTTATTTAATAGAATAACTTTTATATTTAATATATTTTGCTTTCAAAATTTCAATTCGTTCATAGTTGCTTGATTACAAAATATTAAATGCGTAGTTAAGACTATTTAAGACTGGGGAAGCAATGTGAGGAGGTTACATCTTACAGGCCACTAAGATGGAATTCAATTGTGGGGAACGGCAAACAATTCAATCAACAAAATACTGATGCATTTACAAATACAATTGGTACGAGATGTGATAAGAAAATATACAGTAGCAGCATATAGACTTACAAACCGTCCAAACAGGTTGGCTTAAAATCTTCTGAACACCACACCAATAAATTGCCTTAAACGCTATAAGGTTCTGGATTTGCCGAGCAGACAATAATAATAATAATAATAATAACAAACAAATAGCTAACCCTATTACAAGAATGTCATTATAATTATAATTCGTTTATATAATTTTTAAGTTTAAGTTTAATAACATATATATAAGGTACATTAAGTCGGATACACACATGCATAGACATTTTGCATACTTCATGTAAAGAAATAAGTCATAATATCTACTGAATATTCCCCTGGGATAGATTGATTGTGTTATTTATAAAGTTGACAAAAAAAAAAAGACACGAACGAAAATCAGTTTCGCATCGAATTGTTACTGGCGGTGAAAAATCTATATATTTTTAAAATCCTAAATCAGAACATCCAGCAACATTGACTGCAAAGGTTAATCGTTTTCGCAGAAAAAAGAAAATGCTGTATGTCTGGTGGGACCAGAAAGGTGTGGTGTACCACGAGTCCTAAAACCCGGTAAAACTGGTAGTTCTAATTGCTACCGCTATAACAAATGATCAATTTGAACCATGCATTGATCGAAAAACGAACACAGAATGGGCCAAAAGACACGGTAAAGTAATTTTGCTCACTACCAACTGCACACAACCCAAAACTGGTTCAGGATACAATCAAAGCACTTGGCTGGGAGCTGCTATCCCACCCGTCGTATTCAACGGACTTGGCTGCTTTTGACTACCATTTGTGTGGATCGATGAGACACACATTGGCTGAACAGAACCTCGATTGCTACGATGAAATCGAGAATTGGGTGTCTTTTAAAATGTAATTCAAAATTAGTGATTTATTTTCACAAAAAAAAAACGCTCACTTCAACCCGATATGCCTGATATAGTCGGTGTTATGTTGCTTAATGCGATACTTCTTGCAATAAATGTATAGTTATACATAGGTATATATAGTAATATACCAAATATAATATGTGATTGTAATTAAATGTATAAATATAAATATATACACACAGTCCCAGCTAAGTCTATCCAACCAATATCTTCGAATCCAATTTAGATATCACTAAAAGATTGTTAGAAGACCCCCACTGGATTCAATTTGGCTACATATTTATGTTAACCCTTTCCTCCCCACACTAACTCTTTATGTGCTTAATGGATATCAACTTCCGAAAATCAAATGGGAATTTTTCCACAAATGGGGATTGTCCATCTGATGGAAAATGTGCGATAACTCGTTAAACCACTATGAAAACATGTGTTGTGATAAGTTGTTCTACGTTGAAAATTAAGGGGGTGTCCAAATACCATAAGCCCCCAACCCCCCGTTCTTAGGGCAAAAATCTAAATTTTGATTTTTACATAAGAATTGCGAATGCTATCAAAAAAATATGGTTTTCTAACCAATCCATTAAGCACGTAAGGGTTTGTGTGGGGAGGAATGGGGTAAACATACAAATGTAGCCAAATTGAATGCAGTCTCCTCTAATCTCTCTAATCTGGGGCTCCTCTAATCTTATATTAGTAATAATAGCTTAGCTGGGATACCGTGTCTATTATAAGATTAATATTATACGATTTTTATTTCGTTCTTATTGTTGTTATATACTTATACATATATGTATATGAATTCGATTTAATTCCTTTTCAACAACGGACATTTTCAAGAAATTAAAATTAATGATCATTATATATATAAACACTACGTATTACCTTCTTATGTTTATAGTACATTGTTTTATATATCCATATATATTATTATAAAAATATATTATTGTTGTAAAAGTTAAAGATCTCGGATTTAAAGCAATTGCAATTTTTTTTTTGTTTATTTTGTCGACGACATGCAATGGGTCTTGTATTTATATTTATTTTATTTTTTGTGCACATTAAAAATCGTATATAAATTTAATTTAATCTTTATTATATAATAATATGGCGATATATGTATGTATATATAACCGCACCACCGCACTGCATATAGATAACAGTTCATATATGTATATACTTGAGCAAACCAAATATTCATATATATATATATATATAAAGAATATATTTAGTACATATAAAGTAAAGTAATTCATTAAAATTAGAATGTATTTATATATAATAAATAAATTCAAGTGGTAATATTAGGAAGTATTCGTTACACATGGCAAATACCGGTGGGTTTTATATCACCATAAATATTTATTTATAATAATAATAATAATTTATGGATTTCATATCCTATATTTTATATTTATATGTTTGGTTTGGTTTTTTAAACTTTTGGAACATTAACGTTTCAAAATTAAAAAAAATCGATTTTCCAGAAAATTTATTGTAGTATATATTTATTCTATAAATTAGCTAATTATAAATATGGAGTTTTCACAATTTATCGCATCATTTTGAAAATATGATGAATATTTTTCAGCTATCGTCCGTGGTACATGTACATTGTACATATTCTATATTCATATATATTCATGAATAATTTAAAGGATAATAAAATAAATACATAAAGCAGACATGCAAACGTTTGTTATGCAATTGGTATAATCGTATAATATATACAATAAAATTAAAATAACTATTTTAATTTTTCAAAAATGTCATCCATTTTTTCTTTTATATTATAGGTAGAATTTTTCGTATGTATTTTATTATAATCGAAAATCTATATAAGAAAAAATGATTAATTTAAAATGTCTCTATTTGAAATAAAATTTAAACAAATTACTTAAATAATAGGATATTGGACAGTCGGATTCTTGGAATGGAATATCACTTCTTTTGATTTTGGAATACATGCATATAATATATATTTTGTTTTGTATCCATTGAATTGTCAATAATTTAAATGAAGGGAAATGAATGTAAAAAATTAACTGTAAACATTAAATATATACATATATCAAGTTATACGAATAGTATTCGCAGGAGTATGTAAAATTCCATTTATTTCTGCATTATCACAAGCATAATATTTCTATCCATTTTATATTTGAATATATGTATATAAAAAAAAAAACTTATATAATTCATTTTAAAATAAAAATAAAAGTTTATATTATTATTATAATTTGTGCATCCGTTTATATCAAATCCCTACATAGCAGCTCCATATAATTAAGTTTATCTTTTCAACTAAAATGTAAATATCTATAAAATATATATATACAATCGTACAGCATATATTTATAATATAATTGCACATGTAGGATTTCTTATGGCTTTTCTTTTTCACATTACACCAATCACGCCAACAACTTTTAAGTATCGTCGATTTTGTCAAGGCCAATGGGGAAAATAGTGTTGGCTACATATGCATGTAGTTGTTTTATGTTTGTGAATGCTGTGACTACTAAATAAACTCTTATGTATGATATGTATATATTTACACCATCGACACAGCTAACAACCGAGAGCGTAGTAGGTGGTTAATAGTGGTGAACGTGTGTACATGGTGTGATAAAAATAACAGCTACAAATTCAACACATACCCGTTGGATGTGAAACGAACAGCTTTTTAACAACACTGTCTTTGGGTGGCATTGGTGTGATTGGTGTAACATGAAAAAAAAACGCCATTAATATTTTTTTAGCAATCGCAAACTAACAACACATTTCATAATTTCATAATATTATTATTCTAAAAAAGTTATAAGGAGGTTTTAAAAACTAAATATAAATTTGGGATATATATAGGTATATATATAATAGACATAAAGAGTTCAAAGTATTTGGGTTTAATTAACGACATTAAAATCATTGGCAATTTATACATCATGTTAAGGGAAATTTTTTAATTACCGGTATATTTATATGAATTCAAATGTAATGAATTAATGAATGAATATAATGCAATGAGAATTTCTAATAAAAATGATATGCTATTGGGATGATTCTAATCCCCATATGGCATATGTCAGACAGCAATAATCAATTATTGGTTCAATTACTATCAGAAATCCTAACTTTTAATGATTTATGTGAATGAATGAATTTCAAACATTGTGATAAAGATTTTCAAATGATTCTCATATTTTTCTCAGATTTATTGCATAGATTACATATCCGAAAGTAATCAGATAAAGAGAAAATAATAATTCATCCGTATATAGTATTCGAACAACCTGTAGTGGACCAATCCCTTCAGTGATTCTAGTACAATATTTTACTATAATTTTTGTCACTGGAATCGCTGCAGGAAAAGCACGTGAGACGATAGGCGATTTTAAAAAGCACATACATTTTTACACCAGTTATTTTTAAATATGAACAGAATTAAATTATTCCTTTAACATCCACAGACAGTTCGGCTAGGCAGTACATCGCGGCGAGGCATGAATTATTACAATAAGTATTTTAAATTAATCGAGTAAAATAAAAACATAATATTATATTTAGAATTATAATAATTAAATTTTTGGTAAATAACTTGTTAAGTTTTTGAATAAATGTAATGAATTGAGATAGTAAAAGTTTATTCATTATTAACTAAAACGGGCACGGACACGTCCGCATAAACCCACTTACTCGAAAAAATTTTTTTAGAAGAAGAGGGAGTATGGCTCATTTTTCAACTACATTACGGAGCTCATCAAATTAAATATTATATCAAGTAAACCTTCATATTTAATAAAATTAATAAATAACATATTTATACTTTTACAAGATTATCTACAAACTTTAATGATGAAAAAACGAAATGCGTATACCCTCAAAATAATAAATTAAAAAAATAAATCAATAATAAACAATCCGAACAGTTTAATTATATATGAAGAAGTTTATTACACTGATTGTGAATACAACAAACTACCAAACAAATTACCATATAGATTTATCTAACATAACAAACAACATGACAATAAATAAACTATAAATAATCATATATACATACCAGTGGTATGATACTATACGATACTACTCTACTCATAGCATTTATTTTCTATATATTTCATTCCATTTTACAATGGAAAATCATTTAAAAATTGTATATTGGTATTTTTAACCGAAAAAAACATAAAAAAAAAGTTACACTTAAATATCAACATACATACCCATTCTGGGGGACCATAAAAAAGTATCTATATCCTTAAATATATCAAGAAAAAAAACCATCATAAATTTCAAAGTTCATAGATGGTAAAATCATTTCAATTTCAATAAAAAAGAAATTTGTTTTTCAGATTCAATACTCTTTGTTTTTCAGATTCTCCTATATTGATGGGGATCCCTAAATAATTTTTTTTACCGCATATGCATATATATTATTTAGTATAAGTATATCGGCATCCATATATATTGCGATAAAAACCATATGGTAGCTTTAAAAGAAAATGAATTATTGGAAATAAATTCATAATATTTTATAAAATAAATTATATTATTTTGTATCTTTTGACATAGAAATTGCCTGTCAGTAACAAATATCTATAAATATAATAATAATAATAATATGTTTTAAATATTACTTTTTAAAAATGTTTCTATATAGTTTTTACAATTTTTTTTGTTTGTATACGGAATAGATTTTTTCTCTTTATATCCTTTTTTTTACCCAATTTCTCTATGGCATGGGGTGTATTTATATTTTATTTGTTTAATATAGTAATAATAAATTATCGAGAATGTATATAACAATATATCATCGGAATTTCGATAAGGAAACTCGCCCAATCGGTGAATATACATACAATTATGAATATATGTACATATTATATCAGGTGAACGATGATATATTATTAGATTAATTACTATATAGTGTATATAATAAATATAGTTTCCGTGATTAATAATAATAATAATAATAATTCAGTTAATAATAATAAAAATTGATATGATTTACTAATTGAGAACCAGAGCCGGTATGTGGTGCTTCTTCAGGTAAGATGAAAAGTGAATTTGCCACCCCTAGAAGTGTCCGCACAACTTCTCATAAACATAAACATTGATAATATGTAAATAAGATTTCATATCTTTTATGACCGAAGACTTTTTTTTATCGTTTTTTTTATGGGATATGGGATCGTATTGTATTTTATTGACACAGTTGAAATTAGTTTGTTTATTATTTATTAAATTTTAAGTTTATATTAATTATTACTTTTTGGACGCATTGACCGCATAGCCGATAAAAAACAACGGCTTAAAGCGGTTAATATATATTCTAATTTTTTGTGCTTAAATTTTAATACAGGATTTTTTACAAGTAAGAACTAAATGGATATAAATAAAAATAAGTGGGATGTCCGATGAAATAATTATTGCGCTTAAGTTTATAAATTCTTAAATTTAGAAAATCATTTCTAAATTATTGCACTTACATTTTAAGAATAACAAATTTCATCAATACAAAGTTTTTTGTTTCAAAAAACAGTGATTGTTTTGTTTTCAAAATATACGTTTTCGTTATTATTTATATGAAAAAATAAAATCATTTAAATTCAAACATACATTCAATCAATAAATCTCAAAAAAATTTTCATCTAGGTAATAAATTATAATTCCATTTTCTTGTTTTGATTGCACTGAATTTGTTTAAAGCGCTTTCTAAATCAATGTTTTGCATCAGATCGATTTCTATTGAAAAAAACATCAAATGAATTGAGCCAATTTTGGTTCATTCATCATCAAACATTTTATTTTTGGGGTCTTCATTTTTTCTCAACAAATCTTGCAACCCCGATTAACAAATAAGTCGGAAAATTTGCCGCTCTTCGATCTTAATCAGCTCATGCATAAAAAAAATCTTATGCTGAAATTTTCAGTCAAATCCGTAAAGTAGTCCCCGAGAAAATTTGTGACAACCAAACGAACAACGATATTTTTATGCATATATTCAACCCCTAAAACATGATATCTCCCAAAATGGAATATTGCATTTGAAAAGTTTTTCGATTATCTTCAAAACGTTACACTTTTTAAGTTTTAATTTGATTAAAATTATTGACCAATAAAACTGATACTTATTAAAATTTTAGTGTGCGGATGTTAAAAAAAACTTAAAGCAAATAAAAATAACTTTTTAAGAATGTCATGAAATTCACAGAAAAATATATAATAAGTCAAAATTCAAAGATCATAGAGAAAATATTCCAACAGTTATTTCGACAAATAATTACTATATATTCAAAGATCTACTACAATTTATAGTAAAGTAGTGCTTTTTATGAAATGCCGACGGCAGACGACGGCAAATGTCAAATTGAAAATACATGCATTTCAATGTAGGTGCTTTTTATGAATATTGGACGGCGGACATGTCGACGGCTGACGGCGGACATTGATATTTTTTCTTCTATTGCCGTCGGCTGACCGTCGTCCAAACTTCATTTTTCATTTTATTTACATTTTATTTAATTTTTATGATTTAATTTCATAATAATAAAATATCCAGTTAATTTACAAACTAATAAAAAATGGAATTATTTAACAGCAATTGGTATGTATTATTAAATTTCGGTTTTGTTATCCAGGCAAAATAAATTTCAGAAAAAGCACATTTTTTTTATATATTACATATATCACATATGTATTCATAGAAATATATTCATAGAAATCGAGTCTTAAGTATATTTTAATATGCGCATGAAAAATAGAGTGTGGTTAAATATTGGAAATTAATAAATCTAATATATTAAGTGGAATAATTGGGGGGCGAGTTTTAACGTACACAATTCGTACTTCCCAGAACAGGTTCGCAGTTCCACGAGTTCCACAGATTTTTGGTTTTTTATGTGATAAAGTCAAATTTGTTAATAAAAAACTACGGGGAACGTTTTTTCACTAGATGGGTAATAGAAACGAATTATTATCCTTTTATTAATTAATTTAATTTTTTTAGACGCATTTTATCGCATTTTATCGGTATTTGATAAAATGCGATAAAATCGTTTAATTTGTAGTACACATTTTGGCGCCTTCATTGTTAGCAAAGACCACAAGATTTTGTGTACGTTGCAATCCGTACTCGAATGATTTATAAATCGGGAGGGGTTCGAACGTACACGGGTTGCAAGGTACACAAATTTGGTTTTTGTACGTGATAAAGGCAAATTGGTTAATAAAACACTGGGGAACGTTTTTACTTGATGGATAATGGAAAGGAAGTATAATCCTTTTAAAAAGGGTATTAAAAAAATTAATTAATTATATTTTTAAGCGTAAAAGCGAAGAAATACGATAACATAATTTGGAATATAGTATTAATTTTGGCGTATTAATTGTTAGCAAAGACCCATTTGTGTACCTTGCAACCTGTACTCTTTATAAATTATATATTTTATATATGCGATTTTACAAATAATTACGAATTAGTAAAAAGTTTTTGGCGCCACTTAGATAAGACCGCCGCCGCCTTCTTCGTCGCATGCCCTAAATCCAGCAATGTGAAGAACATGTGAATATGTTCACAAGGCCTGTGCGTAAAAAAATTTCACGAAATTGTTCAAACCGAATTAATATTCCGAAAGGTACCCGTCTCATTAGCTAATTTATGTAAAAAAAAATCAAGGGATGCTACCTATTAAATATTCCGGCAAATCGATTGTTCTAAATTTAGAATTTTTTTCGAATTACTGTTCTGATTTTTTTTCCAATATCATATAAAAATTCAATTAATTTCTGACATTTCCGAGAAGAAAATTTGAAAATCGACCCATTGGTTCAAAAGATATAGCCGATTTTCTTAAATGTGTAATTTTTTCTATAAAGTTGATTGACAGTCTTCAGAAATTGATTGAATTTTCAAATAATGCTAAGAAAATGAAAATTGGAGAAACGCCAGGGTTGTAATTCGTAAAAATTCAAAATTCGGAACAGTTTCCGGAAAATTTAGTAGGTAGCATCCCTTAATTTTTTTCTATAAATTAGCTAATTAGTCTTTCAGAATATAACCTCAGTCTGACAAATATCAACCTTGATGGTATGTATAATAATATCACAAAATCACAAAATAAGTATCTAACTATAATTTTATTATAGTAAAAGTTTATTATATAAAATTCAACTTTAATATTTATGCTTTAATAAATAATAATTAAAATTTACTTACCTTTATATTAAAAAAAATGTTCAATTTTAATCCAAAGAGTTTGAGATCGTTATATTAAATTTTTTTATTGATAACAGTACGATCGATTTTTATATCAAGCACATTTAAAACTGTTTTCATTACTTTAAAAACTGTTGTTTTTTTTTTATTTAACCACTTTAACTTTATTTAGAAAAAAAACTAAATCACAAATTTGGACATATACACTCTTTTATAACTATATTTAAATTTTTACAACATATAAATAAATATCTTTTTGTACACCTCAATTAGTAAAATAAAATAAATCCTTGTATTTTCACCGCATCAATAATTACTCTGGATTTATTTATTCAAATATATATATATATATGGTATATTATATTGATATTGTACCATTTTTTATATATGCACACATTTAACTATTTTAACTATTTAGAGAACCAACAATATCATATACATTTATTTGTCTATTTATCTATATATAGATACAAAAATTGTATTTTATTTATATGTTTATATATTCTCCACATATATAGTATCCGAAACGAAAAAATTTTATTTGTAAAATAGAAAAATCAATAAGTATATATGGTATGAACAAGAAGAAAGACAAACAATATGACGACAACAAATACTTTTCCAAACACACAAATTTTTCGCAAAAAAAAAAAAATATACCGATTTTTTAATTACACTTAAAAACTAACTAAAAACTAAATTGCTTAAATATTTTTGCTAATTAACAAAAAATTTAATTCTAAAACAAATAAATTAAAGAAATTACAAAAAAAATCCACAAAATCTTTTCTTTTGATTTAAGAACTTTTTTTCTTATTTAGTATTTCTATAATTGCACAAAAACCGACTGAACTCTTTTTATTATCCATCTATACTATACGATTGTGGCGTATACATTTAAAGTAAATAGGACTTCCGTACACTACAAACCTTAATAAAGGAATGAAGTTGAAGTGAAGAAAATTAAAATGAACCACCAACATATAGTAGAGTATTCATTATGCGATGTGATGATGTTATACTATATATATATAAGAAGAGACAAATTTATTATACAAAATATTCTTTAAATAAATACTCGTATATCACCCACCATCCAGTGATCCAATACCATCAATACCATATATTATACGTATACGTACATAACTTCATATTATAAAAATATATATATAAAAACATGAGAAAAACCAGAAATGAATTTTTTACTATATAAATATACACCGAAAATCGGTAGATGAATATATATATACAAAGATATGATACAAGTCAAACAAACAAACGAAGTATATTTTTTTTATATTATATCAGTCAGTATATATGTATGTTACAAATGTATTGATGCAGTTGTGTATTATTATTTTTTATGTGAATGTGTAAAAAAATATACACATTGATGAATGAAAAACCGGCAAAGAATAAAGGATATTTTTAGAATACATATATTTGGTTTATTTATAGGACCTGTACGTATACATCTATATTGGTAGCTAACAAATTTCATTGCGGTATGTGTGCGTGTATAGTATATTTTAAATAAATAAAAAAATAGATGAGGGGAAATATTCATTCAAAATTATTCATTATGTTTAGATTTTCCAAATACATAATTTTCCATTTTATATCTCTACTAATTGTAAATAAATTTTTGATTATATCCGAGAGAATATATACACTAGACCACATAATCATACTGACAAACACGCATTTTAATTAAAAGTGATCTCATTAATGACCACATGGTGGAAAAATCTATGGGATGCTTTGGAATTCCAATATCTTCCGATGTTCCGAACGGAAAACCAGTTGGAATATTTGGAATGTAGTCTATATTAAAAAATATTCCTAATGTATTTCCGATAAGTCTGAAATTGAGTTTGGAAAATCACATGGAACATTCTTCAAATTGCTCCAAATTGGAAAAAAAACTCCCATATTATTTCCCATATCGAATAATTTCGTTGACCTTCCAACATGGAAAAATTGAAGTCAACATCGAAATAAATTCGATAGGAAAAACTCGCGAAAAAAAAAGAATATTTTCCAACCATATGGAAAAATTTAAGTCAACATCGAAATAAATTCCATAGGAAAAACTAACAGAAACATTGGAATAAATTCCATGGGAAAAACTAGCGGAAACATCGGAATTTTTGCCAATCGGAAAATATATTGGATTTATGGAAAAAGCTCCACATTGGAGAATTTTTTTTTTAAATTACTTGTCACTAACCCCTTAATTAATTTACAAAAAAGGCATATAAAGTGGTATCAATAAAAAGTTAAACAAAAATTTGTAAATTATCTAGTTTTTATCACAAAATACATAAATTATTTTTAAAAATTGAATTACTATTACGTCGATGGATCAGTCTGACGCAACATAGGAGTTGGTGTAAGAAATATAATGTCGAATCACATTCGACAAAGGAACAAAGGAACAAAGGGTTAGAAATAGAAAATGGCAGAACATTTTCTTTTAAATGTATTTCATAGATATTCTGTAATAGCCATTCTAGCGCATATACAGGGTGTCCCAGCTAGCGCCATCCAGTCAATATCTTCGAAACCAGTGGAGTTATCACTAATATGATGTTAGACAACCCTCACTGGATTCCATTTGGCTACATTTTTATGTTAACTCCTTCCTCCCCACGTTAATCCTTATGTGCTGAATGAATATCAACTTTCGAAAATCAAATGTAAACCTATATTTTTTTTCGCTTATTTTTAAACGCGTGACGAGTAGTTAAAAAAATGTACTAATATGTGGGGGTCCCATGGGGAATTTTCCCACAAATGGGGATTGTCCATCTGAGGGAAAATGTGCGACAACTCGCTAAATCTCTATGAATACATGTGTTGTGATGTATTAGAAAGTTGTTCTACGTTGAAAATTAAGGGGGGTGCCCAAATACTCCAAGCCCCCCACGCCCCGTTTTTAAGGAGAAAAATCGAAATTTGTTTTTTGCATGCGATTTTTGCATTCTATCAAAAAAATGTGGTTTTCTAATGCAAAAATCAAAATTTCGATGTTTCCCCTTAAACACGGGACGTGGGGGGCTTGGAGTATTTGGGCACCCCCCTTAATTTTCAACGTAGAACCACTTTCTAATACATCACCATGTATTTTAAGAGATTTCGGTTGAAGAATTCCCAAATCATATAGATTTGTAAACAAATTATAAACACTGACTATATCCAAAATACCGAATCAATATATAAACTTATTGTTTGTTTTATTTATCTTTTTTTAATAAAAAATCAATAAATCGCATCTTTCATCTTGCATCGCATCAAACACGCAAATTGTTTAAATTTCTTCGAATCACTATACTATTTTTACGAAGTTACGTTTTGTCTTTAATTATAATATTTGTATATACTTTGCAAATTGAAATAATTAATTATATAATGTTAATCGTGCTTAGTGGTTTTCCTTTTTGAAAAAAAATCCATAACAAATGGGAATCGTAGAGGACAATGATTATTTAGATGCGATGTTCGTGGTAGTGAAAATTTTACTGCATATACCAGAAACTCTTTGCTCGGGATTATTGTCTGTCCAACGTAGTCAATGCGGTGCTCTTTTAGCATGGCATTTAAAAGCAATTGTTGTCATAATGCGATAATTATCACATTTACCGACAGGAGACCAAAATTTTCCGGTTAAATTAAAAAATTTGTTTGTTAGAACTGATAATAAAAGTAAGAATTTTCAACAATTTATTCGTCAATTCAATATTGCTAAAACATATGACATGTCAGGAAGCGTTTATTGTTTTAAAATATCAGGTGAAGTGCGTATCATCGATCAGTTGTAATTACTCCTATTGACCTATTCTTAAATTCGGCAAACTACTACGATCGCTATAGAGAAATTGCTAACGCAGAGTTATTTACCTATGACTTGGATACACCGGGCGCCCTCTGGGAGTAGTAGCCTTAACATAGAAGATGGCTGACCAACCAATCCTCAACTACAAATCTAAAAGTAAATGGATTAATTTTTGTAGCCGCTCTAAATGATACGGATTCAGCTGAAATATTTTTTTGTGAACTAGTTAATTAAGTTTTATAATATATAGTATTTATTAATTAATGTATTAGTATTTAATACTTTGTATAGTAAATATATGTGGGAATCTCACTATTATTACTATTATTATTATTATGATTATTATTATTATTATTATAAATACCCGCTAATTATTTGTTATCGGTTATTGAATGTATTAGGTTGAATTATGTATGAATTATGTTATGTTATGAATGTTGTTGATGTTATGAATTATGAAATGAATGAGAGTATGAGTGAGTCAAGTGAAGGTATTGAATAGAGAAGCATGAAAAGTTAAGTTGTAAAAGTGTTAAGTTAAGCAAAGAATTGTGTATTATAAATAAAGTTTAAAGAATTAAAACATTATTAAATCATTATTATTAAGTGAAATTATTAATTGCTCCCACATGGTGTCAGAAGTTATTACGAACATTAAAAATTATTTAAAATCAGCGAAAAGTGTTATGATTATATAAGGAGCAAACAATTTTTTTTTATCAATGGCCAAGAATATATATATATAAAAAAACAAAAGAAAAAAAAGTTTCAGTTGGAGAAAAAAGAACAATTAAAGAAAAAAAGTTTCGTTTAGGAAAAAAAAAGAACAATTAAAGAAAAATAGTTTTGTTTAGAAAAAAAAAGAACAATTAAAAAAAAAAAAGAAAAAAAAAGAACATTTATAGAACATTTTTTCTTATATGCGATATAAACAATTAAAGTATAATTCAAATTAAAACAATTAAAAAAAAAAAAAAATATTTTTTTTCAATCAATAACCTTTTCTATTGAAATTCGTGATAAGGTCAAATTGAATGAGATATTAATGTAATTGTTATTTGAATAGGTATTTAAACAATTAAAATCGTATAAATATTGTAAAAATAATAAATGTTATTATTATTCGTATAATCATATGAAACTTAAAAGTATAACATTGTAGTTATACACAATAATTTTTTTTTCATATGTTAAAATTATCAGCATTGACCACTAAAGAATTACAACGATTACTTAAAGATCGTAATCTACCTATTTATTATAAAATAAAAACTGATCTGATTAAAAGATTAAAATCTTCAATGAGTAATAAGGAAATAAAATCTTCACAATATATAGACAACAAAGTGGAGAATAAAGTAGTAGAAGGAGAAGAATACGAATCAACAGGAAGTGAAGAAGAACCGGAAGAACAAGAAGACAGATTTAGAAGGCAGAATACAGTAATGGCGAACCAATTGGCTTTTAGGGACATAGAGGAATCTCTAGAATGTTACAGTGGTGAGGGCCACACAACAATTGAGCATTGGGTTGAGGAATTTGAAAAAATCGCAGATTTGTGTAACTGGGACGATGTGCAAAAATACTTGTACGCACGTCGACTTTTGAAAAATGCAGCTAAACTGGCTGTTGAGTCATCGAAAAATTGCATAGGTTATAAGGCATTGCGAGAATTGTTAATATCCGAATTTAGTTCTGCGACATCAAGCATCGATATACATAAGGCATTATCAACCGCCAGAAAAGGTAAGTTTGAATCTATGTTGCAATATTATTATAGGATGCAACAAATTGGTAGCAGAGGTGATTTGGATGAAAGAACAATGATCGAGTATATTGTGAACGGGATTCCCGACACATTGACGAATAAGAGTATGTTATACGTTTCAACGAA
Source organism: Dilophus febrilis (assembly GCA_958336335.1). Lineage (NCBI taxonomy): Eukaryota > Metazoa > Arthropoda > Insecta > Diptera > Bibionidae > Dilophus > Dilophus febrilis. Next base: position 36,805,476 of record OY284470.1, read on the forward strand.
TGCCAAAGACCTGAAAGATAAATTACAAATTTATGAAAGAATGAAAAATAATTATGTGCCAAAACCTTATCCAGCAGCAAGTCCAAGTACATCATATCAACAAACACATGACAATGTACCACAAATTTATGAAAGAATGAAAAATAATTATGTGCCAAAACCTTATCCAGCAGCAAGTCCAAGTACATCATATCAACAAACACATGACAATGTACCACGATGTAAAAACTGCGGTTCACGAAGCCATGTTAAAGAAACTTGTCCAGATAAGCATAAAGGTGCAAGGTGTTTCAAATGCAACGCATACGGTCATATAGCTCCGAACTGTATGCAGCAACCCGTACGTAGAATAAACAGGATTTATTACACAGACATGCATGTAATTGTTGAAATGTACGGAATAACTGTTAGAGCCCTAGTGGACACGGGAAGTGACATCACCATCATTAAAGAGTCTATATATAATCATCTTACGAATGCACCAGCCATACAGAAATCATCAATTCCATTAATGGGATTAGGTCAAGAAATACAGCATACTAAAGGATCATTTATCGCACAACTTAAAATAAATAATGCAGAGCATGAAGTTAATTGTAATGTTCTGGATGATAAGTTGTTAAGGGACAGTATGATTTTGGGCCAAGATTTTTTAACTAATCTTGAGTTATTAATTACGAACGGTACAGTATTAATCAAGAAAACCGTAAGTACATTTGATTTATTAGAAAATGATATTAATAATATAGATGTCATTGGTATTATTAATAGCACGAAGGAGGAATATTCAATAAAATCTACGAATCCTAAAGTTATCAAAGAAATAAATCAAATGATTGCAGATTACAAACCGGATAAACCCAGAGAATCAATATTACAGTTGAAATTAATGTTATCCGACGAAACCCCAATATATCAAAGACCAAGACGTTTGGCTCATAAAGAAAAAGAGATAGTTCAAACACAAATTGATGAGTGGTTACAGCAAGGTATTATAAGGCCAAGTTATTCAGAATTTACAAGCCCAATTGTATTAGTTAAGAAAAAAGACAACACTACCAGATTATGCGTCGATTATAGGCAGCTTAACAAAAGGATCATAAAGGATAGATATCCCCTTCCTAACATGGAGGATATTTTGGAGCGGCTCCATAGTGCAACGATTTTTACAACGCTAGATCTACGAAATGGATTTTTCCATGTCGACATGCACCCAGAAAGCGTTAAATATACATCTTTTATCGTACCGGATGGTCAATATGAATTTCTCAAAGTTCCATTTGGACTTTGTAATTCACCTGCCATATTTCAACGATACATTAACACCATATTTCATGACTTGACAAACCAGAATATTATCCATATTTATTTGGATGATATTATTATTCCGTCAATAAGCGAGGAAGATAATGTCAGGAAATTAAAGATAGTCTGGGAAAGAGCTGCGGAATATGGACTTAAAATTAAATTTAGTAAATGTCAATTTGTTCATTCTAAAGTTCATTTTTTGGGACATATTTTGGAGAATGGCAATATCATGCCATCACTGGAAAAAACGGAGGCTATACGAAATTTCCCACAACCGAAGAATGTGACACAAGTACAGCGATTTCTTGGATTAACTGGTTACTTCAGAAAATTTGTGGAACACTTTTCAACTATAGCTAAACCAATTAGCGACTTGACAAAATCAGCAAATAAATTTTATTTCGGTGAAAACGAAATTGAAGCATTTAACACGTTAAAGCAAAAACTATGCAACAATTCAGTGCTAAGGTTATACAATCCATCCTTAGAAACTGAGTTGCATACCGATGCATCATCTTTCGGATTTGGTGGATGTTTACTTCAGAAAGCAGAAGATGGTAAATTTCATCCAGTGGTTTTTGTAAGTTTCAAGACATCAGATGCTGAAGCTAAATTAATCAGTTATGAGTTGGAGGTTTTAGCAATTGTAAAAACATTGGATAAGCTTCGTGTTTATTTATGGGGCATTCCATTTAAAATTTTTACAGATTGCAAAGCATTTGAAGCGACAATGAATAAACGTAACATGAGTCCCAAAATTGCAAGATGGGCTTTGAATATTGGTGAATATAATTGCACGGTTCATCATCGACCGGCAACATCCATGAGGCATGTAGATGCTTTGAGTCGTGCGTTCGCTACAATGACAATTAATGTTGGGGCATTACATGCAATACAAAAAGCACAACATGAGGACAGCGAATGCGGTCTAATATTTAAATTACTAGAAAACGGGGAATATGAAAATTTTTTTGTTCGAAACGACGTATTGTACAAATATTCCAGTGGATGCTATCTAATAGTTCTTCCAAAATTGATGCAATACGAAATAATTAAAAACATACACGAACAGGGGCACATCAGTGCGGACAAGACACAACATATTTTAAAGCAAAACTATTTCGTTAAGGACGGAGGTAAGATTATTAAAAAGGTTATTACTAATTGTATATCGTGTATTCTAGTTAATCGCAAAACGGGAAGGCAAGAAGGTTTGCTACATGCTATTGACAAGTTTGAACAACCGATACATACCTACCACATAGACCATCTGGGTCCAATGCCGTCTACATCTAGAAATTATAAATATATTTTTGTCGTGGTAGACGCATTTACCAAATTTTCTTGGCTGTATCCAGTAAGGGGTACAACAGCATCGGAATTATTAATGAAATTGAAGATGCAAGCGGTCACATTTGGTAACCCTATCCGTATTATTTCGGACAGAGGTTCGGCGTTCACCTCGAATGAATTTATGGAATACTGTGAAAAGGAGAACATCAGTCATATAACAACGACAACGGGCGTGCCGAGAGGTAATGGCCAAGTAGAGCGGATCAATGGGATCATCATACCCATTTTAGCCAAACTCAGTATAGACGATCCGTTAAAATGGTACAAATTCGTAGGTAAGACGCAAATGTTTATAAACTCAACAACATCGCGCAGCACATCGAGGTCACCGTTCGAGTTATTGATAGGTACTAAAATGCACCGAGCGGACGACATAAAATTATCCGAGTTAATTACAGAAGAAATAATAAATGAATTTGAAAGCGACAGACATGAAATGAGGAAAGATGCGAAGCAGCAGATAAATATTATGCAAGAAGAAAATCGCAAGAGTTATAACAAGAAAAGAAAACCAGCGAATATTTACGAAATAAATGACGAAGTGGCAATAAAAAAGACGCAATTTGCTAGTGGAAGCAAGTTATTTCCTAGTTTTCTTGGGCCTTACATTGTCACTAAGGTCAAACGAAATAATAGATATGAAGTGGAGAAAGGTGCATCATTCGATGGACCAAACAGGACATCCACAGCGGCCGATTTTATGAAGCCATGGCGACAGTATGAGATGGAGTATTCATCTGGGACAGATGAATAGTCAGGACGACCGAGTGTAGGAATCTCACTATTATTACTATTATTATTATTATGATTATTATTATTATTATTATAAATACCCGCTAATTATTTGTTATCGGTTATTGAATGTATTAGGTTGAATTATGTATGAATTATGTTATGTTATGAATGTTGTTGATGTTATGAATTATGAAATGAATGAGAGTATGAGTGAGTCAAGTGAAGGTATTGAATAGAGAAGCATGAAAAGTTAAGTTGTAAAAGTGTTAAGTTAAGCAAAGAATTGTGTATTATAAATAAAGTTTAAAGAATTAAAACATTATTAAATCATTATTATTAAGTGAAATTATTAATTGCTCCCACATATATAAATAAATAAGTAAATAAAATATTATAGCATGCAGTTTTGGTCCCACCAAATACACAGTAAAACCTTCTTCCCACGGATATTGCGTTTTCCTTTGCTTTGTCTTCCTTTGCCGTCCTTTGTCTTCCTTTGCCGTCTTTGAATCAAAATTTCACACATGGTTTTACGCTTTTCTATGCTACTTTCTGTCAATTCATATGTAACCCATTTTCCTTCCTTTTGGATCTTACCCATTTTGTTTAAACGATTAGAAATGGTGTGGTGACATACATTTAAAGAATCTACTAGTTGTTGTTGTTGTGCTTGCGCATCGTCTTCAACCAATAATGCTTGCAATTCCGCATCTTCAATTTTTTGTTTTCGACCTTCTTTGTCATTCAGATCAAAATCACCACTTTTGAATCGTTGAAACCACTTTCTGCCTGTCATGTAAAGCTTGTTCACCATAAGCTTCGACAAGAATTTTATTATTTTAAACAGTAGCAAACTCAATGAAACCGTAACAACAAACCTTCCCGCAAATCACGTTTTTCTGGTACATGACACGCCATTTTTAACAAAAAAAAATAAATATTGTTTACACTTTTAGCTCGTAACACAAAATGAGAAAGTGAAAGATATAAAGTGAATACGTTTTATAATATACATATAGTATTTATTAATTAATGTATTAGTATTTAATACTTAAGTCATAGTCCAATAAAATATATTACTATAAAAATTATCAGTAAAGCATCAAGAGGATTAAAACGGCCATAATTGGTATGGGGGCAGTCAAGATTAAAAAAGACAATGGATCGTAGACTTCGAAAATATTATTTATTTATTTATTTAAAAAAAAACATTAAATTCCAATACATAATAATGATTCCAATAATTTTGGAATAGTTTATTTAATATTACAATTAATAACATAACATAAATTAAAAACAAGCATTTCAAATATAAAAATAGTAAAAGAAAAAATAAAAAACAATCAATTAAGGTTGAAATAACTGATTATTATAAAAAAAATGCATTTTAAAATGTGAAATTTTCACATTATTGCCAATTAACAAATAACTATAAGAATTATAAGACATAATTAAAGAGTTAAAAGAATTAAAATGGACATAATTGGTATGATGGGAATCCATAACAAAAAATTGACTGACCGTAGGTCGCGAGAATTTCAATTTTTCCAATAAAGAAACGCAATCACATTTACCGTTAATTAATCCATGAATAAACGACAATCCAATGTATTCCCTATGTTTTTCTATGGTAGGCATATTTAATAACCGAACCTATGGGTATAACTTTGTAAAACAATTGAATCAGACCAAGGAAACGATCTAAGAGCAAATCTTAGAATTCTTTTGTGGACTGATTCTATTCTTTGGTTTGCATTTGAATAGTACGGTGACCAAACGGGACATGCAACCGTAAACTCACCATCATACCAAGGATAGATGGTTGACATTGAAATTAATGAATTGTGAAAACTTGGTCAAGCTATTACTGGTGAACGCTAAACACAACAACTGTTGGATTTGAATCACGCATTGAAAGAAAAACGACCAGAATGGGTCAACAGACATGAAAAAATGGTTATTTTGCACGACACAAAATCATCCTCATATCGCAAAGCAAAAAAAGAAACATTGGAATGATTTGGATGGGATGTGTTACCGCAGCCGCTCTATTCACCAGATATTGCTCTATCAGATTACCAATTGATCAGATCGGAGGCACATCGACTCTGTACACAGCGGTTCCACAATTTTTAAGACGCCCAAAAATGAGTCGATTCTTGGAGCGCATCAAAAAATAAGAAATTTTATTTTGATAGTATTAATAAATTGGCAAAAGATTGTACTGAACGATGGTATTTATATTCAATAAAAATTATTTACCTTTATTACCGAAATTAATGTGTTTTATTTAATAAAAAAAACGATCAAACCATATTGGCAGACCTATTAGAAAATATTGAAAAACCATAACTTTTTTTCCAAATATAATCTACAGAATAATAGAATTTTGAGAATATAATAAGAAACATAGACATGCGATAATGATCATAAATGAGATTGTTCATTTATGTATGCAGTATGTATTAAAAATATAATATAGGCTTTAAATTTTATAAATATGTAATTAATATTTATTTATTTATATAGAATTATAGATAGACCATATAGGCTCTTCAAAATGTGTTAAATATGAATATATATGAACATAAAATATTAAACTATATTATTAAATAAAAATTTTTAAATCAACACCTGCTTTCGATTTATTAAAACTAACACTCTCTTATAAATTTGTTTGTATACATACTTTATTATATTATCCTTTTCAATTTGGACCAAGAGGACCAATACCTTAAGATATACATCAATCACGTATACTATATATATATATATAATATAATAATAGGTACCTCATCTCATACTATTTATATGATGATGTTAACAAAATGATAATACAAAATTATTTTATAATATATCGAATATATGTTATAAAAAAAAAAATTAAATAAAAAAAGGCAAAACATAACATATATATAGACAGGCATCAACCGTCTGTTTTTTCTTTCCTTTTGAATAACCTCTATTAAAATACGTCGTATATTTAATATAGAAATATAAAAATCTTTCAAATATGTTTAAAATCATTTTTGGGTTGATTAGTTTTATATTCATATATGGTGTATCTATACAGGGAGACCATTGATGTTTATCATCAATAACAAAAAAAACACATTATTATTATTATAACAAAAAGGAAATAGCACACACACGGGTATACAAGAACAACAAAAACTTCTGGTATATATTATAATAATAAATGATAGAACCATAGAACTATATTCACATATACAGAAACACATCATAATTGAACCACCTGTCGGACCGAATAAAAGTGGTTCGATTAGGGAGGTGGTCCTATTATAGAGGTTATGGTTTTTTGTTTCAAAATGAAGCTACATAAAAATATTTCTGTTTCGAGGTGCGGTTCGAATACAGAGGTAAATCTATACAGATGTTTATGACGAACCTTTTCTTATAGCATTGGTCAGATTTTGGAATGGGTCCGATATATATATGGATTTTCGATTATAATTCTATGCCTTTGTGAAACTTCATATAATTTGTATAAAATGCATATATGAATTTTATCATATGCATATTCTATCTATATATATAGTTTGATATAAATTATTTTTGTTACGTTGCCATATGATCTAATTATATATAAGAAAACTGGGATATATTAAATAACATTTAATATACATTATAATCTCATTATTCATTTATAAACATATAAGAAGGCATTTTAATTATATGATTAAAAACAAATCATTTTATTTAAATGTATTACTATATAATTATTTTTTAATGATTGCGTTTCGTTAATTTGGGGTTCGTAAACCAAATCTCCTATATAACTCTGTGGTGTAAATGTTAAAAATTCCAACCTAAAATTCTAACACAATTTTGGGGTCGTGGGTTCGAATCCTACTGAATGCATAAAATATGTTTTTTTGTTTTGCGTTTTCGGTTATTTTTCGAATCTGAATTTTAACACAGAGTTGTATTTTCCGCTCGCGGTTGGTCGTACGGCTAATTACCGACACCGTAAAAAGCAAAAATTTAGAAACTAGCAACAGAAGACTGTTGTTGGACGCTAAAACCAGATTGTTGGTTGTGACGCCCAGCGAAAAATTTATTTTATTTATTAAACCAAATCTCCTTTTAGCTGTAAATACCGAGATCTATAGAAATTTCCAACTCTGTTAAACACTTACCAAATAATATGCGGTTTGTCAAGACTTTCACTGATAGCCATCAGTTTCCCTGTTATAATAGATTAAACGGTATGAATTGGAATATGAAACAATTCGGCATTCATCGAATTCTCGAGATTTGACACAAAACGATTATTTTATTTATTCGCAACCCTCAAAATATTACTGTTTATTAATAGTAAGTGTTTTTGGTCGAAGTAACAGGAAACTGATGGCTGGTTTGAACGTATTAACAAAATCATATTATCACAGTTTTGTTTTTCTTGGAAGAGGAAATCCATTTACAAACTAGAATTGGCCTCATGGTTGGAGCCCAATATACCCGGTCGCACCGCGACCATTAAAATCTATTGTGTCTCTATTTTCCTCCTTATTCCTCTTGCTCATGGGCCGCCCCCAATTAGGAAATTGATGCCCACTTTTTCCGCAAGGTTTTTATATGCACTTTCACTAACAATAAGCCTTTTCCTAGATATGACCTTCTTTTTTAGGCTTTTAGCTCTGCACATTTTGCGAGTATGTGTTCCATAGTCTCATTATCCCAATTGCAGTATATGAATTGCTCATTTTCACCCAAATCCAATCTTTTTGTGATAGATACACGGCGCATGTCTCCCGAGAGCCCAGCAGAGAATATTAAGATGTTTTCCCGATAAGTTTAGAACTTACTCAGCTCTCTGTGCATTTACATAAAGGATTTTTTTTAATTCTTAAGCCCTCTATGACAGTATCCCAGTTTCCCTTAGCCTTTTTTGTTGGATCACAATTCAATTAATTCCACCTTATCTTTTCTGATATATCCAAAGAAGGGCAGATACAACCGAAGGATCCCTTTGCCCCAATTTTTACTCGTTTTCTGACGTTAAAAATGTTTTGCTGAAGTGCAATCAAAGTCATCATCACAGTTTACTAAAAGTTCTTCGGTGTATCGAGCTTTAAAAGGACATTATGTTGAAGAATAAATCCGATTTTTAGGTAACTTAATTATCAACATAAAATTTTGTTTACACTTTTACATTACTTGGGTTTATAACTTTACAGATATTGTTATTGTACTGTATATTTTTAACATTATATAAGCAGGTACATTCATATATTAGTATTTATTTACCATATATTGCCAGATTGCAAAAATATATGTTACAAATATTGTATATATGTATATATATTTGAACTTTGCGAATTGTTTTGAAAACAACTTTTCTAAGAATTACATTTTATACTTTGTTCATATGACTTTATTATATATGTGTCGCAAAAATATATTTATATATGTACGTACACCGTACAGTATCACCAATAATGTTAAACATCCTCGTAAAACATTAAATTATAGGACGTTTTCATGCGTATGTATTAATATATAAAACAATAGTTCTGGGTATATCTTTTAAGCTACTTACCAAAATGAAAAACAAATTTCATTAATAATTTTTTGAATTTTGTGAGTAAATTTCTTGGTATTTTTAAATTCAGGTAAATTAAAAAATTTTAAACACCCCAAACTTATTATTTTATGTGACCAACTTTTGCTTCGATTACGGCCTAAATAACAAAAAAAACAAAAAATAGGCAGCATATTAAATTTACCAACAAATTCAATGGCTCCAGTTGTTAAGAAATATAGTGGCATGCACAGTCGGCAGACCGTCCCAATATAGGAAAAATTGTATTTGGGAGCAAAAAAAAATTAGTGGAATCTATACCTAAGAGATGCTGAGCCGTAATCAAAAAAAAAAGATGTCCACATACAATATTAAGTTTTTGGGGTGTATAACATGTTCTTTCATGATTTTTCATGAATTAACAATGATACGAAATTGACTCACTAAATTAAAAAAATTATTATTGATTATTATTTGCCCTTCATTTTAGTTACTGGCCTTAAAAATTACAACGGGAACTATAGTTTTAAGCACGCACATCAAAAGATCTTAAAATTGAATTTTTTACGAAGGGTGTTTAAAGATATCGGCGCTGTTGTAATTACTTTTACCTGATAAATGATTCATATTTTAAACTAAGATAATATAATATGAGCAATATTGCAGGTATCAGTTGCTCAATTTCTAGGTAAAGAAATTACAGTTATTTACGGTGTGTAGTTATTAAGAATGTTTTATTCAAAGTATTGATTCTAAACATCTTGCCCATTTTTCGGGCAATTTATGAATACCATCCCAATAAAGTAATAAATTGGTCCTATGAGCGAAACCATTCAAACAGCTATTTTTGAACTTGCTCGAAATCAGCGAAGTGTTGCTCTCACAACTCCGGAGCATACGGCGGGTGCAATAATGCGTCCCATTCAAGTGATTTTAATGCGCCTTTAACCGGTTTTGATGTATGAAACGACACGTTATCGTTCTGTAAAATTAACGTATATTTAAAATTTATCATTTGTTGTCTGTAGCGTTGACTGTTAACCGTTTCATCAGGCTTTAACAGGACATGATAAACGATGCCAACATATGGTACCACCAAAACACAGTCTTACGACGTAAGCGATTTGGTTTTGCGGTCGACGGGCCAGCTTGGCAAGGTGATAACGATGCTTTCATGTGGTACCCATTGTTCCATATCTTCTGAATCTTTCCCATATTGCTTTTAACCGAATGCTAATACATTTTTGAGACACATTTAACACATCTGCCAATTTCTGATGCGTTTGGTTGGGTCCTCAATCAATAACTGCGGCAGTTCCGCGCCTACAACTTTTTATTGTCTTGCCTACTTTCAACTTTCATTTTGTTTCAAATCGTAATTGCTATTTTTAAGTTGTCGAAACTATGTCACACATGTTTTATTTGATGGAGCGTGTCCAGCATAAGTTACTACTAACAGGTGATGACTTTCACTAGCTCTTTTTTTTATTAATTAAAGAACAACTGTACTTTTTCAATAGGTTATAAAACTATGACGCTATTATAATTTCATGAATTTTAACTTTTACTTTTTATTGAATCTAGAAAAAATAAAAATATGTGTCAAATCATAAAAATGTTTATATTTCGTTAGCCACCCCAACTACAAAACCGGTAAGTGGAAAGTTTCAACACCCAGTAAGTGAAATATGGCGGGGTTAAAGATTTAATATATTTTTTTTTTTAATTCTGTGAAAATTCTGTGAATTCTACTATACATTGTACGATAGTACATAATATACGTATAAATAAGTTTGTGATTTGATATATGCAGTTTGTTGTAATAAAATACCTAGTTTTATTATATGATATTTACATATAAATATTTATATATAAAACATATTTACATATAGAGAATAAACCAAACAAAAGGAATAACCAAATATTAAAAAAAAATTGCAAATATTTAATTAGGCTGAAGATATACATAAGTGTGCAGATGGTTTTTATGAAATTTAATATCAATACCAAAAAGTATACTTATACTATATACTAACATCTATTCATATTATTTCTTAAGATACATAAAATAAATGGTTGTTTTTGAAAACTGTTAAAGTGTATAAATATGGTCTTCTAAATACTCTACTATACCATATATACAGAACCGGTCCTTTACTTTTTCACGCCCTAGGCAGTCTAAATATTGGTGCCCGATATACAGCATTTATAGTAGTCATTTCCACATCACCCATAAGAGGTAGGTTCATAATGCGTTTTTTTTGTTGCGGAAGGCCGAGTCTTCTGGATAACATTTATAATTAAAATATAATTAATATTTAAAACAACTTGGACAATGGGCACATCGGCTTTTATTTCTGGGCAAAATCTATTGCAATTGTTTGAAAGAAGTATTTTGGAATCGGATTCATTATTCTAACGCATTTTTCAAGTCGGTGCATTAAAAATGGAATACGGCCTCGTAGTTAAAAAAAAAAAAGCTGCCAATAAAAGAAGCACCCCAAGAAAGTTCAACGTTTGTATGTATGAAAGGACCGGTCCTGCATATATATTTTAAATGATATGATTTCAGCAGATATTCGATATACTATATAATCAAAATATAACAATATAAATATGCATACATATAACTGGGTATATACCTCAAAATAAAAGGTCTATTCATCATCATCGCAGCATATATGTATATAGAGTTGTATTGTATAGTTTCAAAACATAGTTGTTAAATGTATAATAATAAGTGGGCCTTCTCTAATATTTTAAGGAAAAAACATTTTGACAATTTCATTTGTCAACAAACAATATATAGTATATAAAATATATCTTTAACAATTTTGTTTTCTTGTTGTGCCTTTTTGAAAAAAATTTTTCACAAATTAATATAGTAATAAATTATGTATCATTATGTAATATTTATTATTATATATATATATATATATCCGAACGGGTATCCTATTCAATCTTAGACCTGGAAATAATATTTGTTGATGTCAACAATTGTAAAACAATGAAACATGAAATAAGAAATGAGGTTAAGTTAGGGATGATTTTTTGTTTTAATTGCGTGAAGAAATCCTTTTTACGGACATACTTTTGGACTCTCGTTACCGAATGTAACGTCCTACCGAATAAAACTTCACCCCGGGGTTTAAGGGCAGGTATACCGCACCGTGTGCTCTAGGATCTATTGTACTCCTCGAATATAACTATCACGTATTTAAAATTGTGAATTGGTCTCGAAGATATTTTATACTGCCGGACTTGGGCCTTTTACGCTTGACTTGATTCAACATGCTCAGCATTCGATGACTGAGAGCGTTCAGAATCAAGACGAAGCATTTCGGTATCTGAAATATTAGACGCCGTCTCTTGAATGGAACTGTAAAATACCGTTGCTTCAAACGATGCGTGAAGAATCGTACATAATCATCAACTTTTTGTTTTGTTGGAGTCTTGTTGGAGTTTGTTTTGTTTTGTTTTTGTTTTATTGGAGTCCATTTACTGTTAGACTTGTAGTTGAGGATTGGTTGATCTGCTATAGAAGAGCCTCTTTATACGGTAAATGTAATACTCCTGGAGGGCGCCCGTTGTCTGGGAGCTGAAAGTTCTTAGTGAATTGCCCCCCATAGACCTTTCTGATATGGTTGTTACTATCAGTATAGGTCCTCGGTTCATTCAACCTAAGCTCTGGCACCACTTCAAGGTGACTTCCGAGTGAGAGTAGGGATAATTTAGGAAAAAATTGAAGGTTTTATTAATTGAAAATTGTTCTGAATTTATTCTATTTTATTCTATATTCTATATATATTTATTCTATATCTATTTATTCTAATGTGCTCAAGCACATGGCCAATTGAATGAAGGATATGAACATAACTTTATTAGGTATTACTTTATCGGGTGGACAAAACTTTCACAGGTATCTATATATAACATATCGATCAGTTTGTATTTATATCCCTTATCCCTAAGCCATCTGGCACAAAGTTCTATAACATGAATTTCAACCTAAAAGACTGTGCTGTATCAATCCAGAGTGGCATCAAGTTCCATACTAGGATTGGCTCCATATACGCCGGATCACGATTTTCATTCGCGGATGACATCACCGATAAATTTTACCTTCAATCCATTATGTAATTCCACATTAATCACATATCGGGCGTTGGAGTCATTTACACGAAGGAATTTATTTTGACTTCGTTGGATCTTATCTCGATTGGATTTGAGAGTGCAACACCAGATCTGCGCTCCATATGTCCATATATAGGTTTGAAGATCTGATATTGAACCTACATTGTAAGCGGCCTGATCAATTAACTGTTTACAAAGTAGGTCCATAATTTGGAGTAATGTCCAATAAGCCAGTATACGTTTGTCCCTGTTTTATTCGAATCTTTGTCTTACGTAATGTTTTTTTTTATTTCACGTTGAATCCAAATGTAAACCAAGGTAGTTTAATGTTTCTGCTTGCGGTTTTGCCCGTACGCCATTTAGGGATGTGTTTAAATTTTTATTTTTGATCGTAAATGTCACATGGGTCGACTTAAGAGTGTTAAGTTTAATTTTGCAGTCCATTGTCCATTTACTAAAATTGTCCAATGCATTTTGCTGTTTTTCCATCGCTCTTGACTGGGATTCGTCTGCTGACATAATGACACTATCTCAAGTGAATGTGCCGATAAATACGTTCTGTCCGTTGTTGGTATATCTGCCATATACAGTATATATAGGAATGACCACAGAAGCTGCGGTACTTACGTCATTGGCTTGGCTTGACGATTAAATCTGTAACAGCCTCCTCGAAGATGACTCTGTACCTGTGAATAGATAGGTATAATTCGAGCAACTGTCAATAGTTTTGTGGTATTGTTCTACTTATTTTCTATATCTTTCCCTCGTACCACACTCTGTCAATGCCTGAGATACGTCCAGAAATACGGCATGACAATATTTCTTTTCTTCCAAAGCCCTTTTATTCGATTACCGATTACCGTGGTTCTATGGATTTGATCTATAGTGGAGTGGTCATTCCTGAACTCAAATTGAATATCAGGAATATAAACCATCGGCTTTAGACGTTTTAGTAATATTTTTTCGAACAGTTTTGATATGGTGGAAAGCATTGAATTGGTCCATATGATGTTACTTCATGTTTTGTTTTATCTGATTTTTTTCAGCGTAATAATTTGAACCGTTTTGAAACAATCGGGTACATACTTTAATGTTAATATTATGCAAGCATTTAATATGTATAAGATTATGATGGATTCTGATTGTGGAAGTTCTTTGTGTAGTCCATATCATCTGCATGGAACCCTTGCACACGAGTACCCGTTATCATTAAGCTTAATGAGTAGTTCATTTACAACCCTTTGACTACAATAACGTGAATATATTTCTCCGCCTTTTGGACATCCTTCAACCAGAGTCATTTTCACGACAAATTGAACCGAAAAAATAAATATATTAAATCAATAATATCAAATAAAACTATGATTATCCCTTTAAGCCCTTTTTTTTGCTATATAATGCGATCGATATAAGATTAATGAATATCTGTGAATATATAAAAATTGAGTTTTTCAATAAGACATCCAGTAGAAATATTATTTCTTATAATAATAAATATAGTAGCTATTATTCCTTATATATATGGTTCATTTTCTGTGGGTTCATATTTCATATATATGGTATGTGGTATGGTATATACACTGGAGGGGTTCCTTTTTTTTCATATACTATAAATATACAACAACAAATAAAAAAGATGTATGCCTAATAATATTACATATGGATATATAGAGTATATATTTTTGGTATAAGGGTTTAATTTACAATATAAAATATGTTTATTTTATAACATATATATTTTATTACTATTTTTTTTTTCTATATGGTTTATTTTTTGAATGATATTAGTTTATATTTTGTTAGGAATTATAATGTAAACATTTTCGAATGAAGTAAAATAATATATGTTTCATATTATATATATTCAGATGTTTGATGAAACACAATATATAGAATTTTACACACCCTTATACGGATATTTTATAAAAAAAAAAAATAATAGATATATTACCACACAAAATAATTAAAAACCTTTTTTTTTCTCTATAATATTTAAACATATTGTTTCTATTCCATCATCTGCGTAAAACTGTGACGTTTTGTTTATATATATCTTATTTTGGATTTAAAGTGCAATTTATCCATAGTTCAATATTTATATTTATTATATTATATATTATAAATGCATGCATGCATATAGGAAAAGGGGAAAAAATAAATAAAAACTGCGTGTGTCATTCACACACATAAATTAAAGAAAATTAATTCCTAAGCGTGTGTAATAATAATAATAATAATAATAATAATAATGATTACAGATATATTATATAAATTGTTTACTAAAAGATTATAAACTATAACATTTTGTTATGTATGTATAACAGTTATATGATGGCAAAATAATTGTTGAATTTAACAGATGATGAATATTTAACCCTATGGATGCATACTATACGGTATACAAATATCACCTGGAATCTTGTTTTAATTTATAAAATCTTTATTTATTCTTCAAAATCGATTTCATCCCCTACCAAAATAATACGCCTCGGCTCCAATGTGGCAACTATTTTTCCATTCAACAAAACACTTGGAGAAGTCTTGGCTTCTCATCTATTCTATCGTGTCAAAACGGTGTTTCCGGAGCGGTCTCTTAAGCTTAGCGATCTATATCTTATCAGATAACAAAGCGCCACTTATTGTCGTGAACTCTCGAGAGTTAGCGTCGAAGCTCGTGCTCGGCTGTCTAGGGATCGGATATTTAACCGGTCACTATAATCTAAGACCTCATCTATACAGTATGAAAATCGTTAGCTGCGATACGTGTAGGCTGCGCCACACAGAAGAGGAAACTGCGGAGCACATTCTCAGTGAATGTGAAGCAGGTAGCAGACTTAGGATCATCGGTTCATTATTTCCATTGCCTGAGGAAGTGATGTCCATACCCAGCAATAAGTTGACCAGGTTTTTAGGCGGGGCCAATGAATGAATGAATATGGAATGAATCAGAGCAGTAAGAAAATGACCCCCCGGGGTCAAGTGTTTGAGGGGTGGACGACCCTGCCCAGTACAATAATTCTAATTCTAATTCTAAGCTTAGCGATTAGCCAGAAGTCACCATTCAAGTATCATCTCCGTTATAAGGCGTTATGAGGCGTTTCATTTTGTCTTGATAGTCTTAATAGCATTGTTTCACGCACTTCAACGCGAAGAAGCTCCCTGAAATTGCGCATTTTTTGCACCAATCGAGATTTGACTTTTCTGAGGCACGAAACATCTTTTAAAATGGTGTTGACTGACCCATTTGAAATTCCAAAAGCATCAGCAAGCTCCATAGCAGTCAATCGCCCACCAATTCAATCCAATGATTTGCATGGGGTGATGTGCATCAGTTGATGTTCTTCGGTCGTCTTTGATGTGGTTCGTTTTCAACGCATTCACGACCCTCTTTGACCATTTTATGACATTCATACATTAGATATGTCCTGTTCACCAAAGGCTTTTTGCAACATTTTGAGGCGAAACGGGAGTAGATCGTTGTTGATTATTTTCCGACATATGGTAAAAATCGAAAAAATCACTTTTAGCTGTTTACGAATATGATTGTCATTGTTCAACTAATGGAGATTGCCGTGAAATTTAACACAGATGTCCGTATAACAGTCCTACCAACTTAAAAATATAAAAATTTGTCCCTATCGAAAATCCCGGCAAAATTTAAATTGAAAATTCCGGGTCATGTTTGCGTACACAGTAGTATATAGGTATTTTAATACCAATTTGATTTTAAAGTTGCTGTATAAACTTCATTTTTTTACTTATTTCTATGTCATTTTTGGTGACATCATCGAACATTCAATTCTACCGAAAAATCAGTAATTGACTTGCAAACAAAGTGCTCAGAATCATGGCCATTCTGATTTTTACAAGACACCGGGGATTTGCTTTTTTGTGGGTATAATTATACCCATGATCAAAAATGAATTATATTATACAGGGTGTCCCTGATTCCGACCGCATGACGATGGTTTTAGGTACTGTGGCTCATTTGAAGTAGAAAACATTCACTTATGCATTATGGAATTAAACGAAAAAATCCCGATTTTTCGAGATTTTCGTGTATTTCGCTATTATTGAGCATTTATTTCCATAACTGGTTATTGTAATTGAAAGATCAGATACGCAATATTATCATTAGCATTAAATTATCTTTAAAATAAAGTTAAATGATATAAAGAATTTAAAGAAACGAGTGTAGCGTCAGTGTTGCCAGATTCTCTGAAAAATCTCTAAAATTTAAGATTTTTTAAGATTGTAATAAGATTTTAGTTTTTTTGCCCTGATTAGAGATCGGGGTAATTTTGTTAAAGCAACAAAATTTAAAATTTTTTTTTTGTTTTTTATACATTTGATAAAAAATTTTTATGACATTTAAAAAAGGAGTCGAAGAACATTCAATTATTGAAAAGAAATCAGTGTATTTTTTTGTTAGAAGCTCAAATTTTTATGCTATTCAATAAACAAAAAAACATTCATTTGTACTGATTCTGATGCTAAATGCGTTATAGTGATGTTGTTTACAAAAATGATCGAAATTCTTTTGCTTTTCCTTGAAAATATTACCGATTAAATTGAATTATATATATTGTTTGTGCATGTGTAATGTTTTTTTAATTATTCAGATTCGCCAAAACGAACAAGATCGAAGTCTAAATGCAAAAAAAGACATTTTTCATACAATTAAATAAAAAAACGTATGAAATGCGGAGAAATTTGTTTCTGAACGAAGAACAATATTTTTTGATTTTTTCATGTGGCAACTCTGTGTAGAATATAAATCTTATTTTTTGTGCTCTAAAGTTTGGGGAATCTTATCTCGAAAAAACACCTTGTAAAACTTTCCATACACCATGCTTAAAAACGTACTACATTAATTCGTTTTACATACTGTTCGATAAGCTATGTCTCATAGGTATTCGAAGTTATTCACGATAAAATAAAAATATAAAACATTTTTAATGGTCAATTTGCATTTGAATTTAATTTAATTCCATTTTTTATTCAAACAATTGGTTATTTGAAAAGTATCTTAACGACGGTTTCGAATAGAATCACTAAATGTGCGGCTTTACTTGCCGCGTTTAATTATCTTAAGCACTAAGGAAGTTAGTTAACATATTTCATATCTGGGTATGAATACAACCGGACCATAGGACGACTAAAGTCTTGAATTCGTGCGGAAATTTCGAAAATTTTGTCTCGCTTGAAATGTGTTTTCTCGGCGTTTCAGAAGTGCCAGATCACAAATTTACAAAAAAAAAATGTCGGTCTGTCCGGTTGGATGTATGTATGTATGTCCAAGAATTATCTCGAGATCCACCAGTTCGATTTTAAAAATTCTTTTACCAGTCGATAGCTACCAAGGTCCAGTGGGGCTTTTGGGGTTTGTCCGCCAAGTATTTCGGTGTCAAAACTCACAAAATGTCGGCAAGGTCACTTTGATAAAATCACTTTTTGGCATTTTTCAAGTATTTCTTGTCGGAATTATATAAATAAGAATGTTCAGAAAATTTGTGTAAAATGACGAGACACGCCGAATGAGAAATACTATTTTATTCATTATAAACTGATACATCCAACGAACCGAAGTCTTCACCACCATATAGCTTTCATGGTTTTCCCGGGATGCTAATTTCCGGTTATGCATCCTATAGGGTTAATGTACGCGTCTAAAATTTATAAATATATTTAGAAACCATTTAGTGATACACTTCGTATATATACTTATGAATATATATCATTGGTACATGTATAATAAAATGATACAACAAATATATAATGTATATAATAATAAAATAACTACATTCTAAAACGTATTTGGTTACACGATATTGATATGCTATATATGTTTATGTATCATGTATGCAATTGCAACATATTATAAATGATAAAATGCATTTACATATAATTATTTTATGTACCATATATAGATACTGTCTGCACCTATATAATGTGATCTAACCGCTAAGTAACCGCGCATATATGTATATAGACAAATTAAATATGACATATATATATTAAATACTTTATTATCAGAGGGGGTCTCGATAGATGATAACAGTGAAATATAAAGGGATTATAATCCATTTTATACATATAAGATTCATTTGTTTAGTTGTTTATACACACAGCGTACTCCATTCGTGGTATTACATATTTGTATTATATATAATTCGAAATTTATAAACATCTACAATATATTTTGCTTACCATATATATACATATATTGTGTTTTAATAATATAATGAAATTATAAATTATGAAATGCAATTATAATTATAAGAATTTGTGATTGCGCGATTTTTATTGATTTTGATTTTGATGTGAGAAATAAAGAACGCGGAAAAAAGTTTGAATGCGTCGAATTTCAAACAATATTGGATGAAGATGACACTCTGAATCAACAACTTATGACAGAAATGTTAATTGTTGCCCAGCAATCAATTTCTGGCCGTTTAAAAGCTATGGGAAAGATTCAAAAGTTTGGAAAATGGGTGTCACATGAATTGAATAAGAGATAAATGGAAAACCGAAAAAAACATTTATGAAATTTTGATTGAAAGACACGAAAACAAATCGCAAAAATGGATTTATTTTATGAATCCTAAACGGAAATTGGGTTGATCCAGGGTAAACATCTACATCGGCTGTAAAGGCTGATCGCTTCGGCAAGAAAACAATGCTGTATGACTAGTTGGACCAGAAAGGTGTGGTGTACCACGATCTCATAAAACCTGCGGTTAAACCGTTAATACTGATCGCTATACCGACAACAAATGATCAATTTGAAGCAAGCTTTGATCGAAATGCGACTGGAATGGGTCAGAAGACACGGTGAGGTAGTTGCTTCGTGACAATGCATCTGTGCACAAAGCAAAATCGTTCAGGATACAATCGAAGCACTTGGGTGGGAGATGCTACCCCAACCGCCGTATTAAACAGGCTTGGCTCCTTATGATTACCATTTGTTTTCATCGATGGGACACGCATTAGCTGAGCAGTACTTTGATTTCTACGGAGAAGTCAAAAATTGGGTGTCTGATTGATTTGCTTCAAAAAACGAACGATTCTATTGGCGTGTCATCCATTAATTGCGAAAAAGATGGTCAAAATTTGTAGAAAGCAATGGCTAATACTTTGAATAAAAGGTTTTGTACTTGTGCATTTAAAATTAGTGTTTTTTTTCACAAAAGCTCATTTGATACCGGTATACCTGATATACATATCCCAATTGTAATAAACAATTTATCACATATGAGAAAATATGTAACATTGCATGTCAATTATATTTTCATTACATGTTGGGTATGTACATAACTTCCTCAGGTATTGGAGATAATTTGCCAATGAAACCTTAGACTATATAGTGTCCGGTTAAGTATCCGATCCGATTTTGGCCGATAACTTAACTTGTGGAGTTTAACATGATCACTTTGCTCGTCGTCTATTTCGTTCGGTTATATTACCCGGGTTTTCATTCTACTTCGGCCACTTTGATGGAGTAAACCCAGTTTAAAAATGCCTAATCCATCTTGTGTATGTGTTTGTGTCATAAATTTGTTCTATTTATATGGAATTTTATGCATAATATCATTCCAGCACACAAAAGACAAAAGACTAAAAGCAAATACAATGGAATATTTGAATGATATTTTAATTGATTTTTTTTTCGTTCTATAACCGCAACCTATCGCTTGTTTTTGGTCTTTTTTTTCAGTTTATCATCGTCACCGAGAAATTTACGAATTTTTATAAACCAAAAGGATTTTCTTATAAGTCGCTTATCTTAACAGAGAGTCAAATAGTAATATTCAACTTGTATGTGGAGTTTAAAAACCATAAATATTAACGATTATTTTCTGGTGATATATTGTTAAAACAAATTAATTCCTAATACATACAGCACTTATTTATTTGCAATCATATTTACATCCCATTTTATCATATCAGGGTTCGTCTTTGAAAATCCCCTTATTAAACTATATAATAACATTAAAAAATGTACACAAAATACAATAATACGAAACACAACTGACAAATCCAATCGACAACATTATATGTATATTAATTTATAAATTTTTATATTGTATTATTTTAAATATCAAAACCACGCGTAATGATATGCGTACGATAATGATTTGTATTCAAAAACGTACTTTAAATTTTTTATTTAAATTTAAAAATAATAATTTATATTTATATACATAAAATACATTGAATCACATTGCGATTTCGTACATTCACTGTTGTAACAACCGAATTATTTTTGGTTCCCACAAATGTACATATTTTTGTTTTTTTGCAAACCTAAGTTTACAAAAATACTTATATATAGATATCCTATATATACCTTCGCTTCCCGATATATACCAAAATTTCATGAAGATATGTAAATTTTGGAAATTACGTATAACGATTATCAAAATATATACACGCAATCTGCATATATACATATAACATTTTTCATCTTGTCAAAATATTTTACAGTCAAAAACAAATGATAACAAGAAGATATACATACATATCTGTATATAAAGGCATAAAGTATTTTAACTGCAAAATATATAATAAACGATCTGACAATATATGTAACATATATATACATATATATTATATATAGGATAATATAATAAAATGCATATTATTTTCAAGCCTGGGAATTTGTAACATCTGTAAAAAAATTTTATATTGTAAAATATTCATAAAATATAAAAGAAGGAGAAGGAGTTTTTAAAATAAAATGTATATATAAAAGAATAAAATATAATTTAATTATTACGCGATTATTCCTTTTGCTTATAAATAAATATAGCCTTTTTAAAAAAAATAAGGTTTTGTTGTTTTTTACATACATTTTAATTATTATAGTTTCATTTTAATTAAATGTTCCTTTGTTTGGCTTACCTATAATATTATATTTTACTTAAGACAATCGTAATTATGTCATTGAATGGTGATTTTAATAAATTATATTTGCATTATAGTTACCATAGCGAAAGCTTCGACGGTCGGATGCGGTCGTACACCAGCAAACGCTGCCAAACATGTACTTAAAGGGAAATGTTAAGACCAACCACACCACAGCCCGTGCAACAATTGCGTGAAGTATCGTTAAAAGTTATGAACATTTCAATATCGAATTCTAAAGAATTTTATAGAAATTTAACTTTAGTTATGTGTCGTCAATTATCTTGTAAAGTTCTTTAAAGATATATAACGCAGATATCGATATCAAGATAGGTATCATTATTTCTTTAAAGTTATGTCACGAAAACTATCGAATCGTATCTATAACGATTTCCCACGCATATTTCGATAACACTATATATCGTGTAATAACAGTATCTCGAGATAAAGAAAGTAAACATTTTTCCTTTATCTATCGTTAACGATTGATAACGTAATTTATTGATATAGAAAATTAACGAAATGATATTTAGTTGGCGTTGTCGTTATTTATCGTCTAACGTTATAAATACTTCTATAAAAATCTATGTTATCTTCATTTAACGCGTCTCGACGATATTATATGTAAAAAATGTATTTGACTGTATACGATAACGAAAACGCATGAGAAGTATAGTCAAGTTGGTAAAATAGAATACAGAAATTAATACAATTGCGAGGTGCCGCGGTTCGAAGCTCAAAGCTGGACACAAATAAAAAAGGCAAGTACATACTGGCATTACTGGCATTACATATGTCAACCCTAAGGATAAACTGGCGAAGTATCAGTTTCTGGAGCGTATTAACAAGCAAATCCCAGATGTTGAGATTAACAAGACCTGGAAAGCCCTTAGGGGGTTGATGTAGATAAAAAAGGTGAACAGACGTTTATTTTCAAGGCGGGCTACAAATCCTGCGGCAGCATCAAGAACACAAGATGCGGATTATTTCGGGGCGTATTCCAAATAGTAATTAGAATCTAACACACAAAAGCTCACGGTCCTGTTAGTAGGCGACAGATCCAGAGTAGCCAAGGAAGTTCGTCGGGCAGGGAAGGTCAAAATGAAGTACTTAATACTCGGGGAACGCCTTATGCAAAAACGCGGAGTCTGCTTAAGAGAAGGATGGCTGAGATGGTAGAGTCGGGTAAACAACAGATCGAATACTATATCAGCTCTGCTGACTCGGGCACTCAACCTAAACCTGGTTTAGCTAAAGCAACTATTAGAGCAAGGATGAAGGAACTACTGATATGAGAATTACAGAAACACTGGAATGACACCGATTGCTGTAGGCATTCTAAGCTCTTTATTCATGCATACAGAAATGGACTGACGGACAAATTCTCCTACTAAATAAGACAACTACTAGATTGGTGGTCGAATATTTAACCGGCCACTATAATCTAAGAGCTCATCTATACAGGATGAAAAACGTTACCTGCGATACGTGTAGGCTCTGCCACACGGAACAGGAACTGCCGAGCGCCTTCTCTGTGAATGTGAAACTTAAAATTAAAATGTATTTTTTTATTATGTTATTTGCTTTTTTTTGTTTACATTAAAGCAGAAAATAGATCTACTCGAGCTTCTTGCTTCAACCTCAGCGTCGGCTTCAACTTTGTAACTTTGGTGTTTGGTTGTATATACGCTTCATATGTTTTACTATGCTGTCACTTTGAAGCCGGCCGAAGCTCTTGTTGTGTATTCAGCATAAGGTGTGGTGTGTAAAAAAAGCTTACTTCACCGATTCTTTCAAAACATTTTCACTTTTATTCGGCTCGCAAATCTTCTATGGTGATACGGTTCACAAATAAAAGAGTCCACACCTCGTTAGATCTTTAGCGAGTAAAAAACCCCAGGGTGTAGGGTTCTTCGTTAAAGCTAATAAAGAGGAGTTTGGTTAATCCCTTTAATAAAAACACATAACACTAAGAATATGCAGCATTGCATCACAATATAACTTTTATATACACTTTACCTACTAGTTTAATTGACAACCACAAGAACAGTACTGATTAATATAATAATCAAATATATATAAAATAAATTCATTAGCAAAAGGCCGTTACAACCCGAATAACTTATAATAAATAAAAATATTAGTTATTTTATAAAACATAGGCCGCCACAGATCATTTAATTGTGATTTATTAATAGTATTATTTTAAATCATAATAATTTAAAGTTGAATAAAATGAAATAAAAAAAAAAAGATTTTCGATTGTCGCATGAACGTTCGCACAAAACAAACAAGAATCATGTAAGTGCAATTGTCAAAAATTTCAGTTTAAAATTTCAAGGAAAATCGACTTTTCTGAAAAATGGGATACAAATAATTCAAGTCAAATGTCAATATCTCCAAACAGAAGGCAGATATCACAAATTTTCACTGATTCAAAGTTAACGGTAATCCAATTACCTATGAATTTCGTGCTTGCTGATTATGCACGGTTCAGTAGTTTAAAAGTTACAGCTTATAATTACTGAATATATATTTTTCAATGCACGTCAAGTTTGGACCTCCCTCCACCCTCCCAATACGATTTTTTGTTGGAATTAGGTCCAGGATTACGTGGTATACCTCGGTACTATATCAACTGGAACACCCTGTATATATTACCAAATGACGACAATTATTCTAATCAATTTTAATGTTTAGGTAAAAATATATTTATTTGAAGCCATCATTATTATACTCTTAAGCAGGTTTTATTAATTTTTATAACAAAGACTATATATTTTTCTAATTTGGAAATTATAATATTCTATTAGTATATATCGTGTTGATGTTGATGCATATCAAAGTATAATTGTCAAATATATTAGGTTATCGAAAAAGTATTGATAATTTTTATAAATAGATGTCATTATAATTTAATATTTCAAGTAGTACTAATCTGATCAGGTAACATATGTTCGAAAGATGACATTTCGTAGATAAAAAAAAAAAAAAATTAAATTTGTTTAGTCATTTAAAAGTTGTAGTGCATTAAAGATGAGCGAAATTAGTGAAAAAATTCGATACATTTTACAATTTTATTATGAAAAAGGTGAAAATGCAACGCAGGCACATGAACAAATTTGTGCAGTTTACGGTGAAGGAACTTTATCAAAATAAACAGCCTATAGATGGTTTGCTCGATTTCGTTCCGGTAATTTTGATGTCAAAGATGCACCTCGTTCTGGTCGACCAATCACTGAAAAAGTCGATGAAATCATATCAAAAATTGAAGAAAATCGACACGTAAGCAGTCATGATATCGCTAAAGAACTAAACATCCATCACCAAACAGTTTTAAACCGTTTGACAAAGGCTGGATACAAGAAAAAGCTCGATGTTTGGGTACCACATGAATTAACACAAAACAATTTAATGAACCGAATTTCCATTTGCGAAACGCTGTTTAAAAGGAACGAAATCGAGTCATTTTTAAAGCGAATGATTACCGGTGATGAAAAATGGATCACATACGATAATAATGTACGAAAAAGATCGTGGTCCAAGAAGGGCGAAGCTCCTAAAACTGTAGCAAAACCTGGATTAACACCAAGAAAGGTAATGCTGTCTGTTTGGTGGGATTGGAAAGGAATCGTTCATTATGAATTACTAGCACCCGGTCAAACCATTGATTCCGATCTCTATTGTCAACAATTAACAAGATTGAAGCACGAGATTAAAAAAAAACGTTCAGAATTAATCAATCGAAAGGGTGTTGTGTTCCATCATGACAACGCCAGACCACACACATCTTTGATGACTCGGCAGAAACTGAGAGAGTTTGGCTGGGAAGTTTTAATGCATCCACCATATAGCCCGGACCTTGCATCTTCAGATTATCATTTGTTCCGGTCTCTGCAGAACTCCCTTAATGGTTTAAAATTAAATTCCGCAGAGGACTGCAAAATGCACTTCGATCAGTTTTTTGCCCAGGAAACACAGAAGTTCTAAAGTGTTGGGATAATGTCTTTACCAGAAAAATGGCAAAGGGTCAGCGATCAAAACGGCGCATATTTGGTTTAATAAAGTTCATTTGAAATATATAAAAAAATCGTTTGAATTTTGTAAAAAAAATTACCAATACTTTTTAGACAACCCAATATTTTAGACACGAAAGCGATGATAAAATGGTATTATTTTTAAGTGCGTTATAAAAAATGCGCTATACTGAATGCAATGAAATTAATTAAATACATCTGTATTGTTTGGAAAATAAAAATGAATATTAAAGAAATAAAGGAATGGTATATACATAATAAAATATTCTGAATATAGGGTCTTAAAGGATTTAATGTTTCTTTTTGATATTACCTAAGTATATATGTTGTATAGTACATGTATAATTTGTAATAATTTACTTCTGCCTGTATATATCAATAACAATAATAATGATATAACTAATTTTAATATGCATGTGAATTAAGGAATATAGAATATTTATCTCGAATGTAATAAGATATATAGTCTACAAGCCGATTCAGGTTTTAATTTAATGCATTTAAACAGATTCACACGAGACAGAGAAGGTTTGCCAGTTCTGCCAGTACTTCGGCCCTCTTCTTTCAATTAATTCAAAGTTGAATACAACTGAAAACATCTATAATTATAGTGGAACCCCCAATTAAGAAGTGCCCTAGACAGGGGAAGAATCTCCGTAAGGATGAGTAGAAGTCTAATGGGAAGAACTTGGGATCTTACCCGAAATGTGGTGCTCTAGCTATACAAATTTATAATCGATTTGACCTATGCCTTATCAGTCTAGCTCTATGGTTTAAATGATAAAAAAGGCCAAGTATTTCAGGCTGAAATTCATGCTATAGAACTTTGTGTCAGATGGCTTAGGGATAAGGGATTAAAACACCAACAGCTCTAGTACCAAGAGAGAAATAGAGTCGAAGATAGTACTCGATTGTGGGTGAGTGTCGGCTGGAGACTGTGTCAGAGGTAAAGGAAAAAACTGCGGAAGACATTCTATGTGAATGTGTGAAGCAATAGCAGATATAAGACTCTGGACCATTTATAAATTAATGCTTGAGGCCTGAGGAAGATATGTCCATATATCCATCATTCAATTGACCAAGTTCTTGAGAGCAGGCCCATCAATGTATGTATATGGAATAGATTAAGGGTATAGTACAATAATCTCGAGGAGTCAAGTGTTTCGGGGACTTAGAACTCAACCGGATTTATTTATTTAACAAACATTAAATTCTAATGCATTACATATTAATATTACAATAATTTCATTACTGTCAATAACAATAATAATATTGCAATAAATTCAAACTAATCTTTTAAAATTGCATCTTACCATTGATTTAAAATTAAAAACCACAATCAAGAAAGGTTCAAATGATTGATTATTACAAAAACAAAATTTAATTTGAACTGGGGCCTATTGCACCAACAACTTATCACTTATCATTTATCAACTTATCGAAAAATGATTTTTTTGATAAGTGTAAATGATAAGCGTTGACCAAAGAGAAAAAAAAATCACTCACTTATCAATTGTAAATTTATCAAATTTTTGCTAATGATAATTGATAAGTGTTTCTCCAAAAAAAATTACTTTTAGCAACATTTGCTTTTTTAATTAAATTGATAAGTTCGTTTTGTTACTGTTTTTTTAATAACAAAAGCCATGGTGATTGTTGCGTTTGTGTGTATTATATATAATAGAACGCTCTAACCTTCCACCAATTTTTTCTAACACATATTCTATTTGAATTCGTGTTACTCGAAAATTTTCTAATGTATCACCATTAGTTAATGAAAAATTAACACGCGGATTTACTACACGATTTCTTCGCACTTCTTCATTTTCTAATAAAAATTCAAATCGGAACATTTTTTTTATTATATCCACCACTAAAACTGAATTTATAATGAAAGTTATTTAACAATTTATTTGATATATTAATTTTTTCTTAACAAAATTTATGATAAATTTATCAATATTTGTTTTGATAAGTGATAACTGAAAATTTTTGTGCAACCAAATGATGAAAAAATTGTCAAATTCTTATAACTTATCAGTTATCCAAAAAAAACTTATCAACTTACATTTTACAATTTGATGCAACAGAAATTTGTAAGTTGAGTGCTTATCACTTATCATAACTCAATCTTTTGCTTAACACTTTCCATTTTGATGCAACAAAAATTTATCAAAAATTTTGATAAGTTGATAAATAATAAGTGATAAGTTGTTGGTGCAATACGCCCCTGGTAACTTTTTACATGATTGTCAATTAACATATAACTATAAGAGTTATATGTCATATAAGTAAAGTGTTAAAAGGATTAAAATTACCATAATTGGTATGATGGATTTCCATCGTAAAAAAATAAATCGACGGTAAGCCGAGAAAATTTAATTTTTCCAATAAGGAAGTACAATCCAACGTACCATAAATTAATGCACATATAAATGACAGGCCAATGTATTCCCAATGTTTTTCAAGTGTTGGCATATTTAGTAACGCAGGTCTATTTGTGTAAGGGGACAATATACAGTTGTATCCGACCAAGGAAGAGTCCTTAGAGCAAATCTAAGGATTTTTTTTTGAATAGAATCCAACCAACGTTTTGCAATTGAACTGAGGGGCGACCAAATCGAACATGCATATTCAAGAATTGATTGTACCAGTGAGTAAAACAATATTCGTAAACAATATGGATCGGAAACCAAGTGCGGTATTTGCTTCATTTACCACATAATCTAAATGTAAATGCAAGTTTGACATCTAAATAAACGCCCAAATGAAATGGGATTGTAAGCGGCAAAGAAATAAAATCAATACATTGCTTTAAAACAACCGATTGAATACCATCAGGGTCATATGAATATTTACTTTTACAAGAAACAATAGACCCGTAAACATCCAAATATGAAATCAAAATAATTTATTCCAGACAGATAATCAAATGATTCAATCATACCAGTATCATAATCATCGGTATTAATCATAGTATTTTCAAAAGATGTTTCGAAACATTCAGCAAATAAATTGACCATTAAAACATCATCTGTGTACTCAACGTTCTTATATCGGACCGATGATGGATAAGTATTCCCGGATCTTTTATTTTTTATAACTTTCCAAAATGCTGATGGATTGAGATTAATATCAGCCGCAACAGAGGCAATATAAGATGCATACTTTTGCGAAACCATAGAATTGAAATCATCGCATGCATGACGATGTTTTAACCAATCGGATTCATTTTTAGAGATACAGTACGATTTCCATAATTTATTTCTTTGGTTTCGAAGCCCTTTTACCCCACCATCATACCAAGCATAGCCAGTTGCCTTAAGATAGGAACATTTCAAAGAAATATATTTTAAAAAATTATCAAACATAAGATTATATAATGAAATTAGTGCATGATTTAAAAAGAAATCATGAAGATAATTCCAATCGATGTTTCCCAAAATATCGTTTACATTATTGAAGTCAGCATGCTTGAAATCAAAACTAAATGTTGATTGAAGATTGACACTTGTTTAACACCAAACAAATTTAAAGTTAAAGATTGTGTTGCATGATAGACATCTTCCTTCACAATGCAATTATTAGTCGGCATTAAAAAACAATCCAATAGTTCAGACACAAATGCTTATTCGAGTGATTTATAATATGTGTTTTGAACAGGGTTGGGGAGTCGGCCCAATTTTCGATCGACTCCGACTCCGACTCCAACCAGAACTCTTATATAGACTCCGACTCCGACTCCAGCGTTATAGAATTTTATGTTTTAAGGGACATAAGTTATATTTAATGATTTTAAATATATGAATTAACTACATTTATAATTCTTATTAACATCAGTTTAATTTTTATTTTCGGATTTCCATTTAATTTAATAATAAAAATAATAAATAATTTCATTTAAATAACGCATATATTCTTTATTCTCCCTTAAAAATTAGTTCTTAAAAATAAAATGGCATCAATCAAATCGGCTTTCATATTTGCTCGCAAATCTGATTTTATTATGCGTCAAGCCGAAAATAAGTCTTTAAGCATTCATTAAATTCTAAACAGAATTTATCAGTTTCTGCCATGCCATTCTTTATAAAATACGCATATACAAATATTGTTATTGGGATTTAATATATATGCACTGCGAAGTGTTTATACGTGAATATACCATATTCTACATTTTCCATTAACAAATGCCATACCATTTTTTACTCCTATATATAAATTGGGTTTAGTATACTCAATTATTCAATATTTGTATTATAAAAGACAAAACTTTCTGATGTTTACTTTAATAATTAATACTATGAGGAAATCAATGAAATTTAAAAAAAAGTGAAAAATGTAATTGATTATTAGTCGGAGTCGAGGAGACGGTCCAAATATTTCGACTCCGACTCCGACTCCGAATCCACACCCCTGGTTTTGAACATGATTAATTTGCTTTAGTCCCATTGAAGTCATATGATCAAGAAACAACGCTTCCAAATCACCATCAGAATTTAATGGGATCATGCCATCTGAATCATCAGACATGATCCACCCGATACGTGGTAAGTTAAAATCACCCAAAACTAGTGTTGCCTGATTTATATCACAGATTTCATTGGAAATAAACTCAATACATTGCACCAATGCGTTATACAACGTAATGTCAGCCGCTGGTGGAATGTAACAACAAAAACAAACAATTTTTTCCCATTCAAATCAATACAAACACATAGACATTCCAAATTTGGGGATAAATTATTCAGATTAATATGTGTGGATGACAAAGTTGATTTTATCGCAATTAGAACGCCACCTCCTTGTAGAGCCGGAATTTTGATGTCGATCATGTTTAAATACATGCTAGCCTGAATTAAACAATTCAGTGTCAAGAATACTATCACATAACCTGGTTTCGGACATAACATATATATCCACATCTGTTGCATTGGTTATAGAATGCAACAACACTTGTTTAGTTTTGCTTCTTATACCACGAACGTTTTGGTAAAATATTTTTATATCCGTCAGCGCAGTCGTGTTGTTTGTGATAGTTTGCAATTCCGAAAATTTTTCTTGTTATGGAATTCATAAACTATCACACCATCAATTTTCTAACTACCTGGATCAATAACCAAGGTCAAATGTATGACTGGAACAAATATTTTGAATGACGAATAACTGCCAACGTGCTTCACATTATTTATTTGCACAATACTTATATTATTATTATTGTAGGACATATTTACTGTAATGTGTTTTTTATCCATGTCAGCGTTTGGGTCGGGGTCGGGGAGACCGGAAACAAATACACATTTGTAGCGTTGAGCAGCTTTTAAAATTGGTTCAATTGTATCCAATACATTATTATTTTTTGTCTCATGTAGTTGAGATATTGGATGTTCCAAATCCATCGGTTTTTGATCTTTTTGCCAGCTGTTGAAGCTGAGCAACCTGAGTACAGGTTCGGAGTTCCACGCGTCTTGGCTAAAAAATATACTTTTGTATGATAAACGCCAAAATGTATACTATTATTGAAATGAATTTATCCCATTTTTTAGGTTTTACGACAAAAATATTACATTATTTAATTTTTTTAATATCATTATTAAAAGGATAATACTTCCTTTCAATTATCCTGCTAGTGAAAACATTCCACAGTCTTTTAAACAAATTTGTATTAAGCACGTAAAAAAACCAAAATAAAAAAACTGTTTAGCAAAGACGCGTGGAACTCCGAACCCGTGGAACTCCGAACCTGTTCCGAGCAACCTACTGTTGTGTACGTTTACGCCTAATCGTGACCGATTATTTTTAATTTTTTAATTATTGTTATTATTATTATTTATATATTTCATTATCTAATAAAGGTTCCCATTTTGCATCCTTCATTGGAATCGCCATTAAATCTATATATTTCTTATATATTGATAAATTAGTCATCACGCCTATATGCATGCATATATAATATCCTTTTTTTTTTATTAAATATATTATTTCGAAAAAATGTATACCAAACGATATGGGACCAATTAAATATATAATACAAAATGAATATAAGAATAATAACACATTTTCTTTTCTACCATATACTAACAATAAATATTATATAATATAACATAATATACTTTCTTTCATTCATTTATTTTTCTTATTACCAATGGGAATTTTATTAAAATCTTTATATAATATCTAATTTAAAATAAAAAATTATATATTCTATATATGAATATATATAATTGAAATTTAATTTATATACATATGTATATGATATAGTCAACAAGCAAAATGAGTGTGAGATATGTGCAAATAAGATTTAAATATGCTTCAAGACAATTTCACATCACGATGTAGCGCTTTTTAACACGATTTCTAAGAAACTTTACCGCATACAGGTGTCTGTGTTTGCGCGAACATTCCGGAATTGAAACAAATACAGTTCATGTTGAGACGTGCAGGATAAATTAATTAAGGATTATAGGCTTTAAATTGTCAATTTTATTTGACACAACGTATTATTATTTTAATAAACAGAAAGATTGTTATGAATATGTATTTTAAATGAATATAAATCTCATATATATGTAGCTGTATTGTGTATATAAATAATAGCTCAATTTTATAAATAATTTCCATATGACAATTTTTCATGTCACAAATCATGTTTTAAATATGTATATTGGCTTGTCATATATATGTAATTTACTAATTAGTTTACTTATGCATGCTTTTACGCACATCCCTATGCATGCATATATCTAAACGTTATTTAAATAATAATTACTTATAATATGTATGTATTTATATAGGTAAAGTTAAAGTTAAATTATATATTAAAGACTTTCAAAATAATAATCTTTGCATACAGTATATAGATATATTTAATTTTACCTGCTGAACGATATATATATCAGGTATACCGGGATGAAATGAGCGTTATTTTGTGGTGGAAAACACTAATTTTAAATGGGAAAGTAAAAAAAAAAATCTTATTCAAAGTATTGGCCATTGTGTTCTGCACATTTTGACCACCTTCTGCGACAATTATTGATCCCACGCCAAAACCCATTTAACATTGTTAACACAACAAGTGCACTCGGTTTTGAAACTTGTCTTATAAGTGTGCTATAAAGATTCCGGTCAGGGAAAGGTTGCTATATTGATGTTTTCTTCCTATAAGGGAACAGAAATTGCTATAGTATTGTTATAGTGGCACCTGCGGCAGTTGTTGTAATGAGAATGTCAGCAAGTGCTTTAGTTATGTTTTCATAGGTATATAAATTGGTGCTCCTATAACTATGTTAAACTAATATTGTGGTTATAAAAATAGAATTGCTACAATCGCAGCAACAATGTTTTTATATTAGAGTGGGTCTATAATGGAACTGAATCAAGTGATATAAAGCAATGTTTTTGGGAAACGGTATGTTGCTGTAGTATTAATATTGCTATTAGGCGAGTTTTGGTGCGACTTGAGGAATTGTTATTGCATTCTAGAACTGCGTTATATTGAACTTATAGTAGTGCTGTATCATTTAACTATCTTACTATCATATAATAATATTAGTGTTACTATGGTTGTTTGGTGTAAAGTGGGTTATAGGAATAAAAACAAAATAGTGTTAAAATATTATTATTACACCTATTAGGGGAATGGAGAAAATAAACATTCTCTCAACAGCACTCGGAATCTAGTGTAGACAAATTTATACATGTTTTGCATAGCAGCGATGGATGATTTGTAGCGTACACAATCACATGATGACACGGGTTCAAAACGGGTACAATATTTCAATTTATCATAAACCTATCAAATAAATCATAAATATTATTATATTAAAATAACAAACAAATTATAATTCGGTATAAATGTGGGACGTTTACCGACATCTGACCTCAAAATTATAAGCTTTCGAAACTTAATATAAAAATCTTTTTTCCCCGGAATTTTTTTTGTATAGAACAATTAAATAAAAAAAAAACTTACAAATATTGTTTTAATGATGCTATCTATGCTATCTATTATATACGAGTGTCGCATAATCGTTAATAATCACGATTTGAAGATTACTAATTCTAAAACAGTAATATTTAATACCTATATAAGTGGCCAATACATATATAGCAATTGTTATTTCGATGTTTATCGACTTTATAGGATTTTCCACGTTGGCGTTATACCGTATTTATAACGCTTCGCAACAATTGTGCTCCACCTATAATTAGTGCTATAAGTCATCGGGAGTCTTATAGAGATGGAATTGTTACTTTGGCATAATGCTTCGTCTTTTAAAGCAAACAAATCAGATACATAATTTTCGACTTCTTGGGGGAATCGAAGTGCTGGTTATCCAATGCATGTATCATCGATGAAAACAAATGCTATATAGTAAGCAGGAGTCAAGTCTGGTCAAAACGACGACTTTTCTTTGTGCACAGGTGCATTGCAATCATGGAGAAAAATCGCCTTCTGAGCATTCTGGTCGTTTTTCGATCAATGCATGGTTCAAATTGATCATTGGTTGTCGAGAGCAATCGACATTACCGATTTCACCGCAGGTTTTAGTAGCTCGTGGTACATAGAGATGGTACGATATTTTTTGAACAGCGATTTTGTAGCTTTTTCACTTTTCAATAACATGAACTGTTCAGAATAGTTCATAAGAATTAAGAGAATTTTGCATCTCTAGTGGTACAACACATTTTGCTGGTCCCACCAAGACACACAGGATTGTCTTCTTGCCGAAACGAACAGCTTTTGCAGGCGATGGATTTTTCCGTTTAGGATACTTAATATAAATCCATTTTTTATCGCCAGTAACAATTCGATGCAAAACTGATTTTCTTTCGTGTCTTTGAATCGAAATTTCAAAAGCAGTGATTCTAGTACAATATTCTATAAGAATTTTCACGCTGGAATCACTGCAGGAAAAACACTGTTAGAAGGTGAGACGACTGGCGGTTGAGAACACACACACGACACATTCATATTAAAAAAATTAATGATAAGGCAGTCGATAACTACACGCGATACAGTGCGGATAACCTATACCTACACGTAGATTATAATTTATTATTGTATAGTCATTAAGTATATCATTGTATAGTATTAAGTAAAAACAAATTGTGAATATTGAATTATAAGTGAATTAATAAATCAAGTGTAAACATAACCGGGTTGTATATATTAATAATAAATGATAACCAGTGTTGCAATTAGAAGTAACTGAGTTGTGACACGGAGAAATCCGAGTACCGTGGATAAAATAAACTGTAATGAAGAACCCAGGAATTCAAGGAAGTAAAACAGTATATCCACAAATTCATGTGGCACCTATTTTTCACACTTTTGGATCTTTCCAATAACTTTTAAATGGTCAGAAATTGTTTATTGTGCAACATTTATTTATTTGATTTTGATTTATAGTGTCATTTTCATCCATTTTTGCTTGCAATTCGGCGTCTTCAAAATATTTTAATGTTCTTCCTCGTCTTTATTTCTCACATCAAAATCATTAATCTCCGAATGGTTGGAACCATCTTTTGATTGTTGCTCGGATCATGAGCATGATTACCATATGCTTCGACAGGCATTTGATGCGGCTCCTAATCACTTTTTTCAAATGCAAAACGAAAAATTAATGCTTTCAGAAAATCGTCATTTTCTGGTACAATGTTCGACGTGCAATGTTCAACATGATTAAAAAATTTGATATGGTTTGTACAATTTTTTTTTTTGGAAAAGAAATCCTTTTTACGGGCATAGTGTCGAACTCTCATTACCGAATGTAAATTGTGAATTTTTCTCGAAGATATGAGAACGCCGTAATAGGGCTTTCTACACTTGGCGTTATTTATAATTCAATAGGCTCAAAAATCGTTGGCTTTGAGCCTAGCCCTCAGAAAGCACGGGAATCATGGCCCAGAATTTTGGTGTCATTGATGGAACGGTAAAGTACGTTGTTTCATTTGATGCATTAAGATACGCGCATTCTTTTCTTCGGCTGTTGTTTTGTTAGAGTCCATACCCAGTTAGCGGTGATTGGTTGGTCATCCATAGCCCAGCCTCTTGCTATGGTAAGGGTAATACTACTAGAGGGCGCCCGGTGTTTATGAAGCTGGAAGCTCTTAGTGCATTGCTCTTCGGAGGACTTTCTGACATGAGGTCCCTATCAGTATATAGGTTCATTGCAACCTCACACAACGTCAAGGTGACTTCCGAGAGCGAGAGTGTTTGTACAATGACTGGATGTATACCAAATATGTTTGACAGATGTCATAGAAAAGCAATCAAACAACAAAAAATTAAGGTTAGTTCTCAACAAATGTTCCGTATTGAGACATTTGTATTTTGACGCTCGCTTCATACGGGTATACTTGGTATATATCATTGAATAGGTAAAGAAAAACTCTCGTCTGTCTACATACTCGATTTTATATATTCATAAGCAAAGCATATATAATACATACATGTATGATATATAATATAATATGAATATTATATTTATTATAAACACAAAATATAACAACATATGGTATTTTTCACAAAAACCAAAAAAATTATTTTAAATTATGTATATTGATTACACACAAACTTTAAAGGTATTATTATTTTTTTATGCGGGTTCTTTAAAAAAAATATTAATAATAAAGGTAAAAATCTCAGTCAATACAAAGAAATCGTATTTATTTAAAAAAAAAACATATAGGACAGATGTTTATATATTCATGCGATATTCATATTGCCGTTTTAACTAATATATGTATGTATATTAATAATAAATGTTATGTGTCTTTAGAGAGAGGTTGGTTGCTTTGGATATACTGTACTATGATATAGATTAAAAATTAAAATTAAATTAAAGATTACTAAAAAAAATAAATAAATAAATGTATATTAATAATCAATAAAACAGGTAGTTATTAATAGGCAATAATTTTTATTACATATTTATATGGTGTTAGGGAATATCGCACTTGTGCGAATTTACCCCACTATAGGGTAATTTCGCACCAGTGCGAAATTACTCACAATGGGGGGTATAAAGTGTAATCTCGCACAAATTTAAATATTTTAAGTGCGAGAAGCTAATACCTTATTATCTTATTATGGGTTTCGGTTTGATTTTAGATGAGCGAGTACTATTATTAGTGTGCGAGTTTGAATTTAGGTGTGCGAGTATGATTTTTTTGTGTGCGAGTAGTAGGATAAGACCGTGCGAGTATGATTTTAAGTGTGCGAGTTTGAATTTAGGTGTGCGAGTATAATATTTTGTGTGCGAGTAGTAGGAAATGACCGTGCGAGTATGATTTTAAGTGTGCGAGTTTGAATTTAGGTGTGCGAGTATGTTTTTTTGTGTGCGAGTAGTAGGATAAGACAGTGCGAGTATGATTTTAAGTGTGCGAGTTTGAATTTAGGTGTGCGAGTTTGAATTTAGGTGTGCGAGTAGTAGGATAAGACCGTGCGAGTATGATTTTAAGTGTGCGAGTTTGAATTTAGGTGTGCGAGTATGATTTTTTTGTGTGCGAGTAGTAGGATAAGACCGTGCAAGTATGATTTTAAGTGTGCGAGTTTGAATTTAGGTGTGCGAGTATAATATTTTGTGTGCGAGTAGTAGGAAATGACAGTGCGAGTATGATTTTAAGTTTGCGAGTTTGAATTTAGGTGTGCGAGTATGATTTTTTTGTGTGCGAGTAGTAGGATAAGACAGTGCGAGTATGATTTTAAGTGTGCGAGTTTGAATTTAGGTGTGCGAGTTTGAATTTAGGTGTGCGAGTAGTAGGATAAGACAGTGCGAGTACACCTAAATTCAAACTCGCACACCTAAATTCAAACTCGCACACTTAAAATCATACTCGCACGGTGTTATCCTACTACTCGCACACCTAAATTCAAACTCGCACACCTAAATTCAAACTCGCACACTTAAAATCATACTCGCACTGTCATTTCCTACTACTCGCACACAAAATATTATACTCGCACACCTAAATTCAAACTCGCACACTTAAAATCATACTTGCACGGTCTTATCCTACTACTCGCACACAAAAAAATCATACTCGCACAAGTATATTCAAACTCGCACACTTAAAATCATACTCGCACTGTCATTTTCTACTACTCGCACACAAAATATTATACTCGCACACCTAAATTCAAACTCGCACACTTAAAATCATACTCGCACGGTCTTATCCTACTACTCGCACACCTAAATTCAAACTCTCACACCTAAATTCAAACTCGCACACTTAAAATCATACTCGCACTGTCATTTCCTACTACTCGCACACAAAATATTATACTCGCACACCTAAATTCAAACTCGCACACCTAAAATCATACTCGCACGGTCTTAACCTACTACTCGCACACCTAAATTCAAACTCGCACACTTAAAATCATACTCGCACGGTCTTATCCTACTACTCGCACACCTAAATTCAAACTCGCACACCTAAATTCAAACTCGCACACTTAAAATCATACTCGCACTGTCTTATCCTACTACTCGCACACAAAAAAATCATACTCGCACACCTAAATTCAAACTCGCACACTTAAAATCATACTCGCACGGTCATTTCCTACTACTCGCACACAAAATATTATACTCGCACACCTAAATTCAAACTCGCACACTTAAAATCATACTCGCACGGTCTTATCCTACTACTCGCACACCTAAATTCAAACTCGCACACCTAAATTCAAACTCGCACACTTAAAATCATACTCGCACGGTCATTTCCTACTACTCGCACACCTAAATTCAAACCCGCACACCTAAATTCAAACTCGCACACTTAAAATCATACTCGCACGGTCATTTCCTACTACTCGCACACAAAATATTATACTCGCACAAATAAATTCAAACTCGCACACCTAAATTCAAACTCGCACACAAAAAAATCATACTCGCACACCTAAATTCAAATTCGCACACTTAAAATCATACTCGCACGGTCATTTCCTACTACTCGCACACCTAAATTCAAACTCGCACATCTAAATTCAAACTCGCACACTTAAAATCATACTCGCACGGTCTTAACCTACTACTCGCACACCTAAATTCAAACTCGCACACTTAAAATCATACTCGCACGGTCATTTCCTACTACTCGCACACAAAATATTATACTCGCACACCTAAATTCAAACTCGCACACTTAAAATCATACTCGCACGGTCATTTCCTACTACTCGCACACCTAAATTCAAACCCGCACACCTAAATTCAAACTCGCACACTTAAAATCATACTCGCACGGTCATTTCCTACTACTCGCACACAAAATATTATACTCGCACAAATAAATTCAAACTCGCACACCTAAATTCAAACTCGCACACAAAAAAATCATACTCGCACACCTAAATTCAAATTCGCACACTTAAAATCATACTCGCACGGTCATTTCCTACTACTCGCACACCTAAATTCAAACTCGCACATCTAAATTCAAACTCGCACACTTAAAATCATACTCGCACGGTCTTAACCTACTACTCGCACACCTAAATTCAAACTCGCACACTTAAAATCATACTCGCACGGTCATTTCCTACTACTCGCACACAAAATATTATACTCGCACACCTAAATTCAAACTCGCACACTTAAAATCATACTCGCACGGTCTTATCCTACTACTCGCACACAAAAAAATCATACTCGCACACCTAAATTCAAACTCGCACACTTAAAATCATACTCGCACGGTCTTATCCTACTACTCGCACACCTAAATTCAAACTCGCACACCTAAATTCAAACTCGCACGGTCATTTCCTACTACTCGCACACAAAATATTATACTCGC
Source organism: Dilophus febrilis (assembly GCA_958336335.1). NCBI lineage: Eukaryota > Metazoa > Arthropoda > Insecta > Diptera > Bibionidae > Dilophus > Dilophus febrilis. The sequence continues at coordinate 36,845,310 of OY284470.1, forward strand.
ACACCTAAATTCAAACTCGCACACTTAAAATCATACTCGCACGGTCATTTCCTACTACTCGCACACCTAAATTCAAACCCGCACACCTAAATTCAAACTCGCACACTTAAAATCATACTCGCACGGTCATTTCCTACTACTCGCACACAAAATATTATACTCGCACACCTAAATTCAAACTCGCACACTTAAAATCATACTCGCACGGTCATTTCCTACTACTCGCACACCTAAATTCAAACCCGCACACCTAAATTCAAACTCGCACACTTAAAATCATACTCGCACGGTCATTTCCTACTACTCGCACACAAAATATTATACTCGCACAAATAAATTCAAACTCGCACACCTAAATTCAAACTCGCACACAAAAAAATCATACTCGCACACCTAAATTCAAACTCGCACACTTAAAATCATACTCGCACGGTCATTTCCTACTACTCGCACACCTAAATTCAAACCCGCACACCTAAATTCAAACTCGCACACATAAAATCATACTCGCACGGTCATTTCCTACTACTCGCCACAAAATATTATACTCGCACACCTAAATTCAAACTCGCACACCTAAATTCAAACTCGCACACAAAAAAATCATACTCGCACATCTAAATTCAAACTCTCACACTAATAATAGATACAACTCTGTGGTGTAAATGTTAAAAATGCCAACCTAAAATGCTAACGAAATTTTGGGGTCGTGGGTTCGAATCCTACTGAATGCATAAAATATGTTTTGTGTTTTCGGTTATTTTTCGAATCTGAATTTTAACACAGACACCGTAAAATCCACAAATTAAGTAACTAACAACAGAAGGCTGTTGTTGGACGCTAAAACCAGATTGTTGGTTGTATAGCGAAAAATTTATTTATTTTATTTTTTTACACTAATAATAGTACTCGCTCATCTAAAATCAAACCCAAACCCATAATAAGATAATAAGGTATTAGCTTCTCGCACTTAAAATATTTAAATTTGTGCGAGATTACACTTTATACCCCCCATTGTGAGTAATTTCGCACTGGTGCGAAATTACCCTATAGTGGGGTAAATTCGCACTTGTGCGAGATTACCTTTCACTGACAGGGTTGGGGAATCTCGCACATAGACATTTTGGTGGGTGCGAGATTCCCCCCATTCATTTATATATAGGTTTTACAGTCCAATTGATTGTAAAAGGTTGTATCTTTTACAAATCAAATTCAACATTTTTCAAATCAAATTCAACTTTTTACAATTCAAATTACACTTTTTACAATTCAAATTAAACTTTTAAGAAATAAAATTCAACTTTTTACAAATCAAATTCAACCAATTGAATTGCACATAAACATAAACTGCACAAATTTGTTCTTGTGCCTGCGTTGCATTTTCATCTTTTTCATAATAAAATTGTAAAATGTATCGAATTATTTCACTAATTTCGCTCATCTTTAATGCACTACAACTTTTAAATGACTAAACAAATTTAATTTTTTTTTTTTATCTACGAAATGGCATCTTTCATATGCTTTCGTAATACATATGTTAGTATTACCTGATCAGATTAGTACTACTTGAAATATTCAATTATAATGACATCTATTTATAAAAATTAACAATACTTTTTCGACAACCTAATATGTATATATAGCTTTTTCCGATCACGTTAGGACGTTTTTACTTAAAGTGTAAACTTTTTCATTTCAATTGCAGACTTTTTCAATTCCATTTAAGATTTTTTTTTCTGATTAGGATACATTTCTATTTCAAGTTTAGAGTTTTTTTTAAATCAATTAAAGAATGTTGTTTTAAAATTCAGATATTTTTATTATTCATATTTCTAACCTTTAAAATCCGTATTATAAATTAATACAAATTTATAAATGTTTTTTCAGTTATTAAAAAAAAAATAAATAAATTTTTCGCTATACAAACAACAATCTGGGTTTAGCGTCCAACAACAGCTTTCTGTTGTTAGTGTCTTAATTTGTGTCTTTTACGGTGTCCGTAATTAGCCGTACGACCAACCGCAAGCGGCAAATACAACTCTGTGTTTTTAATGCAGATTCCAAAAATAACCGAAAACACATTTTATGCATTCAGTAGGATTCGAACCCACGACCTCAAAATTTCGTTGGAATTTTAGGTTGGCATTTTTAACATTTACACCACAGAGTTATATCAGTTATTAATTTAATATAATTTAACGGATCAATATACATACGTTTTATTCTATTGTTATTATAGTCGTATGTAATATTTAATATACATAACATATATTGAGACCTTCCATTAATAATGTTGATTAAGATAACAGATGGCGTAACTAGCGTTGTGTGCATCGGAGCAGACCGCGGCCATATCCTTTTTTTTTGTTTGTCTTTGCTCTATAAATTTCAGTATATGTCATTTCGTTGAAGTGTAAAAAACAAAGTTTTTTTTCCTACGAATATGTTCAAACACGTGCCTGAAAAAGTTGTTTTGCGGGGAAGTTTAATAAATTTCTTTAATTTGAAGAAAACCGCGGCTGATAGTTATCGATTGTTGGTAGAAGCTTACGGTGAACATGCGCCAACTCAAAAAGCTTGTGAACGGTGGTTTGCACGCTTCAGAAGTGGTGATTTTGAAGTGGAAGACTAAGAACAGCCAGGTCAGCCACAAAAATTTGAAGACGAAGAATTGATGGCATTGTTGTATGAAAATTTGTGTCGAACGCAACGAGAGCTTGCATTAGAGTTGAATGTAGATGCCTCTACCATTTCTAGACGTTTGCATTCAATGGGAAAGATCAGAAAGCTATGAAAATCGCACTTCAACGGAATGAAAATCAACTCCAAGCACGAATCGATGCATGCCATAAACATCTTGCCGAGCACAAAAAACATAGTTTTTCGAGTCGAATTGTCACTGGCTATCAAAAGTGGGTGTATTACGACAACATAAACGTAAAGCTCGAAATTGATTGCTTCGAAAGATGCGGACTTCTTCAAACGAGGAATCAACAAACTTCCTAAAAGATACCATTCATTCTTCCATTCATTTTGTTATAAAGGGTGATTTTTTAGCTATTATCTTTTTGGCAACACTGGTTTAAACAGCTGACGCACGTTTCGTATTTTGTTTCACTGTCAAACATCTTCAGTTTGGTCTATAATTTAACCATGAATCGTCTTACAAACGAACAACGCTTGCAAATTATTGAATTTTATTATCAAAATGCGTGCTCTGTTAAGAAAGTTCATCGCGACGAAATTGTGTTCAGCGACGAAGCTCATTTTTGGCTCAATGGGTACGTAAATAAGCAGAATTGTCTATTTTGGAGTGAATATCATCCAGAATCATTGCAAGAGCTACCAATGCATCCAGAAAAAGTCACAGTTTGGTGCGGTTTATGGGCTGGTGGCATCATTGGACCGTACTTCTTCAAAGATGATGCGAATCGTAACGTAACTATGAATGGTGAGCGCTATCGTGAGATGATATCCAACGTTTTTTTGCCCAAAATGCAAGAGCTTGACTTGCATGACATGTGGTTTCAACAAGACGGTGCCACATGCCACACAGCACCCGCAACAATGGACTTATTCGGTGAACATTTCACGTTCGGGACCGGTCAATCGGCCGCCTAGATCGTGCGATTTAACGCCTTTAGACGATTTTTTGTGGGGCTATGTTAAAGCTCATGTCTATACAGACAAGCTTCAATTGACGCATTGGAGGACAACATTGAATCATTTGTTCGTGAGATACCGGCCGAAATGTTGGAAAGAGTATGCCAAAATTGGACTAAGCGGATGGACCATTTGAGGCGCAGTCAAGTTCAACATTTGCATGAAATAATCTTCAAACATTAAATTATATGGACCGTACTATCGATTCAAATAAAGATTTCATGCATTTTTCTGAATTTTATGTGTTTTTTTTTGAAAAACTTTTCTATAGCTCCTAAAAAATCACCCTTTACAAATAAATACCATTTTCAACCCAAAAAATCCGCATTATTAATTCCTACTATAATAACTACACCGTTTTTGCCCATGAGAATTTATAATCAAATCATTAATGAACTTATGAAGTAAGGGGGGGGGGGGGGGTGGAATTTACCACAGTAATCAACTTCTAAAGAAAAATTGTTGCTATAAAATTATTGGTTAGAAACAAAATGCGAGATATCCTTATTGGATCTCTATGAGGGAACGTAACTGGCGTAACTGGTGGAATCGGAAAAAATGCCGAAATATAAGTTTTTCATTTTTTTCATCAAACTTCCAGATTCAAAGTTTCAAGTAAATCGATTAGAACTTGAAAAATAAACGATAGATATAAATACCTTGAACTGCTACGAGGAGAGTACTACATCGATTATTGGATTCATAAAAAAATGTGCTATTTTTATAAAAGTTTTTCCCTTATTCCTCTAATCTTCAGATTTATAATTTTAAGTAAATTGTTTAGAAACAGAATGAGATACGTTTTTAACCATCCCTTGGATTTGTATGGGAAGACTTGGATGAACTGGTATCAGAAAAAATTATTAAATTAATGAAATTTTTTGCATTGGGTACCCAAAACACCATATAACTAAAATGTCAGACAAATGTCTTCAAAACTCATGAATGTAATTTCCAAAAATCGATAACAATTTTGCACTTACTGCGCTAACACTTTAAGTGTTTTGTCTTTTGCACTTTGCTTTGGGCTGAAAAATTATTAGGGATATTATTATTATTAGGGAAAAACATATTAAGAAATATGTCTTTATTTTTATCTTATATTCATAGTTCAATTTATGAATCCATTGCCTTGTCCACTCTCGTACGACGTTTTAGGTTTGCTGTTTAAAATTATATTACACACATCGCTTTTCCTTTTTTTCACAATTGCGTTTATCAAGCAAGATCAGTGTAACATTAGATTTTGAACCACTTTTTTCTTTCTGTGATTAAATTAAAACGGCAAAACCATATATTTTATTTTTAAATATCAGATTCGGTAGATTTATAGCTATATATACATTAAGTGCTTTAGGCATATTTCGTAAGGTTCTTTATAATAATAAAATGAAAAAGAACTATACAGTCCTGATTTATGTAGAATAGAATCAATGTGGACATTAATAAAACAAAGTTAAAAAATGACCCACAAATTATCATTGAAGGATTGAAATGAAAAGTCATTGAAATGTGAAACTCAACAATAACACCGGATGAATGCAAAATTTTAGTAAATACCAGAACTAAGAGAATGGAGGCTATTATTAAGGCAAAAGGATATGTTCCCGAACTTATGTGTCCGAACTTATAATGGTAAACATTTTTGTTTGTTAAATTGTATCATTTTGAAATAAATTCCATAACTAATTGAATTTAAAAGTTTGTTTTTACTTATATCTCCGTAATTAAAATTAGTACCATGACAAAAATATTGTTTAAAGGTCTTTCTTCGCATCTCAAAATCGGGCATACAGATAAAATAGCAGATGTCCGATATTACATAGTGGTTAGAGTATTATAAATTACCCATATAACAATTTATCACTGCAGTGTAAAAATCACTATTATCAGAGTAGTACAGCATTATATTGCCATGCTCAGACTTGGATTGCACTATTTAAGCACCGTGAAACTACTGTTACTTTTCCTCAGTTACACAACAGTTGTAAAAGCACGGTGAGCTGTGAGCTTAGTAGGTTGTTGGTTCGTTCTTCATTATAATAAAAGTAAAGTTTTTTTTTTGTTGTGTGAAATTGTGAAATTATAAAATTGTAATGTTTAGAATTGTTGTTTTGCCAACCAAGAATCCGGCTGTATTATTATAGATATTTGGTAAGTACTTAATAATTAACTATTTGAAAATGTTATAAATCTGTAAAGATAACATAATCTTAATTGAATGAAATAAACGGTGTAATAACCGTATATTAATAGTGTATACCACTTTAAAATCACTGTCACCATGTGCATTCTTTTTCCGATTAATAGGTTGACTCTCACTTAAAAACTTATAATAAAGGATAATATTCATTAACAATACAGAAATAAAAAAATATAAAATGTAAAATCGAAGTGATTTTCCAATGGTATACCGTACTACTAATACACGGTTTATTTCATAGAATTATCTTTAAAGATTCCGTTTTAAATTAAATCAAGCATAATAATTCGTGCTAGTTTTGGTTATTAACTTATTCTAGTTTTAGCTAATTCTAGTTAAAAACCAAAAACAAACCAAAACTACGAATTATTATGCTTGATTTTATTTAAAACTGAAGCTTTAAAGAAATAAACGGTGTAACTATATAACTGTGTATTAATAGTGCGATATACCAATTCAAAATATACTGATTTATTCTACTTCTCAAGTACGCGTATACAATAATATATTTTGCAAACAATTGTAAAGCATCTAGATTTCTTATCTGTATAGAAATTCCCAAATGATAAAATAAAATGATAATATCTATAATATGATATGTAGATATGATGAAGAAAAAGCAACATCTAAGCCGGCAAGCCGGCGAACGCTTAATAGACGTGTTCGAGATACTTTAATAAAATATTATAAATCGTCTTTAAACAGAAATAATCATATACCACATAGTGACGATCAAAGATGAGAACATTTCATCTGATGCAAGAATTCCGGTTCTTAACAACAATTGTTTGCAGATCAGGAATCAGTCCTGTATTGATAAATTGTCACCTAATGCATGGGACAGTAATCAAATTTTGGATAGTTGCAGTACTTTATTACAAACCTGGTCAATTAAGTATAACATCACACAACGTGATTTCGGCATTACTAAAAATACAACGTAAAAACGGACATCCAGATTTGCCAATTGATGCAATGTAATGTACTTTATTATATTGCAGGTTATATTTAAATGTATTTTTGTTATGAATAAAATTTAATTTTTTTGTAAACCTATAAACATTGTTGTTATTATTAAAACTATGAGCTGGATTACGAGAATACTGAACATTTAGTTCAAAAATAGTGCATTTACTGTTAAAATACGGCCTATAAACTATTTGAGAACCGGTAATTTGCATGTTTTGTATTATGGTGAGAAATGGAGACAATGTAACCGTTTTTGTAACGGTTATATATTAGTAAACTCACCATTCGGTTGCGGTTAAAACTACTGTTAGCACACCAAAAAAACACGGTGAAAAACGGGTGCGACAACGCTAGTTTCACCTGTGTAGAAATGGTTAACCCACAGGACTATGAATCGTAATAAAACGGTTATAATTTTACTATTTATCACTGTAGTGCAAAAACCTGGGCATTTACGGTTGTTAAACCATTAACATGCGGTATTTTAACTGGAAGATCACTATTTTTGCACCAAATGTAGGTATCACTGTTGGTCAATAAACCGTATAATTAACTGTGTATACACGTTTTGTTGTTACTTGGGTATATTTTATTATTTTTTTAATATTAAATAAATGTTTACAGAAATGCAAATATTAATTAATGTAATTGGAAATGCTTAAACAATATGCTATTATCTTATTATTAATTAACAATAATAAGAATATAAAGTAGACGACTAATAAAGGAAATTAATTTTTACACCAAACAAAATTGAAGAAAAAAAAAACAAGTGAAAAAAATACAAATTTCATCCGTCGCGCAGAATCACCACTACATTTTTAATAATATATATTTATTCCTATGAAAATGCTGTGTATGAATACTAGATGGCTTGGTCGCCAAATCGCCATACAAAAAGAAAAAAATATTTCTCTAATTCTAATATGAAATGCACTATAACAGCTGATATTCGTATATAAAAAAATTAATTATTATTTATTTTTATTTATATTATTTATAAAATTGTGTATTATTCTGTGGACTAACAAGTTTTGTATTTCTTATTTTATATTTGTTTTTTTCATTATATTACATTATTGAATATTAAATTAAATTGAAAAAAAAAATGGAAAACACATTGCCAACATCACAACATTTACGTGAAGTTTTACTTCATTTATATCTAACAAATAAAACTGCAGCTGAAAGTCATCGTGTACTTGTGGACACCTATAGAGAATATGCTTTATCCGAAACAACTTGTCGTGATTGGTTTAGACGATTCAAACGTAATGATTTTAATTTGAATAATAAGGAACGTGGAAAACCACCACTGAAATTCGAAGACAAAGATTTACAAGCATTATTAACGGAAAACGATTTACAAACACAACGACAATTGGGTGATGCATTAAATGTTGGACAAGCGGCTGTAAGTAAACGTTTACAGGCAATGGGAATGATACTGAAAGATGGTAGATGGGTTCGGCAAGAACAACCACAACAACAAGAACAACAAGAAAGTGATGAATAAATGTATAATAGGAATGGAATAAAAGAGGTGCTCTTTAAGTAATAACGACATCATCTGCGTGTCTATAAAACGCATAGACGGTAATGTTTGGAACGTTTTAATGAAAGGGGTAAAATGTATCATATTATAATAATTGCATCCACTTATCTTATGAAACAATAATCATGAATTATCCAATCACAATATAATACCTGCCTGTATTATAAATGTTTATCTTTTTAAATGTTATTACACTAGAAGAATTTAAATTGCGATAAACAAAAATGATATTGACTCTGAATGTATATCGAACGTTGTTTTTTTTTTATTATAAACAGATAAAAATCTATAAATTCCTCTGCACCTTCTACATTTTATTACATTATATATATGCATATGATGTGTATAGCCAGATGCAGTCGCAATGATATAGAACGGCCGACCGCCCTATTTTATCCTTGATTGGATATTTATGGATATTGCTGTTTGTTTTTTTTATTTTTTGATATAAATAAAAGGCATTTAAAATAATAACAAACAAAAAATATATTTCGAATTTATCGGAAATTGAAATTGAATATAAATGTGTATAAGATAGCATATGTTTATTATTGTAAAGATTTATGGGGATGATGCAAACATAATATAAATAAATGTATTTGGAAAATACTTTTTTGTTACTTATTACTATTATTGTTTCAGTTTTACTGTTGTTGTGTTTTTTTTATTGTGTTTGACCCCCACTTCCAATATATGTGTATAAATACCATACTTAAAGAAATATACTTAAACATCAATTTATTTGTATATATTGAAATTTCACGCTTAATAACACTGTTTGGGTATCAAATTTACAAAGATACGGTATGGTTATTATTTTAATATCAAAAGTTATTGTAAAGGAATGTATTTTTTGTGTCCCTCGTTATCTTAAGCATCGCTCTTTGAAGGTGAACCGTCCAAACTCTTCCTCAGAAAGAAACAGCGGGGTCGACTGGACCGGACCCTCATTCTTATGCTGAATAAAGCCGGACATTAGGATACAATGTGTTCAGCAATTTCTTTATCCTCAAGACAGAGCCGGCACGTATCATCCTTGAGATTATTCATCCCAATAAGAGACGCCACCTGAAAGTGAACGTGAAAGTGAAAACCACCAAGTTTTATAACAGTTTCTTGGAGCATGCTTAAAATCTCCCTATTGGTGTTTCCTACTCTCAGTCCAACTTTGTAATCTTAGATTGTCTGAGTGCTTTTAATTCCTACCGTCGTTTCTGATGTTCGGAAATAATCCACTTCTTGATCCTTCGCCATATTACTACTATTTGCGGTGTACGGTTCTGGCTTCATACACCCAACAGACGTACCCCTCTTATACAGAGAGTCCGTCCTTACGTCCCGTCGATTCCATGGTGCCCCGTGATCCAGACCAATGTGACCACATTCTGAGGTGAACAATAGTTGAGTCTATGAGCACATTCCGCAGTGTCAGGGATGAATCCAATGTCCCACCGTTCATACACAAACCTCCCTACTGTCGAGGGCTAAAAAGATTGTCTTTCCGCTCACTCGATTGCAATTGAATGTGGTATAGTGCATGAATTAAGGTCATTATTTCTGCCTAGAATTCTGAGGAGCAATTCCCCATGTTTATACGACAGTTGAAAAATCAACCCCGAAGTCCGTGAAAATTGTTATCGTTTCCCATCCTACTTCAGAACATGCTCCATCGGCAGAAACACAACCTCCCCCCCCCCCCCCCCCTACCCCGTTAACTTCCGGGAAAGTGAGTTTCTATTATCAGGATCGTGTTACTTTTCTCGATTGTCTCTGCGTCAAGTTTCCCGACCCATCGCGGATCTAATACACAACCGTAGTATTTTCTGACTACGCAGAGCTTTCTTCATTTCTCGTTTCTTTTTTTCACTATAATATTGATATGTCTTAAGCATTTCCAATTCCACCATTGTCTTGGGTCACCTTCTTCAACTATAGTTAGAGGGGACTTGCATGATGGAATGCTTCTTTCACGGCCTATTTAGTCTATTGTCTATTTAGTAAAATTAAAACTTTTTAAAACTAAATACGTTTTTGATAATATTATTATTATTATAATAAATTTGAATACACAATACAGTAATTATATAGAATAATTAATAAAATAAGCTACACATATAATGCTAAAATAGAGATTCATATGCCTGCAATAGATTAGCACCACGAATAACAACAATAATACTAATAATAATAATTAAGAAAATTGTGTAGCAGCCACCAATTCAACATTAAGTTTAATTAATTTTGTATTTTCACGAACAATTTCACGTACTAATTTTTGTTTCTTTTGTTCCAGTAATGCATTTTCTTTCATATAATTCGAAATTACCCATTCATAAGTTTCTTGTTCATTTGCAATTGCAGCAAACTTATCATGATTATGATTTTGATTATTCAATTTCAGTTTTTCATTTAATTTAATCGAATCATTTTTTGGTGGTATATTTTCTAAATTATCATTCGTATCAGCATTCGTGTTATTATCGATCATGACATTATTTATTTCATTATTGGTGGTTAGCAGCGTATTGGTTAACTGTTGAATTTCTTGATTATCACGATGCAAACGTTGTTTTAATTCAATTTTCCATTTAAATAGTTCACGATATTTTAATTGTAATCGCAATAAATTTAAATATTCCGGATGCGATTTTGATAACATTAAAAATCCCGATTCATCATAGAAATGCAAACTGTCATCATTTAATGTGTGGTTGGAATTTTCATCATCACCAACTACCGTTTTCTTTTGTATTTCACCAACACCCAATAATGGAGTTTCTATTTTTTTCTAAATAAAACAGTTCAATTGTTAATTGTAAAATTAATATATGTTCAAAAAAATGGGATTCGTTTGAATTGGGATCAAAATAGGGTAGGCACTGACTGCGATCGCTGTGATCCATCACAACTGTTGCACAAATGTTGCAACTGTCGAGTTCCTGATCCTGAGTGCTGCACAATTTACCGCCATGAGGTAGCCAACGCGATAACTGAAGGATTCATTCCGAATCATTCAGGCTAAAATTGTTGGTGCGAATCATTGACTTAAATCATCATCATGCGGTTGGTCGTAGGGCGGCTAATTACCGGCACCGTAAAAATAACAAATTATGAAATGAAACGGCAGTGCATTGGACAGGACAGAAAAAAATATCAACGACTCAAGGCAATGGAATAAGGACAATAATTTAAAACTGGCATCATAGAATGTCAGAATAATACTGCCGGCGAGCGGGTTGAAAACTTTGATCGATTGCTTATAATGAAAGCTAAACGGGACATAAAAGCGGTTCAGGAAACACGGTGTACTTGAAAGAACATCCTATCCAGTAAGGGATATAAATTATATTACAGCGATAGAAATAAAACGGGTGTAATGATAACAATAAACATTCGGCATCCATTTTATTGTAATGCGGGTAAAGCGAAAGAATCGATTATTATTGATTTCAATCCCATAGAAGAAAAATTTTGTAACATTTTATAAACGTTCATGCCCCCCACAGAAAACAAAGATTCAGATGTGGGACAACAACAAAACACGTGTAATGATATGTGGTATCATATTTTTCTAGAATGCATTTAACCTTTTCGTGTTATAACACAACAGATATTACACACAGATTCATTATGACTTTAAATGGTAAACCCAGTAGATTGAAGTTTTGTTTTAGAATAAATCGATATAAATAAAAAAAAAACGCTGCCAGGCAAACACGGGTAACAAGAAGTACGTATTGGTGGCCAGGTGGTAAGGGGAGCTTAAATTTATCATCATTCAACTTCTCATAAGATTTTAACATAAAATGATGTTCAAATTCATTCCCAAGAACACCATTGGTTTTGTTTAGGAGCTCCTCGGTGGGATGGGATTAGAAAAAATTTAATGATGCAATTTTGTAGAGCAAACCTTGTCGAATAAATTTTTGGCCTAACTATAACCATTTTCAAGTAAATCCGAATGGAATTTATGGGAATGGGTGGGAAAGAATGAGAAAAAATTCCCCGATTTTGCATCAAACCTCGGATCCAAAATTTCTAGTTAATTGGTTAGAAACAGAACGAGATATCTTTTATAATCCCTTGGATTTGTATGTGAGCCACTGGATGGGATGGGATCAGAAATGTAATTATTCCGGGAATGTAATTATTTGCATTTGATACCAAGTCCCTAAATCCAAAATTTGAAGCTAAAAACTTCAAAATTCATTAAGATTTCCAAAAAACAAAAAAGTCGAAAAATTCAGAAAATTTGCAAGGGAAGGGGTGACATATCTCATCTTCGAACTTGTAAAATTTTTCGCAAAAATGCTTATGCTGAAAATTTCAGCCAAATCGATCCGGTAGTTTCCAAGAAAAAGTGGAGACAACCGGGCGATATTGAAAAATATACGTACTTAATAGATTTTGAACTTATTATAGTAGGAGCTTTGTTAATTGACTCCAAACCTTTATAAATCCATGAACTTTACAATATTTGACTGAAGTACAGTTTAGTGGACCCTTGAACTAGGACATTGGGGATACCGCCAATCGAAAGCCTATGTTGCACACAGAAAATAACCGTTATAATTTTTTAGCGGTCACCTCCCCCCCCCCCCCTCGCTTCTGGAGATAGGCGGGTCAACGTTTGGTTTTCTTTCCTGAAAATCCTGATTTGTGACGTAACCTGACGGGCGATTTTCAAAAGTAGATATTCAAAATAAAGGTATTTTTATTATCTTTCATTTAAAACGCTTCATTTTCCGCTTGAAGGCTTTAGATTGGCGGTATTCCCAATTGTCCTAGCTCAAGGTCCGCTAAACTGTTTATTCGCCCAATATTTAAATAAATCAAGTAAAATCATTAAAAATGACATTTGGCTATTTCAATTTTTTTAGTTAGTTTTAAAGTTTTTTAAAGGGACACTCGGTGGGTTCACTGCAGTTCAAGAATGGAAAGTCGCATGATCTGACAGCGTACCTGGTGAACTCTTAAAATATGGAGCGGGTGTATCGTGGAATGTTATGCACGATTTAAATGGTGCATGTTTGTGGAACTATGAAGTTATACCAGATGAATGGAAGCTTGTAAAAAATTGGACGGACATGGACGTTGGCATAGGCATAACAATGTCGGGTTATCAAGATTGGCGGCTTGCAGTGGTTAATGTCTGGTCTGGTGCGCGAATGGATGTCAATCGTATATCGTCAAAAATGCTGGACGGCAAACCGCAGGTGGATCAAGGAGCGTTGAAAGACCGAGGTAGAAGTGAAAAGATGAGGTTGAAGCGGAACTTCGGGACGTTGGAGTCCGTGAATAGGCGGACGTGAATAAGTCAGGTTGGAGAAGGCTTTTGATGGATACCAAAACCAAAATTATAGGTTGTACGAGCGTGTGAAATTAAATATTATACATAATAATACAAAAAAAATATATTACCTGTCCTGGTGGGGCTATTATTTCTGTTGATTTTATTATCGGCGATTCATTTAATGAATTTGATCTTACATCTACATTATCAACTGTAGTATGTACTAAAGCAATTGTTGTTTTATTGTCATCACCAGCAGCACCAGCTAAAGATGATGTGGATGGTGCTGGTGCTGGAGGTGGTGGTGATGTAACACTATGAGTAGTTGATTCAACAGTATCAATAACGATATTATCATTGTCTACGCTAGTTTTTTGCATTGAATCTTGTTTTTTCTCAAACATTCTTAATTTTCTCTATAGAGATTTACCCAAAAAAAAAAAATATTAATTCCTCATGAATATTAATGTATTACAAATAATAAATGACAAAAATTACCTTAAGTTGCGTGATAATTCGTTGAACTTCCCATAATTGTTCTTCACGTTTTTTCGTTACAAATCCAGCATTCATTTCTAAATGGATTTGATTTAAGAGACTTTCTTGTTTACATAATTCTTGTTGGATTTCAACAGGTGTTTCGGGTAAATTTGGACTCGATGATGTTATTGGTGGTACATATCTGTCATTATAAAAATACATAATTATAATTACACAATTTAATTCTATTTGTTGTACTTCTATTTAAAATACTATAAAATATACTAAAAAAAATACTATAAAATATACTAAAAAAAAATGTCATAATCACAAAAATTAAAATATGTCAGGTAAACAATTTTTTTAAATAATATCATTGATATTAAATATTATATGTTATATAGACGACTTGGTGGTGCCGTTGATAAAGCATCCAACCCAATTGCGGGTGGTCACGAGTTCAAATCCTAGCCGGAAAATTTTTTCTGTGCTTTTTATGATTTGAATTCATGAACTAAGTCACCATTTATTCATTGGGATCAAATTAATGAATATCTTTGGTATATTGTGTCGGACGCAGCCAAAGATTTACAAAGTCTACTACACACACATACTCGCAATTATATATGAAAGTATATAACAAATACTCATCATCATTATTAAAATTACATTAATAATTATAATATTAATGATTTCTAATTCCGGTAAAAGCCAAAGGCCCTAGCAGCCATAGTGCTTATTAAAAACTAATGTTGGCATTTTACATACATCATTAGTTGTTAAATAATAATAATAATATATGTTATATACAATATTATTAATGATGATTAAACATGCGTTTATTTGATGACTTTATTTTCTGTGTATCTTTCATTATCGTATTCAGGCTCGTAGCTGCATAGCAAGTAGTTGCGCACTTTAAAATAATATTAAAACTAAATTATTCAGATGCATATAAATATGACAAAAAAACTGTTTTTTGGTGTTAAAAAAAAAAAGTGATAGATTTGGTGGTTATGACTTTAGATAATGTTAAGTCAAGTGAGCGAATCTGGGATAAATTATCTGAATATTTTGAAACAGTTGATGGACTGATGGACAAGGGGTGACCGTTATTGACACTACTTTTTTAATATTACGCTGGAGAACGCAGTAAGGGGCGTAAATATTGATAAAAATGAACGGTTTTTTTTATAAATCAGATCAATTAAGTAATGCTTTTTATGAAATGCCGACGGCAGACGACGGCAAATGTCAAATTGAAAATACATGCATTTCAATGTAGGTGCTTTTTATGAATATTGGACGGCGGACATGTCGACGGCTGACGGCGGACATTGATATTTTTTCTTCTATTGCCGTCGGCTGACCGTCGTCCAAACTTCATTTTTCATTTTATTTACATTTTATTTAATTTTTATGATTTAATTTCATAATAATAAAATATCCAGTTAATTTACAAACTAATAAAAAATGGAATTATTTAACGGAAGCAGAAACAGGCTTAATACAGGAAGCAGAGATATTATAGAGGCCATTTACCTGACAAAGGCAGCACGGGGGTCATTTGTGCCACCAGAACCAGCCATCGGCAACTCCATCAGTTTCATCAAAAGGGCAATAAATGCCCGGAAAGCAATGGAGAAGGAACAATTTTGGCTTTCCCTACCAGAGCTGACAAACACGAAACGGGTTTTCCGTCAAAATTTCACCGGGCTGGAAACTGCATACTGAACAGAAAACGGGCAGCTATTATGGTACACCTCAGGGCACGGACCGTTCACCTTTCTGTACAAAACGCAAAAATCCATATCAGAAATATGCAGATTCCGTAAAAAGGAAAAGAAGACGTCAACTCATATACTCTTCGAATGTGACGCTCTGAAAGATAAAAAAGACAGGCACGGACGAAAGGTTCAAGACGTTAATGGAGATATCTCTTGACAGTCTACTAAATTTTATAGTAGAATTAAATCTAAAATTGCGTGGCTTGCTCATTCGCGTTTATTTCTGTTTATTTATTTTTTTTCGGGTGGTGCTTTTCAGGTGGTGCAACCCTATTGTAACCCTATTTTTCAGGGTTGCCGCAGTACACGGATCGGTTTATTTAACTACTCCAACCCGCAGAGAGGGGTTTTAGTCGGTAGGACGTTAACTTATTTGGCGGGATTCCGACACTCCGTCCGTAAATGGATTTCCCCTCCCGCTAAAAATAAAATTATTGGCGTATGCGGATAATATAGACATAAAATGTTTCGAAATATTATGAAACGTCAAGGATGCGTTCGAAGCGTTAAGCAAGGATTCATCGGTACTTGATCTCAAAATGAATGAAGTTAAAACAAAGTACATGGTGGCAAGCGACTAATGCATCACAGATCAAATCGTTAATATTGGAGAATATAATTTTGAAATTGTAAATAACTTCGTATATTTGAGATCGTTGGTAAATGTCGAAAATGACATTGAATATGAAATTCGACGTTTTGGAAATAGCAATTGGAAACAGGTGCTACTCGCAGGCTCGGAGCTACATATAAAGAATTCGCACAATTAAAGCCATAATTTACAAGCGCCGAAAAATGAAATTTTAAATATGATAATTCATTCATTATTCACACAAAAAAGTTCTTCCAAGAAGATTTCTTCTCGCCTTTAAATTTTGAAAAAATAACAATACTAAAATAACATTTGTTTATTTGTTTGTGCTCTCTTTGATTTCACGCGAGGACTCAAAAGGGGACCGCAAAAATAATTTTGTTCAGGACGACAAAATCTCTAGGTTCGGGCCTAGCTAATACGAGCTAAAAAACCAATTCCAATCAAAAACATTACAACGAGAGATCTAATATTATATGTTATATACAATATTATTAATGATGATTAAGAAGGAGGGAAGAAGTGGAGCCGGAAGACCTAGGGCAAATCCGCAAGTACCGGAAAAGGAGCAAATTTCATAATTTTGGTTCAGGACGACGCAAATCTCTACGCGCGGGCCTGATCGTATATTTACGTATGAGCTATATATGTATATATATCGTTATTTGTTTTAATATGAAGATGTTTTTTTATTGCTTTAAAAAACTATTTTGTTTGTTTTTTAATTTGTTGTTAATTAGACAGTGTTATAATAAAATTTTACGAATATTTCATTTAACAGGTTATTGTCTACATGTCTTTAGATGCGTGTTCGCAATTGATTATAAGGCCTATAAATATTATATAGAAAAAGAAATAGTTTTTGAATGAAACTTTGTCAATAAAGCCTCGATTTCTATGAAAATATTTTATGTATCAAAATATGGTATATGTGATATATAAAAAAAATGTGCTTTTTCTGAAATTTATTTTGCCTGGATAAAAAAACCGAAATTTAATAATATATACCAATTGCTGCTAAATAATTCCATTTTTTATTAGTTTGTAAATTAACTGGATATTTTATTATTATGAAATTAAATCATAAAAATTAAATAAAATGTAAATAAAATGAAAAATGAATATTGGACAACGGTCAGCCGACGGCAATAGAAGAAAAAATATCAAAGTCCGCCGTCAGTCCGTCGTCCAATATTCATAAAAAGCACCGCCATTGAAATGCATGTATTTTCAATTTGACATTTGCCGTCGTCTGCCGTCGGCATGTCATGAAAAGCATTACTTAACTGTTCAAATTATGGAAATCAAATATGGTTATAGATAAAAAATTTTTTTTAAAAATCGGTGTAATTAATTGAAGACAAAGTGCAAAAATTAAAAGTGATGATGTGAAAATTATTTTTATATCGGCCACAGTGAGGATTGATTTAATACAACCGGGATATTGTGACATGTGACCTTATGTAATTCGGCTGGATTTGCATGCCAAAAGCAATGTTTTATCATTTGATATCGTAGATTAGATGAAAACTAATAGCAAAAGTCGTTTGTTATCCACTGCTTAGATTCAAGGTGGCACTAAAATCCAAGATGGCGCCCAAAATGAAATTCATAACTTTGACCATAACTTTCTTAATTATGAGCGGAAAGCTGTTTAATTTTTGGGTTACGTTAATTGGCTCTTTTACAATATTTCGTGAAAGAATTTTTTTGGAAGGAAACAAAATGGTGGGTATATTTAAGAGTCGAGCTAATTCGTCATCCTATACATACAAAAAATGTCGTATCGTTGGAAATTATGAATGAATGTTCGAGTTCATTTCTTTCTTTTCGCAGTAAAATGTGTATGAATTTTATCAAAGAGGTTAGTTAAAAATATTTTTAAATAAGATCTAAAGTATCGGGGATGGAATCATATCCATCTTCATGGATTTCATGAATATTTAAATTAAAACATTTATCGAGAACGCACCTAAAAATGTATTTGCAATGAAAACCTTTTTGCTTACAAGAGCAAATATTGTTCTTTTTCCTTGACATTTTGTCAAATCTATTATAGCCATATAGGGACAGTTGAGATTGTGCTCATTACTGGAATCTACGTGCACTACTTGCACTTCTAATGAAGATCAATATATAGTATCAGGACAAGCTACTGATGCGTTTTTCCATACCGAAGAAGCATAAATAATGCGTAATCTTTACGCGGGTTGGCATCTTTTTTTTAATAAGCAAACACACGCCAAAGTGTGTTTAATAAGTCAGTTTACTAATAAGTCTGTTTTCGTTCAACGTGTATAAAGGGCGCATGATGCTTCGACTGTAGCTGTGGCTATAATGGGGCTGACCAAATGTCAATGCAAAAAGGGATGCACGAACAATATTTGCTCGTATAGGCTAAAAGGTTTTCAATGCACGAACATTTATTGAAGTGTTCTCTATGAATGTCATAATTTAAATATTTCTGAAATCCATGATGATGAAAATGATTCCATCCCTGATATCGTGGATCTTAATACAAAAATATTTTCCAACCTCTTTGTTAAAATTCATATATCAAATTACTCAGAAAATGAAAAGAAATCGAATATTCCTTCATAATTGCCAAATATACGGAATTTTTTGTATGTAGCATGACGCCATCTTTAATATATCGGTCATTTTGTTTCCTTCAAGATTATTTCTTCCACGAAAAATGGTCAATTAACGTAACCCTAAAATTTCAAAGCTTTCCGCTCATAATTAATGTCTTGTTCACGTGCAGGCGTAGTGTAGTGAAGTGAATTATGAACTACGTTCATATATCAGTGTTCACGTGGTACCGTAGTATTGTAATTCATAACCTCTAATTTTGTGTTTATTTTTGGCGGTAGAATGAAATTTTTTATTATTTTTTTACAAGCTATTATTAATTTCAATTAATCTACGAAAAAAAATATGATAAAATTGCTTTCCGCCTTGCAAATACAGCGGAAGCTGTTTTTTTTTCGACATAAAGTCACTAATAAACTTTACGTTATATTATTTGACTTAAATAAATACGTAATCCATATTATGCTCTGTTTGCGAACCGGTTACTTTCCCGGACAATGCAAAAATGATGCAAATCGAAAGTAATGCTATTAAAACAGGATAAATATTCAAACCGGGTACAATCCCACGGACCAATTAGTATACTATCAATTTTATCAAAGGTCTTTACTTTACTTGTCAAAAGAATGAAGCCAATTCTCAGTAAAAGGAATCTAATTCTAAACTATCACTATGGATTCCGACAACGGCATGGGACAACGACGAACAACAGGTGCATAGAATGGTAAAACAAAAATTAATAATGATCTTGGAAGTAAAAGATATGGCACGAAGGGCTATTATATAAAGATTAAAATATCAACTACCTCATAAATGTTATTTATTGCGGCAATCATAACTGGATAACCGAAAACTCATGGTAAAATATCGTGAAAAATATTCACATATATTGGACATACAATCCGGCATCCAAGCACCGGGGAAGCGTAATCGGACCAGTATTATATTTACTGAATACGACGGATTTACCCATAAATGGCAACATTTGAGGTAGCGACTGATATGCTGATGATATAGCAATTCTGTCCTAAAGTATTTCACCGACCCTGACATCTTCAAAACTAGAGGTAAACTTGGACAATATTCAAGAGTGGCTACAAACATGACGTATTAGGGCTAGCACGTCGACAAATCGTTACATCTTACGTTCACCAATAAAAGAGTCCTGATGTTCTGATCCATGCCAATAACGTAACATTACGGTAAATTCGAGGAATTTGGTAAAATATTTACGACTTCCACTGGAACAAACATTAACCTGGCGAAAACACATCGTTGTCAAAAATAAACATCTAAGATTAGAGTTCAACCAAATGCACTGCCGCTGATAGGTCAAAAGTCACAATTATCAACACTGGAAAATAAAATTTTAATAAATAAGGCCATAATAAAATCAATTTGGACCCATGGTATAGAGCTGTGGGATACAACATGCACATTCAATATTGAAATAATAGAAAGATTTCAATCAAAAGTTCTCAGTGGCCATTGTTAATGCACCATATGATATATCAGAAATGCGAATGTACGTAAAGACCTAAAAGTACGCACTCTTAAAGTGAGAGCATTCAGTAGGAAATAAAACGAATCACGGCGTTACACTTCTCCCCTTACTACGGAAAAAAGGGAAAAATCGTAGCTTGCTATTTTTTTTTTTTTTTTGTTGCTTATAGTATGAGGAAAGACGTATGTTTGTGGCGTCGTGATCATATTACCGCGAATTTAAATAGAACCTGATAGATTTTTTTTTTGTATATAAGGAATTTTTCCCGTAAAACTATAATTCATTCCTTCTGTCCCCACGCTTTTACTCATTAATAAATACCGTTGATGCAATAACTGAACATCCAAACACGTTGGTAAACAGAATTCTGCTGGATGACAGCGGGTCAATTAGGAGTATTCTAACGGTACATACCATACCAGTTTTGATTAACAGATTTTAAATTGATCCAACAATATTTGAAACACAATACCAATGGCAGTATAATAATCAGGGCCGCCACTAAATATCTAAGGTATTGGTGCGAACGAACCAGGCGCCGTTGTCTAGGTGCAAATTATTGAAACAAAAACCGACCGACAGGGTATTTATAAAGACAAAACATATGAGAGATATTGTTTTAAAAAAATTGAACTGATCAAAGCATTAACAGCCGGGCCGGCGCCTTGCAGAACATTTTATTTTTTAAAGAGAAAAAAAAATGTTATTTCTTAGTTTACTTTTTTTTTAAAATGGACTATAAAATTTCTTAAATGATGGATAAAATCAATCAGAATCCAAGTCGAAATCTTGAGTAATTCATAATTCTTTATCGTTATTCTTTTATTCCAAAACTAAACTAAACGAAATAAAATTCATTGTTTAATACAATAAAAAAATTACCTCACCAAATTCAATTTTTGGGGGACTTTTAGAGAAATTGTGGGACGTCTGGGAATCCTAATTAAGCTCAATTTACCATAAAACGTTGACCCTTTTAAATAATATGTTTTAAAGAATAAAATTAACAAGTCAGCTAATGTGGTTAATATTTCAATTAAATGCATTCACAAATACACTAACTAATGGGTATTCAATTGTCTATAAAAACATTTATGCATTTACGGATTATGTTTTAGGGCGCTATATTTTATTATTTGAGCCAGGCGCATAAATGGGCTAAAACGGGCCTGATAATAATAAAGTGAACAATTAATTTAAATTAAGTTATAGGAGGAGGAGAAACAGCATCAACAACTGGATATCCTTTACTGCATTTCATATACTATATATGAATCATTGGTTTTTAAAAGATAGTTGTAAATGCACAGAGAAGATAAATATTATTAGATTATACATAATTCACTAGAAAGTAAGCAAAATATATATTGTGTTAGTTAGAATAGAAATAAATTACTTACTTTTGTAAGTTTATATCCGAAAATAATATTGAACTATTTGCTAATATTGTCAATAGTAAACGATGAGACATTTGTAATGTATTGCATAATAATGTGGCTAATATTTGTCCATTAATTTTATTATATTTTTCATTTTGTATAATTGAATCTAAATGTAATGTAATCCATGCCAATAACGTACGATTACAACCGGGTAGAATTTGTATTAAATTATGTAATTCTTGTATTTGTTGGTGTTCCTCTTGAGTTGATTGATTGCCATTCACCACCTCTTCAAAGCGTATCGAAAGATCCGTTGTTAAAATTGGTTCGGGTAATTCTCTAAATCACAAACAAAACAATAATAATTAAATTATTACAAAAATAAATCCATGAAAACAAAAAAAAATCTATTTACTTTAAATACAATTTCAAAACACCACATGCGGTTGGCACATCAAAATCACCATCAAATATCTCACGATTATTATAAGATTTTTTGATTTGTTGTAAACGTGTTTTGACCGCCTCCATTTTATAAATATGTTCCGTTTGTAAACCATTCTCTTGTAAATAATCAATGCAATCCCGTACAACTAACGGTAAATTAACAAGATCATGACAACGACTACGTTCAACGGCTAATCCTAATGATACACCAAATATTGGTTGTGCTTCACCTAAATCCATAAATTCTTGTACGGTATTGTTATTACTACCACCGGGACCAGCACCACCACCACCAGAACCACCAGCAGCATTTCCAGAGCCACTAGAACCGGCACCCGTTGTACTATGCTTTGATTTTTTATCTTTTTTACTATCTTTTTCTTTCAATTTTTCCTTTTTCTCTTTTTCTTTTTTATCCTTATCTTTTTTTTTATCTTTACCTTCAACAACAGCAGCAACAACAATCACATCTTTTTCTTTAATCTGTTGTTGATGTTGTTGTGATGATTGATGTTGCTGCTGAACTTGTTGTTGTTGTTGTTGAAATTGTAAATTGGTAGGCTGTTGATCTTTATGTATAGCATCCAGTTTTTCTTTATCACGAGATTTTTCACGTTTTTCTTTACTTTTACTGGGAAATTTAAATGCTTTCGATTTTTTGGCTGATTTTGATGGACTTCTAAAACATATGTGAAAATTATATTTGATTATATATGTGTGAAAACTACAAATCCCCGTCCCCCACAACCCAGTATTACTACTAACTTTGTTTCCAAATCTTCTTCAGGTGAACTTTCACCATCAAGTGTTGCATATCCACGATCTTTTTTATCTTTTTTATCTTTTCGGCGTCCAAGTAATAAATCTTTTTTACTAATTTTTTCATTATCACCTCCACCAAGATCCGTAACTATACGTTTGTGGATAAAATTTGAAAAGCGTTAGAATAAAACGTGATTTTTAGATAACGATTTTGCAATTACACTTACAATCTTCATCTTCTTTTTTTCGACTACCACTCGATTCCGATGCATATAAACCTGGAAAATCTTTTTCGACATCTGGGCTATCAAAATCCATTTTTTGTTTTCGGTTATCTTGATTTTATACAACAATATATTAATTACTAATAATTAATTTTATTTATTTATTTATTTAATGAATTTCCAATTTTTTTTTTATTTATTGTTTATATACAAAAATATAAATAAAACAACAAGAAATATCAAAAACGTCAAATTATTGGTTAATATTTTAATGGTGTTTTCGGTTCAGCATTCGCCGAAATACACCCATGGAAGTATAATGTATGGAAGAGCAATTGGAGGGGAAACACGGTAGAATTCTTTAAATAGTGTTTGTGGCCTTGTGAAATTGCTTCAAATGTGTTGGTTTATATTTAACACAGGAAGGTGTTAGTTAATTGCTACAGCAATGTAAATCATTATTTCATGTTAAGATTATGACGTCATAATATTGAAAAAACAACACCAATTAATAGGTTTTTTTAATTACATTACTTCAAAAACTCAATTTTATTTTATTTATTTCTTTATTACATTTACTTTTTATTATTCACTTTGAAAATTTGTATTTATCCACGAAAAATTTAAAAACTTTACCGTGGTTATTTACGAACGACCTCCTGTATTTTTATAAAAAAAAATATCAAAAAAAAAATTTTACAATCAAAAACAAACTTTTTTTTTTGTATAAAAAAAATATTTTTATTTACTTTTTAATAAACTTTCCAAAACACATAATTAAAAATCACTACATAATCGTAATCTTTATTAATTTTTACATTTAATTAAGTAAATCACAATACAAAACATTTCGTAATATATTCACTAAAAGAAAAATAAGATCACCAATGTATGGAAAAATTTTAATTCTAATTATTGTAAAAAATATCACAGTAAATAATTGCACAACGCATTTAATAATTTAATTTTTTTAATTAAAATGCAAAAATATATTTAGTTTTAATTAAAACTGATTTTTTTCACCTTTATTTATTAAAATAATTTTTTTTTTTATCAAAAATTAATTCACTTTTTTATTATGATTATCCCCCCCCCCCCCCCCCCCCCCCCAAAATCATACAAAAATCTAAAAAAAAAAAATGAATTTGACATTCTGGGTGTCGCAATGGAAAAAAATTGGAAAATATGCGGAGAAAATAATGGAAAACACCCAGAATGTCAAATTTTTTACAAAAATCCTTATCCCATTGATTTTCGTATATGTATACGGGATTTACTTTTCCATATATTATACTTCCATGCAGAAAATAAACAAAAAATAGTTCTGTTGTTTTGATTATACTTTTGTTATTAATTACAAAATTAATTAATCGTTCAATAATTATTAAAATAATTTTATTAAGACAATTTGATTTAAAAAACAAATAAAA
Source organism: Dilophus febrilis (assembly GCA_958336335.1). Lineage (NCBI taxonomy): Eukaryota > Metazoa > Arthropoda > Insecta > Diptera > Bibionidae > Dilophus > Dilophus febrilis. Next base: position 36,870,193 of record OY284470.1, read on the forward strand.
TTTAATATAGATTTTAAGAAAATGCCTAATTATTGTGCTGTTCAAAATTGTAAAAGTTATTCAAAAAATAAAAGTGATAGTGCATTCGTAAAATTTTTTTCTTTTCCAAAACATAAAAATATATTGAATTTGTGGATAAAAGCCATTGGTAAAAAAAATGTAAATACTAAATATGAAAGAGTAATAAGAGTATGCTCATTGCATTTCACGGATCATGATTGTCGCCTTCAAGACAAATTATTGAATGTGCCAATGAACAAAAGATTTCTAAATCCAAAAGCCGTACCATCAATAATGTTACCCGAACATACTTGCAATGAAATTTCCATTTCCAGAAATCAAAGGGCAGAAAAAAGAAATTCACACCGTATTGTTGCGGATGCCATCAAGGAATCGATAGAACAAAGGTAAAATTATTTATATTTTTTTATTTTAAGACCTTTTCTTTTTTTTTACAAGTATTTTTTGTAAGTGTTTTACAAGCAGAAGATGATGTTCAAGCGATTTCAATTGATGAAAACAAAATAAGGCTGAAGTACAGTTTAGCGGACCTTGAGCTAGGACATTGGGGATACCTGCAATCGAAAGCCTATGTTGCACAGACAAAATAACCGTTATAATTTTTTGGCGGTCACCCCCCCTTCCGAAGATAGGGGGGGGGTCAAAATTTTGTTATTTTATTAGAAAATCCTGATTTGTGACGCAACCCGTCGGGCGATTTTCAAAAGTAGATATTCAAAATAAAGGTATTTTTATTATCTTTCATTTAAAACAACCCCGGAATAAATCGAAAGTATATAGGAGTCAGGGGGTGGGAAAATGTGGTTTTTTACATTTTTGGAGATGGAACCGGTCTGTAAAGGGTTAAATGAATTTTCCCAGCGGCAAATTAAAGCTAAATGTAAGATGCAACCAACCCTCTTGTTCATTAACCCATATATGGCAAACACCGTGACTCGTTTCGTATCAAACATGTTATTTGTTTATAATTAAAAAGCAGTCCCCCCATCACCCAGGAGTTATATGTATAAATGGGGTTTTTTTTATATGTTATCTCACATAGACCTATTACATGAGTTTTCAATAACGGGCTATTTGTTCTATATTCATTTTAAATATGAATTAATGTCAGCGTTTGAAAATATGCACTACTAGAAATTTTCCTTTTAAAAAAGAACGAATTAAAATGTTGCACCATAAAAAATCAAACCATTACCATTAGTAAACCAATAGCAGCTGGCAGGTTGTATAAGCCGTTACACCAGAAGATGATAAACCAGAATAAATAGTAAAAGGTTTTTCAATACCCATGCAATAGAGCTATGTGAGATAACATTTAAAAAAAATTCACACAGAACTTGTGTGATGCGCACAGAACTTGTGTGATGTGGAAAGTGCTTGCAATATAGCAAATCACACGTTTGATGCGAAACGACTCACGTATATTCCACATATGGTTTAATAAAAAAGTGGGCTGGTTACATGTTACTTTTAGCTTTAATTTGCCGTTTGGAAAATTCAGTTAACCCTTTGCAGACCGGTTCCACCTAAAAAAATGTAAAAAAACCACATTTTCCCACCCCCTGACCCCTATATACCTCCGCTTTATTCCGTTGTTTTAAATGAAAGACAATGAAAATACCTTTATTTTGAATATCTACTTTTGAAAATCGCCCGACGGGTTGCGTCACAAATCAGGATTTTCTAAAAAAATTACCAAACTTTGACCCCCCCTATCTCCGGAAGGGGGAGTGACCGCCAAAAAATTATAACGGTTATTTTGTCTGTGCAACATAGGCTTTCGATTGCAGGTATCCCCAATGTCCTAGCTCAAGGTCCGCTAAACTGTATATTCGCCCAAAATAAATGTTGAAATTCAAACAGAGTAAGTTTAACATTACCTAATTACTCGTTATTCAACTTAACGCACTACATACTAATTACTAACTTTTAACAGGGTTGATATAGAATGCGCCCGAGAATTGAAAATAATGGAATTGGAAAAAGAACTACAGAATTGCAAAAAAGAAAATGAAAAAATTAAAAATGAAAATCTACAACTTCTAACTTTAGAAAAGTCAATGAAAAAAATATTTTCTAGTGGACAAATAAAAAAATTAAAAAAGCCGAATGTTAAAGTAAACTGGAAGTTGGATGATATTTCATCAGCTGTTTGCTTACATTCTGCGGGTCCTCGTGCATATAGGTACCTGTGTAACAAAAATTACCCATTACCAGAGCCATCGACTTTGAGAAGTTGGGTGAAAAAAATTGGTGTAGCACCTGGTGTACTCGATCACGTAAGTATATATGAAGGATTTCCATAATAATGTAAATGACAGAGACTATGCATCATTTCTTTTGATAAAATGAAAATTCAAGATATAATTATGAGTACGACAATGCAAATGATGCTATACTTTGAAACCATCAAACTATGTTGTGGTAAGGATATGGTAAGAGGATTAATAGCAAATTGGAAACAATAACCCGTATATTATAATTACGATTGCAAAATGAGAGCAGAAATTTTAAATGAAATAATTTTAAAATTACATGATGCGCTATATACAGTCGTTGCAAATATGTTCATTGTTCGGATATGGGAACTAGTAACTAAGGTCTTTGGAAGGAGCTGAATATAAATTATCAAAACATTTATTTTAAAAATCCTGCAGATGATAACCTTAAAGTGTTTGTTTGTTTTTGCTGATATACCGCACCTAATTAAATTGTTATGGAATCATTTTCTGAACACAGGGTATATTTACAAAAATCAACACTTAAATAGTTTTCCTATATACTAGAAGTTGTAAATTATTTGTTCAATATATTTTTTTCTATTTGAAATAATTACACTTTTTATTTTATTTTTTTTTTTTTTTCTTATTATTTTTTTCTAATTAAAAAATTAAATTTATAATTATCTATATACATATTTTTATGTATTATCTACTTATCATCTATTTCCTTTTTTTTTTATAGATTTGCTAATTTAGAATTATGTATTTTTTTTTATACTTATTATTATACATTTATATCTCATATTTTTTTTTAACATTTGTATAATATAATTTAATAATAATTTACAGCTAAGTTACATTACAATACATTTTAAACAAAGATAAATAATATATATATACATACACATATTTTTAAAAATTCAAAGCATCAAATGAATACGCTATTTATAATTTACATGGATCGATTTTTGAAAGTCGAAATCATATGAAACCGAAACTATTACATTTACATCGATATATTTAAACATTTACAAAAATCGTTACAAAGTATTACGAATTGCATCACCTTCTGAAGTATCGATAGTTCATAAAATTACAGATGCCGATCTAAATGTAAAAAAAACTGCACGACAAAAAGTTAAATTTGCGACTCAATTGTTTTCGCAAACTACGTCATCTTTTATAAAGAGAGCTGTTTCACTTGGACTGTGTTCATTTGAATTCGCCTTATTTAATTGAGATTTCATTAAAACGGTGAACGATTGGTTCGATGTGTTTAATGTGAAGGTACCAGTAATGGATACAAGGGAGCATGTAAACGTTTATGGATTAGCTGTTGAGGTTCAGAATGGCATCATTGACAAAATGAATGATATTTGTGATATTAATGTTAGCACCAAAGAAAACATCATTGCTACCGTTCCAAAGGGGTATTCTAATGCTTTCTAATTCATCTTTACCACAACTGCATAAATATCTAAAAAATAAATATTACGTACAATATGTGTTGACGTATCGCATGAATCCAGATGTATTTTGAAAATTTTTTCAGTGTCATTCGAGCAAAAGGAGGGGCTACACGATCATCCTACAGCATTAGAGTTTAAATACCGGTTTAGAGCATATTTTTTAGGTATATTATATAGAAGTTTTAATTTATGATAAAAAATTGCCAATTGTTCATAAAATAAAATAGATGATGATGAAACTAAAGTTTTACAACTGCAATATAATATTAAGGAAACAACTGTGATAAACCGCAAGAACTATGCCAAAATATAATTAATAACCAAAACCAGGCACATAACTGAATATATACATTTGATGCAGAGAAAGAAAACCCCAATGAAGAAACAGAATTGAATTGGCTGATATCAGAATTGGCTTGATGAAATGCATGAAGATGCGATAGAGAATTTAGCAGGATATCTCATAAAAAAACTGGCCATGATAATTATGGTGAAATAACATCAAACCAAAATTATCAAAATACTTGGTATTGCCTTGGGTTGATCAAGTTTCTGAGGGTGGTCTAATTAAACCGTCCGCAAAGTTCCTTAAAGAAATTACATTATTAGAACAAATATTTATTAACATGAATGAAAAAAAGTTATTAACAGCATCTGATTATTTAAAATGTCATATGCAAAAATGGGATAAAATACTATTACCTGATAACCTTAAGTTATTATTCATTAGAGCAAGAATTAAGACTTTAAGATTAAGTATTTAAATAAAATGTTACAAGAAAAAATCAAAAACCTAAAAATAATAAAAACAATTACATATACCGTACCCGGCCAACCGTTTTACTACAATATTGTAACAAAAATGTCAACATTTAATTTTTAATGGTCGACATGACAATATCACTTTCTCTGATAGACAACTATGGCGGTGGTTATATTCTTCAAGGTTGATTCACACATGAAGGCTGGTTCTTACATGAGGAACGAAACCCAGGAGTCCAGTGAGAATTTAAAGAAAAACCCTTGATATGATTCACACATGAGGGGATTTTGTGCGAACGTTTTTTTGTATATAGTTATTTTGTTATCGGTGATTTATCAACAAACACAATTTTATTTATATAGAAAACAGAATAACTTGAATGTGTTAGTGAGGTGAGGTGTAAAAAGTTAAAGTTAATTTCACTTTTGTAGAGTGCTGGGTAAATACGCGCAGGCAAATTTGTTGTTGTATTTTACATGTAAAAATAAAAACTCGCAAAAAAATAAGTATTTGCAATTAAAATAATAAATGATTAAATTAAGTGATCCGTCAAGTGTATTGGGTATGCGCATGTTGATTAGAGTTATTTATATACAAATATATAAACCAACAAAACATAATATATATATAAACAGAACAACAACTCGTTTAGACGGCCTATGCTGCCGGGACGAATAACAACAACAAACTGATTTATAAAATGCTATCCAAATGGAATGGAACAGTTGAAACAGTTGATTGCATTAACGTTGATGATTCAGCTTCAGCCGCCGTGGTAATACTTCTTTGATCATTATCATTAGGCGGCAACATTTTTTCTAACCGTCCATTTAATGTAGGAATTGACATGCCATGGTTTTTACGTTTATGTTGTGACAGAAGATGATTCTGAATAAATGCAGCATCACAAATATTACATCTAAATCGTTCACCGGTATGTCGACGAATATGTGTTTTTAAATCATTCGATTGTGCATAAGCATTTGGACAAAATTTGCATTTATATGGACGTTCACCGGTATGAGTTCGCATGTGTGTTTTTAAACCGCAGGGCCGAGTAAAAGCTTTATCACAAATCGTACATTTATGTGGTCTAAAATTGGTATGATGCCGTTCATGTGCTGTGAGATCAATGAGACGTGGAAATGCTTTTTTACAAAATTTGCAAGGAAATGGGTTTATGCCGTTATGACGACGCATATGAACTATATAGTTCGACCTGTTTTTAAAACTCTTACCACATTCTGGACACAAATAAAACTTATGTGATTTTGAATGTTTCCATTTTTCTTTATACGAATTAAATTGTAGTTTACAATCTTTACATTCCCATTGCAGTTCCGTATGTCGTTTCATATGACGTTCTATATTCGAAAATGAAACAAACCACGTCGCACAAATATCACAAACGTAGGAGTTTTGTTTAACAAACCCAACCTTATGTACCCTCTTCTTATGATACGTTAACTGGATTGCAGTATCAAATTTTATATTACAGATAGAACACGTTAGCCGCTTCTCGTCATGTGTTTTTGTGTGCTTTCTTAAACCATCTGGAGAGGTAAATGATGTTTTACAAATTGTACATTTGAACGGTCTTTCTGTGCTGTGAGAATACATATGTCTATTTAACAAAGATTTTTTTTTAAATGCTGCGTTACAAACTGAACATTGAAAATTTTTCGGTTTCCTGTTTGCTTTTACATTTGCATGCCGTTCCTTATGTCTTGTAAATGCCGCAAAATCAACAAATGTGTGTGCGCATAAATCGCATGCTATTTTAATTTTAGTTGATAATTTTTTTCTAATTGTTTTCGATTCGATACCCATTTTCAATGTTTCACTGTTTCGTTCGTCGTTGAAATCGTCATTTGATGTTGTTGATGGCAGAACGGGTTCCCCCAAATTTGAACGTTGTTTTTCAGCTAATAATTCGTCTTTGTGTTTCGTATTTTTAACTTTTTTTTTTTTTAATATCCTATCGCCGACATTTTCAGCATCATCATCATCATAATCATCGTCGTCTTCATCATCTTCGACAACATTATCGTCAACATCATCATCCTCATCACCGTCTTCTACATTAAAACCATTGCTAGAGTTTGAATAATTATTGATTTTATTGATCTGTTGTGTTTTTATTAAAGGGTTATAGTCTTCATCATAATTATCAATCGAATCATCAGCAGAAATTACACCAACATTATTCAAATTCAAATCGTTTTTATTATATGCGGCGTCATCATCGGTATTTTCATTTTTAATTTTAATATTACCAATGGAACTAAGTTCTTTTGTAAATGTTGATGTTGTTGATGGCAGAACGGGTTCCCCCAAATTTGAACGTTGTTTTTCAGCTAATAATTCGTCTTTGTGTTTCGTATTTTTAACTTTTTTTTTTTTTAATATCCTATCGCCGACATTTTCAGCATCATCATCATCATAATCATCGTCGTCTTCATCATCTTCGACAACATTATCGTCAACATCATCATCCTCATCACCGTCTTCTACATTAAAACCATTGCTAGAGTTTGAATAATTATTGATTTTATTGATCTGTTGTGTTTTTATTAAAGGGTTATAGTCTTCATCATAATTATCAATCGAATCATCAGCAGAAATTACACCAACATTATTCAAATTCAAATCGTTTTTATTATATGCGGCGTCATCATCGGTATTTTTATTTTTAATTTTAATATTACCAATGGAACTAAGTTCATTTGTAAATATTATTTCAAATGGAGTTACATCCTCTATGTCTACATCATTATCGGACAACATTTCTTCTTTTATTGCAGAATTCATCGCATCACTTATTGGAGTTATGGAATTTCTAGTTGCTGATCTTGTAACTCTAGTTGATGATGATTTTATTGTCATATTGGATGTATTCTGTAATCTGTTTATCATTTAAAGGTGTACAAAATGTACGATTTAAAAACTTTATAATATTAATAATAATAAAAAACCACTATTGTTTTAAATGAATATGCAAATTGCTAATTAGGCAAGTGGAATTATTCTGGTACAGGGCGATTTGTTTCTATATTATTGCGCCCAGATAACTGTCGATAGGCATTTTCATATCACATGTTTGGGACATAGACTGTTAATTATAAAGAGGTGCGTCTCCGAAAGGTATATTCGTCAACACAAAATAAAGTAAAAAAAAACAGCAAAGTAAAACTTAGGATCATTGCCATTGTAATTTTGTAAAAAAAATCCTAATGTCTAACTGTCCGATTAAGATGTCTGATTAAGATGTCCGATTAAATTTATCATCATTCAACTCCTTATACGATTTTAACATAAAATGATGATCCAACGCATTCCCAAGAACAGGATTGGATTTGTATGGGAGCTCCCCGGTGGGATGGGATTAGAAAAAATTCAATGATGCAATTTTGTAGAGGATACCTTATAGAATAAATTTCTGGCCTAACTATATAACTATTTCCGAGTAAATCCCAACGGAATTTATGGGAATGGATGGGGTGAGATGAGAAAAAATTCACCGAAATAAATTTTTTTCCATTTTGCATCAAACCTTCAAAATTTCTAGTCAATTGGTTAGAAACAGAACTAGATATTTCTTATAATTCCTTGGGAGCCACTGGATGGGATGGGATCAGAAAAAATTTCCGGGAATGTAATTATTTGCATTTGGTACCAAGCCCCTAAATCCAAAATTTCAAGCAAATACCTTCAAAACTCATTGATATACAAAAAAAAAAACAAAAAATTCGGAAAATTTGCAAGGGAGGGGGTAGAAGGGAAGGGGTGACATACCTCATCTTCGAACTTCTAAAATTTTTCGCAAAAAAAGCCTATGCTGAAAATTTCAGGCAAATCGGTCGGTCCAAGAAAAAGTGGAGACAACCGAGCGAGCGACTTTTTTTGCGGAAATTTTTTAATTCCATTTTTATCGATAAAAAGTTCCAATTCGTCGAGAAAAGTGATAAAAAGTGGGAGTCAATATTTTTTTTAGGAAAACGATCATAATGTAGCATATATTGAAAATATACGTACTTAAAAATGAATTGTCATACTCTGGAGATTCAATTTTATATTTTTTTACTTACAATATGGATGGTTTATCGTTGCTTAGAACCGCAGTACCTGCAGATGTTGAAGTTCCCGTATTTATTTCCGATTTACGACAAATATGTTTACGTAAATTACTTTCATTATTATATAGTTTTCCACAAGTTTTACACTCCCATTTGCCCTGGGCGTTCTGCTGTACTACTATTATGTGACATTTGTCTTCATTTTCACGAATTTTATTTTGTTGCGTTATTTTGGCATCGGTAATTCGTTTAGCTTTTTTAACATTTTCCAAATTGTTACCACAATTCTCATACAATTTTATATGATGTATAAATGATTTGTTTGTACCAAATATATTTTTACATTCTTTACATTCTCTTTCAACGCCAGTTTTATAAGACTTTTTATGATAAACGTACAAATGCTTTTTCAAAGAGGTTATCCTGGTAAACGTTTTTTTACATATCATACATTTTATATCAGGATGTTCGGTTCGATGATGCTGTAATGAGATATTTATACTTATTTTTTGGGTGAATTCCTTTACCGATAAAACCTGAAAACTTACCCTCAATGAAAATTCATCGAAAAATTTATAATCACACATCTCACACTCATAATATAAACCTTCATCGGTTTGTATTTCTTTATGATTTGATTTTATTGCTTCAGCAGGTCTATCGCTAAAGTTACTATTCAATTGCTGAGTCTTTTGGATATTGTTACCTTCCAAAAGGCCCGGTGTATTTATTATATTATGCAAATCATTCATATCCATTTCGATTGATGGGTCTGTTAATAATTTGTCTTTTAACATTGTTGTTAATATTTCAAATGATCTCATACATTGGTGCTGAAATGCAAATGACATTTTCACATTATCAATACATTTAACGCATATTTTTGTTGGCAATGATGATGATATTATCTGCGGATAATATAAAAATTTGTATTATCATATAGTTTTTGTTAAAGAAATTATTTTATTACCTTATTTCCTGTAATTGCTTCCAACATTTCGGATATTGCACGTTTAGTCGTTGGTGCGAATGTTGGTGCATTATTGTAGTCAGCGTCAGGAAATAAAATTCCATCAATAAAATCATATATTGAAAGCATTTCAACTGAATTATTATTATTTAAACAGGTTCGACAATATTTTGAAACATCCATTTTATTTAATTCTTTTATAATTCTTCAGTAGCTATAAGGTCATATTAATATAGAATTTTCATTTTCAAGTTGAAATTTCCAACCGCTATGCAAAATTTATGGATAAAAAAATTACCAAGAACATCGTACTTGAAAAAAATAAAAATATAAATTATTTTGCCTTGTTCATAAAATCTCCGATTTAAGTAATGCTTTTTATGAAATGCCGACGGCAGACGACGGCAAATGTCAAATTGAAAATACATGCATTTCAATGTAGGTGCTTTTTATGAATATTGGACGGCGGACTGACGGCGGACATTGATATTTTTTCTTCTATTGCCGTCGGCTGACCGTCGTCCAAACTTCATTTTTCATTTTATTTACTTTTTAAACAAGTTTTTTTTTTTTTTAAATTCAATTGAATGATTGAATAGTTAAAAAATCTCAAAATGCCCGAGAGCCCGGGGAAAAAGTTAAAGTTAATTTAACTCGCGGGTAAATTTCCCCGGGAGGGAAAATATCTCTCGGGGAAAAAATTTTATATGGGAATCGCCATTTTTTCTCCCACAGCTTGCATAAGGAAATCCGCCTTCTACCTCTAGGCAACCGTACGTTCAGAGCATGCATAGTAAAGGCTGGTTCACACATACAGCCGCCTGCACAACCGAATAACGAATCAACGGGGTCAAAACCAACAATAGACAAAGCCATGAACTTACTAAGCCATAAAAAGCTGATATAGGGATATTTTTTTTTCAAAATGGTATTATTTTTAGTCTTTCCCATGTATTTTGTATGAATACGTTGATTTATTATTGTTTTATTTGGTAAATTTTTAATTATTTTGGCTAAATTGTACTTTACGGGCGAAGACACGAAATTTAATTTTAGGGTGGGAAAATCAAGGGGAATACCCCCCCGACAAACTTTTGTTCTAGCGTTTTTGGGGGAGGCGCCCCGTTCGCCCAGGAGGGGGGGTCAAAGTTTGTATGAAAAAATTTTTCATTTCCCCTTTTGGGGGGAATTTTATACCGGAAGGGGTAAAGGGTTACCCCTCATGAAACTTTTGTTCGGCACTTAGGCTCCCCCTAAACGTGGGGCAGGGGGGGGGCGACTGTGAATTTTTCACTCGATGGATAACAGAAAGGGAGTAATAATCTTAAGGGCGCCGAAGGCGCTGCAGACAGAAGCTATTTATTTCCTATCAGATTGCATTCCTTAAGCAAATTTGCAAAAAGAAACTGCGGATGGGGTTTGCTCGGTGGATAACAGAAAGGGAGTAATAATCTTAAGGGCGCCGAAGGCGCTGCAGACAGAAGCTATTTATTTCCTATCAGATTGCATTCCTTAAGCAAATTTGCAAAAAGAAACTGCGGATGGGGTTTGCTCGGTGGATAACAGAAAGGGAGTAATAATCTTAAGGGCGCCGAAGGCGCTGCAGACATAAGCTATTTATTTCCTATCAGATTGCATTCCTTAAGCAAATTTGCAAAAAAAAAACTGCGGATGGGGTTTGCTCGGTGGATAACAGAAAGGGAGTAATAATCTTAAGGGCGCCGAGGGCGCTGCAGACATAAGCTATTTATTTCCTATCAGATTGCATTCCTTAAGCAAATTTGCAAAAAAAAAACTGCGGATGGGGTTTGCTCGGTGGATAACAGAAAGGGAGTAATAATCTTAAGGGCGCCGAAGGCGCTGCAGACATAAGCTATTTATTTCCTATCAGATTGCATTCCTTAAGCAAATTTGCAAAAAAAAACTGCGGATGGGGTTTGCTCGGTGGATAACAGAAAGGGAGTAATAATCTTAAGGGCGCCGAAGGCGCTGCAGACAGAAGCTATTTATTTCCTATCAGATTGCATTCCTTAAGCAAATTTGCAAAAAAAAAAACTGCGGATGGGGTTTGCTCGGTGGATAACAGAAAGGGAGTAATAATCTTAAGGGCGCCGAAGGCGCTGCAGACATAAGCTATTTATTTCCTATCAGATTGCATTCCTTAAGCAAATTTGCAAAAAAAAACTGCGGATGGGGTTTGCTCGGTGGATAACAGAAAGGGAGTAATAATCTTAAGGGCGCCGAAGGCGCTGCAGACAGAAGCTATTTATTTCCTATCAGATTGCATTCCTTAAGCAAATTTGTCAAAAAAAAACTGCGGATGGGGTTTGCTCGGTGGATAACAGAAAGGGAGTAATAATCTTAAGGGCGCCGAAGGCGCTGCAGACAGAAGCTATTTATTTCCTATCAGATTGCATTCCTTAAGCAAATTTGCAAAAAAAAACTGCGGATGGGGTTTGCTCGGTGGATAACAGAAAGGGAGTAATAATCTTAAGGGCGCCGAAGGCGCTGCAGACAGAAGCTATTTATTTCGCTAAATTTGAGCCCAAAAATGGAAATTTGTTAATTTTTAAACACCCCCTGCCCCCCATATTAGGGGGGAGGCCTTAGTGCTGATCAAAAGTTTCAGGGGGGGTGTCCCCTTACCCCTTTCACTATACATTTCCCTTTTAAAAATGAAAAAAAAAAAAAAAATTCATACAAACTTTGCCCCCCCTTCTGGACGAAGGGGTTCGGGCGCCACCTAGTCCCGGAACTAAAGTTGCTTGGTTTGGGCCTCCCTTCCATTTCAGGTACTAAAATTTAAAATCGGAGGGGGGGGGGCACTTTTACTTTTTGGGAATGTTGAAATTTTCAAAACTCCCCCCTGTCTCACGTATAGGGGGGGGGGGGAGCCTAAGTCCCGAACAAAAGTTTCATGAGGGGTGGTCCTTTACCCCTTCCGATAAGAATGTCCCCCCTAAAGGGGAAGTAAAAAAATTTCCCATATAAACTTTGACCCCCCCTCCTGGGCAAACGGGGCGCCTCCCCCAAAAACGCTAAAACAAAAGTTTATCGGGGAGGAGGTATTCCCCTTGATTTCCCCACCCTAAAATTAAATTTCGTGTCTTCGCCCGTAAAGCCTCTTTTTTTTTTTACAAGTATTTTTTTTAAGTGTTTTACAAGCAGAAGATGATGTTCAAGCGATTTCAATTGATGAAAACAAAATAAGGCTGAAGTACAGTTTAGCGGACCTTGAGCTAGGACATTGGGGATACCTGCAATCGAAAGCCTATGTTGCACAGACAAAATAACCGTTATAATTTTTTGGCGGTCACCCCCCCTTCCGAAGATAGGGGGGGGTCAAAATTTTGTTATTTTATTAGAAAATCCTGATTTGTGACGCAACCCGTCGGGCGATTTTCAAAAGTAGATATTCAAAATAAAGGTATTTTTATTATCTTTCATTTAAAACAACCCCGGAATAAATCGAAAGTATATAGGAGTCAGGGGGTGGGAAAATGTGGTTTTTTACATTTTTGGAGATGGAACCGGTCTGTAAAGGGTTAAATGAATTTTCCCAGCGGCAAATTAAAGCTAAATGTAAGATGCAACCAACCCTCTTGTTCATTAACCCATATATGGCAAACACCGTGACTCGTTTCGTATCAAACATGTTATTTGTTTATAATTAAAAAGCAGTCCCCCCATCACCCAGGAGTTATATGTATAAATGGGGTTTTTTTTATATGTTATCTCACATAGACCTATTACATGAGTTTTCAATAACGGGCTATTTGTTCTATATTCATTTTAAATATGAATTAATGTCAGCGTTTGAAAATATGCACTACTAGAAATTTTCCTTTTAAAAAAGAACGAATTAAAATGTTGCACCATAAAAAATCAAACCATTACCATTAGTAAACCAATAGCAGCTGGCAGGTTGTATAAGCCGTTACACCAGAAGATGATAAACCAGAATAAATAGTAAAAGGTTTTTCAATACCCATGCAATAGAGCTATGTGAGATAACATTTAAAAAAAATTCACACAGAACTTGTGTGATGCGCACAGAACTTGTGTGATGTGGAAAGTGCTTGCAATATAGCAAATCACACGTTTGATGCGAAACGACTCACGTATATTCCACATATGGTTTAATAAACAAGTGGGCTGGTTACATGTTACTTTTAGCTTTAATTTGCCGTTTGGAAAATTCAGTTAACCCTTTGCAGACCGGTTCCACCTAAAAAAATGTAAAAAAACCACATTTTCCCACCCCCTGACCCCTATATACCTCCGCTTTATTCCGTTGTTTTAAATGAAAGACAATGAAAATACCTTTATTTTGAATATCTACTTTTGAAAATCGCCCGACGGGTTGCGTCACAAATCAGGATTTTCTAAAAAAATTACCAAACTTTGACCCCCCCTATCTCCGGAAGGGGGAGTGACCGCCAAAAAATTATAACGGTTATTTTGTCTGTGCAACATAGGCTTTCGATTGCAGGTATCCCCAATGTCCTAGCTCAAGGTCCGCTAAACTGTATATTCGCCCAAAATAAATGTTGAAATTCAAACAGAGTAAGTTTAACATTACCTAATTACTCGTTATTCAACTTAACGCACTACATACTAATTACTAACTTTTAACAGGGTTGATATAGAATGCGCCCGAGAATTGAAAATAATGGAATTGGAAAAAGAACTACAGAATTGCAAAAAAGAAATTGAAAAAATTAAAAATGAAAATCTACAACTTCTAACTTTAGAAAAGTCAATGAAAAAAATATTTTCTAGTGGACAAATAAAAAAATTAAAAAAGCCGAATGTTAAAGTAAACTGGAAGTTGGATGATATTTCATCAGCTGTTTGCTTACATTCTGCGGGTCCTCGTGCATATAGGTACCTGTGTAAAAAAAATTACCCATTACCAGAGCCATCGACTTTGAGAAGTTGGGTGAAAAAAATTGGTGTAGCACCTGGTGTACTCGATCACGTAAGTATATATGAAGGATTTCCATAATAATGTAAATGACAGAGACTATGCATCATTTCTTTTGATAAAATGAAAATTCAAGATATAATTATGAGTACGACAATGCAAATGATGCTATACTTTGAAACCATCAAACTATGTTGGGGTAAGGATATTGTAAGAGGATTAATAGCAAATTGGAAACAATAACCCGTATATTATAATTACGATTGCAAAATGAGAGCAGAAATTTTAAATGAAATAATTTTAAAATTACATGATGCGCTATATACAGTCGTTGCAAATATGTTCATTGTTCGGATATGGGAACTAGTAACTAAGGTCTTTGGAAGGAGCTGAATATAAATTATCAAAACATTTATTTTAAAAATCCTGCAGATGATAACCTTAAAGTGTTTGTTTTTGCTGATATACCGCACCTAATTAAATTGTTATGGAATCATTTTCTGAACACATAGGGTATATTTACAAAAATCAACACTTAAATAGTTTTCCTATATACTAGAAGTTGTAAATTATTTGTTCAATATATTTTTTTCTATTTGAAATAATTACACTTTTTATTTTATTTTTTTTTTTTTTTCTTATTATTTTTTTCTAATTAAAAAATTAAATTTATAATTATCTATATACATATTTTTATGTATTATCTACTTATCATCTATTTCCTTTTTTTTTTATAGATTTGCTAATTTAGAATTATGTATTTTTTTTTATACTTATTATTATACATTTACATCTCATATTTTTTTTAACATTTGTATAATATAATTTAATAATAATTTACAGCTAAGTTACATTACAATACATTTTAAACAAAGATAAATAATATATATATACATACACATATTTTTAAAAATTCAAAGCATCAAATGAATACGCTATTTATAATTTACATGGATCGATTTTTGAAAGTCGAAATCATATGAAACCGAAACTATTACATTTACATCGATATATTTAAACATTTACAAAAATCGTTACAAAGTATTACGAATTGCATCACCTTCTGAAGTATCGATAGTTCATAAAATTACAGATGCCGATCTAAATGTAAAAAAAGCTGCACGACAAAAAGTTAAATTTGCGACTCAATTGTTTTCGCAAACTACGTTATCTTTTATAAAGAGAGCTGTTTCACTTGGACTGTGTTCATCTGAATTCGCCTTATTTAATTGAGATTTCATTAAAACGGTGAACGATTGGTTCGATGTGTTTAATGTGAAGGTACCAGTAATGGATACAAGGGAGCATGTAAACGTTTATGGATTAGCTGTTGAGGTTCAGAATGGCATCATTGACAAAATGAATGATATTTGTGATATTAATGTTAGCACCAAAGAAAACATCATTGCTACCGTTCCAAAGGGGTATTCTAATGCTTTCTAATTCATCTTTACCACAACTGCATAAATATCTAAAAAATAAATATTACGTACAATATGTGTTGACGTATCGCATGAATCCAGATGTATTTTGAAAATTTTTTCAGTGTCATTCGAGCAAAAGGAGGGGCTACACGATCATCCTACAGCATTAGAGTTTAAATACCGGTTTAGAGCATATTTTTTAGGTATATTATATAGAAGTTTTAATTTATGATTAAAAATTGCCAATTGTTCATAAAATAAAATAGAAGGAAACAACTGTGATAAGCTGCAAGAACTATGCCAAAATATAATTAATAACCAAAACCAGGCACATATTGAAACTGAATATATACCTTGGATGCAGAGAAAGAAAACCCCAATGAAGAAACAGAATTGAATTGGCTGATATCAGAGTTGGCTTGATCAAATGCATGAAGATGCGATAGAGCATTTAGCAGGATATCTCATAAAAAAACTGGCCATGATAATTATGGTGAAATAACATCAAACCAAAATTATCAAAATACTTGGTATGGCCTTGGGTTGATCAAGTTTCTGAGGGTGGTCTAATTAAACCGTCCGCAAAGTTCCTTAAAGAAATTACATTATTAGAACAAATATTTATTAACATGAATGAAAAAAAGTTATTAACAGCATCTGATTATTTAAAATGTCATATGCAAAAATGGGATAAAATACTATTACCTGATAACCTTAAGTTATTATTCATTAGAGCAAGAATTAAGACTTTAAGATTTAAGTTGAGTTCGGTATCTATGATCTGATCAATCAGACTGCTCTAAATTCAGATTTATCGTTCGTTATCTTATTTTTAGATTGATCAGACTAATCTAAATGCGTTCGTTATCTCCAGTCAGACTGATCTAAATAATCTGAAATTTTTTCAGATTTTTCAGATTGCACTCAATATCATTAACTCAAAAAAGAATAAATTTTATAAAATGACAAATTGAGAGATACATTTTTGTTGTTTTTGTTATAGTTTTTTTTTAATGTTTGTTTTGTTGGTTATAAAATAAAAGAAAATAATATAAATATGAATAAAATAATATAAATATAAAATTTTAAGTGTGATACAAATAAAATATAAATTAATTAAAAAAAAAAAACAAAGCATTCATAACAGTTAATTATTATAATTTATAATTTATTTGCACAGTAAGTATTATTTATTTACATTATAATTATATTAATAATTATGATGTAAATAAATAATTAACAAATTTAATCAATTTAATTAATTTAATTAAAAAAAGAAAAAAAAAATAACTTGCAATTATTAAAGAAAATATATAACAGAATGAATGAGAGAGCATTGAGCATTAAAATAAATTTGACAAATATTGATCTGAAAAATCTGAAATGCGTTCTTTATCTTTCAGATTAATTTTAAATCTGAATATGATCTGCTAAATCTATAGATCGAGATACCGAACACTACATAAGTATTTAAATAAAATGTTACAAGAAAAAATCAAAAACCTAAAAATAATAAAAACAATTACATATACCGTACCCGGCCAACCGTTTTACTACAATATTGTAACAAAAATGTCAACATTTAATTTTTAATGGTCGACATGACAATATCACATTCTCTGATAGACAACTATGGCGGTGGTTATATTCTTCAAGGTTGATTCACACATGAAGGCTGGTTCTTACATGAGGAACGAAACCCAGGAGTCCAGTGAGAATTTAAAGAAAAACCCTTGATATGATTCACACATGAGGGGATTTTGTGCGAACGTTTTTTTGTATATAGTTATTTTGTTATCGGTGATTTATCAACAAACACAATTTTATTTATATAAAAAACAGAATAACTTGAATGTGTTAGTGAGGCGAGGTGTAAAACTTAAAGTTAATTTCACTTTTGTAGAGTGCGGGGTAAATACGCGCAGGCAAATTTGTTGTTGTATTTTACATGTAAAAAAAAAACTCGCAAAAAAGTAAGTATTTGCAATTAAAATAATAAATGATTAAATTAAGTGATCCGTCAAGTGTATTGGGTATGCGCATGTTGATTAGAGTTATTTATATACAAATATATAAACCAACAAAACATAATATATATATAAACAGAACAACAACTCGTCTAGACGGCCTATGCTGCCGGGACGAATAACAACAACAAACTGATTTATAAAATGCTATCCAAATGGAATGGAACAGTTGAAACAGTTGATTGCATTAACGTTGATGATTCAGCTTCAGCCGCCGTGGTAATACTTCTTTGATCATAGTCGTGTCGTGTAGTCATAGTCATAGTGTTGATTTTATTTTAATTAATTTTAATTTTAATTTATTTTTATTTTAATAATTATTTATTTTAACTATAAGTTTTAATTATTTAATTATTTATTTTATCTATAAGTTTTAATTATTTATTTATTATTTATTATTTTAAACATTTTAATTAATTTATTATTTATTATTTTAATTATTTTAATTTAATTTAATAAATTACTTTATTTGTTTTATAAATATATATTATTATTATTATTATTATTATAAAATTTGTTTTTCAACCATGTCATCAAAAAATTGTATTCAGTGCAACGGTTGTCTACCGCTATCATCAGAATTTGTTAGCTGTGATGGTATATGTAAAAAGTACTTTTGCATAAAATGTATTAAACTTTCGAGAACCGAATATAAATCATTGTGTGATAATGTAAATTTTAAGTGGTTTTGTAAGGATTGTGATAATATGGACTTCATTAGCAAATTTAATGAATTGTTTTGTGAAATTAAAAATGCAAACATAATGATTATGGAAAATAATAAACTCATGAATAAAATTGCTGCTGAAAATATATTGTTACATGATTCCATCAATACTATCAAGTATAATTATTTAATGCAAAAAGACAATAACAATACCAATAACAATAGCAACCAAAACAACAATAGTTGTATTGAAATTGATATTGATATTATTAATAAAAACAAACAAATTAATAACAACAATAATAATAATTGTAATGAAATGGTATATGATGATGCCAATATTAATAATGATAATAATAATAATAATATTGATAACGATTGTGCTAATAGCAAAATTAGCAAACTAATTATTGATAATAATACCAACAATAGTGGACCGAATGTTGACAACCACCTTGGTGGTCGGAAACGGGGACGACACTTTGTTCCTCTGAAAGCTAGAGGGGCAAAACGAATAAAAACATCCGGTCACACTGACACTAATTCTGACACTAATTCTGATTTTAAACTACACTCAGCAAATCAACACGACACTATCGGTGTTACTGCACTTACCACCGTTGAACCCATTTTAAAGGCTGCCCAAAGGTATAAATGTGTGTTTGTTTCTGGGCTTCATCCTGCTTCCACCACGGATATGGTTAAGAATCATATTACAATAAATATGAAGTATGATCAGAATATCAGCATCGTACAAATTAATAATGTAAAACACGCCGGTGGATATTCATCTTTTAAAGTATTTGTTCCCGTTGAACATTTCAATATGTTTGCTAACCCAAATAATTGGAAAATTGACGGTATCATAACACACGAATTCCACAACAAAAAAAATAATAAAAATAAGCAAAATTTTCGGAATCGGGAACTCAATCATCCGACACGACTGCATTGATGTATATGAATATTAATTTATTATATCAGAACGTTCGTGGTCTAAGAACTAAGACGCGACAATTATTGCTGCATTCAATAACAAATTCGTCTGATGTGGATATTTACGCTTTAACAGAAACTTGGTTATGTACTGGTATATTTGATTCGGAATTGTTTGATTCATCCTACCGCGTGTTTAGACGTGACCGCCATCATGATACTGCTATTACCAATAAAGGTGGTGGGGTATTAATTGCGGTTAAATCCTCGTTAGCGTCTACACTTGTTGATTTTACAAATTTGACACATTTTAATCCAAATTTAGAATGTATTTGTATTGGGATTCGTTCAAATTTTAATAATATATATATTTTTTGTTGCTACATTCCGCCTGCTGCTGATAGCTCCTTGTACAATACCTTGGTACAATATATCGAGTATGTTTCAAATAATATTTGTGGTGCGAATGATGAATTAATTACAGTTGGCGATTTTAACCTACCTCGTATTAATTGGGTCATGTCGGATGATACAGATTGCATGATCCCTTTTAATGTGGTTGGTGATAATGATGCTTTATTTTTGGATGATATGTCTGCACTAGGGTTAAGACAACTAAATGACATAAAAAATTTAAATGATAAAATGCTGGATTTATTATTTGTGTCTGAAATGTTGGATTGCCACCTACACCGTACAGGCAATTACATTGTTAATGAGGATGTTCATCACCCAACGCTATTATTGACATTACATTCAAATAAGAATATTTCTTTTAATGTTGATAATAGCACTATTTTTGAATTTGACTTCAGGCATGCAGACTTCAACAAATTAAATAATAAATTAGAATTTATTGACTGGAATTTTCTTAATAACTATTCTTTGGATAGTGCTTTGGTTTATTTTTATAATGTTTTATTTGAAAATTTTTTAACTTGTATTCCATTAAAACAATCCCATATTACATTATCCCGCTACCCATGGTACGACAGTGAACTTAAAAGTGTAAGAAACTTAAGAAATAAGTTTTGGAATTTGTATTGCATCTTTAAAAATGAATCGGATTGGTTAAGGCATCGTAATGCGTGCGACCAATTTAATTTTCTTATTGCACAAAAATACTATTCTTATATTGAATCTGTTCAGTCGAATATGTGTCGTAATCCTGGTGGATTTTGGGCATTTATTAAAAACAAGCGATTGGCAAATTATTGCCCATCCTCAATTACATACAATAACGTTGTATGTACCGATGATAATTCAATATCAAACTTATTTGCAGAATATTTTGAATCATCCTTCGATAATGTCGGGTTTGATTCTGATGAATATGATACTCGTGATATTGCATCATTCGACTACCTCTCTGCGATAAATTTTTCAATTTCGTATTCGGATGTTTATGATTCAATAAATTCCTGTAAAAATAAGTATTCGTATGGACCGGATGGTGTTCCATCTGTGGTCCTTAAACAATGTATTGATTTTCTTTCAATGCCACTTACAATTTTGTACAATAAATCCTTGGATGCTGGGAGTTTCCCTAATCATTGGAAAACTTCTTTCATTATTCCACTCTACAAGAAGGGAGGAAAAAACTTGGCAATAAATTATCGTCCAATAGCCCGGTTGTCTATTATTCCCAAGATCTTTGAAAGCATTATTACGAAGATCTTGTCATTTAACGTTAAATCCATTATTTGCCCAGAACAACATGGATTTACTCACGGTAGGTCCACAACCACAAATTTACTTGACTTCACAACATATTGCTTTGAACAATTTAATGTCGGCGCGCAGGTCGATTGCATTTTTACCGATTTATGCAAGGCTTTCGACAAAATATCACACGGCATTCTACTGACTAAATTGCTTGCAATGGGCTTTAGTCACAAATTCGTATCTTGGATGCGGTCGTACTTGCATAATCGTTCGTGTAGGGTATTATTCAATCGTGTGCAATCAAGGGATTTCAATATTACTTCTGGTGTTCCGCAGGGTAGTCATTTGGGCCCAATTTTATTCGTACTCTTTATTAATGATTTGCCTAAGGTATTTAAACACTCTGCTTGTAAAATGTATGCTGATGATGTTAAAATTTACAAATCTGTCGTTACGCCTGATGATGCTTTGGCATTACAGGCTGATCTTTGTTCATTTTATGAATGGTGTTGTCGTAATCGTATGTCATTAAGCATTGACAAATGCAAGATTATGAATTTTACTCACAAAATTAAACCTGTGGTTTATTCTTATTACTTGAATGGTACCATTTTAAATATTACTGACAAATCTCTTGATTTGGGTGTTTACTTGGATTGTAAATTGACGTTTAAGCCCCATATCGATTATGTGGTTAACAGGGCAAATTCGGCACTTGGATTTATTATTCGTATGGGTGGTGAATTTTCTGATCCCTGGTGCCTCCGGACCTTGTTTTACTCATCTGTTCGATCAACTCTAGAATATGCTTGTCCAATTTGGTCGCCTTACTATTGTAATGCTAAAAATAGAATTGAATCGATTCAAAGAAGATTTATTAGATTTGCGCTACGGTCCCTTCCATGGTCCGAAACATCTGTTTTGCCATGTTATACGCACAGACTTGCATTATTGAATATGCCTACACTTGAAAAACATAGACAATTTATTGGGTTGTCGTTAATATGTGGACTAATAAATAATAATGTAGATTGTATTTCTTTACTTGGCAGATTGACCTTCAAATTAAATTTTCGGAGTTTGCGAGTTGTTGAATTCTTCAACCTTGATTGTCATCATACCAATTATGGTCGTTTTAATCCCCTCAACTCCTTGCTCATGTCCTATAATTCCTTTAGCCATCTCTTGCTTGACAATAACGTAAATAATTCAGAATTTAAATTAAAATTTTATAGTTACACATTTTAATATTGTAAATTTTGTTATATTTCCGTGCTTGCTTTTTGACTATATTTATTATTCACGATATATTGTTACTATATTGATATTTTATTTATATTCTATACTTTTAATATTTATGATTTGGCCAAGGTTTGCACTATCAACTATGGTTGTTAATTTAAGGATGATTGTTATTTAAGTACGATGTTCGTACTTTTTCTTTTATTTTTTAAAATCATTTGTCTACATATCATCTTCCGTTTTGACGATATGGCAACATATTGATAGTGTTAACGATGGCTTACATTCATATTTAATTGTTGATCATTATGGTCTTTATATTTTATGATTGTCATTTAATATTTTATTTAAAATATTTATGTAAATACATTAGTACTTAATGTTACTTTATGAGAAATAAATCATTATCATTAGGCGGCAAAATTTTTTCTAACCGTCCATGTAATGTAGGAATTGACATGCCATGGTTTTTACGTTTATGTTGTGACAGAAGATGATTCTGAATAAATGCAGCATCACAAATATTACATCTAAATCGTTCGCCGGTATGTCGACGAATATGTGTTTTTAAATCATATGATTGTGCATAAGCACTTGGACAAAATTGGCATTTATATGGACGTTCACCGGTATGAGTTCGCATGTGTGTTTTTAAACCGCAGGGCCGAGTAAAAGCTTTATCACAAATCGTACATTTATGTGGTCTAAAATTGGTATGATGCCGTTCATGTGCTGTGAGATCAATGAGACGTGGAAATGCTTTTTTACAAAATTTGCAAGGAAATGGGTTTATGCCGTTATGACGACGCATATGAACTATATAGTTCTTAAAACTCTTACCACATTCTGGACACAAATGAAAGTTATGTGAACTTGAATGTTTCTTTTTTTCTTTATACGAATTAAATTGTAGTTTACAATGTTTACATTCCCATTGTTGCAGTTCCGTATGTCGTTTCATATGACGTTCTATATTCGAAAATGAAACAAACCATGTCGAACAAATATCACAAACGTAGGAGTTTTGTTTAACAAACCCAACCTTATGTTCCCTCTTCTTATGATGCGTTAACTGGATTGCATTATCAAATTTTATATTACAGATAGAACACGTTAGCCGCTTCTCGTCATGTGTTTTTGTGTGCTTTTTTAAACCATATGGAGAGGTAAATGATGTTTTACAAATTGTACATATGAACGGTCTTTCTGTGCTGTGAGAATACATATGTCTATTTAACACAGATTTTTTTTTAAATGCTGCGTTACAAACTGAACATTGAAAATTTTTCGATTTCCTGTTTGCTTTTATATTTGCATGCCGTTCCTTATGTCTTGTAAATGCCGCAAAATCAACAAACGTGTGTGCGCATAAATCGCATGCTATTTTAATTTTAGTTGATAATTTTTTTCTAATTGTTTTCGATTCGATACCCATTTTCAATGTTTCACTGTTTCGTTCGTCGTTGAAATCGTCATTTGATGTTGTTGATGGCAGAACGGGTTCCCCCAAATTTGAACGTTGTTTTTCAGCTAATAATTCGTCTTTGTGTTTCGTATTTTTAACTATTTTTTTTTTTAATATCCTATCGCCGACATTTTCAGCATCATCATCATCATAATCATCGTCGTCTTCATCATCTTCGACAACATTATCGTCAACATCATCATCCTCATCACCGTCTTCTACATTAAAATCATTGCTAGAGTTTGAATAATTATTGATTTTATTGATCTGTTGTGTTTTTATTAAAGGGTTATAGTCTTCATCATAATTATCAATCGAATCATCAGCAGAAATTACACCAACATTATTCAAATTCAAATCGTTTTTATTATATGCGGCGTCATCATCGGTATTTTTATTTTTAATTTTAATATTACCAATGGAACTAAGTTCATTTGTAAATATTATTTCAAATGGAGTTACATCCTCTATGTCTACATCATTATCGGACAATATTTCTTCTTTTATTGCAGAATTCATCGCATCACTTATTGGAGTTATGGAATTCCTAGTTGCTGATCTTGTAACTCTAGTTGATGATGATTTTATTGCCATATTGGATGTATTCTGTAATCTGTTTATCATTTAAAGGTGTACAAAATGTACGATTTAAAAACTTTATAATATTAATAATAATAAAAAACCACTATTGTTTTAAATGAATATGCTAATTTATCATCATTCAACTCCTTATACGATTTTAACATAAAATGATGATCCAACGCATTCCCAAGAACAGGATTGGATTTGTATGGGAGCTCCCGGTGGGATGGGACTAGAAAAAATTTAATGATGCAATTTTGTAGAGGATACCTTATAGAATAAATTTCTGGCCTAACTATATAACTATTTCCGAGTAAATCCCAACGGAATTTATGGGAATGGATGGGGTGAGATGAGAAAAAATTCACCGAAATAAATTTTTTTCCATTTTGCATCAAACCTTCAAAATTTCTAGTCAATTGGTTAGAAACAGAACTAGATATTTCTTATAATCCCTTGGATTTGTATGGGAGCCTCTTCTATGGGGGGGGGGGGGGGGGGATCAGAAAAAATTTCCGGGAATGTAATTATTTGCATTTGGTACCAAACCCCTAAATCCAAAATTTCAAGCAAATAACTTCAAAACTCATTGAGATACACAAAAAAACAAAAAATTCGGAAAATTTGCAAGGGAGGGGGTAGAAGGGAAGGGGTGACATACCTCATCTTCGAACTTCTAAAATTTTTCGCAAAAAAAGCCTATGCTGAAAATTTCAGGCAAATCGGTCGGTCCAAGAAAAAGTGGAGACAACCGAGCGAGCGACTTTTTTTGCGGAAATTTTTTAATTCCATTTTTATCGATAAAAAGTTCCAATTCGTCGAGAAAAGTGATAAACAGTGGGAGTCAAAATTTTGTTTTGGAAAACGGTCATAATAAGTAGCATATATTGAAAATATACGAACTTAAAAATGAATTGTCATACTCTGGAGATTCAATTTTATATTTTTTTACTTACAAGACGGATGGTTTATCGTTGCTTAGAACCGCAGTACCTGCAGATGTTGAAGTTCCGGTATCTATTTCCGATTTACGACAAATATGTTTACGTAAATTACTTTCATTATTGTATAGTTTTCCACAAGTTTTACACTCCCATTTGCCCTGGGCATTCTGCTGTACTACTACTATGTGAAATTTGTCTTCATTTACACGAATTTTATTTTGTTGCGTTATTTTGGCATCGGTAATTCGTTTAGCTGTTTTAATATTTTCCAAATTGTTACCACAATTCTCAAACAATTTTATGTGACGTATAAATGATTGGTTTGCACCAAATATATTTTTACATTCTTTACATTCTCTTTCAACGCCAGTTTTATAAGACTTTTTATGATAAACGTACAAATGCTTTTTCAAAAAGGTTATCCTGGTAAACGTTTTTTTACATATCATACATTTTATATCAGGATGTTCGGTTCGATGATGCTGTAATGAGATATTTATAATTATTTTTTGGGTGAATTCCTTTACCGATAAAACCTGAAAACTTACCCTCAATGAAAATTCATCGAAAAATTTATAATCACACATCTCACACTCATAATATAAACGTTCATCGGTTTGTATTTCTTTGTGATTTGATTTTATTGCTTCAGTAGGTCTATCGCTAAAGTTACTATTCAATTGCTGAGTCTTTTGGATATTGTTACCTTCCAAAAGGCCCGGTGTATTTATTATATTATGCAAATCATTCATATCCATTTCGATTGATCGGTCTGTTAATAATTTGTCTTTTAACATTGTTGTTAATATTTCAAATGATCTCATACATTGGTGCTGAAATGCAAATGACATTTTCACATTATCAATACATTTAACGCATATTTTTGTTGGCAATGATGATGATATTATCTGCGGATAATATAAAAATTTGTATTATCATATAGTTTTTGTTAAAGAAATTATTTTATTACCTTATTTCCTGTAATTGCTTCCAACATTTCGGATATTGCATGTTTAGTCGTTGGTGCATTATTGTAGTCAGCGTCAGGAAATAAAATTCCATCAATAAAATCATATATTGAAAGCATTTCAACTGAATTATTATTATTTAAACAGGTTCGACAATATTTTGTAACATCCATTTTATTTAATTCTTTTATAATTCTTCAGTAGCTATAAGGTCATATTAATATAGAATTTTCATTTTCAAGTTGAAATTTCCAACCGCTATGCAAAATTTATGGATAAAAAAATTACCAAGAACATCGTACTTGAAAAAAATAAAAATATAAATTATTTTGCCTTGTTCATAAAATCTCCGATTTAAGTAATGCTTTTTATGAAATGCCGACGGCAGACGACGGCAAATGTCAAATTGAAAATACATGCATTTCAATGTAGGTGCTTTTTCTAAAATTATCATTTTTTCTGAAATTTATTTTGCCTGGATAAAAAAACCGAAATTTAATAATATATACCAATTGCTGTTAAATAATTCCATTTTTTATTATTTTGTAAATTAACTGGATATTTTATTATTATGAAATTAAATCATAAAAATTAAATAAAATGTAAATAAAATGAAAAATGAAGTTTGGACGACGGTCAGCCGACGGCAATAGAAGAAAAAATTTCAATGTCCGCCGTCAGCCGTCGACAAGTCCGCCGTCCAATATTCATAAAAAGCACCTACATTGAAATGCATGTATTTTCAATTTGACATTTGCCGTCGTCTGCCGTCGGCATTTCATAAAAAGCATTACTTTATTGTAATTTTTTTTAGTGTTTTCAGTTTTGTTGGCTATAAAATAAAAGAAAATAATATAAATATAAATAAAATAATATAAATATAACATAAAAGTGTGATACAAATTAAATAAAAATTAATTAAAAAAAAAAAAACTAAATTTGACAAATATTGATCTGAAAAATTTGAAATGCGTTCTTTATCTTTCAGATTAATTTTAAATCTGAATATGATCTGCTAAATCTATAGATCGAGATACCGAACACAACAGAAGTATATTTAAATACATTGCATACAAAGGAACCGCTGTAAACAATTAATTATTTTTTGTGGTGAATTTTTTCTAATTTTTTCTAATCTTACACCACAATGACGTCGATAGAAAAAAAATGCAATCATTTTTCATTTTCAATCATTTCATATTTCTATTTTGTGTGGTCTGCATGTGAAATTGCTGTGAAAAGTGAAAAAAAAAAAATATCTGATAAATTAAATTAAAATTATAATTACATTCAATTAAATATATATTTAAAGAAATTAATTTGTTATATTATATGTGTTTAAAACAATGTTAAATGTCATTCAAATTAAAATAAAATATGTAATATAATTTTTGATATCCACCGCAACAAAAAGGAAACAAAATAATTGTAATTAAAAATTGTGTGTGTTGTTTTTTTTTTTTTAATTTTGTTGACAAGAAATTGTGGAATCTCCTCCTAAACCTAATCACTTAAATCAAATTTTTTAAAACAGGATTAATAAGCTGAAATATAATACGAAATATTCGTACAAAAACACTTAAAATAATATAGGTAAAATATTTAATTGAAATAATAGATTTAGAATTGTTTAAAAAATTATTGAGATTGCCCCAATTTGACATCACTAAAATGAAATGCATTTTTTTTTTCATTGAAATGGGTTCAACGTTTTAGTGGTTGTTGTTGTTGTTGTTGTTTTGATTTGTTTGTGCATTCTAAACCGTATATATTCATTATTGTTGTGTCCGCAAATTTTATATATCATCATGAAAGTTTTCTCAATATACTATAAATGTAATCTATATATGTACATAAATACAATAATATATATATATATATAATCACCAGGTGATTCATATGTTCTTTTCCCATTGAGTCAACCATAGCCAGTCAGTCAGTCGTCGCAGCAGTATTTTATTTTCTTGAATATAAGTGATATTTGTCCACAATATATTTGGGTCATCGCTTATTTTCATTCTACAGTAGACTCGCGATATAAGGAACAATTGATTGCGCAAAGGGGATGTTCCCTATTTCGAAGTTTCCCTATATGGAGGGTGCCTGCCGTAAAAAATGTTAAAATAGCTTTATAGCTATAGAGATATCGGCTGAAGTACAGTTTAGCGGACCGTGAGCTAGGACATTGGGGATACCTGCAATCGAAAGCCTATGTTGAACAGCCAAATAACCGTTATAATTTTTTGGCGGTCACCCCCCCCCCCCCTTTCGGAGATAGGGGGGGGGGGGGGGTCAAAGTTTGGTTATTTTTTTAGAAAATCCTGATTTGTGACGCAACCTGAAGGGCGATTTTCAAAAGTAGACACTCAAAATAAAGGTAAAACAACCCCGGAATAAATCGGATGTATATAGGGGTCAGGGGGTGGGAAAATGTGGTTTTTTTACATTTTTGGAGGTGGAACCGGTCTCTAAAGGGTTAAATGAATTTTCCCAGCGGCAAATTAAAGCTAAATGTAAGATGCAACCAACCCTCTTGTTCATTAACCCATATATGGCAAACACCGTGACTCGTTTCGTATCAAACATGTTATTTGTTTATAATTAAAAAGCAGTCCCCCATCACCCAGGAGTTATGTGTATAAATGCGGTTTTTTTTATATGTTATCTCACTAGACCTATTACATGAGTTTTTAATAACGTGCTATTTGTTCTATATTCATTTTAAATATGAATTAAGCCAGCGTTTAAAAATATGCACTACCAGAAATTATCCTTTTAAAAGGGTACGAATCAAAATGTAGCACCATAAAAAATCAAACCATTACCATTAGTAATTTGTATTAATTTATTTGTAAGCGTTCCCTATTTCGAGGTTTCCTTATATTCAAGGGTTCCGTATATCGCGAGTCTACTGTATATAAACGATTGATATTTTATTATAAAGTAATTATAGTTTTCCATAGTTTGTGTGTTGTTAATGATTAAGGAAACAAAATTTTAAATATTTATATGGCAGTACTATTATGTGTAGGAATTAATAATGCGGATTTTTTGGCTTGAAAATGGCATTTATTTGTATAACAAAATGTAAACGTTTGCCAATG
Source organism: Dilophus febrilis (assembly GCA_958336335.1). NCBI lineage: Eukaryota > Metazoa > Arthropoda > Insecta > Diptera > Bibionidae > Dilophus > Dilophus febrilis. Next base: position 36,899,665 of record OY284470.1, read on the forward strand.
GTTGTTTGGTCGACATTCAAAGCCATTGCAAGTTCATGTTGCGTTCTACACGAATTTTCATCCAATAACGCTTGCAATTCTTCGTCTTCAAATTTTTTTGGCTGACCTGGCCGTTCTTTGTTTTATTTTTGATATTTTAATATTTTGTAAAACCCACCCTTGGATTTTATAACGGCTTGATTACGTCGTGGCACACTTTCCATGAGGTGTTTACATGTATCCGAAGTTATTGCTTTTACACGTTGCCATAAGTCATTCATGTTTCGACAATCGGTATTATTCGTCCACGTTCACGTTTTAACTCATCCCAAAGGTGTTCGATCGGGTTTATGTCTGGAGACTGTGGCGGCCAATCAAGTAACCTAAATCCTTGGTTTTCGAACCATTACTTTGATATTTTAGCCGTGTGCTTGAGGCCGTTGTTTTTTTGGAAAACCACCGTTAAAAATGTTTTGCCCTATTTTTGCATGACCCAAACAATTTCATTTCAAAAATATGTATATAAACTTTAGCGGTCATGCGTCCTTCAATTTTCTGTGTGATTCGTACCAGTTCCGTCCCATCAATTATAAGTGAACATCCACCAAATTTTAGTGTTGGTATCACATGTTGCGCCTCTTATGCTTCCTTTGATTTTTTCCATGTCCATTGACACCCTATAAATACAAACCTATTAGTTTTGTTTTCTTCAGACCAAATCACTTTACTCCAATCATATAATTTGTATTTTCTAGCGAACTTACTGATCAACCACATATGACGCGTACGACGGCGACGGCAGCCGTCCAACCGTGGACGCAAATATTACAAACCACAATGAGCCGCGACGTATTTATTTATTCATAAGTTGATGAAATTTTTTTTTTTCTATTTTTCCCTTTTGTCCCCACCGATCCGCATATAATTTAGAAAATAGAAATCATAAAGCGGCAAGCCGCGTTTGAAATGGGTGAGTATATTGATTTCAATGTTTTCTAAAATAAAGAGAGAGCCGTCGTCCGTCGTACGCGTCCTATGTGGTTGATCAGTTAAACGCAATTTTCATGGTCGCTGACTAAGTAGTTCTTTTTTTTTTTACTTCACCACTTCTTAGCAATTTTCCGATGTGTCCAGCCGTCACCTACCAATCTCTCGATTTCTGTTTTTAAGTACGGTACTTAATCTAAACAGCCTCACTAAAAGAATAAAATGCTAATAAAATAGTTTTGAACTATTTCCAAAAAATTATCAAAATTCATTTTTTCTTACCTTTTATCAAAAAAGCACAAAAACTTCTCAAAATTATTAGCTAAAGTTTATTCCCGAGTCGGCGCAATTCATTAAACTCAACCGTAATTGATCAAATGCAACATTTGTTTCTTTACCTAAAGTCTGAGGCAACAATTTATGTAATTACGTAATGTATTCGGCGATGTGTTCCCTAACTAGCTCTCTAAAGGACCATACTACTTGGCGTCAGAAAAAATTTGGGCAAACATGTATACCTATATGCACATCTCAAACCATGTAAACATTTGATCAAAAAGTTGAGGTACTGTAGATTATACAAATTTTTCCGAATATCCGAATAGAATAGAAAAAAATAAATCACCTCCATTATCAATATATAAATTACAACTACTCAATGAAAGAAGAAGAAGAAAATTAAACATTATTTTTCCAAATTATTTACCTTAAATATATAACAATAATATTTATATTAATCCTCACCGGTGATGCGATTTACAGCTATATTGCTATATTAATTTGAAAAAATATTCACAGTTTTTATTTTGTTGTCACAGTTTTTATTTCCACCCGTTATAAAAGGAAAACCAAAAAACCGGAAATTTTTTCTGGTGCCATCCATTTGTTGTCACAGGTTTGAATTTGGAGTTTTGAAGCAAAATAGAAAAAAATTTATTTTGGGGAATTTTTTCTCATACCATCGCATTAATTCCCATAAATTCCGTTGGGATTTCGGAAATGGTGTAGTTCGGAAATGGTGTAGTTAGCCTAAAAATTTCTTCTACAAGGTATGCTCTACAAAATTGCATCATTGATTTTTTTCTAATCCCATCCCACCGAGGAGCTCCCATACAAATCCAATCGTGTTCTTGGGAATGAATTTGAACATCATTTTATCTTATGAGAAGTTGAATGATAATAAATTTAAGCCCCCTTTACCATCTGGCCACCAATATGTACTTCTTGTTACAGGTGTTTGCCTGGCAGCGTTTTTTTTTTGATCATGACCCTGCCACCCCGCCATGTACACCATTTTGGTCCTATCGTATCATTAATTCATGTATTGGGAGTATGCATTAATTCGTGAGGTTTTCTAAGAGTGGGCGTTACTAGTATTATTTCGCGTCGTGTTCATCCGTGACTATATTCATTTGAAAGCTACTGTTATTGCGCGTCTTTTTCAGTATATGCCATTTGATTGAAGCGTAAACAACATTTTTTTTTCTATTCATTGCAACATGTCGAACTTTGTTCCAGAAAAAGCGTTTTTGCGGGGAGTTCTTCTTCATTACTTTAACATGAAGAAAAGTGCTACCGAAAGTCATCGTATTTTAGTAGAGTGGTATGCGCGAGCTGAAAGAACGTGCCAGAAGTGGTTTTCATGGTTTAAAAGTGGCGATTTCAACTTAGAAGACGATGAACAACCCGGACAGCCAAAGGTTTGAAGATGAAGAATTGGAGGCATGGCTTGATGAAGATGCGTGCCACAAACGCAACAAGATCTTGCAAAATCATTGAGAGTTGATCAAGCAACCATTTCTAGACGTTTAAACGCATCGGGATTCATCCAAAAGCTTCGAAATTGGGTGCCGTATAAATTAACCGATTCTGCATGTCGGAAATGTTGCTTCAACGCCACAAAAACAAGTAATTTTTGCATCGGATTGGCACTGGTGATGAAAAATTGATTCATTACGATAACCCCAAGCAAAGCAAAGCCAAATATCCATGACGTCAAGGTAATGCTCTGTATTTGGTGGGATCAGAAGGGTGTGTTGTATTATGAGATGTTAAAATCGGGTCAGGCGATCAAAGAGGACCTCTACCGAACATAATTAATTCCCTTGAAGAGAGCGATTGCGGAAAAACGAACAGAATATGCAACCAGACACGAATCCATAATTTTCCATCATTACAACGCTCGGCCACATGTTTCAAGACCGGTTCAAATCTATTTGGAAAACAGTGGGTGGGAAGTTCTACCTCACCCGCCTTATAGCCCAGACATAGCCCCCTCTGATTACTACTTGTTCAGATCAATGCAGAATGCCCTCACCGGAATACGCTTCACTTCAGAACAGGGTATCAAAAATTGGCTCGATTCGTTCTTCACCACCAAGCCGGAGAAGTTCTTTGGGACTGAAATCCACAAACTGCCAGAAATATGGACAAATGTGGTAGCTTCCAATGGACAATACTTTGATCATTGAATGTATAACCAATTTTTCACAATAAAGCCTTAATTTTCGAAAAAAAAACCGAATGAATTAATGCATACTCCCATTAGTTATGTATAAATGTCGGTGGATCGGTGGATTTTAGCCAGGTTTCGTTTACTGTGGCAATGCCGATTTTGCCGATTTCAAGGAATTTTATGAATTTTATACCCCTTTGAGTATGGTTTTATGCTTTATGTGCATTCCAGCACATATAATTTTCATTTTGTTTAAGGTTAGTAATGTTAGCCATTTAGCCAATATAAAATTTAAATGCCATTTTGGTTCCAGTCATCAAATTGTTCCATCTTCCTTTTGGGCATTCTTAAATTGACGATTAATTCATGTGTTATTTCAGTAAGCTCTTCCGTCGCTCGAAATAGCTTGAAATTCGTTTGTGTGCGAGTCTTTGTCTTTGGCCTTTTAACCCACGATCGATAATTTATACCATGTTTAACGGGATATAATACAGGGAAGGATGCTGTTTGGTATTGAATCGCATTGCTCACTTTAGTATATGCGGTTATTGGTATTGTATCTTTGGCGAGATGAACCTAGTCTCATCTGGATATATAATTAATCATTCTTAGTTCGTGCAATTTAATTGCGATATATTTTTTTTTTTGAAATAGACCATTAGGTATGATGACATGTTTGTTAGGTTAATTCAATTAAAGGTAATCGTTTCCGCTGATAATCGAATTAACAAAACTCGCATTCTATATATATGTATGTAATGCAGATAATTCGTCGCTATACATTCAATTTAATATAAGGTCATTCTCTCAATTGATTTTTATTTGCCTACATTTTTTTTTATTTTGCAATGCATGCGGAAAATAATAAATATAAAAAAATTTCTATATATAAATTACAGAAAAATAATTTTTTTGCTATTGTTTGTGTGGCAAAAATTTTCTTTTCTTTTCTTTGATTGTTCTTTTTTTTTTTCAAATAAAATTTTTCAAAATTGTTCATTTATCCGGAAAAAAATTTCAAGTTCGATATATAATTGATTATTATCATTGCGGTGCGGTAGCATTTTTTAATGTAATAATAATAATATAGTTCTTAATGGTTCTAAACCAACAAAGATTTAAATTATTTATTATAATAGTTGATAGATGTTTTGATATTTGCAATGAGAGAATAAAATAGCAATATTCAAATTATCATCCCACATGTTTTTTGTTTTTTCATTTAATTCGGGTCAAATAAATAAATATATAATCAGAACAATTTTAATTTATATGATTGTCCTTGTGTACCAAAAACTCATACCTCCTCGTCGTCTAATTTGTGTTTATCAAATATTTTATCATATACAGAAAAAAATAAACAAATTATAAAGATGATTGCATATCCAGCATCCATATGCTATAATGATGATGATGATTAGATTCAATTAATAACATAGCGTATTTTATGATTCATTTAATGGTTATGTGGTTCGCAGTGTTTTGTGTATCTTTTTTATATTTTTTTTTTGTATTATATAACAGTTGGACTGAAAAGTTCGTAGGCTAAAATAGAAAAAACTTTTTGATTTTATTATTCAATGTATAGTTGCCTTCGCGGGCGATACAACAATAGAAGTAAAAGATTATAGAACGCTAGTGGCACTGCGATTGCGTCGTATGTATGCAATAACCAAAATGGCTTCTATTACTAATATACAGATTACTTCTATGAGTTTGACGTTTGTTTTTCTATTACTTCTATAGAGCTTTGGCACCTTTACACATACTACTACATTTTGATTCTATTTGACATTTCATGTGAGCAATTTTTTTATTTTTTGTATGAAAAAAAAATTACTTTTATTAAATTTATATTTAAAATTAGAAAAAATTAGAAACTTTTATTTTAAAAACACATGAAATGTCAAATAGAGTAAATTATCACATATTTGGTAGTATGCCAAAGCTCTATTGTTAAAATCATATAAACTTGGGCCATTGAGTTGAACGCCATCTGAGGAATATTTAACTAAATTCGAATTTTTGTATATATACACATCGTATGTTAGTGTGGTGTAGCCGACAGTCATATTGTATTAAAATGACAGACGATTAAAGTTCTATTATAGTTCTATCTATTACTTCTATTGATACAACGGTTATAGGGTTCATACAAATCTTCTATACGTACAGGAAGTTGGCTCGGCATTTTTCGAATTTTGTAATTTTGAAAGTTGTACCGGGTTGTACTACGTTTGTATCGAACATTGTACCGTATTTTTTTTGTTGTTTATCCCCAAAGATGGGGTCAAAAACGGTACAATGTTCGGTACAACCAGTACAACGCGGTACAACTTTCAAAATTACAAAATTGAAAAATGCAGAGCCAACTTCCTGTACGTTTCTTCTATACCATTTTTATAATACGATTTGTCTTTAGCATCAAAATAAGGCTCAGTTTCGGCGATTACCTGTTCATCGGCGCTAAATGTCTTTTCAGCAAGCATTCTCTTGAAGTCTGATAACAGGAAAAAGTCGCTGGTAGCCAGATCTGGAGAATACAGTGAATGCGGAATCAATTCGAAGCCCAATTCATGCAATTATGCCATCGTTTTCATTGTTGTTTTTCCAAAAGAATGACTTTGCGGCTTAAGGCATTAATATCGAATACTCTGTCAAACGCCTTAGTAATGTCTAGTGAAACAACTTGTGTTTCGCACTAAAATTTGCAATAGTATCGCAAACCTATTTTAACCTATTTTATTGGTTAAATAATTTAGCAGATCACCTGTCGATCTCTAGTATCAAAAACCATATTGGCAATCACAAATAAGTACCTTGTCATTAAGATATTGTACAATCATCTGATTCACTATCTTATCCATTATCTTAGAAAGTATATTGATATTATTGCTATTGGACCATAATTTGAAGGATTGCTAAGAGTGCCTGATTTTTGTGTATGAGTTTGAGTATGATTTTTTTTTTTGCTCGATTGTTACTACACTCACGTATAGTTGGCCATTTGTACACAATATATGATTTTTATTTTATTTATTTATTTATGAACTTTTTCATATATTCGTCAAGGTTAATTTGTTTCCAAAAGCCTATTTCACTTTTATTTGAATTTGTCCTTTTAAAATCGTTTTTCTTGAATATAACCGCCATTTTTAATCTTTTCAAAAAAAGTTCTTCCACGAAAGATGATAAGAGGGACTCAATGAATATGATTCCAAAATTTCAGAACTTTCCATGGATAATTAAGATAGTTATGCCAGAGTTCATTTTTGATCCATCTTGACTCCTACGCCACCTATGGAAAAAATTACTACACTACGACACATGGAATCATATCACAGTATCTTAAGTTCAAAATATGGAGTCGTTACGTCCAATGGTTCTCCGGTGATGATGGAACGAACATACGCACCAACGTTTTTATATATTAAGCTTTTAATTTAGGAGAATATTAACTAAATTGTTCGTATTTTTTTCGACGAGATAGATATTTTTGATGTACTAACCTTGATTTATCTTATAATATATATTTATTATTACACAAAATATAATGGATCCAACCTGACCTATTCACCGTCAACATCGTCAGCCGAAAACTTCAAGATCCCCAAAAGTCCGCTTCAACCTCATCTTTCCATCTCCCACGCGCTCTTCCAACGCTCCTTTATCCATCTGGTTTGCCGTCCAGCATTTTTGACGGTATACGATCGCCATCCATACGTACCACGCGACCAAATCACCTCAAGCGACCAATCTTGATAACCCGAACAATGTCAGGTTCGCCATACATTTTATACGCTCCATGGTTGTATCGCCTACGTCACCCGTCCTTTTTCCTTTGTCGTCCCAAAGATGTGTATTTTCTTTTCGAACCCTCCGCAAGACGCCGTTCGTTAACCATATGTATTGGTAACAATTGGTCGAACAAGTGTTTTTTTTGTTCGTTACTACGGCAGAATCGGTTTAGCGCCCGTAAAACCTCGAAATTCTATTGCCGTGAACCCGTAAAGAAATCACTTAATCAGGTGATGAACCTTAGATGCATTGAATACACTTAAGTGATTTGACGAACCATCCATTTCTGCTGACCACACCACGTTTCCAATTTACAGTCTCCGCTGCCGACGTTTTCATACAATTACGTAATCAATTTCACATATCATTATACGTGTTATGTCGTTGTTGTTGTTGATCCACCTTTATTCGAATAATTAACTCCATCAATTTATCCTCGTACTGCTGTTTTACATGGTAATTTTTTTGATTTTCCAAGTGGAATCCTCTTGCAATGACTTTTTGTCGGCGATTTGCACTAACACGATATCTGAACAAAGCTCTTACGAGATCATTATCAAAATCAATGTTAAGCCCCCTACAGCTCCTTACATGCACATAGTATCTCGGTGACGCATGACGACTTTCAATGCGCACGTGTTCTATTATGTTTGTTGTTCCTTTGTGTGCTTGTGCTTGTGTGAAAAACATGTGCTGGATATTATCATATTGTTTGACATTCATGAATTATAATTAAACAAACTTTTTATTTTTCCATTTCCTACAGATACCAACAAAAAAATCCCATATAGCCTGGGATGTGTGTCTATTTGTAAATTTTATCACACACACACTCATTTTATATATTTTTGAATGAATAAAAGTTTAAATAATGGAATTCTCACATAGTTTAACATTAAATGAGGATGCATTAAATAAATTACCAGAACAAAAGCGTCCAGTATTCGTTTTTGAATGGTTACGTTTTTTAGATAAAGTTTTGGTTGCCGCTCAAAAGGTTAATTTTTTTTTTGTATTAATGTTGACTAAAATTTATTACAATTAACATTTTTTTTTGTGTTCGACAGAATGATATAAAAGGATGTCAAAAAAAATTAGTAGAACAATTAACCAGTCATATTCAGGGATCACCGGGTCCACCGACACGTAAATTAATTGCCAATTGTTTAGCCACATTATTTTCGGTGGGTGATACATTTCTATTATTCGATACCGTTAATAAATGTAATGATATATTAAAAAATAAAGATGATTCACCAAGTTTTTTACCAACAAAATTGTAAATATTTGAAATATTTCAATCAAACATATTAAAAATGACAATCAATTATTATTTTGTGTTATCTAATTTTTTATGTTCAGGGCTGCAATATGTTGTGTTGGTTGTATGTATGAAAAACTTGGACGTATGATGGGTCGTTCGTACGAAGAAACCGTTCAAATTCTATTGAAATCATTAAAAAGTGCTGAATCACAGATGCGTATTGAAATAATGATAACATTGGAAAAGGTATGTGCTGGTATGGGAACGGCCATCGGTAACGTTCATAAGGATATTTACAAAGCAACAAAACATTGTTTAACCGATCGTGTTATGGGTGTACGAGTTGCGGCTGCCAAATGTCTATTGGAAATGATAAATCATGCAACATTTTTGTATACCGTTGAATTGGAAAGTGTGGCTACATTATGTTTTCGAGCGTTTGACGGAAGTAATTATGAGGTTAGATGTGCCGTTGCAAAATTACTTGGTACTCTGATTGCCTATACACAACAACAAGAACGTCTTACACAACCGATGCATGCAAATAAACAATTTCGTGCAACATCATTGGACGAAGCATTTGGTCTGTTAATGTCTGGCTTTTTACGTGGTGGTGCATCATTTCTAAAAGGTACCGGTGAAATGATAAAAGGTACATCGGGTGTTAATCGTGAGGTACGCGTTGGTGTTACCCATGTAAGTTGAAAACCAAATTGATTATTGTTTTTATTTTCTAAGCGAAAATATTTTTATTCGTTTTTTTCTCATTATATTGTTAATTATCCCCGGCCCAAAAAAAAAATAAAAAAAAATAGGCATACGTTGTATTTGTACAATGTATGGGTGGCGCTTGGCTAGAACGTAATTTACAAACATTTTTAATACACATATTGGATTTGGTGGCAAATCCGAAAGCGGCATCATCACATGTCGATGCCGTTTATTCACGTAAATGTATTAATTTTATATTACGTTCGGTGGTTGGTAAAATGTTGGGTGAAAAGGCACAATCATCGGCATGCAAAGAATTAATTCATATAATTGCTAAACAAATGAATTCAATTGATTTTAATCCGGAAAATGCAAAAGATTCCAATCAAGAAACATTATTCAGTCAACATTTATTGGTATGTGCCCTTCAAGAATTGGGCAGTTTAGTATTGAGTTTGGGTACAACCGCACAAAATCTATTAATGGATCAATCACTGAATTTTATCGATGCAACTTGTGCTGTTTTGGTTCATCCTTGTTCAGCGGCACGATTGGCCGCTGCATGGTGTTTTCGGTATGTAATTTATACTTTCTCTCTCTTTCACTGTATTAAATTCAACAATATTTATGTGGTGAATTTATGTTGTTGTTATTTTTCAAATAGATGCATGTGCGTGGCTGTACCCAGTCAAATAACAATATTAATTGATCGATTTGTTGAGGCCATTGAAACGATGCGGTCGTCGCCTGAAGCAATTTTAGGTTATAGTGGAGCGTTAGCCGCTGTTTTGGGTAGTGTTCGACTATCACCATTGGGTATACCACATACAAAGGGTAAAGTTGTATTTAATACAGCCGAAGAATTACTACGTTCGGCAAGTCAAAATAGTCGATTGTCTTTGAATCGGACACAAGCCGGTTGGCTATTGATTGGTGCTATTATGACATTAGGTAAAATTATTTAAATTTCTTATAATTTCGCGTGTTTGAGATGACAATTAAAAATGTTTTTCATTTTCGCAAAAAAAAAAAACAGGTGTTCCAGTTGTAAAAGGATTATTACCACGTATGCTATTACTGTGGAGAAATTCATTTCCACGTTCCGGTAAAGAATTAGATTCCGAAAAGGCTCGTGGTGATGCATTCACCTGGCATGTAACACTTGAAGGACGTGCCGGTGCCCTATCCGTTATGCACAGTTTTCTTTTACATTGTTCCGAATTATTAACAGACGATATAACACGTCGTCTATTGACACCAATTGAAAGTGCATTGGCAATGCTTGTAAAGTAAGTTGGATATTAAACATACACATTTTTTTTTAATACTATCTTAAAGCTACAAATATTGTATATAAGAAATAAAAATTCCCCTGCTTATGACCGTTACCCCGAATGCCGTTCCTTCCTTCCTCCATTGTCTTCTTTTTTTCCTTCCATTCTTAATCCATCCATTATAGTTCTTCACCATCGTATCTCTATATCCACATATTTTCATCATTACACCGGCCACTCATTTCCATTCGTACACCCCTTCTTGCTCCACGTCCATCCTTCCCGACAACATCTGATTTCCCTCGTCAACGTCGTCAACCCCAACCATTTTTCCATTTTACTCCATTAATAACCGGACACCACAACAAAAAATGTCACATATTCTCTCGTTCCCCAATGTTACACATTTTGCATAGAATTTCTTCCTCCGTTCTCCATACCCTTGTATTCAACTTCAAATAATCCACTCTCGCTCTCAATGTAAATCTCATCTCCTCAACCAACAAATTTCTTCTTACATAATCCTTTCCCTCTCACATAATCTCTACTCCAAACCTGTATACACCCAATCATACTTTTGTTTCCTGCCCTCACTTACCAACTCCCCTTTGCACCTATCTTCTATCTTACTTATTAATTCTATAGTCTTCATCCTCCAAATCCTCCCTTGACTCCCAATCCCACACCATATCGCACTCTGCCACCTTAATCCTCCAAACCCTAATTCTTATTCACCATTTCCCATAGTATTTATTTCCCATAGCGAGCCTTGTCAAACTTTTTTCTAACATACCTATACTATACCTTACATGGAACAACCGCATACAATATACTCAAATCTGCAATCTTACCAATTCGAAGTATATTACACATTTTTTTACCGTTGCAGCCATAACTTACTCGTTAACACAGACCTTTTCATCTACCTCCTCATACCTTTGCAATCCCCACGCAATCCCATAACCCACAATACTTCTAAACACACTTTCCATCACTTTTAATTTTACTTCCATATTCACATCCCCTCTATTCATTGGCCCTTACCAACACCTGACATACGCCCGCTTTTGCTTCCAAAACATTCTTCTTCAAATGCCTCCTTACCACGAACCCCCAGCCGACATTACACAAATATTTATATCTACAAACATAAGTCCATCATCATTCTATCCATTCTCCATAACATTGGTCCTTTACAATTCTACTCTCACTCTCTTCAAAATACCATCATTTTCGATTTCTCCAGATTTATTTTCAATTTCCACTTCTCGCATCCGTTTAACCTTTCTACCATGCGCTCCATCTCCCATACACTATCTGCCAAAACTACTATATCGTCCGCATACCATAAAATTCTTGCGTTTTCCCGCCGCTATCCAAACCCCTCTCGTCCTATTCCTTTATAGACTTTAATCCCTGTCTAACTCCAACATCGCACCTGAAACAGCCTGAATTCCCATACACATGCCTTACTATCCTCGTATAATCTCCCCAACACACCCGTTTCGCACATCTTATAAACTTCTATCCACTCTATCAAAAGCCCCTGTCAGATTAACGAAAAACCCATACATCCTTGCCACTTTCTTCATCAATTTCATCTCCACAACACCCCTTTAAACTATCCACACATGGTCTACCCCCCCCGAATACCCCCTTCTAAACCCTGCCTGACATTTATTCATGATTTTTTTCATTCGTTTATCCACTCTACGATCATCAAATTTAAAAATTTAATATTCCCGCCATCACCTTTTCGATTTCATTTAGAAATGAGAATTACCGTGTAATTACTCACTCATCTTTGCCTATCATCACCCTAATTATGCAACGGAACAATCCACCGCCTTCTTACATCCTTCCGTTATCTCTTCTCGATCACTCCACATTGCATTGCATCCGCTCAGTTGCAGTCCACTCTTTTATTCCATCACCCAAAATATTTTAAATATTCCCCCGGTATTCCATCCTCTCCAACGGCTTTATTTCTCTTAAGATTTTTGCCAACACCCATTCCACCTCATCCATTCCAAACTCCCTATCCATCCACTCGTTCATTAGCAAATGCCCCACAAAACGTATACCTACTCCTTCACCCCTAAGTCTACAAAATTGATCCGCAAAATATCTGAACAACTCACCTTCTTCAATCAAATTGTAATAGATTGTAATTTAGTTAGTTATTGTTTTGTTTTTTTTATGATTTACATTTCATTAACTTATTCTACACAATAACAAAAATACCAAAAAAATAAAAATATACCAAAAAAAAAAAAACCCCCAAAACAAACTTAAAACTAAATGACCTCGATTTCCAGGGATGCCGTCATTCGACCGTTGCCCCGAGTGTCGACATCATCATACACCATCCATCCTTTCCAATTCTACCACTCATCTGCGTGTCCCAGCGCCCCTAACAATTGTATTCCATCACTAACCTTTCCCTGTATCTCCATTTCCAACATTACTCCTGCCATGCACCACTTCGAGCCAAACACTTCACCATTTCCTTCCTCCTTCCATCCATCCAACAGCTCCTTCACACGTTGCTTTGTCAGCCTCATGACTCCCAACCATTTCCACCTCACCCCACCTAACACCGGACACACCCCAACAAAATGACATACCGTTTCTCATACACCCATATATCGGCAACATTGTACACCTCCGCACCTTTCTTCCGAACCCCATCCCTTTGAATTCAATCCCAACACATCTCCCCTCGCCCGCATTACAACTATCATCTCTTCAGACTTTAAATTCTCATTAAAATATTTCTGCCTTCCTACACCCCATTTCAATTCCCGATACACTCATTATTCCTTCTATTTCCTTCCCTCCGTTATCAAATATTTTATACAATTCTCCTCTGCCTTCCTGACCAAAACCTCCCCTCTTAATATCCCTTGTACTCTACATCCCTTTACTCCCAATGGCCAATTCCATTCTATTTCTCATTCGTCCGGCTTATTTTTCCATTCCCTTACCCATGCAACATTCTTATCTACCATTTCCCATAAAATATTTCTCGTCAACCTCGTCTTCTCCTTCCAATTCCTAACATTCCGATTATAAATTTCACATGCACCCTAAAACAATATGCTCACATCGGCACCCTTCCCAATTCTAAATACAGCACACACTTTTTACACGTCTTATTCTGCCACAACATTCTCTTCAAAACATACCTCTCATACCTATCCACCTTATCATACCCCTTCACTCCCCATACCTGACACCCATAACTTAAGACACTCTTGATTACCCCATCCATCACTTTTAACTTCGCATTCACCCCAACTTTTGTCCATGTCATCAACCCATCCCATATCTGCAATGCAACCGCCTTTGCTTCTAACGCCTAACGTTTCCCAAATGACACCTCCGCGAACTCCTCCATCGGTCACTTCCACTCCTAGGTATTTATATCTATCTATCCACTTTACTTTCTTTCCGTTTTCCGTTTTTTTGTTAGTTAATTATAATTTTTTTTTTTATTTGTATTTTAGTTTATCACCTGTTTTAAAAACATATGGACAACATTTAAAGGCACCATCGGCAATGGTTCGTTTACGTTTATACGAAACATTATCCCTATTACCAGCAAATATATTAGAATCATCATATACCCATTTACTGCGAATGCTTGTGTCAGAATTCACCCTTACAGAAAATCCAGCAAATACAACAAGTTCATTATTACGTAATTTATGCCATTCAGATGATTCGATAATTTTGGGTACTTGGCTTCAGGAAACCGATCATCGAACAATTGAAGATCAGGTTAGTAGCGTCTCATTAGTTTATGATTCTATTTTAACATGAATTTTCATGAATTCTAGAAAACGTTTGTAGTTTGTTTTCTTTAAATTTTTCCTTGGTTTTATTTATTCTTTTGTAAGCGCTATCGTTTTTCGATTTTATAATGACAAGCAAAAGAAGAAAAAGTTTTTTTTTTACAATATTATTCTATCTTTTCTGTTTTTTTTTTCTTCTTCTGTATTTTCTAAAATTTATATATGATTCAGATGGAACCAAATCGAAAATCAGATGGAGATCATGTAAGTGATGAAGAAGTGTGGAGTTTTATTGTGATGAATTGTGACGCGAATGAAATTTCATGTTATTCTTTAAGTTTTACGTTGATCTAAAACGTTTTGTTTTGTTTTGTTTGGTATTTTATTTTGACTAAAAATTAGTTGCTTGCATTTCGAAACCTCAACCCATTTGTCAAACATGTTATAGATTTTTTTTGGTTTATTTTTGAAAATCAATTCGTAAACGTAAAGATACAAATCGCTTCTCAATTTGTGATTTTTTTCATTTTCATCTCGTAGCCTTACTTAGACGCGCTTACACCTTACAGGTGGTTTTAGCCTCCACAAACAGCCTTCTCCAATCAGGCCTATTTACCGCAAGGCAGCCGGAATACCTAGGATCGCAAGATCCCCGTCGATGTCATCCTACCACCTGCCCCGCGGTCTACCCCCAGTCCGCCATCACATCGGTTTACTGTCCAATATTTTTAACCGTATACAATTCCTGCTCATACGTGCCACATGCCCAAGCCACCTCAAACGACCACCTAACTTGATGCGTTGAACAGTGTCTGGCTGTGAATAAAGATGCTCAAAATTCAAAATCATATCGTATACGACATCGTCCATTGTTCCTTGTCGGGCCATGAATGACTCATATAATTTTATTTTCAAAACAACCGGGACATTGTTCATTCGATTTAGCAATGTACCACGCTTCCAACCCATACCTTTGGTGATGGGATCTAATGCGAGATATTTACGAGAAAATGGTCAGAATCAATATTAGGTCCCATTATGTCGACTCTCTCTACCCACCTTAAAATCTCCCAGCACGATAAAAATATCACGTCTGAGCTCCTGATTGTAAACTTTAGAGAGTTTTTCGTAGAACATGTCCTTTGTTTCTGCATCTTTAATTTCCAATGGAGCGGTGGACGTTTATTACGGTCAATTTGAAAAACTTTCCCCTAATCCTTAATGTGCAAAATCGTTTATCGATTGGAGTCAAGCCCGAGTGACCGAATTTTTCGCCTTACATTCTCTCCCCGCAATCCCCCCAACCTCCGTCCGATCCTGCCATTTAAAGATGTACCTGGTACCTTGCACTTCTTCTCCTGTAGACCTCTAACACTTGATGATGATAGAATGAGAATGGTCATGACCTATAGAAGTCTTTAACTCTATCCACCATCCCACTGACAACTTTGTCATCCCACAATGCCAGAATCTTAACTTAACATAAAAATGTTCAATGAAAACTATGCTTATAAAATGGCCAATGAATATGAATTCAAAAACATGATTAATCGAGTAAATTCGGGGGAGGGACGCTTCGCCTTAGTAATTTTAGATTATCGCAATCGCAAAACCTATATATAGAAATATTCCATCCACAATAATTAATCGTTATTCATAATTTATTTATTTTTTTTTTTTGTTTCAACTAGCTTCAACCGAATAGTGCAGCCGGTTCTGGTGCCTTAGAACACGATCCATGTTGTTTATATCGTCCGATAAAAGCGGGTAATTTGTATCCGGGACCATTACCGTTAGGTGTGGCCGTTATCGATATGTCCATAACATTATACGGTTTAATTTATCCGAGAGTAGCCAATAAACATCGTATTCAAATGTTTGATCATTTTTCGGAATGCATTAAGCATGCTAAGACAACACGTCAAGAGGCCATTCAAATGAATGTATTTTCGGCGTTGCTGAGTGGACTGAAAGGTTTAAATGAAACAAAATCGGGTCTGGGCCAAGAAGACGTTAAAAAAAGTGCAACAAATTTAATAATTGGTGCATTGGCATCGACCAATCCAATATTACGATGTGCAGCCGGTGAAGCATCCGGTCGTATCGCTCAGGTGGTGGGCGATTCGAAATTTACCGCTGAATTAGCCCAAAATAGTTTTGATAAATTAAAATCGGCTCGTGATGTTGTAACACGAACGGGCCATTCATTGGCACTTGGATGTTTACATAAATACGTTGGCGGTATGGGTTCATCACAACATTTAAATACAAGTGTTTCCATTCTGTTGGCACTGGCACAGGATGGAAGTTCACCGATTGTTCAGGTATGGTCATTATATGCATTATCGTTGATCGCCGATTCGGGTGGTCCGATGTTTCGCAGTTACGTTGAACCAACGCTATCGTTATCAATAAAATTGCTGTTATCCGTATCCCAATCGTATATGGATGTTCATCAGTGTATCGGTCGTGTTCTGTCGGCGGTCATCACAACAATGGGTCCAGAATTACAGGGTAACACCCAATCGATATCCACAATGCGTTCATCATTTTTATGTGCCTGTGCAATTATGCAATCGCATTATGATCCGTTGGTGCAAGCCGAAGCAACCGGTTGTTTACAACAATTACATTTATTTGCACCGCGTCACGTTAATCTATCGTCATTGGTACCGGCCGTTTGTCGTACCCTATCAAGTAATTATTTAATGCTGCGTAAAGCGGCCGTATCATGTCTACGGCAATTGGCACAACGTGAAGCAAAAGAAGTTTGTGAACATGCGGCAACATTAATAACGGCTAATACATCCGCATCCGATGACACAAATATTCATGGTCATGGCATTCATATTACCGAAAGTGGTTTACCGGGTGTTTTATTTGGTATGTTGGATACGGAAAACGATGCAGAAATGATTAAAAATATACATGATACATTAACGTCTATGCTGCAAATGTTAGCCGCTGATAATCTAACGCAATGGTTGGGATTATGTAAAAATGTTTTAACAGTAGCCACAGATATTGTAGGTGTTGGTAATGCAGTGACCGGCGGCGGTTCATTTACAGATACGATAAATATTAGGGAATCGAAAAATGATCGAAATGCGGGTGGTGCAGCTGGTGGTAGTAGTGGTGGCGGCGGCCGCGATATTGGTAGTCGTGCTCGTAACATTCGTTCAAATGATAAGAATGACATGATCACTGGTGGTGGCGGTGATGATGATGACGACGACGACGATGATGATGATGAAAATGATAATGACGATGATGATGTAGCTGAATTTCATGCAGAAGTAAAAGAATCAACACATCCGGCCGTTCAACCACGTTGGCCAACGCGCGTATTTGCGGCCGAATGTGTAAGAAAAATTATAACCGCATGTGAATTAATTAATTCGATACATTTTGATTTGTTACAAGCGAAAGAAATGCAAATGACAAAATCGGCACGTTGTGATTATTTAATTTTACATTTATCCGATTTAATACGGATGGCATTTATGGCGGCAACCAGTGATTCTGATCAATTGCGTTTGGAAGGTTTAAGAACATTACAGGAAATTATTGAAAAATTTGCACGTGTACCAGAACCAGAATTTCCTGGTCATTTATTGTTAGAACAATTTCAGGCACAGGTTGGTGCCGCCCTACGACCAGCCTTCTCGGCTGATACACCATCGCATGTAACGGCTGAAGCGTGTGAAGTGTGTTCGGCTTGGATTGGATCGGGTGTTGCCCGTGATTTAAATGATTTACGACGGGTACATCAATTGTTGGTCTCAAGTCTCGCCAAATTGCATACAAAAACAAATAGTACACATTTGTATAATGAAAGTATGGCAACATTAGAAAAATTAAGTATATTAAAGGCATGGGCTCAAGTTTATATTATTGCAATGATTGGAAATGGTTCAGCACCGGCAAGTTTAATAATGAAAAAATTATCTTGTAATTCAACAAATACATATACAACAACAACCACCACCATCACAATGACAGATTATGCCGTTGATTGCGAAAATGATTTTGGTGATTTTGAAAGTCGTGGTGAAAGTTTATTGTCATTGGTGAAACCCGAACTTGTAAATTTATCAAAACATTGGTTGGCCGCCCTCAAAGATCATGCTCTTTTATTATTACCACCGGAATTTTCCAGTCAGTTACCACATGACGGTGGTGCATTTTATACAAATGATACAATGAATTCATCAAAACCACATTATTTAACGTCATGGCCACCAATTGTTTATGCAGCATCGTTATGGTTAAATGCCGATGGATTTAGTACAAATGATTCTGATGCTGTTGATCAGAAAAATTCAACAAATATGGAAATAAAGGGTTCGGCGGCGACGGCAAATGATAATGTAGTGGATAATGGCAATGTAATAGGACATGGTAGTTTAGAGGCGGATCGTTTTCATTTAATATTTGGTATCTGTATGGAAGCATTGTGTAGTACAAGATCAAATGAAAAATTAGATTCAGTTATATCGTGCTTACAAGCGCTCTACACAATATTCGACAGTGAATGGTCCCGAAAAATGTTATTCAAAGATCGTTCGTTGGCCGTTGAACTTTGTAATGTTTTACATCGTTTAATATTAACCCGTGACAATTTAGATGTTCAATTATTATGTATGGAAATATTAAAACGCACGAGTATCGGTGCCCGAGAAACATTACAAAATGAATGTAATGAACGATTACGGCGAGCGGCAATCACCTCACTGCCACCCACCACCGTAACAGGCAATGTTGGTGATGGTGATGTTGTTATTCAAACTGATATTGATAATGTAAAAAAAAAGACTGAATTGCTAAGGCAATACGATCTGTTGGGTGAAGGTGGTGAAAATGGTGATATAACACCGGGTGAATCACATGTTTATGCAGTGCTTGAGGTATGCCTATGTTTATTTGTTCGTCAAATACCGACAATGAATCCAACGCCAAGTGCCCGTGTTACAACCGAACAATTACAACAACAATTAAAAATCAATGCAGACGGTACATTTAAATTGGGCGAAGACAATGGAATGCTGGTGGCGACCGCTTTTCAATGTCTTGAAATGTGCTTAGAATTGTGTTCGCCTGAGGGTGCCCTACAAATACTACCGACAATTTTATATTTAACGACGGGCGTCATCAAAGAGATTGCAACAAAAACGAATGCCGATCAACAGATTATTGCGAATACGGGTTCGGTACAGGCGGCATTACATTGTTTAAAAATTATAGCCACAACACGGTACAGTCAAGACGAACGCGTATCAACGAAATGGAAAAAATTACTACAAAGTGCATTGGCCGGTATTATTGATTTAATAAAAACCGGTTGTGATAATACACACGTTGATGAAATTACAATGCTATTGGCCATAGCCGTTTTCATTCTGCATACACCGGCCAATTTGATATCAATACCAAGTTTAAAATTTCCATGTATTAATCATTTTCAACAGTGTTTACAAAACAATCAGAATGCATTGATCCGATTGAAATGCATACAAACAATGCGTTCAATATTTATGTCGGCCGATTTTAAGGTGGCCACTCAATACATTCATGCATTGGCACCGCGATTGATCGAAGGCCTGTATCAGGACGATGCAAAAAATCCACAAAATGACATTGAATTACAAATTACCTTGGAAAGTATTAAAAGTGTTGAATCACTGATTGATTTAGCCGAACCGGAAAATCGTATGTATTATTTTATTATTATTTTTTTTTTTATATATTTTTAGAAATTACGTATATATTAAATGTGTTAAACCTCCTTTAAGGAATGTATATTCATTTATGGTTGAATGATCTTACTTATATTGATTTCCAATCTTTTGATTGGGTTCTAAAAAAAATTCCTACAATTTTCTACATGCTCCGAAAAGTTTATCATATAGGAATAGGTGAATTTTGGGCAGAGAATAATCCTCTAAAAACATCTCAGCACACACGTTTAAGAGCCCGTAGGTCCCCTTTAACTTCATCTTTTCACCGCCCCTGAGGCCTTCT
This sequence comes from Dilophus febrilis, assembly GCA_958336335.1. NCBI lineage: Eukaryota > Metazoa > Arthropoda > Insecta > Diptera > Bibionidae > Dilophus > Dilophus febrilis. The sequence continues at coordinate 36,919,951 of OY284470.1, forward strand.
AACGCTCATTGATCCACCTGTGGTTTGCCGTCCAGCATTTTTGACAGTATACGATCGCCATCCATACGTAACACATGACGAAACCATCTCAAGCGACCAATCTTGATAAACCGAACAATGTCGGGTTTCGTCATACATTTTACATACTGATCATGGTCATATCGCCGACGCCACCGTACTTTTGTCGGTCCAAAGGAAATGAGACGCCTTATTTTCTTTTCGAACCCCCCTAAGACGACATTTCGGATCCGTAGATAACAATTGGTCGGACAAGTTTGATATGACCTTACTTTCAGTATTTTACTAAATGTCCGCGAAACGAAAAAAGGGGTTTTATTATTATTTTATTATAAATAATATCTAGTTCATTTTTTTTCTTTTAACCTTATATATGCTAAACAAAAAATAAACCCAAAATTAAAATATACCAAGCCCAATCCCCTAAATCGGGTTCAATTTGTAATGATACAAATTGACTTGTGACCAAGTCACTGGACCGTTGCCCCTAATCACCGACCACTCATACCACCACCACAACTCCCGTCACCCATTCTCTCCTTGCTTGCTCTACCCATTGTATTCCCTTACCAAACATTCCCTGTATATCTCCATTGCCAATACTAGTCCTTTCACTCCTTCCCTGGTTAAATTCCTTACCCATAACCATTTATCCCTAACCTCCCCTAGAACCGGACACTCCCCTACAGAATTCCATCCTGTTTCCCTTACTCGAATATGACACAATGTACTTATCCACTTTTCCTCACAACTCCATCTCGTTGCGTTGAGTCCCATTACATCTCCCCTCATCCCCAATATCACTCTCATCTCATTAAACTTCAAATTACCCTTAAAAATATTCCTGCATTCCCACACCCCATTGCAACTCCGAATATACCCAATCTTCTTTCTGTCTTCTTCCCTCCTTTACCATCTCTTTCACACAATTTTCTTCTACCTTTCTTACCAAGACCTCCTCTCTCAATCTCCAATATTCCATATCACTTAACTCCCTTGATTTCATTCCATTTCGCACTCCACTAACTTCTCCCATTCCTGTATCTATCCTATATTCTATTTCACCATTTCTCACAATTGTGCTGTTGGTGTTCAAATGGTCGTCCTCGTTATACATTTTTGCAATAAATCATTGAAAAATAATATAGCCAAGGGCAATCCACCTTGCCGAACTACGTCAATGGTTTCAAACGCATCCTCCGATTTGGTAACCGTTATATGCACCTGACATGTAACTTGCGAGCACCTTATTTGTTTCATTCATCAAAGATATTCAACGATAGTTTGCAGAATCCAACCTGTCTCCCTTCTTGTATATTAGCACAATTCCAACAAGTTTCCATTCATCGGGTATATATCCTCATAATTCCAAATATGCCCAATTGGTTCATGTTAACATTCCAAAATACATACCTACCATATTTTAAGAGTTCACCAGGTACGTCGTCAGATCCTGCGGCCTTTCCATTGATGAGTTTCACAATGGATTCAATGGTTTCCTCAAATGATGAGTTCCGAAATAAGTGCTGTTATGCAGTTTAGTACGGAATCTCGTTTACTTCATTTCTACCACTTGGGTTGCTTGATGTAAGTAGATCTTTAAAATATTCAGCCCATCTCGCGATGGCTTTTTCTTCATCCGCCACAATCTCACCGTTGGTATCCTTACAAAGAAGGAATTGTTGTATAAATCCGTTAGTTAGTAATTCATCCTGTGCAGCCTGTCTAAATCCTGCAAAATATCCTGCTCATGATGCATTTTCTTATTTCGCAATAATTTGCTTTCAAAGGATCTTTTGGTTTCGTAGTCATCCATGGCAGTTCGTTCACGCTGAATATATTTTAAACGCGCTTGGTTCTTTTTTTGTTGTTTTCAGCATTCGAACCATTTGGAATCTGACCACACCAGGTTTTGGTTTTATCGTCTCCTTTGCCGCCGTTTTCATTCAATTACGTAATCGATTCCACATATCATTACACGTGTTTTGTTGCTGATCCACCTCTGTTGGAACAATTAACTCCACCAAGAATTTATCCTCGTACTGCGGTTTTACTTGGTAATTTTTAAGATTTTCCAATTGAATCCGTCCTCAATGACTTTTTGGCGATTTGCACTAACACGATATCTGAACAAAGCGTTTACGAGATATGCATCAGAATCAATTTTGGGCCCCCTACAGCTCTTTACATCCATTATGTCGGACGCATGTCGACTGCCGTCAATGAGCACGTGGACTTGTTTGGTTTGTTGTTTTTGCATCGGGCGAAATTCCGGCAAGTAACCTTTGTGTATGTTCTTGTGCGGAAAACGTTTGCTACAGCTATTATAATATTATTTGATATTGTGAAATCAACTAAACGTTTGCCGTTATTATTATGCCATTGCCGTGATTATAAAGGCTATGACGACCAATTGTCCGTCGATATACGATTTCTCTAGCCATTTGTGTGCATTAAAATTATCAAGCGCAATTTAATTGTGAGCTTTTTATAAAACATATCCTTCATGTCTGCATCTTTGTATTTTCTGTTGGGACATGAACGTTTTTAAATGTTTAATTGAAACAGTGTTGCCTTTGTCCGTAGAGTGTACAAAATCTTTCATCTATGGGATTGAAACCAATGACCGATTCTTTCACTTTATCCGGGGCCGAACCTTTTATTTCTACCACTGTAATAGAATTTGTATTCTTTAGTGGATAAGATGTTCTTTCCGGGTCAACGTGTTGCCTGGACCGCGCTGTTATTTCCCGTTTTGCGTTTTTTAAACAATCGGTCAAAGTTTTCAAACCACCTGCGCCCAGTACTGTCCTCACGTTCCATGATACCAGTTTTAAATCATTGTCTTTGTTCCCTGGCCTAAGTCGTTGCCATTTTTGCTGTCCTGATGGAGACACTGACGTTAGTTTCATAATTTGTTGTTTTTACAATGTCGGTAATTAGTGGCCGTACGACCACCTTCATGGAATTCGAACTTACAATTTTAGCCTGAATGATTCGGAATGAATCCTTCAGTTACCGCGTTGGCTACCACATGGAGGTAAAGTAATTACTCAAGAACTCAACCATTGCAACACTGGATGAACGACTCAGTCAGTGCCTACCCTATTTTGATCCCAATCCAAAAATTATACAATAATAATTTATTTTAATTGTGTTTTTTTTTTAATTATCTATTTTTGTTGCAAACCATTTAATGCAAGGGAACTTAATGCAAGGTAACTTACAAAAAATAATATTATTTCTTTAAAAAATTTAGTTTTCTAAACATATTTTAATTTATATGTTTTTTATTTTTAAATATTCTTTTTATTTTTATTCTATTTCTATTTAATTATAGGCATTCAAATGCTTACAATTTTAGTACCGATATTAATAAGTTATTTAATTGACACAACATCACAAAGAACAACAACAACGATGAATAAAAAACCATCAAAATATGTTGTACAATTACATGAACATGCATTGCAATGGCTCATGAAAATTGGACCAAAATATCCACAACAATTTAAAGCATTAATGGCCCATTCACCTGAATTACGTGGTAAATTGGAAATGGCCATACGAAATAGTCAACAGTCGAATGCACAAAAATTAAAACATGAAATGCAACAAAATGCAGCGAAAAATGCAAATGCAAATCAACAAAAGCCAACCATTCAATTGAAAACAGATTTTAGTAATTTTTCATAGATGGAGACAGAAGACCGCAAGTGTTTATGTTCTTTTGTAAAATAGGAAATCGATAATTTATTTATTAATTATTATATTATTGTTATATTAATACTAATCTAATACTAATCTACTACTAGTAACTAACTACATATAACCGCACGTAAGGACAAGTAAAACGGACATTGATAATCAATAATACATAATCGATTTTGAAATATTAATTAATAACTATTTTAATTTGAATTTTTTGTTTATTATTTATTTAAAATTTTTTATAAATTTGATTTGAAAGTATTTTACTTCGGCTCGATCATAGGTGAACCAAAGTATTGAATTCGTGCGGAAAATTCGTAAATTTTGTCTCGCTGGAAATGCGTTTTGTCTGGGCGTTTCAGGGGTCTCAGATCACTAACTTTTGCCGGTCTATTCGGATGTATGTTTGGATGTCCGAGAATTATATCGATATCCATCGATTCGATTTTAAAAATTCTTTTACCATAATCGATAGCTACATGCCGAAATGCCGAAAGCCGAGTTGATTTTGGGGGTTGTCCGTCAAGTATTTCTGTGTCAAAACTGACAAAATCGGTCTGCAAGGTTGCTTTGATAAAATCTCTTTTTGGCGTTTTTCAGATATTTCTTGTCGCAAAGCATAAATAACAATGTTCCAAAAAGTTTTGTAGAATGGCGAGACCCGTCTTGAATGAGACATCTTGAAGCTCGGTGGGTCAAACGGTAAATGTAACGAAATCGACAAAATGGCCTACGAAAATATGATAAAAAGAATGATTTTTCACTTGGCGGTAATCGGAATAAAATAAATTGAACTGAGTGAGTGAGTCGACATAAGAGATTTTTTTTTGTGGAAGGGCAAATCTATTTACGGACGGAGTGTCGGACTACCGGCAACTACGTTGACGATCTACTGGTTAAACTTGTTAAAAACACCTCTCTCTGTGTGTTGGAGTAGTTAAATAAATTGCTCCGTGTACTGCGATCCATTGGATCTGTTGGACGACCTGAATAAAATAAATAAACAGAAATACATGTGAATGAGCATGCAACATCCTAAATTTTAGATTTAATTCTACTATAAAATTTATCAGACTTTCAAGGGATATATCCGTTATCGTTTTAACCATTTCGTCTGTGCAGAAGTGCCTGTCTCTATTATATTTCAGAGCGTCACATTCGAAGAGTACATGAACCGACGTCTCTTTCTCTGTTTTACAGAAACTGCATATTTCTGATATAAACTTTCGTGCGTTTTGTACAGATTACCGGTAAAACGGCCCATGACCGTAGATGGTACCATGATAGCTGCCTCAGTCCGCCCGTTTTTCAGTTCAGTATGCAGCTTCCAGCCCGGTGAAATTTTGACTGAAAACCCGTTTCGTGTTTGTCAGCTCTGGTAGGGAAAGCCCAAAAAAGTGTTCCTTCTCCATTGCCAGGCATTTATGCCCGTTTTGATGAAACGGATTGAGTTGCCGATGGCTTGTTCTGGTCCCGCAAATGCGCCCCGTGCTGCGGCCTTCGTCAGGTAAATGTCCTCTATATTAACTATGCTTCCTGCATTATGCGGATCTCATATTAACCCGGGGTGGTACTCTTGGGTTACCATGTTAAGATTTTTATATAACACATATTATACAACACATATTGGGACCTTTCATTAATAATGTTGATTTAGATAACAGATGGCGTAACTAGCGTTGTGTGCATCGGAGCACACCGCGGCCATATTCTTTTTTTTTGTCTGTCATTACTCTATAAATTTCAGTATATGTCATTTCGTTGAAGTGTAAACAACAAAGTTTTTTTTGCTACGAATATGTCGAAACACATGCCTGAAAAAGTTGTTTGCGGGGAAGTTTAATACCTTTCTTTAATTTGAAGCAAACCGCTGCTGATAGTTACCGATTGTTGGTAGAAGCTTACGGTGAACATGCTCCAACTCAAAAAACCCGTGAACGGTGGTTTGCATGCTTCAGAAGTGGTGATTTTGAAGTGGAAGATAAAGAACGGCCAGGTCAGCCAAAAAAATTGGAAGACGAAGAATTGCAGACATTGTTGGATGAAAATTCGTGTCGAACGCAACTAGAGCCTGCATTAGAGTTGAATTTAGATGCCTCTACCATTTCTAGGCGTTTGCATTCAATGGGAAAGATCAGAAAACTAGGAAAATGGATTCCACATCAACTGAATGAAAATCAACTCAAAGCACGAATCGATGCATGCCATAAACATCTTGCCGAGCACCAAAAACATAGTTTTTTTAGACGAATTGTCACTGGCGATGAAAAGTGGTGTATTACGACAATCCTAAGTAAAGCATCATATGTCATATGTTGATCCCAGCCAACCATCAACTTCACAATCAAAACGCGATATTCATTGCCAGGAGCGTATGCTGTGCATTTGGTGGGATCAGAAGGGTGTCGTGTATTATGAGCTATTAAAACCGAATGAAGCGGTTACATCTGATCGCTACCGACGACAACTGGTCGAATTGGCAATGAAATTGAACGAAAAACGACCATTGATAGCTCGAAAACACCACAAAATTTTAATGCACGATGACAATGCCAGACCACATCGTGCATACATCGTTAAGGAAAAAATAAAGAGGCTCGGTTGGGATCATATTGATCACACCCCGTACTCTCCAGACCTTGCTCCTTCTGATTACCATTTGTTCAAATCAATGCAGGTCAGCCTGACAGATGTACGCTTTCGAAATGCTGAAAAAGTGCGAAAATGGGTCGACGAATGGATTGGGACAAAAGATGAGGAGTTCTTCAAACGAGGAATCAACAAACTTCCTAAAAGATAGGAGTAAGTCATAGCTAACGATGGCCAATATATTGGTTAACGTACTCAATCATTTTGTTATACAAATAAATACCATTTTGGAGCCAAAAAATCGACATTATTAATGCAAGGTCCCAATATATTAGCTTCGACTTAAACATTGAGCCCCTGATCGCCGCTTGCGATTTCCTGATATAAATACCAATATCTCATTTTGTTTGTATCCTTTGCGGAGGCATTCTATTGCGCCCATCTCGATCGCACACGCCACCGCCTGGAATGTCATGTTATTCTTTTACTGGGAGTCTGAATAGGTTTAAACGTTGGTCCAACTGCGCCATTTAATATTCCTGTGAGGCCAGTACTACTTTCCTTGTACTAGACAACCGCATGATCTGGCCTAGCAGCGATTTTCCTTTCGGCCGCACTACTGCCGGGACGCCTCGCGCCATTGCTGTTGACAAGATATTGGTGCGAACGCACCAGGCGCCGTTGCCTAGGGGCGCTGAAAACGATCATATATTTTAAATAATAAAGCAAATTCTTAGAGTTCTAGAGAAAATTTGTGGAACAAAGAACTACGGACAGAGAACTGATAAATTAAACTTAGCTTCCCAGATTTTCCTAGAGCTCCTTTTGGGACATAAATTACTGGATTGGTATATGTCCTTTACCTTGATTTACATATCCTGCAAATACATTTTCATGTACATAAAATGTAATTTCATAAAGTTTTTCATTCAATGTTGCTATGAATTGTGTTGCCTCATTTTTAGTAATGTATGACCGATCTTCTATGAAATTTATCTTAAATCCCTTTTTAGTTAAAGCATGTATAGATAATAAATTGCATTTTAATTTACCCGCATGTAAAACATGCTTTATTGTTTTTATGGTGGTATCATTTTTATAAAACATGGATAATTTAATATCCCCTCGATATGCCAAATTTTGTTTTTTGCCTAGTATTATAACTTATCCCAAATTCATTGAAATCAGAGATCAGGCACTTGAGTATTGTTACTTGTTAGTTAAAATAGCGAAGTGAAGTTCACTCTAGGTAGACTTTTCAATACACGGGAATCGAGAAAGCAACCTTTATTTTATTTATTATAAACTGATACATCCAACGCGGAAGTCTTCACCACAGTCGGGGATTTTTTATGATTGCAATTTAATTTTTTTAAATGTTTTTTTGATTCCTAACCAAACATAACATAACAATGAATAATTGTTTAGAATTATGAACGTATACGAAAGGTTAAATGAAAGATAAACTCGCCCTTATCACTGGATCTGCGCAAAACAACTCATATATAATGATGATGATGATGTAGTATCTCTAGTTTCAAACGAATATTTTAATCTTTTTAAAGCTCATTATTTTAAATTAAAAAGCGTGATTTATTTGACTCTTCTATTAACAATTAAGATCTAAAAATAATAATAAAAAGAATTGTATAAATGTTTCGGAACTTAATTTTTAATTTTTATAATAATTTTTCATAAAAATATAATTTTTAATTTTTATTTTCCGTTTCCGTTTTTTTTTTTAAATCACCAACGATTAAGATTTATGATGGAAAAGTAAATATATAATTAGCAGACAAAAAAGAAGAAGTATTGATGTGTGGTGGGAGGGGTTTTTTTTAGTATAAAATCTATAACGTAAATATATATTAATATTTTTTAATGTTGTTTTGATGTTTTTTAAAAAAAAATCAGTTTTTTTTAATTGTTATTTAATAAAAAAAAACGAAAAAATTATGATTAATTAAAATAAAATTAGCTGTACTTAAGTTGTGCATTTTTATCATCATATAGTAATAATAAAATATAATAAAAAAACTAAAAATGAATAAAAAATTTAACACAAAACAAAAAAAAATTGGTATTGGTAAACATTTGGTAAACAAAATTTGGTAAACATTGAAAAGGTAAAAAACACGCTGCCATGCAAACACCTAAAAACAGGAAGCTCGTACCGGTGGCCATGAGGTAAAGGGGTTTAAATTATTTCATCAATCAATTACTCATAAAATTTTTAATATCTCAAGCATCTCTTTGAAAGAAATATTCATCCTCATAAGATGTCGTCTGAAGCCTCCATGTCCAGTTGTGGAAGTCGCAAATTTTCTAAGAGTTCGCGGCATGCTTAACCCTCATCCTCTGTTTTGGGTCAAATTTGACCCAACATGATATTTTTATTCAAATAATTTATCAACTATGCCGAATTTATATTATCTTGTTTAATCGATTTTCTATTAAAAAATAAAGTGCTAAATATGTTATTTAAGTTAATTTACATTCACCGGATTCTAATTTAATTTTATCTTAAAATATCTATTGGAAATGTTTTGTTCTAACAGAGGATGAGGGTTAAAACCTCCCTATTTGTGTTTCCTATTTAGACTTAGACAGAATATATATTCTAAATTTTTGTGCTTAAATTTTAATAGATTTTTTACGGGTAAGAGCGGGATGGATATAAATAAAAATGAGGAGGATGTCTGATGAAATAACTGTTGCACTTAAGAATATAAATTCGGAAATTTAGAAAATCATTTCTAAATTATTCCACATACATTTTAAGAACAAATTTTATCAATACAAAATTTTTATTTTCAAAATTGCCTGCTCATTTTTATTGCAGATGATAAGAAAAATAAATAATATATAATAAAAAAAGAACTTTCTATTGTAATTTTTACATTCATATATAGTTCTGTATATTTCACACATAAATGATTTCTCTTTTTCGTTTTAGCCTAAATATTAGAATATATATTCTGTCGTCTGATATCCGCTTTAGTTCTTTTACTTCCTTTGAACGTTTCTGATGTCCGATAATAATTCACTTCTCACTATAAGGCCTTCGTCATACTCCTACTAATTGCGCATACACCGTATGCGGATCTTGTCCCTCAAACCTAAGGGACGTACCCCTCTTAGACAGAGCACATTCCATTCCGCAGCGCTAGGCATGGATCAAATGTCCCGCCTTTCATACACGATATCACCTATATCTACTGTCGGGGCCTAAAAATATTTCCCGCTCACTTGATTGCATTGAATGTGTGGTCTAGTGCCTGAATTAGAGCCATCATCTCCGTCTAGAATACTGAGAGGAGTAATTCTCCAAGTTTATATGGCAGGCCAAGCAAAGCTCCTTCAAATAAAAACTCGCCCCGAAACTGCCATTTTTTATAAATACGTGAGTAAAGATTGTTATCCTTTTCCGATCCCACTACCGAGGGTACGATAGCTCCATTATCTATGACAGTTTTGTGGTACATTTGGCATTGGCATGTTCAGTTAAAAGGTTCAAAGGAAATAAAGCAATGTTTGGACCTGGCCGGCTGGGGGCGAAAAATCCCACTAGCACCCACACACATGCTAGCCTTTTATTCGATCGAGCTGGTTCCTTACTGTGCTTTTGGTGGCTCTAGATTTTTTAAGATCCGACCCAAACAGTCTTAGAGGTTTTATTCCAGACCTCTTGTTTTACTCGAGAATACAATATAAGGTCCGTCTTCCCTGGGTTAATACTCAAGTAACAATTTTTGACCTATAAGAGTCCCGCGGAGTCATATTGCACTGATTATAAGTTTCTTATAAAAGCATTGTTGTTAACTGTTAGTGCTCCGCAACTGTTGCGAAGCTTTATTAGTACATTATAACGCTATAGTGGAGAATCCTATAAGACTTCGGAGCAATTGTTATTATGTTTATAGGAATGGTAGTGTTATAACGTACCTATAAGTAATGCGATAACGGTGGATAACATCGATATAATAATTTCTATATAAGTGCTCAGCATACATATGGACATTTTTTTTTTCTTGGAAGAGGAAATCCATTTACAGACTGTGTGTCGGACTCCCGTCACTAGGACGTCCTACCGACTAAAACCTCTCCCACAAGCTTGGAGTTCAAGATACCCCCTCGCACTGCGACCATTAAGGTCTATTGTGCCCCTATATTCTTTATTCCTTTTATTCAAAAGGAATAGACCTTTTCTCATAGGTCACTAATTAGGAAATTGATGACTGCTTTTACCGGAAGGTTTTTATATCCACTTTCTCTGAGAAAGTCTTTTCCTAGATATTCCTAGATGTTTTTTACAGAGCTCTGGACATTTTGCAAGTATGTTAGTCTCATTATTCTTTTTGCAGAATCTGCATTGCTCATTTTCGACCAATCCAATCTTTTTGAGATGGTAGTTACACGGCGCATGTCCCGTGAGAGCCCAGCAGAGAACCTTAAGATGTTCTCTCGATAAGTTCAGAATTTCCTCAGCTCTCTTTGCATTTATATAAATAAATTTTTTTGAATGCTTAAGGCCCCTGATATTATCCCAGTTTCCCTTAACCTTTTCATTGGACCACAATTCAATTGCTTCCCACCGCACCAGTTTTTGCCAGTTTCCAGCGTCTTCTCGGCCTCTTTGTCCCATATTAGCCGGCATCCAGAGGACTCTAACATCGCCCTTGTTTGCCAACTCGTTTAGGACTTCGTGACATTCGAAGACCAATTTGGAGTTGAAACTGTTTTGCTGAAGTGCCATCAAAGCCGCCTAACTATCCGAGAGTATATTGACACGAATCCCATTCATACCCCTCTCTCTGATTATGTCCGCCGCCCCTTTGATATGTAATCTCCGCTTGGAATACAGTTGCATCTCCACTTAGAGACATGCTATGAGAACATCTAGGACCATATATCCCGGCACCAACTCCCATGTATCTCTTTGACCCAGCCGTGAACCATTTTTGGGCGTCATCACTTAGCCGTTTGCATGGCAGGTCCCATTCACCTATTTTTGGGATATATATCTCATATTTATGAACGAAGTTCATTTTTCCTTTTAATTGGTCACTATATGACGTCATAGGCATCAGCATATCTATCCCTTTTATTAACTCTAGATGACTCTTCAGATTTCCTTCCATAAAGTTCATCCCTTCATGTAACGCCACTAATTCTTTAATGGCTGCTTTTTTGATGGCAATGTGAATAGGGCTCAGATTAATTATGCCCTCCATTGCCACCAATGGAGTAATTTGCATTGCTCCCGTTATCATTAGACACGCCAAGCTCTGAATTTTGCCTAATTTTCTTTTTACTGCTTCTTGCTCGGTCTTTTTCCACCAGACCGCCGCTTCGTATGTTATTCCAGGCCTAATCATTTGCCTGTACATCCAGTTAATCGATGTTGGGCTTAGTCCCCAGGTTCTATCAACCATCCGCCTGCTTGCCCATATCGCTTTTATGGATTTCTTCACCACATAATCTATGTGTGAGTTCCATGATAATCTTTGATCAAGCATGATCCCCAGATATTTCGTTTCTGAATTTAGGACCATCTGAGTTTCTCCCATTTTTATAGCCGGTATGCTTATTTTCCTTCTACTTGTAAATGGTATTATTTTTGTTTTTGAGGGATTCAATTCGAGGACCTCTTTTGTACACCATTCTCTAGTGGTGTTTTAATGCCCTTTGCATTAATTAACTTATTGTGCTTTCATGCTGTCCCCTAATTATTATAGTTATGTCATCAGCATGACCTATGGTTTTATATCCCTCCCTATTTAGGGCGTGCATCAATTCATCTACCACTAAAGACCACAGCAGTGGTGATAGTACTCCTCCCTGTGGGCAACCCCTTGTTGTCCCCACTTCTAGGTTTATGGATCCCATGTTCGCGGTTATTATTCTGCCTTCCAACATTTGTTTAATCCATGCCTGTATCACATCGTCTATCCCTCTATTTTTTAGGGCATTTTCCATTGAATTATAGCCAGCATTATCAAAAGCACCCCCAATGTCCATAAAGGCCACTAGGGCAATTCCTTTCGATTCTAAGGCCCCTTCAATGTTTTTAACGATGTGATGCAATGCAGTTGATTTGCCCTTTTGATATGCAAATTGCATTTTATTTAGAGGATGAACTTCTAGTATTTTATTCCTAATGTGGAGGTCCACCAATTTTTCCATTGTTTTCAGCAAAACCGATGAAAGGCTTATTGGCCTGTATGATTTGGCCCAATCCGCTCGTTTGTTCCCACCTTTTGGGATAAAGATGACTCTAACCTTCCTCCATTTTCTTGGAACATTAAAGGAATTCCCAGAATGGATATTCCTCTTTGAAGGAGTGCTGGAAACACTCCATCTGGACCAGGTGATTTGTATGGCCTGAAAGACTTCATTGTCCATTTCACCCTCTTCAGATTTATTATTTCTTTAGCAGTAGAGAGGCCCTTTCTCCGCCCCTCTCTACTCACTTTATTTACAGACCCAATATCATCTCCCAATGTTGGAAAATTATTAGGGAAGTGTGTCTGCAGTAATATTTCAAGAGATTTCCTTATACTTGAAGTCATGGAGCCATCCGCACGTCTTATTAGCCCCAATCCGTTTTGTCCCTCTTTGGACAGAGCCTTTTGTACCCTGGCAACTTCTGGTATTTCCTTGAGGTTTTCACAGAAAGTCCTCTATGTAGCTATTTTTGATTTTCTGAGTTCCTTATTATAGGATGTGAGGGACTTATTATACTTATCCCACTTTCCAGTTGCCCTGGCTCTATTGAACTCTTTTCTAGCCGCTTTTCTTAGTTTTTCCAACCTTTGGTTCCACCATGGAACCTTTCTTGTTGTACATTTTTCTTTTATTGGACAGTTTGCTTCATAGGCAGCCACGATAGCTTCCAAAACTAAGTCAACTGCTGTCTCCAGTTCGTTTACTGTTTTTATCCGATAGCTAATGGCCCCCATGCCTGTTGCGAGGTCCTTTATATATCCCTCCCAATTGGTATGTTTTGGAACCCTATAGGTTTGCTTTTCTTTTGGGTGCCGGTATTGAACCTCAAACGTTATATAACAGTGGTCTGAAAATGAGTTCTCAGGTGAGACCCTCCAATTTGTAATCAGATCATTTGTCACGTTTGCTGTTAAGGTTAGGTCCAATACTTCTCACCTTATGGCGTTTATAAATGTTGGGTTTTTCCCCACATTTTCAATATTTAAGTTATTTGTAATTAGGTATTCTGACAATACCTCACCTCTTTTGTTTGTATCCTTACTACCCCATATTATGTTGTGGGCGTTAGCATCACAACCTAGGATCAACTTTTTTTTGTTCTTTTGACAGTAGTGCACCAGTTTACCTGTTATTTCATTAGGAACCTCTATGGTGTTCCCTGGTAGGTACACTGAGGTAATTATTGGCTCCTTTGCGCCATCATTGGTGTTGAATTGTACTACTACTGTCACCGTGTCCTCGTTTGTAAACTCTGGAATAATAAAAGAGTTTAGTTTATTATTTATAAGTATGGCGGCTCTTGGCTTGCACGTTCCTCTTGCATATACCAACTTATAGTTTTTTATATTCAGGCCATGTATTATTCCCACATTTTGCCAGGGCTCTTGGATAAGCCCAATGCTCCAGTTGCCTAGATTCAATTTTCTGCAAAGCTCGGCTGAGGAGGCCTTTGCATGGTGCAAGTTTATTTGGACAAATTTCGCCATTTATCGTGGGCTTTAGTGTTAGTGTTGAGACTCTTATAGTCTCCATTGAAGCATCTGCAGCTTCATTACTCTTTTGTGGTTCACCATTTACGGTCTCCACTATTCTTTTTTTGTATGTGGAAGCGTTTGAGGCAGTCTCCGCCGGCTTTTTTGTTATTTCTTTATACATATTTTTAGGCTCTCTGACCAGTTGAATCCGAGGATTGGCCTGAAGTCAGAAATATATGTTTGAACTGGGAAAAATGTGTCCGCCATGCCAGAGCCAGTTAGCATGGTAGGGCTATATGAAACCATGTGTCGCCCGGCGCCTGGAGTTCGCTAATTGTTACTGATCCCCCATCAGTCATTCATCCCCTAGGCTTAGCTGTTCCGTCCTGGGATTAGCGATTTTTTTAAGTAGAAGGTTTACTCCTTCCAGCATAGTGTGTTTTTGCCTGGTACTACAAGTCCCTTTCGGCTTATTGGATTTTAGAAATATAAATAGTCCCATAACAACACATATAGTTATATAATAAAACAACCGTAATATAATAACACTGCTGATGCGATACTGGCAATACTATTCTTATAACAATATTATTAGTTAATTTATAGGAGTTGGAAGTTATATACCCATAATACCCATAAAAAACATTACTAAAGCACTTGCTGAAATTCCCACTACAGCAACTATCGCAAATGCCATTGGAACAATACTATCGCAATATCTATCCTGTTTACTCTTACCCCCAGTTTGAAGTGTTCTGAAATATCATTTATTGCCATTTTTTCCAACATGTTGTCAACCCAGTACAACTTAATAGTTAATACACGCTGGTAACCTTCCGCCTTTGATGGTAATTTTCAGTTTTCCGAACTGAACTCTATCAAAAGCACTTTCTATGTCTATAAATATCATCATTGCTATCCCTCCAGTGCGCAGTTCTTGTTCCGCTACGCGCACCAACTGATCAAGTGCCGTCTCGGTTGATTTCCCAGCTTGTAATGCGTGCTGACGGTTTCTATGTAAGGGATATGACGCATTTTTTTTTCAGATGATCCGCCAATCACCATTTTTTTTTTGGTTCGTTACTACAGCAGAATCGGTTAAGCGCCCGTAAAACCTCGGAATTCTATTGCTGTGAGCCCGTAACCAAATCACTTAATCAGGTGATAAACCTATGATGCGTTGAATGCACTTAAGTGATTTTGGGTGGTCAAACTTTAATTATATCTGGATTAATTTATGACATTTTGAAAATAAAAGCAAACAAATGAGAGAAAAAAAACTTAAACTGATAAGCAGTAACTGATCAACCACATAGGACGCGTACGACGGACGACGGCTCTCTCTTTATTTTAGAAAACATTGAAATCAATATACTCACCCATTTCAAACGCGGCTTGCCGCTGTATGATTTCTATTTTCTAAATTATACGCGGATCGGTGGGGACAAAAGGGAAAAATAGAATAAAAAAAGTTTCATCAACTTATAAATAAATAAATACGTCGCGTCTCATTGTGGTTTGTAATATTTGCGTCCACGGTTGGACGGCTGCCATCGCCGTCGTACGCGTCCTATGTGGTTGATCAGTAAGAAAAAATAACTCATATGTTTTCAAACAATTGTCCAAGTTCCACTTTAGGTGGAGAAAAGTGGGTACCTTAAAAAGGTTATCAATACGATAAATTTATAATACTCGTTACTGAAAGTACCTGATGTCTTACCAGATGTTATCATCGAGTTGGTTGGTATCAGATCACAAAAATCGATCTCTATTCATACGTGGGGAAATAAATAAATACAGAACCTTCCAAGAATTTATATTCAATCCGATTTAGGAAAAAGGGAGGGGGTGGACCAGGTGGAGTTATTAGGGAAGGGCGGGGTGGACAGAGTATTTTGAGGGCCTACCAAATGTGATCAATAGGAGCGGACAAATGGTTTTTGTGAAGCCTAATGCAAGAAGAGTGGAAAGAGAGGGATTTTGGAATGGACCAGAATGGAATGGGTGAAGAAGGCTGCGGGTGAAGTTGGTATGTCGGGAGAATATTTAAGGTCATTGAAAGAGAATGCAAGGCGATGGGTGGTGAATGATATGTAAAAACGACCTGTGGAATCATAGGGGACGGTTAGGTTTATAAGGGCGATGGGCAGAATGTGGAACATTATAGGGGCATCTCATTTTTAAACGTAATGGAGAAGGTAGTTTAATCTGGTTTAATGGATGTGTGATTAGTAGAGTGGATGAAGGAAAATGAGGTTTTAAATGAGTGTTAAGCAGGGTTTAGGATGGGATATTCGGCAATGGATCAAAATCCTGTTATATAGCCTAAAAGAAATTTTGGAAGTGAAGATGCCGAGAATATATCAATTTTTTGTGGATATGAAGGCGACGTTTGACAATGTGGATAGATGGCTGTTGTGGTATAAGTTCATCCGCATAACTAGGTCAACGAAAATGGCCTACTTCATCAAGCGAATGTGTGAGGAAAACAATGCGTGTCTATGGGGAAGTAAGGGTAATTCGGGTATTTTAAGTGTGATGCAGGAGTGAACCAGGAGTGCGTTTTGAGACCAATTTAGTTTGCCTTATTCATAAACGAATTGGACGAGGAATATATTTGGATAGCGGGAGATAATGTGGGGATTTTGGCGTTCGTTAATTCGTGAATAAAAGTCGAAAATTATGGTACCTAATGGGATGGGAGCAAGAAAGTAAGGAAATGTGTCGGACAGACTTCAGACGGCTCTGAACTTAGTGGCAGAGTGGTGCTTATCGACGGGATTAAATATAAACCCCAAGAATAGCACTCTTGTGCCTTTCACTAAGATGGAGAGTAGTAGATTCAAATGTCCCACACTGTTTGGTGAGACGATAAGGTTGTCGACAGAAGCGAAATACCGAGGGTTAATGGTAGATGCAAAGCGAAACTGGAACTTCCAATTAAGAAGTGCTACAGAAAAAGCAAGAATCTCCCTATGGACGTGCAAAAGCTTAATAGGAAGAACATGGGCTATTACCCCCAAAGTGGCACTCTCGTTATACAAGGTTATAACAAAACCAATTTTGACCTATGCTTCATCGGTGTGTAGCAAAAAGGTCCAAAAAATGGTCAAAGGTTAAATTAAAAAATATTCAGAGACTGGCGTGTTTGGGGGTTACGGGAGCAATGCGCACCACGCCTACAACAGCGCTATAGAAGCGATCTTAAATCTTCCCCCAATGCATCTGTTCATTAAGAACGAAGCAATGAAGATAGTACATACAACTATGTTTACCGAAGGAACAGCTAGGTTGCGGCTAAGAGCCATCAGTGGTTAGTTGATGAAATTAGAAATGATGTCATTCTCGGGATGCTACTGGTGGAGGACACTCCTAGGGTGTATGACTTCGACAAAACTTCTCGGTTGTGTTTCCCAATAGGGAAGATTGAACGGGGAATAAGATTAAGTTCATAGAAAACTCCCTAAAATTCTATACCGATGGATCTAAGACCAACCTAAGTTCTGGCTCCGGGGTATATGGGGCTAATCCAAGAATGGAACCTGGGGCCACTCTGGATTGCTATAGCACAGTATTCCAGGCGGAAATCAATGATCTATAGCATTGCTTGCATCAGGTGGATCAGGGACAAGGGGTATAAAGACCAGCGGATCTATGTCTTATCAGATAGCAAGGCGGCACTTATGGCATCCCGATAGATAGGGTCGAAGGTCGTACTCGACTGTCTTGGGATACTGAAAGAGGTGTCAAGGGTAAATAAAGTCACACTAATGTGGATACCTGGACATAGTGGAATAGAGGGTAACGAGAGGGCAGATGCCATCGCTAGAAAGAGCAGAAGAGCTGACTCGGGCACTCAACCTAGACCATTTTGTGGTTTAGCTAAAGCAACTATTAGAGCAAGGATGAAGGAACTACTACTACGGGAGTCCCGGAAACACTGGAATGACACCGATGGCTGCAGAGTGCAGGCATTCTAAGCTCTTTATTCGGGCATATTCAAAAGGACTGACAGAACAAATTCTCGGCCTTAACAAGACAAATACTAGATTAAACAAGAGCGCATACAGGATGAAAATCGTAAGCAGCGATAGGTGTAGGCTGTGCCACACGGAAGAGGAACCTGCAGTACACATTCTCTGTGAATGTGAAGCTTTAGCAGGGAGCAGACTTAGGATCATTGTTTCATCATTTCCATTGCCTGAGGAAGTTATGTCCATACCCATCAATACGTTGACCAGGTTTTTAGGCAGGGCCAATGAATGAATGAATATATGGAATAAATCAGGGCAGTAACACAATCACCCCAGGCGGTCAAGTGTTTAGGGGATGGACGACCCAGCCGAATACAATAATTCTAATAATTCTAAAGGAAATGGGAAAAATATATGGAAATAAAGAAAGAAAGATGGAAGTGGTAGGAAGATACAAATACCTGCGGGAGTGGAGGTGACAGATGGTGGAGCGTGGAATAGTCACCTGAAAAATAATGTGTTGGAGGCAAAGGTGGGTGTGAGTCAGGTATGTGGTGGAATTTTAATAGGCACGGTAAAAACAAAGTAAAATTCTGATTTAAAAATAAATAATTTATAATTTTATTATAGAGAGAATAAACAAAAAAAAAACAAGATATGATTACAATTTATCAAAAAAAACATATTTAATTAATTAATCTTAATTATAAATAAATAATACAACAAGGAAATAAATCTTATATTATTTCTTAAAAATATTTACCTTAATTATGTATATTAAATTATTAAACATTATTTTTTGAGCAGTAGTTTTGATATGAATTGCTAAAAAAAAACCCAACACAAAATACCAAATACCAAATATTATGATGACGACGGCGGAGTTGATGAAAACAATATAAACATTACCCATAAATGTAATATAAATACATAAAAAATAGTTAATATACGTATTAATGGATAACGTCGTAAAAAAACACCAACACGTACACCAACCGAATCCAATGAACTGTAGGCACGTTTAACACGTCTCGTAACACGCGTATCAAATGGATTTTCTTGTAAAAAATTTGGTATTGCCGCTTTTACATCATCGGTATCATTAACATTATTTAAAATTTGTTGTCGTTGTTGATAATTGTTATTATTATTCGGCTGTTGTTGTTGTTGTTGTTGTTCACGTACAACTCTCAACATTCGATTGTGTTGAATTTCTAATTGTTCAACTTGTAAACGTACAGCATTACGTTCAGCCATAACCGTTTCTAATGAATTTTGTTTGTCCACCAATGATTGAGTTAATGAATTGATACGATCATCAATATTAGAAATATTATTATTATTATTATTAGAAGTATTTGTTAGCAACGTTGTTGTTGTTATTGTATCATTTTGTGTTCTGAAACCATTTAGTTCAATATCACTGTAAAGAAAAAAAAAGAAAAGAAAATTAAATTATTAATTTTGAATAAGCTCCTCCGTCGTTTCGGATTGGGATCAAAATAGGATAGGAACTGATCGCTGGTCGCTGACCCAATGTTGGAACTGTTTAGTTATTGATCCTGATGGTGCTTACTTTACCTCCACGTGTTAACCGATGGTAACTGAGTTGGTCAATCCGAACTATTCAGGTCAAAATTGTTGGGTTACAAAAGTTATGAAACCACTAACAGTGCTCCGGATTGGGCAGGAAAAACGGCAAAGATTCAAGCAAAGGAAAAAGGACTATGATTTAAAATTGGCATCCTGGAAGGTAACAACAATACTGTTACCAGGTGGATTGAAAATAATATTGACTGATTATTTAAAAAACGCGGTCCAGGAAACAAAGTGGCCTGGAAAGAACATCTTATCCAGTAAAGAATATAAATTCTACTACAGCAATAAAACAGGGTTATTCGGCATCGGTTTTATCGTCATGGGTAAGGCGAAACATTCGGTCACTCGTACTTCACTCCAATCGATGAACGATTTGGCACATTAAGGATTAGGGGAAAATTTTTCAACTTGACCTTAATAAAAGTTCACCGCTTCAACGGAAATTAAAGATGCAGAAACGAAAGACATGTTCAATGAAAAACTCTCTAAAGTTTACAATCAGAACGGGATATTAAAATCGTGATGGGAGATTTAAACGCAAAGGTGGGGTAGAGAGTCGGTATATTAACCATCAATTGGAAGACATCGCCTTCATGAACAATGTAAGAACAATAGAGAACATTTAGTCCACAGTTTCACAATGACGAATAATATGATAATAACCAGTACATTTTTTCCACATAAGAACGCATAAGGGAACATGGCGTCACCATATGGTAGAACAACAAACCAAATTGATCACGCACTTATAGACAGCCGACATGTTACCGACATAATGGATGTACGAAGTTGCATGGTTCAGAAATGGGTGGTTCGACGATGAATGTAAAAAAGCTCATCAGAAGAAAAGATTCAAGCACGTGCGAAAAACATCCAGCACGCTGGAATCACTTGAATGACTACAAAACCAAACCCCAAATCCATGGAACGCAAATTGCTTAGAAATAAAAAAAATGCTTCACGAGAAACACATTTTGCGTGATATTAACAATCTGACGACATTAAGAACAAGAAGAAAATTGTACCGAAGGATGAAATATGTAACGGTGTAACGTGTAACGGCGGTTTTATGCAGCAACCCTTTCTGTGTAACAATATGAATATTAGCGGATGAAGAAAGGTGCAAGTATTTTAACGAATTACTTACTGCAGGTTACCAAACTGGTAGTAAAGAAACCAACAAACTCCGTACTGTAACTGCACAAACACTAATTGCGGAACCATCTGATATGAGGAAATCAAGCAAGCCATTCCATAAAGCTCAAGAATGGTAAGACAGCAGGATCAGACGACGTGTCTGGTGAACTTATCAAATATGGTGGGAAAGCGTTGTGGTATTATATGTACGAACTAGTAGACCACATATGGAACAACGAAGTAATGCCACAGAAGAATGGAAGCGTGCGGTAATAGTGCCAATATCACAAGATGGGAGTCATATGATGGGTTGTGCGAAATACAGGGGAATTTCATTGTTGAATACAACATAAAAGGTATTCGCTTATTCGTTGTACCAACGACTTTTACCGGACATGCGGAAGAAGTTGTTTATGAATATCAATGCGGATCAATCCACAATGATCGTTCAACAACGGATCAGCTGTTTGTTATAAGACAGATTATGGAATTCAGTGCAAGGAATTCAACGTAGAGACGCACCATCTGTTTGTTGATTTTAAACCCGCACAAACGACAGTGTGTTATACGAGAAAAGTTATGGCGTACGATGGAAGAATTCGGTTATCCACAAAAAGTGATAAATGTATCAAAATTAACGGTGTCGCAGGTTACAGCACAGGTACAAATAAGAGGTATCAAATCGGATGCGTTTGAAACCATTAACGGGGAACGGCATTGCTACGTTACTCTTTAATATTAAATTGGAAATTGTATCCGGTGGAACTGCCATTAACACCAGCAACAACACCATTTTTACCTTATCCACACAATTACTCCGCGGTTATACTGATGACATTGGTGTGGTGGGTAGAAATGTGATGGGTGCCGTTAAAGAAGCGTTCACATGTTGCTTGAACGGTGGGAGCTTTGAAAGTGGAATTCGAAGACCAAGTATATCATCGCTCCACGCATTAAGACATTTAGAACAAAACACCAACAAATGGGTTAAAAACAATTCGAAACGGTTTATAGGTTCCTTTCCTATCTTGGCAGCCAAATTACCAATGATAATGATATTAGTGATGAAGTGCCAGAATTCCAGAATTGCATCGGGAAATAAAGAGAAAAAGTTTGAGAAAAATGTTTCTAATTCTAAGACATTGAGAATAAAACAACTAAAAGTAAAGCTTTATCGCAGGCACTGACAATTGTTAGGTATGGGTCGGAAGCGTAGTACATTGCAGAAGCGAATGAAGGTCTCAGGGGTTTTGAAGATAAAATCCTACGAGTCATTCATGGGTTGACAAGGAAAAATGGACGATGGCGTTTCCGGATGGTGGTAAATAGGGCCCGGGCTGCTTGAGGACGCTAAAACCAATTGTAGTTTGTAAGCCCGTCTAAGTAAGTTAGAATAACCTCCTCCTCCTCCTCATTATATAAAACTTACCGTTCATGAATTTGTTTTGTAAAATTTAAACGTTGACGTTCCATTTCTTCACGTACCATTAACAATTCTTGCTGTTGTCCTTTTATATTATTTTCCAATTGCATTCCCTTATATTGTTCATTTTTTAATTGTTCCATTAACGATTGGTATTTTTGTTCGGCATCGCATTGATATTGCCATTTTTCATTTTCACATTGTTCTAATACATTTTTTAATCCACAAAATTCCGTTGTTATCCGTTGAATTTCATGTAATAAATTTTGATTATCAATTTTTAATTGATGAAATAATTCATTTGATTTATTATTATTATTATTATTATTATTATCATCAGGGTGATGGTTCGTCGGATCCTCATTTCCATTATTAAAATCCGCATTTTGTTGTTGGTGATTTATTTGTGGGGTATTTTTTGTACATTTTAATTGTTCTATGAGATTTTCTTTTTGTTGTAATGTAATTTGTGCACGTGAACGATATTGTTGTAATTCCATTTTGACACGTTCCAATTCCGAATTGGTTGCCATCAATTTTTCATTTAATTCATTTTCAATTTGGTGCATTTGTGAAACGGTTGATTCCAGTCCCGATATTGATTTAATCAAATTTGCATTTTTATTTTCTAATAATTTGTACCTGAAAAAATAAACAAATTTCATTTAGAAATTAATTGGTTGGTTTGGATTGGAATCAAAATAGGGTAGGCAACAGAAATGGTCGCTGACCACCCAGTGTTGGAACCGTTGAGTTATTGATCATGAGTGCTCCACGTGGTAGTCAACGCGGTAACTGAAGGATTCATTCCGAATCATTCAGGATAAAATTGTTACTACGAATCTCATGCGGTTGGTTGCCCGTTGGCTTATTACCGGCACCGTAAAAATAACAAATTATAACGGCAGTGTCTCGGACAGGACACGGAAACACAACACAACACGGAAAGAAAACGGAAACGACTCAAGGCAACCGAATAAGAACAATGATTTAAAACTAGCGTCATGGAACGTCAGAACAATACTGCCGGCGGGCGGTTTGAAAACTCTGATGATTGATTGCTTAAAGAAAGTTAAGGTGGACATAACAGCGGTCTAAAAAAACCCGGTGGCCTGGAAAGAACTTCTTATCCAGTAAGGAATAAAAAATTCTACTACAGCGATCCAATAAAACAGGTTTGTTGGGCACCATCTTTATTGTGATGTGGGTTAGAATCGGTCATTGATTTCAAACCCATAGATCAAAGATTTCGTACACTACGGACAAAGGCAACACTTTTTCAATGAAACATTTACAAACGTTCATGTCGCAACAGAAAATACAAAGATGCAGATATGAAGGATATGTTTTACGAATAGCTTAATCGGTTTTACTATAAAGCGCCCAGTCGTGACATTAAAATTTTGCTTGGTGATTTTAATGCGCAGGAGAGTAGTTGATAAATTGTATATCGACCGTCAATAGGTCATCTTATCCTGCATAATCACTGCAATAATAACGGGGAACGTTTAGTCGATTTCATAATAACAAACAATATGATAATAGCCAGCAAACGTTTTCCACTTAAGAACATACACAAAGGATCATGGTATTCACCCGAAATAAAAACAACGAACGAGACCACGTATTTATTGACAGTCGTCATGCGTCCCCGAAATACGGGATTTAAGGAACTGTACGGGGCCTAACATTGATAGTGATCATTATCTCGTAAGAGATTTGTTCAGATATCGTGTTAGCTTAAAATCGCTTAAAAAAGTCATTGCGAAAGGATTAAATTTGGAAAATCTCAAAAATGATCAAGTAAAATAACAGCACAAGTATAAATTGGTGGAGTTAATTGTATTCGAACAGATCTGGATCAACAACAAAACACGTGTAATGATAAGTGGAATCGATTATGTTATTGTATAAAAACGGCGGCAACGGAGATGGTAAAGTGGAAACGGACTGGTGTGGTCAGAAATGTATGGTTCGATGTTGAATGCAAAATGGCTCATGCAGAAAAGAACCAAGCGCGTTTAAAATATCTTCAGTGCGTCACGCAAACTGCCATGGATTATGGGTACCGAACCAAAAGATCCATTGAACGCAAATTATTCCGAAATATGAAAATGCGTCATGAGCAGGATATTTTGGGGGATATAAACAGACTGCACGGGATGAATGGCAGTAAACATTTGTACAGGATAATTGTGGCGGATGAAAGGGCCATCGCGAGCGTATTTTAAAGATCGAATTACAGCAAGCAACCCAAGTGGTAGAAATGAAATAAACGAACTTTCGTACTAAACTGCACAAACCATTTTAATTTCGGAACCAACATATGAGAAAACCAGAGAGTCATTCTGAAGCTCTAGAATAAAGAAAGGTCGCAGAGCCGCGATTCTATTGAAAAGTGACTATTTTTAGTGAGTGACTTCGAAGGACTCATAATTATTGTGAGTTCATTCAAATAAGTCACCGGTATTCTGTATGAAAAATTGGCCTTTTTTTTAATTATATTAATTATTATTATTATCAATAAACAAAAAATAATGACTGTTTTTGGAAAAAAACTCAATATTATAATTTATTAGTATTTAAAATTTATGCGTATATGATGATTTTATTAAAAAAAATATATATGAAGTCACTGACGACTCACACATTTTTATTTTAGTGACTATTTTTTTTACTCAAATTGTTCCCCTTTAATTCATTCGAAATTAAAAATTTCCAAAATATGACGAAATAGTCATGTCACTAACGAGTCACTTTTCAATAGAATCGCGGCTCAGGATCTGACGGCGTACAAAGTGAACTCTTAAAATGTGGTGGGGATGTATTGTGGAATAGTATACACTAGCTAATTGTGCATGTTTGGAACTATGAGGTTATACCACAGGAGTGGAAGCTTGCTTATATTGTGCCAATACATAAGAAGGGAGACAGGATGGATTCTGCCAACTATCAGGGAATTTCGTTGCTGAATGCATCTTATTAGGAACTCGCTTATGAGTGTTGCATACGCGCCTTTTGCCATATGCGGAGAAAGTCATCGGTGAATGCCAATCTGGATTTCGTAATGATCGCTCAACAACTAATCAACCGTTCGTCATACGACAGATAATGGAAAAGTGTAGGAAGTTCAACTTAGAAACACATCACTTGTTTGTTGATTTTTAAGCCGCACAAACGAAAGTATTATTAGGGAAAAATTATGGCGCACAATGGGGGAGTTTGGTTTGCCCCAAAAATTGATAGCCATCTCATTTAATTTAACATTTAACATTGACGCAAGTAACATCTCAGGTGCAAATAAGGGTTATCAAATCGGATGAGTTTGAAACCATTAACGGAATTCGGCTGAGGGGATCCTTTGGCTACATTATTTTTCAATGTCATATTGAAAAAATGTATGAGAAGGACGACCATTTGAAAACCAACAGCACAATTTTTACCTAATTTGCTCAATTACTCGGCCGATATGCCTATTTTGTTATGAGATTAGAATACACATTATTATAATGAATAAATAAATAAATAAATATGCCGATGAAATCGACATAGTGGGTATAGAAATATGGGTGCCGTTTAAGAAGCGTTCTTACTGTTGGAACGTGAAGCTTCGGAAATGGGATTAAAAAGGTAAACGAGGAGAAAATCAAGTATACGATCGCAACTAAGAATAGTAGGTTTATGCCACAACACATCAAAGCGTAAAAATTGGTCAGAATAAATACGAAACGGCGGAGGAGTTTACTTAACTTGGATGCCACACAAACAATGAAAATAATATTGCTGATGAGTTCAATAGCGGACTCATTTAGGAAACAAAGTCTTTTACGGTTTACGAAAGATGCTGTTCTCGTAAGACATTGAGTAAAATATTGAAAGTAAGGTTATAACAAACACTGGTTCGACTAATTGTCACCAATACGGTTCCGAAACGTGGTACATGACATGACCGGGGGGAGGGGGGGGGGGGGGGGGGTTTCGAAAAATACTCATCTTTGGATCGACAAAGGAAAAAGGACGGGTGGCGTAGGCGAAACGACCATGAACAGTATATAAAATATATGGCGAACCCGACATTGTTCGGTTTATCAAGATTGGTCGCTTGTGGTGGATTGGGCATGTGGTGCGTATGGATGGCGAAGGTATACCGTCAAAAATGCTGGACGGCAAACGGCAAGTGGATCATGGAGCATTGGAAGACCGCCACGGGGAAGGTGGAAAGATGAAGTTAAAGGGGACCATCGGGCTCTTAAAGTTTCCGGCTGGCGAACGTTTACGGTAAATGGGTCAGGTTGGAGAAGGCTATTGACGTGAACGCCAAAACCAATTGTAGGTTGTAGGCCCATTAAAGTAAAGTGAGTGTTACATTAATATATTCAAATTCATTTTTAGATATCTATAAAATGACGGGTAGTACAAAATTAGTGCGATTTGAAATTTATTTTTCCATTTTTCTTCAACACAGCATATCGCAAAAAGTTCATGACCCAATTTGTTCGAAATCGAATGAGATCTCTTTTAAAATCTTTAAAATGAATTTGTATCGAAAGAGGTGGTCAGAAACGTTTAAAGATTATTGATTGATACTCACTTTTCAATTTGTTTATTATATTTTTCGCCATCCAAAGAATAATTACTTTCATATTTGGATTTAACATCTTCTACCTTTCCATCACCATCATCTATATCATTATAGCCATCTTCTACATCATCACGGTCATCCTGATCATTATAAGTATTTTGAATATCTGTAGTTTGTTCGCTTTGTAAACTTTCTTGTGAATTGTTGAAGAATTGTTCATCACCATTTTGTATTAATGATATAATGGTAGAATTATTGTTGGTTATTGACAACGGCGACAATTGATTATTTGACTGATTTTTAATAATAAGCGATTCAATTGGCGGTTGATTATCCACTTCATCTTGATCAATGATTATAATACTGCTACTAGTTGCATGATCAAAAACAATTGTATTTTGATGATCTGTTATTTGTTCTTGATTGCTTATTAAACTATTATTATTATTATTATTATTATTAATTTTAATGTTGGACAAATCACTAGCAATTGTGGTTGTTTTTTTATTGATTATTGTTGGTGATGATGATGATGATGATGCATTAGTGATATTGTTGATTGTTGATCCATTAATATTATTATTATTATTATTTGTATTTTTGTTGTTAATTTTTAAATTTGATAATAATGATTTTTTGGGAGTTGCTAATTTAGACTTTTTTGGTGATTCTTCAAATTGTCTATTATTATTAATTAATAATGATGAATGGTTGTTGTTGTTATTATTTTCATGTTTAGATTGTTGTTGAGGGTGCTGTTGCTGTGGTTGTTGTTGTTGTAATACAGTAGCTGCATTTTGATCAATTTTATTTAATATATTTTCAGCTTTTCCTGCTAATTCGGTAAACCACGAGGACATAATTTAAAAAAAAAAAACGTATTTTAAACAGAGATAATTAATTTTATTTTTAATTAATTTAATTAAGGTGTTTTTTTTTTAATAAATAAAAAATGTAAAAAAAAAAAGAAACCAAAATAAAAAACAAAAACAAAATTAAAATAAAAAAAAAAAAATTGTAAAATGTCATCAATTAAAATAAACCATGGAGGAACAGAGCAATGTAATATTCCATGGTTGGACACCAAATCAAAAGTGAAAGTGGTGGGTTTCGATCTTTACTACAAACTTTTACTTTTAAGAAAATCCATATGAATGTGAAGTTTTTATTCGAGATTTTTCCTTAATTTTTCAGTAATTTTTCACACGTATGTAATGATTTATTAAAAAAAACACGTATTAGAAGTTATTGGAAGGGTCAATTTGGAGTTTTTTTATTTATTATCAGTTTTTTTGATCTATTAATAACAAAAACAATAGCATTTCTTTTTCACATCACACGAATCACCCCACAACACTTAAAGTATCGTCGGCCGTTTGTCAAGGTCACGTGTGTGTGTGCCGCGAGTGCGATTGTATGAAACGAACACAAAGTGGGGAAAATAGTGTTGGCTATATATATATTTAGTTATTTTATGTTTGTGAATGAAGTGCCTACGACAAAGTCAACAACCGGCGACAGTGTAGTGGGTGTTGAATGGTGTTGAACTTATGTAAATGGTATGGTGAAAATATCAGTTACACCTGCAACAAACGCTGGCAACGTTAGAACAGCTTTTTAACAACACCCGCACTGTAGTCGGTATTGGTGTATTGATGTGATTGGTGTAAAATGAGAAAAAAACGCTATAACAATAAAAAAAAACGCGTAATACAAAAAAAAACATCTGACATTACGTCATAAAGCAGCTGATTTTCTAATGGTTGGTTGGAAACAAAATACAAATATAACAAAAACAACAACAACAACAACTGGGTAAACAAACAACTTGACGCTATTAAATTATCCATGTGATTATGTAATAAAGTATTCTTTTTGTTTTCGTATTTTTAAAATGAAATACATTTATTTGAAATCATCCCGAATTTATATTTATTAAAATGTCGCATTTCCAAGACTTTAATTTCTCGCTTGGGAGGCACGTACCCTGCGATGAGATGCGAGAGCTTAGGCTGCAATGAACGGAAGGGCTATACTGCGATAGGGAAACGCCTGTCAGAAAGACCTCGGGAGAGCATGTCACTAAGAACTTCAAGATTCCCAGATATAGAGGCGTGTACTCAGATAGTAATATTAATCTTACCATAGCAAAAGGTTTCGCAATAGCTGACCAACCAATCCTCAGTTGCAAGTCTAACAGTACATATGCGCTCGAATTAAAACCAAGAGACGATGAAAGTGTGCAAATGGAATAACGGAACCGCACGTTTACCGTTCCATCTAAGACACAGCGTCGACTGATATTTCAAATACCAAACGGCCAAAAGGCTAAGAGGCCTTTATTCTGAGGGCTTACTTTTAGTCAAGGATTCCTGAGCCTTCGAAACCAATTCTAATTTTTCGACCATCAAAAAACGATTTAATGATTTCCTGGGAAGTAAAATAGATTCAATATTCGGGTCTCAGTACACGGGACGGTATACCTATACTTTAAATCCTCTGGGTGATAAATGTTATTTTAGAATTTACCCAGCTCTTCGCAATCAAAAACATTATGTGCATGTGCAATACTTTCATTTCTATTTCTAACCAATTGTAATTTTGTTTTTTAGTTAAATTTATGTGAGAACACAAAAAAAAATTTAAAACTAATCAATAAATCATTTCTAAATCATAAAAAAGATGACGTAAATAATATAAAAACCAAAACAGGGAAATATCATAAAAAAAAAACCAATTAGTAATAATTTATTTAAAATTAAAAAAGTGAAAATATTTTAAAATAACATTTTTTAATCAAAATCTAAAAAAACAAAAAAAATTAGAATTTTTTATATATAAATACAAAAGAATAAAAATCCATAAAAACAAAATATATGGATCAAAACAATTCAATCAATGATGATATTAACAATAATCATCATCAATTACATCAAGATCACGATGATGACGAAGATGATGATTCCAAAATGAATAGTATTTTATTAAATGAAAACCAAGAATTGTGGATATTTGGATATGGTTCATTAATATGGAAAGTTGATTTTCCAATTGAACGAAAAATTAATGGTCATATCACGGGATTTTTAAGACGTTTCTATCAACACAGTATCGATCATCGTGGTACAAAAGATAAGGTATGAGAGTTGTATATATTAAATTAGGCTAAATTACATTATTCCGGCGCATTTAGTCATGAAAATTTGTAGAGGGTCGAATTTTGTCTAACTTTTGTATTGGAGTTATTGGCGTACTCTTCCCCTTTGGCCAGACGAGGCGGTCAAAGTTTGCATGGGAAAATTTCGTTAAGGGTCATGTGAATCTAAACTTTTGTTCGGGACTTAGTCGGTCCCGGGGAATCAAAATTTGGAAACTCCCAAAACCGCCGCCTAGGGGATATTTTGTTTTAGTACCCAAAGTGGTGGATGGGAGCAATACATACATTTTTTGTTCGGGAACAAGCTTGACCTTGTTTGTCCGGGGGTTGGCTTCAAAGTTTGTTTGGGGATATGTTTTTTTTCTCTAAAGGCCGAATTTCTAGGGGAAGGTGTTGACAGTTATGTCTACACAAACTTTGGTCCAGGACTTAGTCGGTCGAGAAATTGGTTTTGAGAAATTGAGAAATTGGTTTCAAACCGCAAGAATTAGGTCTACGGGAAATGATATGTTAAAGAACGCATTGGAAAGCATACCCCTTGGGTGATGTTGAAACTGCTTAATTTAATTATTTACTATAATTAATTTGAAATTTCCCCATGCAAACTTTGACTCAATCGCATGGCCAGAAGGGAAGAATCCGCCACTAAGTCCAGAACAAAAGTTGGTCGGGATACGGCCCTCTACAAATGTGCATACTCAAAATTGAATTTGGAGTTTGTATTTGCACCGGATATGTGTAGTTTTACCATAAATTATCAAGAAAAATGTTTAAACATTTGTATTTTTAGTGGGGTTTTTACCATAAAAAAGGGTTTTTTTTTTATTTAGCATGCGATTTAATTAATGTAACAAATAAATTGATAATACAATAGTTAGGCTTGCCAGGCAATTTTTCCAAAAAATCGCGGATTGTACTAAAACAATATTCTTTTTGTCATCTGCATTGCAACATCTTATCATCCATGGATCAGAGAATTGATTTTTAATCCCATTTTGTTATTGAGGTTTTGTAAGTTTTTCCCGGAAATTCGGGACCAGATGTCCTGATAATGTAACAAATGTAAACGAAAAAAACGGTCATTCATTTTCTTTGTTCTATGAAAGTCTCTGTGAAAGTCGCCTAGGAAAATCTCTGTGAAATACACGGAGAACTTAACTTGTCGAATTCTAAATGAATTTAACAAAATTCCCAACCAAACGAAAATGCCTACGTCTGGCATGACCACAATATAATTATTATTGTTATTGAGTGCGCAATAAATAAACTTATCTATTTTTTAATTTTTTTATTCATAAAATTACAGCCAGGACGTGTTTGTACATTAATACCATCCGATGGAAAAGATGCCGTTGTTTGGGGTGTAGCCTATAAAATATCAAATGATAAAAAATTACAAGTATTAAAACATTTGGATTATCGTGAAAAAAATGGTTATAAACGTCATTTGGTAACCTTTTATCCATATTCAAAATATCCGTCAACGCATCAATCGCCACCGCCACCGCCATCATCAACCGAAGCACCACAATCAAATGAGATTCGTAAAAATTCATCATCAATAAGGGATGATAGTAAAATAAACGTAAATCATGTACCGGACGATTCGAATGCAACAACAAAAATTATTAATAATGTATTACTTTATGTGGCAACCGAAGAAAATGATTCGTTTGCCGGTGGTAATAATGGTCAATGTGAATTATCCGTAATAGCACAACAAATTGTAAATGCTGTTGGACCAAGTGGTACAAATCGTGAATATATATACAACTTAGGTGATTCAATGCGTACACTTTATCCAAATGAATGTGATGAGCATTTATTTACATTGGAAAATTTAGTAAAAAAATTGGATACTACACAATGAGAATGAATCGTACACGTAATTGCCCTGACTACACTTTTGGCACACTTTTATGTTTCACACAAACTTCAAAAAAAAAAATTTAGAGGCTCGTTTTTTTTTCTACTCTATATTATTGTTTATTTTTATAATTATATTAATTAGTTTTCCTTTTATGATGTGATGTTTTTTATATATATATATATGACATATAAATATATATATATATATATATATATATATATTTTATTTCGGTAATTTGAAAAAAAAACTATGAATTTTTTACTTTTTATTTTCTTCATAATCCATAACTTCTTTGATGGCTTTCAGTGAATGTTCGGTTGTTGTTAAAATTTCATTTAAAATTATATCTTCAAGTATCCTGTGATGAAATGATGAAATATAATTATAATTAAATGCAAAAATTGGTCTAAATATCAAAAAAAAAAAAAAAAAATAAGGGAATGGGACCTGCTATGCAAATGGACTTAGCCATTGCCCATGATGCCCAAAAATAGTTCACGGGTGGGGTCAAATATACGTCCGGAATATACGGCCGTATATTCATAGATGTTCTCATAGCATTTTTTTAAGTGGATATGCAACTGAATTCCAAGCGACCAAGAGACATACGCGATTAAAATAGCAACGGACACAATCAGTGCTATCAGGTGGGCTGAAACATAAATGGCGCTCCATGCATTCAATCCATATGATTTTTAGTTAGCCCTAACCTTCAAAAGATACGTGTATAAATATGACCGTTGTCGAACTATTAGTTTATGAGAGATATAGCATTTTGAGTGACGCAACTTGTGTTAGTTTAAAAACAAATGGATAAAAAGGAATTTGGTGTGTTAATAAAGCATTGCTTTTTGGGGAAAAAAATTACTGTTGAAGCCAAGGCTGTTGGCTTGATAAACATTATTCGAACTCTGAACCAGGAAAATCAACCGTTGAGATGTGGTTTGCTAAGTTTAAACGAGGCGAATTGAGTACCGAGGACGATGCACCCAGTGGATGCTCCAAAGAGGCTGTTACCGACGAAAACACCAAAACAGTCTGCAAAATAATTTTGGATAACCGTAAAGTGAAGTTGATCGAGATGCTGACACTCCAAAGATATCAAAGGAACGTGTTGGGCGTATCGTGAATGAATATTTGGGATACGAAAGCTGTTTACAAATTGGGTGCCTCGCGCGCTCACAATGGATCAAAAACAACAATGAAAACAATGGAAAAATTGCATGATTTGAGCTTCGAATTGCTGCCGCATTCACCGTATTCTCCATATCTGGCCACCAGCCAGCGACCTGTTTTCCCGTTCTCAGACCTTAAGCGAATGTTCGCTGGAAACAAATTTAGCGCCGATGAAGTGGTAATCGCTGAAACTGAGGTTTATTTTGAGGCTAAATACAAATCGTATTATAAAAATGATATAGCAAAATTGTATAAAGGCTATAATCGTTGTATCGTCCCCGAATGCCACTAATTGAAAAATAATATCAAATTTTATCAAAAAAATTTTTTTTCTTTGTTAGCCGTTTCTTTGTTATGAATCGGATTCATACCAATATACTCTCTGATAGCCAGCCTTGTCATTGATGGCACTTCAGTAAAACAGTTTCAACTGCAAATTGGTCTTCGAATGTCACGAAGTCCTAAATGAGAGTTGGCAAACAAGCGTTATGCTGTTAAAGTCATCTGAATCTTGGCACATATGGGGAACAAAAAAGGGCGAGAAGGCGTCGGCAAACTGGCAAAAATTACATACGTTGGTTGGTTCCTCGCCCTTCTGTGGATTTACCAGGCAAGATTAGGTGGAAGCAAATGAATTGTGGTCCAACGAATAGGTTAAATAGGTTAGAATAGGTTACTGGGGTAATATCAGGAGCCTTTGGGCATTCAAATCAAATTCTTTTATATAAATGACAAAGAGCGCTGAGCAAATACTGAATTTATCGAGAGAACATCTTAAGGACACCTTCTGCTGGGCTCACACGGAACATGAACCGTGTAACCACCACCTCAAAAATAGATAGGATTCGTTGACAACGATCAGATTCTGCAACAAGAATTGTGAGACTATGGGCACATACTCGCAAAATGTCCAGAGCTCAAAATAAAGATATTTTAATCATCTTTCATACCACCGAATAAATTGAAATTAATTGTATATTGAGAAGGATCAAGGGGTGGTAAAATGTTTGTTTTTTTTTCATTTTAGATGTGGAATAGGTCTGTAAAGGGTTAACTGAATTTTCAAAGCCGCAAATTAAAGCTAAAAGTAACATGTAAGCAGCTCTCTTGTTTATTAGCCTATAAGTGGCATATCCTGTGATGCGTTTCGCATCAAACAAGTGATTTGTTATAATACAAGCAGTTTCCACATCACCTAAGGGTGATGCTTATCAGTGCGTTTTTTTATATGTTATCTCCCATAGCCATTGCATGCATGAGTATTGTAATATATTCGGAAGGGGGGTGAGCGCCAAAAAATTATAATGGTTATTTTATCCCTTCAACATAAGCTTTCGATTACGATTCGGGTATCCTCAATGGGCACAGCTCAGGTTCCGCTAAACTATACTTCAGCCAGAAGGCGATATCTAGGAAAAAACTTTCATAGTGAAAGTGAATATAAAAACCTTTAAAAGTTAAAAGCGGTCATCAATTACCTAATTGGTGACGGCCCATGACTAAAGGTTTATTCCTTTAGTATTCATGAGTAAAATAGGAATAAATAAGAGTATCTTAGACCTCAACTCCGAGGTTATAGTCGGTATGGGCCGTCCTAGTGACGGGAGTACGGCACACCGTCTGTAAATGGATTTCCACTTCCAAGAAAAAAAAGTGCCAAAATTGGATGAATAGTAAACAGATAACTCTTCATTGAACAAACTTTGTATTCAACGAGTGTTTTTTTTATTTGTAGCTCCTTTGTTTTATAAAAAAGAAATTAGCTATATTAAAAAAAAACCTCTATTCAACGAGTATTTTCTGTATTTTTTCAGTGCCTTGAAAAATTGTTGAATAAAGAGTTAACGTTAATGCTCCTAGCAGTATTTAAAAAGGCGCCCTACTGAAAAAAGCGCCCCAACCAAGTGCAACGTTTGCATGTATAAAAGGGCCAATCCTGGGGCTACTGTGTTGTATGAATGATTAACAACAATATATTCAAGAGTAATGAATGTTGTTTTTGTTAGAATTAAAGAATTAAATTTTATATTTAAAAAAAAAAAAACACTTACCCAGATTTTGTTTGATCTACTTTTAATTCTTCATATAATAATGCTAAATTTTGTTCTTGTGTTTTGTTAAATTTTAAATCAACGCATTCTTTCATTAATTTACATTTTTCCAATTTTGTGTCGGCTAATTGTTTTATTAATGTTTGACGTTTTTCCTCCAACCCAATAATCCGATCATTCATTTCAACTATATCTTTATTGATATCCAAACCATTATTATTATTATTATTACTATTATTCTGCTGTGTACGATGTTTTTGTGTTAATTTTTCAAATTCAATTAATGGTTTATTTAATTTAATTATTTCTTCTTTTAATGCCCTTTCAATTGCTTTGCGTTCTAAATATGAAAGTCGGTATAGATTATTTGTATTGGAATTCGTACTGCTGGTGGTGGTCGTCGTTGTGGCGGTTTCCATTTCATCATTTTTTGAGGATTGTAATTTTTCTAAACCTAACGTGAGGTATTTTTATTTTGTAATGTAATATAATTGAAATCAACCGTTTTATAATAAAAACAAAAAATGAACTTAAAAAATAGGATATATACCTAATAAAAGTGTATGGTCATCCAATTTGGAATAGTCTATAAAATGTAATTGTTCGATTATTTTTTTAATTTTTAATTTACTTTCGGTACTAGATAATTCCAAACATCTATCAATTTGGTGGATGTTTTTCAATGCACGAATTATCAATTGATAAGAATGGAATTTTTCAATTTCATTTTGATGTTGTTGTTGTTGTTGTTGATTTATAGACATATTATTTATAATATTTTGTATGTTAAATTAAATTGTTTAATTATTAATTAATTAATTAACGAAATTCTTATATTTTTATTCAAAATTTTCTTTGGAAAAATAAAAAAAATTAAAAAACTGTTCAAATAAAATTGAAATCAAAACATAAACAAACGATTTTTTTTTTTTGAAAATATTTCATATAAATTACATGTGAAATGAAGTTTGTCATTTAAAAAAAATTAGTAATATTTTGGAATTAATAATCGTATAATTTTTTTTTTCACAATTTCCAGATAATCACCTATTATTAAAAGAATTGTAGAAATAAAATAGTAAATGAATTTTATATTAAAATATTTAACCACCAAAATAAATTCGAACATGCTGCGAAAATTGACTTGAGAGATTCCACTCGTCTTGGTCCACTCAACCTTACTTTTTCGATTGTCTTTTAGTGGGGAAAAAAACAAGATTTGTTGAAAATTGGTAAAGAATTACAAAAGTTATCCGACGGAAAAAGTTAAAATAAATTCATATCGCGTTCGATTCCGAAAAGAAAATCCAAGGTAAAAAATTTTGGCTGAACTACAGAGTACCGGCGAACGAACCAAACTCAATTTTGAGTATTCACATTTATAGAGGATCTTATCCTGACCAACTTTTGTTCTGTAGTTAGTGGCGGCCTCTTCTCCTCTGGCCCGTGGAAGACGTCAAAATTTGTTTGTGAAAATGTTGAATTTCCCCTCCAGAGGGGAAATTTGGTGGGGAAGTTGTTAAGGGCCATGGGTATCTAAACTTTTGTTCGGGACT
The DNA here is from genome assembly GCA_958336335.1 of Dilophus febrilis. Lineage (NCBI taxonomy): Eukaryota > Metazoa > Arthropoda > Insecta > Diptera > Bibionidae > Dilophus > Dilophus febrilis. The sequence goes on from OY284470.1 coordinate 36,956,497, forward strand.
TACTCGGCCCCGTCTTCTCTTTGGCCATGGGAGGGGAAACCAAATTTGGAAAATCTCAAAATCCAAAAAAGTTCCGCCCAGGGAATTTTTTTGTTTTAGTATCTGAAGTGGTTTTAGTATCTGAGGTGAAGTGGAAGAAGGGTTCAGTACAAACATTTTTTGTTCTGGACAGTGCTTAGATCCATTTTTTCCCAAACAAAACAATATAATCCCTTTAAAAATGTAATTTTTTGGAATTCGGTATTTTTTAAAGTTTATAATACCCCCCCCCCCCCCCCATAGCCATAGGAAGTTGGAAGGAAGTGACTAAGACTATTTCCCCAAAAAATTATCGTTTCCGAAGGGAAAACACGAAAAAAAAATTTACCCATACAAATTTTGAAGTCTCCCCTGGCCAAACGAGAACGCAATCAGGCGGAACGCAAAGTCATTAAGGATTACAACTCCCGAAACTTTTGTTCTGGAATTTGACACCGAAAATTGATGGGGGTACACAAAACAAACAATATGTGCCATAGAACTGTTTTTTTCTTATTCAGAGGAAGCGAACAAAAATTCCTCAAAAATTAACGAAAGCACGTAAATTGATTGATTCTTACCGTAATAACGCATTATCCTTTTAAGAATGATATTTTTAACTGTGTTTGATGACCAACAATTCTTCAGGTGTGGTGGTCCTTAACCAAATTCCGTACCAAATTTCCCTGACCGGAGAGGAAATAAACAAAAGTCCCATATAATCTTTCCGCTGTTCACCTGGGCAAACGGCCCGCCCAAGTAGAACCGATTTCTGAATTACAGCTGTTACAACGTTGTCTCAGCTACATTGCTCAGCTTTATAGTTGTGGCAGCAAGATCCCAACCATAACATTAAAACGTTGTGACAAAGTTATTTCAGCCAAATAGGAGCGCTCTTTTTCTGCTGCCAAAACGTTGCCATTACCATTTGGCTGTGGCTGCGGATGCCTATATTCAGACAATTGTCAAACAGTTAGCTGTGGCTTAATTTTGCCTGTGAGTCAGCCAATAGGTGCTCTAAACCGCATTTGGCTGACCCGGCCGCATCAAAAATTAAAGTTAAAAGTTAATTTTTTTTCCAAAAAAATTTTTTTTATTAGATTTTTTTTTAATTTAATTTTTTTTAATATAACTTTTTTTACATTTTTTATTTACATATTTTATTATAATAGATTATTATTAAATTATATTATATTATATTGCTTTATTATTTTATTTTTTATATAAATTTTACCACTTACATTTTTTTCTGAGTGAGACCTGATGAATTCGAACCCGGGTCCTTCGTCTGATCATATTGGTACGCTAACAGTTGTGCTATATGGTTGCTCGTATATATGGTTGCTATTTAGGCGATAATATTCTTTTCACAATTTTAGCTGCCAAAAATACTATTTTTCAGCTAAAGAGCTTTAAATGCCTGGATTATTCCTGGACTTTAGCTGAAAATTCGTAGCAGTGTGTTAAGCAGCATTTATACACATAGTGTTTATGGCTTTGTTTATGCCATCGATTTAGCCTAGCCTAATTTAAGCTAGTCTTATTTAATTGAGGTCATGCGTATTTTGAAATATAATGTTTGCAAATTTAATCCGATATTTGTCTGATTTGGCAACTATATTTATTTCAGATCAGCGAATTTTCTGTAAATACAGATCAGCTTCAGATAATTAGTTGTAGGGGCTATTTTGCTTTATTTTAGAGGTTTAATTGCTTATTTCTTGGCTGCCATTTACACTAATTCAGCATAATATCTGTCTCAGTAAAATAGCTGAAAACTGTATTACTTCGGATAGGTTGCCATCGACAAAATATCAGCAATATTTCTGTTGCTGCGAAATAATCTACAAATTAAGATTCTAAAACCCTGCCGCAGCCAAAAAATATTTCCATAATTCAGCTTTAAAAGAGTTACTAAAATTCAGCTAATTTATGTCTGCCACTACGTTCTTGCAGCAATTTTTTTTCTGCAGAAACTAAATCCTCTATCGGGTTCTACTTGGGCGATAAGACAAAAAATTCTATAGCACAAATTGTTTGTTTAGAGTACATCCCATCAATTTATGGTTTTAAACTAAAAAAAAAATTTTGCGGAACATTTTGATTTTTAACGTATTTTAACAATTTTCAATGGCCAGAACTACCTCGCGTGAGGGCGCCTCCCAAACAAAAGTTTGAGGGGGATAAGCCTTAACAATTTCTGTCCAAAATATCCACCCCCCCCCCCCCCCCGCAGCGGAAATTAAAAATTATTCCTTATAAACTTACCACCCCCTACAACCCTGGTGAGGAGAGAGAGTTCGCAATTAAGTCCAGAATAAAAGTTGGTCTAAAAAGAAATGACCATATTTGCAATCTATTCGATTACCATAGGAGTAGGTTAGTTAGTAGGTAAGAGTAGAAAATAATAGATTTTTCTGCGCTGAACTACATCCTACTGATAGCAAAGAAAGAGTTCGGGATAGATACAATTTTTACTCTTACTCCAACAATTTCTACGCTACGGTATTGAATGGAACGCGGCTAATAATATATCTAATAAAATTTAAACGAAAACAAAAGACAAACCGGATCATATACAGCGAGAAAAATACGAATTGAACATAAACAAATTCAAAATTAATATTTCGACCTTGAAAAAAGGAAGCCGAAAAATTTATTTTTCTTTTAAATGTTTATTTATCTTATTTATTTAATATTTTATTAACTAATTATCAATTAATTACTTTTTTGTTTTAAGACAAAAATATACTTTTAAAAAATAAAATAAAAAAAAAATATTATAATAGCTACAAAAAACAGTAATAATAAATTCCTTGTTTTGCTGATTGATTCATTGCGCGGTTTGTTTTGCAGATTGAACGTTCGAATTGGGAAAAATTAATTAAAAAAGGATAAGTTCGAAAAAAAACCCATCAATAAAGATTGTGGAACGGCAGATAAGCATTATCAAAAGGTAATTTATAATTATTAATTTACAATTTGTTCTATATTTTTATGCGTTTTTTTTTTCATCATCTACATATAGTATCCCAATTTTACGTTGTTATTTTTGTATTTACAATAAGAGAGTTATTTTGTATTGAAACCTTCCTATTTGAAATAATATATTGTTCAGGTAATATAATACAACTAAAATCTAAATATACGTGTCGTTCAATGTACATTTTGTAATACCAAATCCATATTCGTTTATTTCATTAACATAAGTATATTATAAACTAATCAAAAAATATACCTGCGATAACAAAATTAATGTGTGTTAGTATACTACAAATATTTTGAATGGATATATACCCACAGATCGATAACCACCGGTCGGTTCATCAGTGTGTAAATGAAAAAAATTGATAACAAACAATATTTAATATAATCCTATACAATATAATTAGTAATATTATTGATTAAGAAAGAATATTATTACAAAAATTTTATCTTAATTTTTTATAATATAATTTTTAGACACGTAGTTACACATCGCAATTATATATTTTGTTGGAAAAAAAGATCGTGTTACAATAAAAAAACGTTTATATTGTAATTAAATTTGGAATATTTTGATCGTTGTGATTTAAATATAATAAAGTTAATGTTAATAGAAATTAATAAATAATTGATTACGCACGATGAATATTTTACAAAAATTAATCATTATTTTTGTAATAAATTGTTTTATTATAAATACAATACTAATATGTGATGCCGCCCGCCAACAAGAAGAAGATCCTATTGATTCATCAGAAGAAGATACTGAGGATGCGGCTGATGGTAGTACCGAAGATGATGGATCCATTGGTGTAGATCCAAATATGATCAATGATAAGATTTGTATCCTTTTTTTTTTAAAACCATTTGCATCGCATTTTAGATCACTTTTTTTTATTGAGCGTGTGTACCTTAAGCAGCTTCGAGTTTAATCCCCATAATATACTACACTTCAATCCATTCCATTCCAACGCCATTTGATTAAAACATTTGGGCAATTATAATTGGACATTTTTTCATTTTATAATCCTTAACTTAAAATATTATTATATCTATAGATCAAAAATTATTTGAATCACGTCGTGATGAACATAAAATATTATTAGATCATTTTCTAGAGAAAGATAATTATGAAGCAAAATATAAACTATTAACAATTGGATTAAATAAAATTTTAACGGTAAGAATATTTTATTTATTTAAATATATCATCTAAAACCATCTCCTCTGTCCCACCTCAACCTTAACAATAAGTAAAATATCTTTTCTTTTTTTCTTTTTTTTTGCTTTAAATTTGCATAGGTTATTAACGAAAGTAAATCATTAATTGAAACGGCTAAATATGTACCAACAAAGGCGGTGCCAAAAGATGAACGATTTTTTGAGGCTATATCACAAATATTAGAAAATACATGTTTATTTGGTGATTTAGTATTACATTTACCGGATATGGCTTATGAGATATTGGAAAAGTCAAAACAACAAAGTACATGGCGTGATGAAATGAATTGGGCATTGGATTACATTAAACCGTATTATAAAAATGTTATTGATAAAAAAACACAAAAAATGTTATCGTTATTCGATCAAGAAATGAATCCTGAACGAAGAACTGATGATTTTATAAATCCATATTTAAAAAGTAATCAAGAGGAAGTCGAAGATTTAGCAAAAAAATTGGCGAAAAAAACGGAAAAATCAAAAAAGAAAAAAAAGGGCCCATCATTAGGTGGTGGTGGTGGTGGTGATGATAAAAAATCCACAGATAAAACTGAATTATAAAATGAAAATTATATACTTAAGAAGTGTCTGTGAAAATGTTTTTTTTATGTTGTAATAAAATTGTTATTTTATTTTTATTGTACTTTTTGTTTTTTTGTTTTTTTTTTTTCATTTCTTCATATATTTACTTTTATTTATAATAATTTATTATAAAAGGAAATAATTAATTGGTTTTTTTTTCTGGGTTTGTTTGTTTTTTTTTCTTCTATTTATATAAAAATTCAATACAATTTTTGCTTTTATGTTTATAATAATTTATAAACATATGAGATGCAAATTAATAATAATTATTATTATAAAAAAATTTAATTCATATTAAAAAAAAAAAAAATTATTGATAAGACAAAGCACTATACTCACACACGCACACACACAATCACACTTGACTATTTTATAACTGTTAAATCATCATGATCGATTATCAGTATTTGGTGCAATTTTTTGGGCTACCAATTTACCATAACCACCTCGTCCTGAATCATAATCTGTACGATATTCATCTCGTACTTGACCACCCGATTTACCACGTCCATATTGACGACCCTCAATAAAACCGGCATCAAAGTCAACACGTACAATTCGATCATCCAATCGTGTCCCATTTATGTATCGCATTGCATTTTCGGCATCACCACGCATATAATATTCAATGAAACAAAAACCACATGGGGTTTTCTTAAATTTATCTAAACCCATTACAATACGTCGAATATCACCGCATCTGGCAAATAATTCATGAATTTGTTCTTCGGTTGTATAAAATGCCAAATTTCCTACATACAATGTTGTTGTTAATTTTAATATTTTTTCTTGTTCATTACGTGATCCCTATAAATAAAATTAATAATTTTATAAGAATTATTAATTAATAAAAAATAATTAATATAAATATTAAATAGCACAAAATTATCAACACCACAAAAAAAAAAAAAAAAGAAAAACAATCAAAACAAACCTTAAAGTGTTGATCACGATATGAACTTAATTCAACCGATGCTGTTGCCATTCTCGTCGTCTGATTTGTATTTTTGCTTTTATTTTTAATTTAAGAGAAATACTTAAATGTTTCTATTAGTTTTAATTATTTTCTTTTTTTTTTTTTATTATTTAATATATATTTAATATTAATTATTATAATTAAAATTATCAAAAATATTACATTTCTTTTTTTAGTTCAACAAAAATATTTCTAGTTTGCCACCAACCATGCATTCATTCGTTCGTCGGCAACAAAATTAATAACAACATAATAAAAACAAAATAGAAAATATACGAAAAAGCGTATGCGCAACGCAATGCGTTTGTTGGCGTTTTTTTTTGTGTGTTTATTTTAAAATTTGACAACATTGCAAAATGTCGAAAATATATGCCGAGGCGAATATTTTTGTGGATAATGCAAAATTTAATTAAAATTAATGGTGTGTTCATTTTTATGGATTTTGATTGGCACAAAAAAAATTAATCCTTTTATTATCTAAATCAATTCGGTGCCTGTGGCTGAATTCCATTTCAAAATTTAGAATGCTAATGACTAAATACTAATGTAGTCTACTATGCAAAATACTAATGCTAAATACTTAATTCCCCTACTTTAATGTCAAAAATTTTGTCATTAGCACTCTAAATTTCGAAATGGAATCCAGCCTGTGTAGTATATGATCTGGCAGGGGAAATTTATCTGAGATAACTTTTGTTTTTTGTGAATTTTATGAGGAAAAAGGAATTTTCCTTTTAAAAATTATTTCTAATCGAATGCTAAAACTAATAAATAATTAAATAAAATATATTTTTAAAAGGAAAATTTCTTTTTCCTCGTAAAATTCACAAAAAAAAATAAGTTATCTCAGATAATTTTCCCCTGCCAGATCTACACCGGTACCATCAATTCTATCTTTCTAAAAATCTCCATTTTTAGAAAGATTTAGGTACGTTTCGTGCACGTTGTAAATGGATCGTTGTAAATTTAATTTTTGTGTTTAATATTTGTGTGCGTGTGAGTAAAAAAAGTAAAAAGAGTAAAAAAAAGTTGTTGAGAAAAATATTTCAATGCAAATAGTGCAATAAAATTTTTGTTCTCTCAATATTTATTGAAATTTGAGAAAATATCATAATTTACAACGAAAATATTTAACCAAATATATAAATCGGTTGTAAATTTCAATTTACAACCACCTATACAACCATACCCGTTGTATTTTTTTACACTATCTGTGAAAGCAAAACAACAACAAAATACAAATAAAAATTTACAACGATCCATTTACAACGTGCACGAAACGTACCATTAATAATATAATAATCTTGATTTTATGTCAATTTTGTTTTATTGTTTTGCTTTTTTTGTTGCTTTGAAACATCAACATACCAACGCCAACACCAATATAGAAAAAGATCAAGTGTTCACGTCCGTTTGAAAACCAGTAAAATCTGATATATGAAAAAAAGGGCCGAACGAAAAGCACAGTAATATGATCAGAATGATTGTTTTAGAAGGTGGAACAGCCGGTCGTCAGTAAAAGGTTAATTGAATTAAATTAAAATTAAACAGAAAAGAAATCTGTAACTATATAGATATCCTTCTTGTTTATTAACACATATATTTCATACAACATGTGTCATTTCGTATCAAACATTTCACTTTCGCAAAAATGGCCCTTCGCAGCTTGCCCATCACAAATCACGTTTTCAAAAAAAAAAAAATACCAAATTTTTGGACGCCTAACCCTATCTTCGGAATCTTCGGATCTTCGGGCTACGTGTCCAAAAATTATGACGGTTATTTTGCCAGTGCAACACGCGCTTTCGATTGACGATATCCCCCCAATGGGCCCAATCACTAGTTCATTTTCCGCTAAACTATTCCCACAATCTCACATCGTTAGGGAATGTGCCCCCAGCAAATAAAAATAAATTAAAAAATTTATTTACATTGTGAATGGATCACTCCGAAAAACTCCAACAGGTGCATTCTTGACAAGTCAAAAGCCTGTCACAAAAAAAAAAAAAAAATGGCGATTGTTTCGGTTTTTTTCTGTTGTTTTTTTCCACAAAACAAAATCGAAACAAATCCAAACGTGTTTGACCACGTCGTAAATACAAAAATAAAAATATAAATATTAAATACACACTACACAGATGCAGATGCAGAAACAGCTCGAACGATCACGAAGCATTTATATAAGAAAATTAGGTAAAAAAAAAGTTATTTAATTATTTTAAATTAATTAAGGGCCTAAAAAAGGGGGTGTTTGTTTTAAAAATAAATAAAAATAGTGAGTGCTAATTTAATTAAAAAATAAAAAAAATTAAGCCCCCTTTATACGGGTGGTTTAATTGTTTTAATTATTTAAATTGAATTTTTTAATTAAATAATTGTATATAATCTAAAATCTGCAGTATTTTTGTATTGTCTTTTATATTATTTAAAAGAATTTGAAAAAAAATAATGTTTTATCTTGTGTTTGTTGTTGGTGTATTTTGTTTTCAAGTGTTTTGTAATAATTAAATTGTTGTTTTTGTAATTTGTGTGCTGTGTTATTTTTTTTTTTTTGGTAATGTTATGATTTGTACATACGAAAATACAACAACAACAACAACATAATAATAACAATTTTAATTGATAACAAAAAATTTTATTCTATAAACTTCTTTGCCTTTACATCATATTTTGTTGTTTTTTTTTTTTTACGTGTATTATTTATCAATATTTATTATATATAAATAGATAAAAATTGGTAAAGTGAAAGTGAAGGTGTGAAGGTGTATAATTGTATATAGAAGATAGAATATAAGGCTACTAATATTTAAAAAAAAAAAAAACAACGAAGATCGAAGAAGAAAATTAGTTAAAAATTAACATCATATATATATATATGGATATCAATCAAATGAATCCAATGAAATCAATGGATTACCACACACACAACGAACCGACAACAACAATAGAATTTCAATAATTTTAACATCAATCCATCTATCAATTCAACACACAAGCCATATACAGAAAAAATAATATTTCCCATCAACACCCCAACACAACAACAAATTGAATATATAAAATATGGTGTTTCCTAGAATGTTGTACAATCTACCGTTTATTATCCTTTTATCATTGATAATAAATGTACCCGCTGAATTTGTAGCAGGTAACAACATTAATAACGTTGAAAAATTACCATTTTGTGGGAATGAAGCCCAACGAGACATTAGTCGAAGGTATGTGATTTTGTTCTTTACTTTTATTAACATATCTCAATCCCAATAACTATATAGTGAATAAGTCAGATTAAAGCATCACCATGAAAATGAGCCCACACACTCATATAAATAATAAATTCAATGGAAATTTTTATGATATTCCTAAAAAAAAAAGTGCAAGGGTAAAAAAATCAAAATTAATTAATTAATATTCTCTTTAAATGTTTTAATACATAATACACTTATTGATTAACTTGATTAAATAATTAAAAGTATTATCATAATATATATATGTAAGAGATAAGATATATATTAAATATAGTGTTAATAATTCTAATCAATTATAAACGTTTTTGTTTTATCTCGCATATTTAAACCACACATACAATTTCAGATTATTATTTGTAACAACTTTAGATGGTAAATTATCGGCATTGGATTTATCTAGAGAGGGTTTTTTAAAATGGAGTTTATCAACGACACCCGGACCATTACTTTCATCAAGTATTCATCGTTTAGAGGTTTGTTTCACACATTTAATTCTATTATTGATAGTCTCTATTTGTTATGTATGTTCTTGTACCAATATTGATGATGACGATGATGATGATAATGATCGGTGTATCGATACAATTGACACATAATAATAATATATATATTAATTAACTAAACAATAACCAGTTGTTTCTTTACATCAATATTACAAATAATTTGTGTTGTGTACCTTTCGTTGTGGAATGATGAATCATACGATCTTTTTTGTTTTTTTTTTTTGTTTTTATTTATTTATTCATACATTTTTTTTTATTGATATTGATAAGAACAAATTTTTAACACGTACATTTACCATACCATAGTTATTATTTATATACATCATCTCTATTTTTAAATATTAAAATTAATTGATATCAACATAATTAGATCATATAATTAAATTACGGACGCGTAAGAACCGATTCTGCCGTTTTCATTTCCCTACGGTCTTTTGCAACGCTCCTTGATCCACCTTATTTGCATGGTATACCATCAACACGTGGTCAAACCACCTCAAGCGACCAATCTTGATGATAAACCGAACAATTTCGGGTTCGTCATACTTTATACATATATTACATGGTCGTATCGCCTACGCCACCGGTTCTTTTCCTTTGTCGGTCCAAAGATGACGGGTAGGACTTTTTTTTCGAACCTTCAGTAAGACGTCGTTCGTTAACCTGTGTCATGGAGCACGTTTCGGAACCGTATAGGTGATAATTGGTTGTTTGATTTAACCTTACTTTCACTGTTTTACTCAATGTCTTCGAGAAGAACATCTTTCGTAAACCATAAACGGGTCCCTTGTTTCCTGAAGCAAACCGGGATTAAACAATATCATTATCAATGTTTATGCGGCATCCAAGATAAGGAAACGCCGTCCGCCGTTCTCCTCGGTGGGATGGGATTAGAAAAAAATTTAATGATGCAATTTTGTAGAAAATAAAAATTAAGCATACCTTGTAGAAGAAATTTTCGGTCTAATTATAACCATTTCCGAGTAAATCCCAACGGAATTTATGGTAATGGATGGGATGCAATGCGAAAAAATTCTCCGTTTTTGCGTCAAACCTCCAGATCCAAAATTTCTAGTCAATTGGTTAAAAACAGATCGAGATATCTCTTATAATCCCTTGGATTCGTATGGGAGCCACTGGATGGGATGGGATCAGAAAAAATTTCCGGGAATGTAATTATTTGCATTTGGAAATCAAACCCCTAAATCCAACATTTCAAGCAAATATCTTCAAAACTCATTGAGATATACAAAAAACAAAAAAGTCGGAATAATTCGAAAAATTTGCAAGAGAGGGGGTAGAAGGGAAGGGTTGACATAGCCCATCATTGAACTTGCGAGCGAGCGAGACTTTTTTGCGGAAATTTTTTTATTCCATTTTTGTCGATAAAAAATTCCAATTCGTGGAGAAAAGTGATAAAAAATGGGAGTAAACATTTTTTTGGAAAACGATCATAATAAGTAGTATATATTGAAAAATATACACACTTATAATTGTACTGTTGGTGTTAATGGTCGTCCTTGTGTTTCCATGTTTCCATTATAACGTTAAAAAATAATGTAGCTAAATCCTCCCCTTGCCGAACTCCGTCAATGGCTTCAAATGCATACGATTTGATACTCCTTATTTGTACTTGAGCGGTAACTTGTGTCAGTGTTAATTTTGACATGTCAATCAATTTTTGTTGGGAAACAAATTCCTCCATTGTGTGCCATAATTTTTCCCTTATAACACTGTCGTTTGTGCGGCTTTAAAATCAACAAACAGGTCATGCGTTTCTACGTCGTTAAACTCCCTACACTTTTCCATTATCTGTCGTATAACGAAAAGTTGGGCGATCATTACGAAATCAATGTTGGCATTCACCAATGACTGCCTTCGCATATGGTCAAAAGGCGTTTATGTACACATAAGCGAGTACCATAAATATGTTGCATTCAGCAACGAAATTCCCTGATAGTTGGAATGCTCCATCCCGTCTCCCTTCTTTTGTATTGGCACACTTACAGCAGACTTTCACTCATCTGGTATAATTTCACAGTTCCAAACATGCACAATTATCTGATGTCTAACATTCCACAATACATCACCATCATATTTTAAGAGTTTACCAGGTACGGCGTTCAATCCTGTGGCCTTTCCGTTCTTGAGCTTTAGAATGCCTTCTCTGTTTTCATCATACGATGGTTCAGTTGTGCTGTTTGGTGCGGAAGTTCGTTTACTTCATTTCTAGCACTTGGGTTGCTTGCTGTAAGTGGATCTTTAAAATACTCTGCCCATTTCGTTATTCCCCCTTTCTTCATCCAAAGAAGGGATTATTGTATAAATCCACTAGTAACAGATCTTATTCACCTGTACAAATGTTTACAGTAATTCAAGATGTGCATGTTGTCTATATCGGACGAACTCCATGTTCCTTTGTGTATGTTCTTGTGTGGAAAACGTATGCTGCGGCTATTGTAATATTTTTTGACATTGCGGAATCGACTAAACGTTCCGCGTTATTATTGCAGTATTTGTAATTTTAATGTCACGACTGAGCGCTTCGCTTTACCCATTACAATAAAATGGTGTCAAATAAACAATGAGTCCTTATGTTCCATGATGCAAATTTTAAATAATTGTCCTTATTCTATTGCCTGAGTCGTTGCCGGTTTGGCTAACATGTGGAAGAAAATTAAGCAGTTGATCAGCACCTCAACAGATACAATACCACAGTGCCTACCCTATTTTCGGTGACCGGTCAGTATCTATCCTATTTTGATCCCAATGCAAACCAACAAAAATTCTCGCATTACAACCGACAATTGGTTTTAGCGTCCAAGAACAACAGCCTCCTGTTGTTAGTTTCTTAATTTATGGTGACTTTTTACGGTGTCGGTAATTAGCCGTACGACCAACCGTATAGGAAAATGCAACTCTATAATGTTATAATTTATACTAATATAGAACCCCTTTTTTAATCAGCACATCTACTTCGATTTAATTTCACCTTGAATGTATGTGGTAAATGCAAATGTTGTATACTGTATTATCAAAAAAAAAAAAACGAATTGCCTTTATAATAATTATTTATATTTATATATTTTCCAGCTTACGAATAACGGACAATGGGTGAGAATGATACCATCATTAAATGGTGGTCTATACAAATTTGATCGTGAATCAATTGAACCCGTTCCCGTAACGGTAGATCATTTATTAAGTTCATCATTTAAATTTTCCGATGATTTAGTTATATCTGGTATGTATGTAATGTATGTATAAATATTATACATTTAATAATTTAGCATTAGAGATATGTAATGTAAAAGCAAAAGGGGGCCTACTCAAATATATCTTTGAAGGGAATCCGACGGAACTCTTCCTCAGAAAGAAACGGGCGACCGACCGGCCACCCAGTCATTCTTATGCTCTCTAAAGCCGTACATTTGCGCACAATGTGCACAGTCGTTTCTTTATCCTCAAGATAGAGCCTACACGTGTCATCCTTGAGACCATTCATCCTCACAAGATTTTGCCTGAAGCCTCGATATCCAGTTGTGGAAGCCACCAAGTGTCTGATCTTAAATTGTCTAAGTTCTTTTACTTCCTTCCATCGTTTCGCATGTTCGGAAATAATCCACTTCTCGACTATAGGTCCTTCGCCATACTTCTACTATTTGCAGTGTACGGTTCTGGCCCTACAAACCTATGGGACGTATTCCTCTTAACCAGAGCGTCCGCCCCCTTACGTTCCCGTCGATTCCATTGTGCCCCTTAATCCAGACAAATGTGAGCGCATTCTGGGTTGAACACTCGTTGTACCTATGAGCACATTCCGCAGTGCTAGGGATCAATCAAATGCCTCGCCTTTCATACACGATATCATCTCTCTGCTGTCGAAGAGTGCTAAAAGGATTTCCTTTTCGCTAACTCCACTGCATTGAATGTGATGTAGTGCAATAATTAGGGCCTTCATATCCGCACGGTTTTGTGGTTTTCCTGTCCGTCCACTCTTTCGCGGATTAGATGTCCGCGGAAATCGGCTGATAAGAGCTTTTGAAATGTTGAAGAATAATTTTTTCTTTATTGTTTATTGTCGTTCGATCAATCCCATTTGAAATTGATGGTAATCGATGGTTTAATTTATTATTTTAATTTTATTATGTCGCAAATTCGAATAGGTGGTAAAGAAACACGTTCGTATGGAGTTTCATCACGTACCGGTAAAATAATTTATGAATGTTCAATAAATGGTTGTAAAAATAATACAAACAGTGATGATGTCATGGATAATAGTAGTGGCAAACATGGACCGCCAAGGGCATCAGAAGATACGGCTGGCGGTACTGCCGCCGCCGATAATGATACCGAACATGATCCGCTCATCGATGATGTAATTGTGGTACGGCGTCAAACGCAAACGGTACGTGCCGTTGAACCGCGTACCGGTGGTGAACGATGGAATTTTAGCGTTGGCCATCATGAAATGGAAATATTAAAAACGGAAGATTGTCATCAACGACCGTATAGTGATGCGGATAAAGCATTACTTGATTTAGAATTAAAAGTGATCGTACCCGAAGGTATCATTTGTGCTGTAAATAAAAATAAACCAAATGTTATTCTATGGAAATATAAAGTAAATACAAATTGGTTTTTTTTTGTTAATTATTTATTTACATTTCCATTTTTATGTATATTTATTTGACCATTTAATTCATACAGTTTGACCATCCTATTGTAAGCGCATGGAGAAGTGATAAAAATGATCATTTAGAAAGTATTGATTTATTTTCATCGTCTCAATGGATTTGGAATAGTGATAATGATAATATGATTGAACAATCGAAAATCTCACCGGCTCTGTACATTGGAATGTTTAATAAACAATTGTATATACAGGAATCGGTAAAGTTACGTGAATTGGCATTGATGAATGCCATTCAAATCAATGATCATTTAGAGGGGAGAAGAGATTCGGCGGCATCAGCGGCCGTATTACGTATACCATGGAAACCATTTCCGGCAACAACATCGGCATTGGCATTAATCGAAGAGGATATTTTAACAGATGGATCTGTGGCCGCATCCGGCATAAATTCCCTTCATATTAATGATGTCGATTTGGATTTGTCATCGATGAATTCAGTACAAGATAGTGATGAAAGTACAAGTAGTGTTACTGCATTATCTGTACTTTATGCTTCTGAATACATCAATGGAAATGGTTTTTATTTATATTCGGATATTGATGTTAAAATAACGCACAGGGGAAGTTGTGATTTACATAATCATACATTGAGTGAGGCAAACATTGAAATAATACGAAATCTATTTGCGGCTAATAATCTATCAACCGAATTAATGAAAATATTTTATTTTTATTGGTAAGTAAAAAATATATTAATGTGTAAACTAAAATTGACCAAAAAAAAAAACGGCCCCTTTTTACGCTCTTTCTCTCTCTCCCCCCCCCCCCCCTCTCTCTCTCTCTCTCTGATATTATTCAAATGGAGTCTAATCATAAGTCTAAGTCATAAGACGCATTTCGTTTCGTGAAGATTCGGAGTTGATACAAGAAATAGATGAATAGTGCAATTTGTGATATCTCAATCTGACAATAAAAATGCCATGCCTAGCAAATTCTAAAAAAGAAATTCGAGTTTGACTACTTGCTTCAAACTTTCTAACCAGAAATATTTCCTCTCTATTTGATGCTATGAATAGTATGACACAGCATTACCTATTTGATAAGTCCCTAAACTAAAGGTAAATAAGTCCTCCATTGTGAGAACTGGAAAAATTGAAGCAAGTTTTAATTTTCTTTATTACGAATAGGGACTTGTAGTCGGGTAGTAAGAATGTGGCAGTATGAGCCAGAGATATAGCAAGTAGCTTGAATTGAATTTTTTTTCCAATCTACCAAATATCTGTTCGAAGATCCATCGAATTTTTTAAACGAACCGTGACCTGTTTAATTGTACTGCTGCACTACGTTGGTCTGTACCTGGAATGTATGGAAGGAAATCCTTTTCCTTTAATTCATCTACCTTACATTCACGAAAACCATTATATCTAGAAAAATGTCATGATCTCTTTGAAGAACACTTATTGTGTACAACATAAGGAGTAAAACAATTTGGTGTAGATGAACTTGCATATTGGATATGATCTTCGGGAGGAGAATGCCAACGGTTAATATTCATTTATATTTACTTAAATTTTTCTTTTAGATTTTTCTATTTGTATTTTAAATGCAAAAAAAAACAAACAATTTGAACTAAAAGAAACCAAAAAAAAACCTAACCTTAGGCATAACCCTTTTTTTTTACGAAGGAGGGGAAATCCACAAAAGAATCCCGAGGCTTGTGTCAGATTCTCACTAACTAAAACCCCTCCTGTGTGGTATTTCGGAATCAGGCCACATTTGCACACAATGTGCATACACATTGCCGTTTCTTCATGTGCGTAGCTGAATCAAATGCCGCCCCTTTGATACGCGATATCACCTCTCTGCTGTCGAGGGCTAAAAGAAATTTCTTTCCACTCACTCGACTGCAATCTGCATTGAATGTGGTTTATTGCATGAATTATGGCAATCATCTCCGCCTGATTTCAAGGTTTTTCCATATGTTTTTGATTGTGGTTTGGGTTTGATAAACCGTAAAGGCTCCGTCCGGTCCCGCCATTCGAAGGTGGACCTGGTATTGCTACCCTTGCTGCACCTCTTATCCTGTAGGCCGTCTTCCTTCCGATGTGGAGTTATCTGAAATGATTGATGTTATCACTTCGTTCTGCTTTCCACTATTCTCTTGCAGTTGTTTTCGTGCCTTCCACTTTGACGCTCTAGTCCGCTTTCACGGATTAGATATCAATTTGGATTGCGCTGGTTACGCAACAAAAGTAATAAAGTGCTCCCCCCTAACCCAATGCCAGTGGGACATGCCTCCGGAGAGGGTGGGCTTCCAGACACAGTATCTTTTCCACCTTGGGTATTAAATCTTAGGATTTGTTCTCCATTAATTTTTGTTTTCGCATTATTTACTTAGCTGCATTCTAGGATGCATTCCCGGTTGCCACCACGTGGAGGTGTAACTAACACACGAGGATGATAGAATGAAGATCGCCATGACCTAGAAGGATTTAACTCTTTTCACCGCTTCCCCAGGCAACCTAGGCCTAACCCTAGTTAAATAGTTCTATTAACTCTTAGCCAAGTTTCTCTAAACATTTATCATCATTTATAAATGAAGTCATACATTCATTTATTTCATTGCATTGTCGTATATTTCTGAAGATTTGTATTTTCGTCAATATGGGAATTTCTAGGCCCGGGATAACTCAGGAACCGACTCCAAATTTTCACGATACGATGCGTCTTATGACTTGAACTTATGATTATGACTTATGATACTTATGATTCCAATTGGGAAAATTACAGAGAGGGCCAAAAAAAAGTGACCGCTTTTGATCTCACCCTTTAATATATGAAAAAATAAAAAAATTTATTTTGTTTTGTTTTTATTTTTTGACTACACAGGAAAGAAGTTATGGTTATTATGTTAACAAGTCTATTAATATGTAACGTAATGATATCAAAATATGTTCGGTCACCGCCGGTAAGTGAAATTTTTATTCTATTTTTATTTCATAATAATAATAACGCTAATAATACCACCTTTTCTGTTTCTGTTGCAGGAAATATTAATCGTTGAGAAACATATTCAAATACCAATAATCTATCAGCAAGAAGTACTACAAAAATCATCTCCAGAAATTCACATTACCGCCATTCCTGATATCCAGAAAATTCCATCCGATCAACCATCAAAAGAATCATGTAGTCCATCGCCACCGAATAGTAATACCCGAATACCATCGACCACCACCACCACCACCAACACATCATCGTCCAAAGAACGAAGCCAATCAGAATCAACGACTAGTGATAATTTTCAATCACGTTTTTGTCATGATTTTGATATGGTACAATGTTTGGGACGCGGTGGTTTTGGTGTTGTTTTTGAAGCAAAAAATAAATTAGACGATTGTAATTATGCAATAAAACGTATAATATTACCAAATAAACAAGAATCAAGGGATCGTGTTATGCGTGAAGTGAAAACATTAGCCAATTGTGATCATAAAAATATTGTACGGTATTTTCAGGCATGGGTTGAACAACCGCCCGTTGGTTGGCAAGAACAAGAGGATAAATTATGGATAAATCGTGAAACATCATCACATTGCATTGACATTGATTCACCCACATCCGAATTACCACCAAAAAATTATAATGGTTTTTCAAATTTAATATTATCGTCTGGTGATGATGAACCATTGCCATTGAATACGGACATAACATCAGAAAATTTACAAAATTGTAAAGTGGCCAAATCAAAATCAATGTTGGCGGTAAAAACTCATGGTGGTGGTGGTGGTGGTGATTGTGGATTTATTTTCAATAATTATTCAAAAGATATCATTAATTTTAATAAATCATTTAATCGTCGTAATAATGGTGACAACAACAACAACGACGAAGACAGTGATTCATTTGAAATTGAATTTCAACATTCAAAAACAAATGATATTGATAATACCAACGATGAAGATGAAGAAGAAGAAGAGGAAGAAGAAGATGATGATGATGATGATGATGATGATGATGTTAATGAAGATGATGATAACGTAGATGATGATGACGATATTTGTTTCACTAATTCTATATCAAAATACAAGAAAAATCGTACACAATCTGAATGTACCGATTATGTAATATCAATGGATAGTTGTAATGAAAAAAGTGAAAATTCTAATAGCATTTGTTTTATAAATGATAGTACTACGACTAATAACAGTAACCACAATCATAATAGTAATAAAATAACAGCATTAAAAAGAACTCATATACGCCCAAAATCATTAGATTTATCGGCTAGACGTGGATCATTTGGACGACCAGCACTAATGGGGCTGGTAGGGCCGGCGCTGCCACCACCACCACCATTAAGTCGTATGTATTTATATATACAAATGCAATTGTGTAAAAAACAAAGTCTTAAAGATTGGCTACGATTAAACGATTCAAATATGAGACAATCCAATAGTTTATCAATATTTGAACAAATTGTCGATGCCGTTGAATATGTCCACTTAAAAGGACTTATACATAGAGATTTAAAGGTAAATTATTTTTGTTTTTTTTATTATTATTTCAAATATTGAATCTAACTTTAGATTATTTATCAAGTATTCATTTTACCATCATACATGATTATAATGTTTATAATGCAATTGGTATTTCATCATCAAATATTGATGAGAAATATTGAATGGTATTGATTACCTTGCATTACCTTTTTCAATTTTATGTACAAAACAATTAATGTTGAACCTTTTTCCGAATTTATAGAAAAAAAATCTTTCATTATTCCTTTTTCGATTGCGGTATAATCGAACCAGACCCTCTTGGAACCCCTTTCGTACGTCTGATTGACACCTACCCAGTTTTCCACTCAGGTTTCCCCGATTGCTCATCGAATATAGTGTCCCTCGTTATCTCAAGCAACTATTTGAAGAGAATCCGACAGAACTCTTCACCAGAAAGAAACGGGCGACCGGTTACCGTCCTCCTTATACTCTCCAAAGACGGACATTTGTACACAAAGAATTTCTATCCCCACAAGATGATGCCGGACGCCTCCATGCCCAGATGTGATGGCCACCAATTTCCAGAGAGTTTCCCGTGTCATGGCAAGAATGTCCCGATTGGTGTTTCCCATTCTCAACCCAAGTGTTAGCATAGATCGTCGGTGTCCTTTTACCTCCTTCCATCTTTTCTGTTATTCGGAAGTAATCGTCCATGGTCCAGATGAGCTCTTAGATTATAGTGTCCGGTTAAATATCCGATCACTAGTTTAGTGTACGTTTTGTTTAGGCTGATAATTTGTTTTGACGGCCCCGTTTGAATACGCAGCAAATTTTCGAGTGTTTACAGCCAACGGAGCGATTCCAGTGGTTCTCGGAATCCCGTAGCAGCAGTTCCCTTAGTCTTGCCTTAATCACTGCGTTAGCCAATCTTAGGATTGGTTCCAAGCGTAATGTAATGACATTTGCAACCATGGACCACAATAACGGTGATAGTACTCCGCCTTGTGGACAGCCTTTAGCTATTTATATGCTGAGATTCTCTTCAGCCAGGTTCATTTTCACGGCACAAATCCTCAGCATGACCTTAATCCATCTACAAGTGACATGATATACCCCGTCTTATAGGGGCGGCTATTCAGATGCCATTCAGAACGAATGGCTACCTCTCTCATCTCGAATGTTTTGTTTATTTTGGGGGTCAGATTTTGTATCGCGTGTATAGTTGATTTACCCAGTTGATAAGCACATTGATGCTAATGCAGAGGATTTCTCTTCAGCACATTGCTTCTTATAGGTCTATCTACTAGTTTTTCCATCGTTTTTAATATAAAAGATGTTAGGTTTATTGAACGGTATGACAGTGGACGAATCATATATTAGATCACCTGCCAGTGCCTGTATACTATGCTTATATTGATATGGCTGCTGTATAAAGGCAACATCCAGGTGATCATTTGCAAACCTACGCATCATGACCGGCGAGGTTGCTTGGATACACCTGAAGGGAACGTACCATTAATCGTTGTTTGTTTTTTGTTTCTGAACTTCAGCGGCGGGCTCTGGGCGATTCCTCCAACATTTGATTTTCAACATTTTTCTTTGGCTGAGATAGTATTCGGTCTGTTGTTTACCCGACTCTACTATCTCAGCCATCTTTGTTTTAAGCAGGGTTCTCGTTTTTGCAGAAGGCGTCTCCCCAGTATTAGGTACTTCGGGTTGGTCTTCCCTTTTCCTGCCCGACGAACTGCCTTGGCTAATCTGACCCTTCCGCCAAAGTATTAGGACCCTGAACTTTTCCACCTTTCATCCTCATTTCTACTTGGGAAATGCCCAGAAATAGCTTTAATCTGTTCTTCCTTATGTTGATGCAGGATTTTTCGCCCGCCGTGAAGGTAAACGTCTTTCCCCCTTTGTTATCTACATCAACCCGGAGGACTTTCAAGGTCTTAGTTGACGCTTTCGTAACGAATTGAATGATCGGACCATTACGTGGTTCTTTAGCCAACGCATTGAGCACCGACCTCTTAATCCTACCGATTTTTTCCTCACTGAGACTTGTCTCAGGATGTTTGCAGTGTAGTTTGTAAAGTTTGAGCTTTAGCTTCTGAACATTTCCCTTTCAGCACATTTCGATATATAGCGTTTTCTAGTGTACTACCATCTACGCGTTGACGCTTTCCCGGGATTATTTCTACCCGTTTCATCTGTTCAATTTTCCTTTTGGTGTATCGGGCCCCCTCTTCAGATTTTGCTTCTTTCTTCTGGATGCCCCCGTGAAGTAGTCTTCACTCCAATTGGGTTGCTTGTCGGGCAAGGTTTCCGATTCTGTTTTTGAGATGGGATTGTATCCATCCTTGTGTATCATACCTTCGTTAACCCGTTGCCCTACCTTCATCCATCATATTAACGATATCAATATCCGCTTTGTTTGCTAGTAGTTCGTCATCAGTATTATTTTCTGGATTACTTTATTTTTCTGGATTATAAGATCGATGACAACAGTGCCCGTTATTGCCGTAAAGCTAACGTACTCCAGAGATCGCCCGGTATCTGAGAGGCGCCATTGTCCGCGTCTGTCTCAGTTACCCCAGAGGTTTCCAACTAATCCCGCATCACACCTTTGATTTGGGATTGGAGGTATAGTAAGCGATTGAAAAGGAACAGTTGCGACGTCAGAGATAGTCACACTGACTATTGATCCGCAATCCAAACTAACAAACATGTCCGTTTTTGTACGAAGGAGGGGAAATCTTCAGAAAATTACTACCCCGAAGGCTTTCCAAAGTCAGATGACTAAAACCCCCTTTTCGATTTCGATTGGTATTTTCGAACCAGGACAAATATGGGCCCTTTTTCGTACCTTCCGACTAACTCGTTATCTCAAGCATCTCGCTGAAGGGAATCTAAGTAATACCAACTTTTCCCCAGAAAGAAACGGGCGACCGGTCACCCTCAATGTGCGTAGCCGTTTCTTCATGTGTGTAGCCGATTCAATGTATCGCCGTAATCATACACGATATCACCTCTCTGCTGTCGACGGCCAAAAAGATTTCCTTTCGGTTTTCCCATCACGTGTTTTTGATTGCTTGTTTGTTAGATTGTTAGACCGTAAAGGTCCTAAATTCTCTCCTCGCAATCCCCCCAACCTCCGTCCAGTGCCACCGTTCGAAGGTACTACCTTGCACCTCTTCTCCTGTAGGCCTACTTCCTTCCGGTGTGGAGTTATCTGGAGTGATTGATGTCATCAATTCGTCCTGCTTTCCACTGCTTTCTCAAGCAGGGGCTTGTAGTTCTTTACACATCTTCCGCTTCAACACTCCAGTCCGCTTTCGCGAATTAGATGTCAAGTTGGATTGCGGTGGTTCCGCAACGAAAGTAATAGAGTGCCCGCCCAGCACTCGTGAGACAGGGTGGACGAAGAGGGTGGACTTTCAGACACAATCTGTTTTCCACCTGGAGTATTAAATCCTATGATTTTGTTTTCCATTACTTTTTGTTTACGCATTAGTTAGTTAGCTGCGTTTTAGGATGCATTCCCCGGTTGCCACCTCTTGGAGGTGTAACTAACACTTGATGATGATGATGGAATGAGAATCTCCATGACCTAGAATGCTTTAACTATTTCCATCTTCCCCCTAGGAACCCCCATTAGTGTTTAAATGTTATTTTTTTAATAAATAAATAAATAATATTTTTATTTCTCTTTTTTGTTGTTTTTATAGCCCAGTAATATATTTTTTTCATTAGATGGTCAAATAAAAATTGGTGATTTTGGTCTGGTCACCGATATGTCTGATAATTTACCAAATATTACCGATACCAACAACAATAACAATAATAATAATAATAATAATGGTTCGTCGACAACAAATTGTTCAAAATTTATAATAAAACATACGGAACAAGTGGGCACCCATTTATATATGTCACCGGAACAAATTCATGGTCAACAATATAATTATAAAGTTGATATATATTCATTGGGTTTAATATTTTTTGAATTGTTAATAACATTTAGTACGGAAATGGAACGTATCGAAACATTAAAATCATTACGTTTGCAACGTTTTCCAATTGATTTTCATATAGAATTTCCCGATGAGGTAATAAATAAAAATCATTTCGATTTAATTGATAAATAACTAATTACTTTTTCATTTATTCATTTTAACAGCATAATTTACTTAAATTAATGTTATCAAATTTACCGGATCAACGTCCAACAACATTTGGCATTCGTTCAATGAAACCATTAAATCATGTCAATGAATTAAATACCATTGAATTTCATTTTGAATTGCCACCACGCAGACGTGATAGTGTTCGAATTTAAATAATTGTATAGAATATTATTTAAATTCCAAATTTTAAAGTGAAATTTTATTTTAAGGACAGCAGAAGTAGAACTCTAAAAATAAAAAAATATTAATAGTATAAAAGACAAAAGTAAAGAAATTAAAAGAAATTAATTTAAATTTTGTGATAATATTTAAGATAAAAGAAAATCCTTTTATTATAAATCCTAAGTAACTTTTTTTTTTTTTTTTAAAAAAGAGTTTATAATTAAAAATAATAAAAAAATATGAGTGAGAAATTTTCTAAATAAATTAAAAGTGCCTTTTAACAACAATAATCAAGTAAAGAGAATGATTAAAATAAATTAATTATGGATTCAAAAAAAAAAAAAAATAAATAACATTCCGTAGTAGAAACAAATTTGATTCTATTTTTTGTATTTTTACGGAAAGAACAGAAGATGATTATTTAATCAATTTTTTTTTTTTAAATGAACAAACATGAAAAGTATTATCTCGGTCGCTCGCTCGGTTTAATATAATACAAAACAAAACAAAAAATCATTATTAAATGTAAGAACAAAAAAAAATGTAAATTATGAAATGTGTTTTATAAAAAATAAATAAATTTAATTAGAATAAAATTAAAAAAAAACAATAAAAGTTATTGACAACTAATGCTAAATAAAAACTTGCACCTCAACCCCTCATATGAGAACCCCTTAATGGTCAGAATAAAAACCCTCGAAATTTAATAAATAAATTATGGGAATCGTATTGTGTTTCTAGAAGTTAATTCCGAATGTGTAAATCACCGCAGTATGCATGTGATCAATTTATAATTATCTTATTTCGAAAAAATATAATTCATACATTACTCTACTTTTTTCTACGCCGAACTACTCCGAAAGAACCTACTCTTTTCTACGCCGAACTACTCCGTACTATAGCAAAGAGTAGTTCGGAGTAGAAAACATCTACTCTTTTCTACTCTTACCTACTCCTGGTAATTGAATGGAACGCGACTATTCGAACTCGATTGAGACTGATATAAGGCACAATCCTGTTAATTTTTGGAATTTTATTAAAAATTAACTGATCTGTAAGTCCATCTTGAATAGTGATGTTAAATATTCTTATGGTCCTGATGGTGTTCACTCGGCTATCTTTATTAAATGTGCAGAAGGTTTATCCTTGCTGATTTCGATTTTGTTTAATATGTCCTTCCTTTCCTGATTTATGGAAAAAATCCTTTATAATTCCTGTATATAAACGTGGTGACAGACATGAAGTATCTAGCTACCGTCCGATAGCTATGCTTTCCTTTATTCCAAAGATATTTAATATTTAGAAAGTATTGTTAATGTTAAATCCATCATGTGTTATGAGCAACATGGTTTTGTGCGAGGTAGATCCACAACATCGAATCTACTGAACTTTGTGTCATGTCACGTCATGAGTTCCTGATCAATTGCTTACTTTACCTCCACGTGGTAACCAACGGTAACTGAATGATTAACCAACGGTAACTGAAAAAACTAAAAAATTGTAAGTGCGAATCCCATGTGGTTGGTCGTACGGCTAATTACCTACAACGTAAAAAACAACAAATTATGAAACTAACAACAGTGCCTCATAGACCACGTACTCATTGACAGTCGTCATGCATCCGACATACTGGATGTAAGGAGCTGTAGGGGACCTAACATTGATTCGGATCATTATCTCGTAAGAGCTTTGTTCCGATATAGTGTTAGTGCAAACCGCCAAAAAGTCAATGCGAGAGGATGCAATTTGGAAAATCTCAAAAATGACCAACTAAAATAACAGTAAGAGGATAAATTGGTGGAGTTAATTGTTCGAACAGATGTAGATCAAAAGCAAAACACGTGTAATGATATGTGGAATCAATTACGTAATTTTATGAAAATGGTGGCAGCGGAGACGGTAAAGTGGAAACTGACTGGCGTGGTCAGAAATGGTTGGTTCGATGATGAATGTAAAACGGCTCATGAAGAAAAGAACCAAGCGCGTTTAAAATATCTTCAGCGCGTCACACGAACTGCCATGGATGACTACCGAACCAAAAAATCCATTGAACGCAATTTATTCTGAAATAAGTAAATGCTTCATGAACAGGATATTTTGCGGGAGGCTGTCCAGCATGATTGACAGTAAAAATTTGTAC
The DNA here is from genome assembly GCA_958336335.1 of Dilophus febrilis. Lineage (NCBI taxonomy): Eukaryota > Metazoa > Arthropoda > Insecta > Diptera > Bibionidae > Dilophus > Dilophus febrilis. The sequence goes on from OY284470.1 coordinate 36,981,651, forward strand.
AGGAGAATAAGATCTATAACTAGCGGATTTATACAACAACCCCTTCTTTGTAAGGATACCAGCGGTGAAATTTTGGCGGATGAAGAAAGAGCCATCGCGAGATGGGCTGAGTATTTTAAAGATCTACTTACAGCAAGCAACCCAATTGGTAGAAATGCAGAAAACGAACTTCCGTACCAAACAGCACAACCACTAATTTCTGATCAACTGTTCGTCATACGACAGATAATGGAAAAGTGTAGGGAGTTCAACCTAGTAACACACCACCTATTTGTTGATATTAAGGCCGCATACGACCGTGTTATTAGGGAAAAATTATGGCGCACGATGGAGGAATTTGGATTCCCACAAAAATTGATAGCCATGTCAAAACTAACACTAACGCAAGTTACATCTCAGGTACAAATAAGGGGGATCAAATCGGATGCATTTGAAACCATTGATGGAGTACGGCAAGGGGACCCTTTGGCTACATTATTTTTTAATGTTATATTGGAAAAATGTATAAGGAGGACGACCATTAACACCAACATCACTATTTTTACGTCATCTGCTCGATTACTCGGCTATGCCGATAACTTTGACGTAATGGGTAGAAGTATGGGTGCCGTTAAAGAAGCGTTCCTACGGTTGGAACGTGAAGCTTCGGAAATAGGATTAAGGGTAAACGACGGGATATTATCGCACCAACGAACAGTAGGTTTATGTCACAATATCAAAGCGTATCAATTGGTCAGAACAAATATGAAGCGGCGGACAGGTTTAGCTACCTTGGAAACAGCATAAACAGTGAAAATGATATAGCTGAGGAAGTTCAATCCCGGATTGCTTCAGGAAACAAAACAAGGCCTTTTACGATTTACAAATAGATTTTCTTCTCGAAGACATTGAGTAAAACATTGAAAGTACAGTTATATCAACCAATTGTCACATACTGTTCTGAAACGTGGTGCATGACACAGGCTAACGAACGGCGACTTGGAGGGTTCGAAAAGAAAATACTACGCCTAATCTTTGGACCGACAAAGGAAAGGGGACGGTAGCGTAGGCGGTACGATTTTGAATTATATAAATGGTACACCGAACCCGACATCGTTCGATTCGTTAAGATTGGTCGCCTGAGGTGGTAAAAATGCTGGACAGTAAGCCGGGTGGATCAAAGAGTGTGGGAAGACCACGGAGTAGGTGGAAAGATGAAGCGGAAGCGGACCTTCGGGCCCTCGGCGTTTCCGCTGGCGAACGTTGGCGGTAAATAGGCTCGGTGGGGTAGTAAGTTGTAAGAAAGTTGTTTCGATAAATTTACTCGGGGCTCGCACGGTGGATTGCCTCTTTACCGATTTCATTAAGGCACTTGATAAGTTATCGCACAAAATTCTTTTGAGTAATCGGTTTCGGTTTCGTCGGTCGAAAATTTGTTTTATGGATAAAATCATATCGATATTATCGTTGTTGTAGAGTATTGTTTAATGGTGTATTGTCAAACTGGTTCAGTGTTACATCGGGTGTGTCTCAGGGCAGTCACCTGGGACCCGTTTTGTTCAACTTATAGGTTAATGACCTGTCGTTGGTCTTTGACAATTCAACATGCTTAATGTATGCCTGTGAGCTTTCGGATCCTTATTGCATCCTTGCATTATTTTTTGCGCTCGTTCGGTCAATCCTCGAATATGCTTGCCCTATATGGTCGCCTTATTACCAAAACGATAGTTCCTGGACTTAAACCAGTCCAAAAAAGATTTTGGAGATTTGCTCTTAGAAATCTTCCTTGGTCTGATCCATTAAGACTACCGAATTATAATGCCAGACTTCTGCTATTGGACATGCTTCTACTTTAGAGCGACATAGGGATTTTATCGGATTATCATTTATATGCAATTTGCTGCGGGGTGTTAGTTGTTGATTGTCCGAACATTTTAAATAGATTGCAATTCAAAATAAATAGCCGGCATCTTCGACCGGTGCAATTCTTTCATATTGATCATTATCGTAACAACTGCTAAGGCCGTTTTAATGTTTATTGTAATATATTATTTTATATCATGTGTGAATTAGTATTTAATGTTGTCACATAAATAAATAAATAAATAAATATAATTTGGCATCATCTGGTTTCGGGGTTCCTCGGGAATAATAAGACTTACCATAAAAAATCCAATCAAAATCCATTTTTTTAATGAAAAAATAAATAAAATATTAAATTCACATGTAAATTAACCGTTAAAAATGTTCTATATTTTTATTCAATCGATCGTGAATAATTTCGAAACTATTAGAGATAGCGCACGAAACGAATGTCAAACGAGCGCTAGTTTATATTGCAAATTTTTAAGCATGTTGGACGTAAAGTTTTACAGGGTATCTTTTCAAGATATGAAACCGCGCTTGTCCAATCTACTTCATTTTGAATTTAAATTAAAGGTAATTTAATGCTAATGCTAATATTGTGTATCTAATCTTCTTTTAATTAAAATAACCAATTAGGGAGCTAAGTACTCCAGAATCGCAAAAAAACATAAAAATCTCAAAAAATCGGGTTTTTTCGTTTAATTCCGTAACGGAGACGAATCGATAAAAATGTTTGCGAATATTTTCGCTTCAAAAATGCGCCATAGAATCTAAAACTGGCGTATTGTGGTTCGGATCAATTACAGATTTTTTGGTAGAATTGAATATTCGAAGATGTTACCAAAGAGCAAAGACCATAGACATAAGTAAAGTTAAAATAAAGTTTTTTCACCACTTTTAAAATCAAATGGGTATTAAAATACCCGCATATATGCATCCTAAGGTTAAATGAACAGCAATTAACATTGTTGTCTATAATAAAATGTCATTACAACGGTTGTAAATCATCAATAAAACATCAAACGGATTAAAACGACCGTAATTGGTACGATGGAGCCCCAAGTGAAAAAATGCAATCAAACGAACACTTTTTAAATTCAATTTTAAATTTTAAGCGATCTAATAATGAAGGACAATCAATAGCAAAAATAAAGGACAAACCAATAAATTCCCTATGGCTTTCTAAAGTTGACATATTTAACAATTCCAATTCCTAACAAATCTTTGGTGATACTATGGAAGCAACCTTAAAGCAAATCTAGGAAATCTGCGGTTTATCGATTCCAAACGAAATTGTAAACTAAATAAAATGGAGAGCATACAGAGTTAGATTTATTAACAACATAATCGTTATGTAACAACACCCCAAGATAGTTGTTTAAATACCATATTGACCATATGTGGTAAATAGAGAGAATTCTACAATTGGTTTCTTTATGCGCATGGGTAGGGAATTTTCTGATCCATATATAGTATGCGTACATTGTTTTACTCCTTTGTTCGATCGATTCTTGAATATGCGTGTCCGATTTGGTCGACTTATTATTAAAATCCTAAAAATAGATTAAAATCTAAATTTTCAGAAATAAGGAATTCCTTGAATCTTCTTAAAAATCCAATGCGACTAGCCGCCTTTTTAGCTGTAATAATTATATTATTGTTCCATATAAAATTATTTGACAAACAAATTCCCAAATTTAATAGGTCATTAAATTGTGTGGAATAAGAATATTATTCATAACGATGCGGTCAACATTTATGCGGATCTTTTGTATGAGAACAAACATGACTTTGTTTTAGATGTGGATTTCAGCTTCCACTCTCGGTTTATCCTTCCCCGCAATTAGATATTGATTCTAAATTTTTGTTAACCGTTTTGCGGCGTTACTATGAGGCATTTGGGTTTGCATTATGATTACGAGGTACTTCATATACGAAGAATGTAACGTACAATCGAAAGCATAACAATTTTATTTAATAAATCTATGATTGATTCTTGGACCATTTCCTAAGTTATGGAAAACATGTTTCATTAAACCATTTAATTTAGAAAATAGGTATAGGGATAGGGATAATGTGGCAAATTATAGACCCATTGCAAGGTTTTCATGCATCCCGAAAATCTTTGAAATTTTTATTGTGGATGTTGCAGTTGCATTTAATATTATTAAATCTATAATTAAGTAAAGCATTTGACAAATTGACGCATAAAATTTTATTGGACAAATTGTTAAAGATCGGTTTGTTAGTAACTTTGTTAATTGGATTGGTTCTTACCTGGATGGTCGCTGTGCCGTTTTTCTTTTTTGGGCGATTTATCCATCTGGTGCTGGTTAGTAGAGATATGATTAATTGGGTCCGAAGTATTAGAGTTTTGGATAATGTATGGTCGGATCACATGCCGGTGGAGGTGAAGTGGGGTAAAACGGTTGTCGGGGAGGTAATTGAAGAGTTGAATAAATCGGTATTGAGGTGGAAGGAGGATAAAAAAGATGATTATGTAGAAAGGGTGGAAAGGGAAGTAAATTCATGGGAAGGCAATATGAACAATTTGGATGATCTGTGCGGTTTATGTGTGAAGGTGGCAGGTGAGGTGGGATTAAATGTCAGGTTGGAGCGGAAAAAATGGAAGCAGAAATGGTACGATTGGTCATGTGATAAAAGAAGGAAGGAGGTGATAAAAATGTTGCGAAAATGGAGAAAAGGATACGGTATGGATGATCGAGTGGCCTATGTGAAATGTAGGAATGAGTATAAGGTATGGTGTGGTAAGAAAAGAAAAGAATATGTGAGTGATATGATAAGAAAGTTAAATGAGTGTGGGAATGCGAAGGAAATTTTGGAAAGTGGCTTGCAGTTTTAAAAGGAATAGTATAAATGGGACGTGTATGATTGGTGAAGATGAGTTGTTTAAATATTTTAGTGGTCAATTTAATACGATGGAAGATGGTGGTAGGATGGAGTTCGTAGAGCCAAGTGTTATAAATGAATGGATGGATAGGGATTTTGGAATCGATGAAGTTGAATGGATGTTGAAGAGATTGAGGCCTAATAGGGCGGCTAGTGAGGATGGGATACCGAGTGAATATTTAAAATGGTTGGGGAGGGATGCAAGAATGTGGATTGTGAATGGAATAAATGGGTTGTGGAATGATGAGGTACAAATGTCGGATAAATTTAGGAAGGCTGTGATTTTTCCATTGCATAAAAGGGGTGATAGGCAAAAAGTGGAGAATTACAGAGGTATATCTTTTTTAAATTCAATGGAGAAGGTATTGGCGGGTTTATTGAATGGTAGGCTGGTTGAGTGGATGGAGGAGGAAAATATATTGAATGAATGTCAGGCGGGTTTCAGAAAGGGGTATTCAACTGTTGATCATGTGTGTAGTTTAAAGGGTATTTTGGAATTGAAATTAAAGGTGAAAGGTGCGCGTGTGTATGGTTTTTTCATAGATTTAAGGGCTGCTTTTGATAGTGTGGATAGGGGGTTATTGTGGTGTAAATTGTATGAAATGGGTGTCTCGAGCAAAATGGTTAGTATGATTAAAAGAATGTATGTGGATAATAAAGCGTGTGTGTGGGGGTTGCAGAGTAAATCTAAGTATTTTGAGTGTGAATCGGGGGTTAAGCAGGGGTGTGTGTTGAGTCCTACACTATTTGCGTTATTTTTGAATGATTTCTATGATGAAATTGGGGGTGGTTTATGGATAGCGGGGGAAAATGTAAGGTTGTTGGCTTATGCGGATGATATTTTGTGTTTGGCTGATAGTATACGGGGTATGCAGGGGATGATAGATAGACTTGAAAGATATTGTGTTAAATGGAGGTTGCAGATAAATTTGGAAAAATCAAAAATGATGGTGTTCAGGAGAGGTGGGAGAGTGAGGAAGGATGAGGAGTGGCAATAGTGTATTTAGGAGTATAGTGAGTTTTGGATGTCAGGTATGGGGTGTGAATAGGTATGATGAAGTGGAGCGGTTTGAACGGTATGTTTTAAAGAGAATGTTGTGGCTGCATAGAACGAGTAGAGAATGTGTGATTTATTTGGAACTGGGAAGATTACCGATATGGGTGTTTTGCTTTAGATTGCATGTTAGATATATAGGTAGTATGTTGGGAAAGGGTGAGACACGGTTGGCGCGAAAGATTTTATGGGAAATGGTGAGGAAGAATGTTGGATGGGTTGAGGTGTGGAAGTGTAAGGTAGCAGAATGTGAAATGGAATGGGATTGGGAATCAAGGGATATAGAATATTGGAGAGAGAATGCTGAAAGATTGATAATAAAGGTAGAAGAACGATGTATGAATGAGTTGGTCAGGGAAGGACGGAGGCAGAAGTATGATTGGGTTTATCCGGGGTTAGAATGGGGAAATGGAATGCAAGAATATATGAGAGTGAATCTGGTGTTTCATGAGATAAGGGTTATATTGCGTGCTAGGGGAGATGCTATGGGACTGAATGCAAGGGGATGGGGTTTGGAGGAAAATTGGATTTGTAGTTTATGTAATATGTGTGTGCTCGAGAACGTATGGCATTTTGTGGGTGAATGTCCGATTTTGGCGGGGGTGAGAATGAAGTGGTTGGGTGTGAGTGTGTTATCGAGAGAACGGGTGAAAGAATTGTTGTCTGGAAGAATGGTGAAAGCGAATGGTGAGGTGTGTAATTGGAAGTGTGTTGCGGGTGTAATGTTGGAAATGGAAAGAAATAGAGATGCGATGGTTAGGGAGTTTAATTGGAGGTAATTGTGTAACTGGACTCGGGGCTACGGTCGAAGGACCATGCTGCTAGGTCGAGTTCATATATTTTTAATTTTGTTTTTATTTTTTTGTTTTTTTTTTTATTGTTAAAATATTAATGTAAAATGTTAAAATATTAATGTAAAATGTAAGTGTAAAAAAAAAAAAAAAAAAAAAAAAAATTGGATTGGTTCTTACCTGGATGGTCGCTGTGACGTTTTTCTTTTTTGGGCGATTTAATTACTAATACTTTCAATGTTACATCTGGTGTACCACAATAAGGAAGTTGACATTTATTAGGCCCCTTCTTGTTATTTGCATTATTTTTTAATGACCTCCCTTTGGTTTTTAAATATTCACAATGCTCGATATATGGTGACGATGTGAAAATTATATATACAGGGTGTCCCAGTACAGGGTGCCAACCCGAAACAGGCAGGTTCTACACCTCATTTCCAATCAAAAAATGTATGGCGACCCCATGTCTATCTGCCTTGGTTTTCGAGCTAGCCCGAAAAAACGATTTCGTTGAAGTTCAAGGTAGTATGTAGATGTTATTTACCATATCTCAGCAACCACTTATCGGAATCCAATAATTATAACCTTGTTGGAAAGGTATTTTAACTATCTATAACTGTTTCTAATAACACAAACATCGGTGACAACCCGTTTTCATGCTATAGCTGGTCAAACACAAGAAATTTCAGCGACCTCAAATATTTTTGTTACTTTGCAAGCCGAGAACTATAGAACTTTTATGTTTATCAGCTGTCGGTTTTTAGAAAAACTTCTTTGATGTTTTAGCTTTAATTTGATGTACAAACTTTTAAAATATGTCAACTCGTCTTAGAGATATGACGAAAATAATATTGAAATATGACGAAAATAATACAAATTTTTCAAAAATTTAAAACATATTTATTAAATTAAATTTAAATTTTTACTACAAAAATTGTTCAAAATGGGGTCCATTATGTGATCGACATATTCGACACCGTTTTAATACTACCCTAGTAGCTGATCGAATTTGATTCGGATTATTTTTAAAACTTCAAACGCATTATTAATGCCATTCATTAAATCTTTCCTGTTATGAACTGGTGTTTTATAAACCATGTCTTTACAAACCCCCCATAGATAAAAATCTAATGGTGTGAGGTCTGGCGACCGTGGTGACAATTTAATGGGCCAATTCTTCCAATCCATCTTTGACCGAATGTGTCATTTAAGTGTTCTCTTACACTTCGTGCAAAATGTGGGGGTGCACCGTCATGTTGAAAATGAATGAATCGCAAATCAGTTAAATTAACATCATCGAGTAAGTCGAATAACCTATTTCGCAAAAAAACTAAATATGAATCTGAATCCAGCCGCCCAGGTAGAAAGTATGGACCAATTAATTGATTTGCAATCATTCCTGCCCATACATTGACTGCTATTCGTTCCTGAAATGCGTGTTGCTGAACTGAATGCCGGTTTTCCTTTAACCAATGATGATTATTTTTAGTATTAAATATCCCTTCACGTGTGAACATTGCTTCATCCGTATATAAAATTTGATTTAATATCCTGGGATCTTGTTCATAACAACGAATCACCCAATCACAAACAGTTATTCGGGCGACGTAGTTTATTTCTTTAAGTGCTTGAATTTTTTACAAATGATAAGGATGTAAACCAGCAGCCTTCATTGCACGCCAAGCATAGTTTTTACTTACACCAATTTGGATGGCTGCTTTTGAAATTTATTTTTTACTGTTTTTTACCATTTCAAACTTCCGAATTATTCTTTATAAAACAAACTTAATTTTCTAATGAATATTAAACATAAAACAATGTAACATACAAATGCCGAAGAGATGTAGCACAAAAAACAAAAGAATTGAATGAATTTATGACGGTAATAGATTTAACTGTTTTTATTTCTAAGTAACCATTAAATTAATTGCAATCCCTTGAAGTTATGTTACCTAGATAACGCGATAACAACAGAAAATTGAACTTTGTAATGTAATAAATGTGTTTTAAATTTTTGAAAAATTTGCATTATTTTCGTCATATTTCAATATTATTTTCGTCATATCTCTAAGACGAGTTGACATATTTTAAAAGTTTGTACATCAAATTAAAGCTAAAACTTCAAAGAAGTTTTTCTAAAAGCCGACATCTGATATACATAAAAGTTCGACAGCTATCGGCTTGCAAAATAACAAAAATATTTGAGGTCGCTGAAATTTCTTGTGTTTGACCAGCTATAGAATGAAAACGGGTTGTCGCCGATGTTTGTGTTTTTAGAAACAGTTATAGATAGTTAAAATACCTTTCCAACAAGGTTATAATTATTGGATTCCGATAAGTGGTTGCTGAGATATGGTAAATAACATCTACGTACTACCTTGAACTTCAACGAAATCGTTTTTTCGGGCTAGCTCGAAAACCAAGGCAGATAGACATGGGGTCGCCATACAATTTTTGATTGGAAATGAGGTGTAGAACCTGCCTGTTTCGGGTTGGCACCCTGTACTGGGACACCCTGTATAAGTATATTAAATCCATTACAGCGACTGACGAGTTGAATATATGCTTCAGTCTGACCTTAGCTCATTTCAAAATTGGAGTTTTTGGCGCACCTGGCTCAAAGGCTTTAATAAATATGCTTACATTGGATGTATAGTTGATTGTCCTTCTATTTTCAATAAATTTATTTTTAAAATAAATTTTAAATGTCTTTGCACTAATTGATTTTTTTTATTACTTGGGTAATTATACACATACCAATTATGGACTTTTTAATCCCACTTGATGTTTTAATGAGGATATGATATATAATTCTTGTAATGGTTTTTTGTTAAACAACAATGTTTAACTTTTAAATATAATTTTTATATAAAAATACTTGATTTATTGAATTCTAACTTGTTTTTTTTCCATTCCTGTATTTTAATATAAGCATATAACAATTTTATTGTTAACAGCATTGCATTAGGAATATGATAAATATTGATATTAGATGATTTTAGAAATGCAGAAATTAAAAATATTTTCTGAACACGGATGTTATGCTTTCGGTGCTGATTGAAAGCATTGACAGCATTTCGAATATTAAACAAAATAATCTATATTGGGTCATGAATATATGTGAACAATTTTAATTTCCTTTGTGATGCTATAATTTGATAATCGAACTACTAGACCTAGAATGCTATAGAAGATAAAGCATTTTATAAACAGCTTGTAAGTACTGTGATTATATAACATATCATTATTGTACCAGGAGGCGGAGGTCCCACATTGGAACAAAAACCATTCTACAACGTCTACTTCACCGTAATTCACTTCAATTAAACATAATATCCCAATTATAACTCCATTAAAATGTTCTATTCAAACCTCATTATTTCCTTTACGAAAATTAAAAACCATTGAATGACCGTTTATTTTTGAACATGCAACAATTCCCTCAACTTGAATAGATATTGGTGGATGGTAAGGTTCATCAACCCGACACAATAGTTCATCAGCTGACAGCTGGGGTACAAATGCACCACCACTCCCATCATTGTAAAATACCATGAGTTCAACATATTTCCTCCGCAGCATTACAAATACCGCAAGGATATGTGACATATCCGACGCCAACAGCGAAGAGATTTCCACGCGCGAGTAATGTCACCATGCAAATCCAATGGTAAAAATGAATGGGGGGAATCTCGCACCCACCAAAATGTCTATGTGCGAGATTCCCCAACCCTGTCAGTGAAAGGTAATCTCGCACAAGTGCGAATTTACCCCACTATAGGGTAATTTCGCACCAGTGCGAAATTACTCACAATGGGGGGTATAAAGTGTAATCTCGCACAAATTTAAATATTTTAAGTGCGAGAAGCTAATACCTTATTATCTTATTATGGGTTTCGGTTTGATTTTAGATGAGCGAGTACTATTATTAGTGTGCGAGTTGGAATTTAGGTGTGCGAGTTTGAATTTAGGTGTGCGAGTATGATTTTAAGTGTGCGAGTTTGAATTTAGGTGTGCGAGTATGATTTTTTTGTGTGCGAGTAGTAGGATAAGACCGTGCGAGTATGATTTTAAGTGTGCGAGTTTGAATTTAGGTGTGCGAGTTTGAATTTAAGTGTGCGAGTAGTAGGATAAGACCATGCGAGTATGATTTTAAGTGTGCGAGTTTGAATTTAGATGTGCGAGTATAATATTTTGTGTGCGAGTAGTAGAATATGACCGTGCGAGTATGATTTTAAGTGTGCGAGTTTGAATTTAGGTGTGCGAGTATAATATGTTGTGTGCGAGTAGTAGGAAATGACCGTGCGAGTATGATTTTAAGTGTGCGAGTTTGAATTTAGGTGTGCGAGTATGATTTTTTTGTGTGCGAGTAGTAGGATAAGACCGTGCGAGTATGATTTTAAGTGTGCGAGTTTGAATTTAGGTGTGCGAGTATAATATTTTGTGTGCGAGCAGTAGGAAATGACAGTGCGAGTATGATTTTAAGTGTGCGAGTTTGAATTTAGGTGTGCGAGTTTGAATTTAGGTGTGCGAGTTTGAATTTAGGTGTGCGAGTATAATATTTTGTGTGCGAGTAGTAGGATAAGAGAGTGCGAGTATGATTTTAAGTGTACGAGTTTGAATTTAGGTGTGCGAGTTTGAATTTAGGTGTGCGAGTAGTAGGAAAAAACCGTGCGAGTTTGAATTTAGGTGTGCGAGTATAATATTTTGTGTGCGAGTAGTAGGATAAGACCGTGCGAGTATGATTTTAAGTGTGCGAGTTTGAATTTAGGTGTGCGAGTATAATATTTTGTGTGCGAGTAGTAGGATAAGAGAGTGCGAGTATGATTTTAAGTGTGCGAGTTTGAATTTAGGTGTGCGAGTATAATATTTTGTGTGCGAGTAGTAGGATAAGAGAGTGCGAGTATGATTTTAAGTGTGCGAGTTTGAATTTAGGTGTGCGAGTTTGAATTTAGGTGTGCGAGTATAATATTTTGTGTGCGAGTAGTAGGATAAGAGAGTGCGAGTATGATTTTAAGTGTGCGAGTTTGAATTTAGGTGTGCGAGTATAATATTTTGTGTGCGAGTAGTAGGATAAGACCGTGCGAGTATGATTTTAAGTGTGCGAGTTTGAATTTAGGTGTGCGAGTATAATATTTTGTGTGCGAGTAGTAGGATAAGACCGTGCGAGTATGATTTTAAGTGTGCGAGTTTGAATTTAGGTGTGCGACTATAATATTTTGTGTGCGAGTAGTAGGATAAGACCGTGCGAGTATGATTTTAAGTGTGCGAGTTTGAATTTAGGTGTGCGAGTTTGAGTTTAGGTGTGCGAGTTTGAATTTTGTGTGCGAGTAGTAGGAAATGACCGTGCGAGTATGATTTTAAGTGTGCGAGTTTGAATTTAGGTGTGCGAGTATAATATTTTGTGTGCGAGTAGTAGGATAAGACCGTGCGAGTATGATTTTAAGTGTGCGAGTTTGAATTTAGGTGTGCGAGTTTGAATTTAGGTGTGCGAGTATAATATTTTGTGTGCGAGTAGTAGGATAAGAGAGTGCGAGTATGATTTTAAGTGTGCGAGTTTGAATTTAGGTGTGCGAGTTTGAATTTAGGTGTGCGAGTATAATATTTTGTGTGCGAGTAGTAGGATAAGAGAGTGCGAGTATGATTTTAAGTGTGCGAGTTTGAATTTAGGTGTGCGAGTTTGAATTTAGGTGTGCGAGTAGTAGGATAAGACCGTGCGAGTATGATTTTAAGTGTGCGAGTTTGAATTTAGGTGTGCGAGTTTAATATTTTGTGTGCGAGTAGTAGGATAAGACCGTGCGAGTATGACTTTAAGTGTGCGAGTTTGAATTTAGGTGTGCGAGTTTGAATTTAGGTGTGCGAGTATAATATTTTGTGTGCGAGTAGTAGGATAAGAGAGTGCGAGTATGATTTTAAGTGTGCGAGTTTGAATTTAGGTGTGCGAGTATAATATTTTGTGTGCGAGTAGTAGGAAATGACAGTGCGAATATGATTTTAAGTGTGCGAGTTTGAATTTAGGTGTGCGAGTAGTAGGATAAGCCCGTGCGAGTATGATTTTAAGTGTGCGAGTTTGAATTTAGGTGTGCGAGTTTGAATTTAGGTGTGCGAGTATAATATTTTGTGTGCGAGTAGTAGGATAAGAGAGTGCGAGTATGATTTTAAGTGTGCGAGTTTGAATTTAGGTGTGCGAGTATAATATTTTGTGTGCGAGTAGTAGGAAATGACAGTGCGAATATGATTTTAAGTGTGCGAGTTTGAATTTAGGTGTGCGAGTAGTAGGATAAGCCCGTGCGAGTATGATTTTAAGTGTGCGAGTTTGAATTTAGGTGTGCGAGTTTGAATTTAGGTGTGCGAGTAGTAGGATAAGACCGTGCGAGTATGATTTTAAGTGTGCGAGTTTGAATTTAGGTGTGCGAGTTTAATATTTTGTGTGCGAGTAGTAGGATAAGACCGTGCGAGTATGACTTTAAGTGTGCGAGTTTGAATTTAGGTGTGCGAGTTTGAATTTAGGTGTGCGAGTATAATATTTTGTGTGCGAGTAGTAGGATAAGAGAGTGCGAGTATGATTTTAAGTGTGCGAGTTTGAATATAGGTGTGCGAATATAATATTTTGTGTGCGAGTAGTAGGAAATGACAGTGCGAGTATGATTTTAAGTGTGCGAGTTTGAATTTAGGTGTGCGAGTAGTAGGATGAGACCGTGCGAGTATGATTTTGAGTGTGCGAGTCTGAATTTAGGTGTGCGAGTATAATATTTTGTGTGCGAGTATAATATTTTGTGTGCGAGTAGTAGGAAATGACAGTGCGAGTATGATTTTAAGTGTGCGAGTTTGAATTTAGGTGTGCGAGTAGTAGGATA